>CAXKWD010000008.1:56250702-56873092 GCA_964059195.1 Ectobius pallidus
ATTAATTGCAATAAAAGCTCGAATAAGTACGTAATATCGTCATATTCACTGTTTATAGATGGAATTCGCGATGTTAAGAAACATAAATCACATATGAAAACACATTTCAGAAATAGCACAATAAGTACGATAAGAACTCGAATTAGGCTATATTAGTATCAAATTCACTGTTTAAAGTTTCAATATGCGATATTCAGAAACGTACAACGCATCTGGAAACACATTTCTACAAACTCACATTAAATGCAATAGTATGTAACAGGAGCTCGAATAAGTATGTAATATCGTCATATTCACTGTTTTTAGATGGAATTCGAAAAATTCAGAGACATAAATCACGTATGAAACCACGTTTAGGAAATTCCATATTAAGTACAAAAGGAACTTGAATAATGCTGTATTAACATCAAATTCACCGTTTATAGGTTGAATATGTGATATTCAGAAACGTACAACGCATCTGAAAAAAACATTTCTACAAACTCACATTAAGTGCCATAGTTTGTAACAAGAGCTCAAATAAGTATGTAATATCGTCATATTCACTGTTTATAGATGGAATTCGCGATATTCAGAACCATGAATCACACATAAATACACATTCCGAAAAAAGCACAATAAGTACAAAAAGAACTCGAATTAGGCTGTATTAGTATCAAATTCACTGTTTAAAGACTCTATATGCGATATTCAAGTACATACAACGCATCTGGAAACACATTTCTACAAACTCACATTAAATGCAGTAGTATGTAACAGGAGCTCGAATAAGTATGTAATATCGTCATATTCACTGTTTATAGATGGAATTCGAGATATTCAGAGATATAAATCACATATGAAAACACAAGTAGAAACATTTCTACAATCACACATTAATTGCAATAAAAGCTCGAATAAGTACGTAATATCGTCATATTCACTGTTTATAGATGGAATTCGCGATGTTCAGAAACATAAATCACATATGGCAACACATTTTGGAAATAGCACAATAAGTACAATAAGAACTCGAATTAGGCTGTATTAGTATCAAATTCACTGTTTAAAGACTCTATATGCGATATTCAGAAACGTACAACGCATCTGGAAACACATTTGTACAAACTCACATTAAATACAATAGTATGTAACAGGAGCTCGAATAAGTATATAATATCGTCATATTCACTGTTTATAGATGGAATTCGAGTTGATCAGAGACAAAAATCACATATGAAAACACATTTAGGAAATTGCATATTAAGTACAAAGGAACTTAAATAATGCTGTATTAACATCAAATTCACCGTTTATAGGTTGAATATGTGATATTCAGAATCGTACAACGCATCTGAAAAAACATTTCTACAAACTCACATTAAATGCAATAGTATGTAACAGGAGCTCGAAGAAGTATGTAATATCGTCATATTCACTGTTTATAGATGGAATTCGCGATATTCAGAAACATGAATCACACATGAATACGTATTCCGAAAAAAGCACGCTAAGCACAAAAAGAACTCGAATTAGGCTGTATTAGTATCAAATTCACTGTTTAAAGACTCTATATGCGATATTCAGAAACGTACAACGCATCTGGAAACACATTTCTACAAACTCACATTAAATGCAATAGTATGTAACAGGAGCTCGAATAAGTATGTAATATCGTCATATTCACTGTTTATAGATGGAATTCAAGATATTCAGAGATATAAATCACATATGCAAACACATCTAGAAACATTTCTACAATCACACATTAATTGCAATAAAAGCTCGAATAAGTACGTAATATCGTCATATTCACTGTTTATAGATGGAATTCGAAATATTCAGAGACATAAATCACATATGAAAACACATCTAGAAACATTTCTACAATCACACATTAATTGCAATAAAAGCTCGAATAAGTACGTAATATCGTCATATTCACTGTTTATAGATGGAATTCGAAATATTCAGAGACATAAATCACGTATGAAACCACATTTAGGAAATTGCATATTAAGTACTAAGGAACTTGAATAATGCTGTATTAACATCAAATTCACCGTTTATAGGTTGAATATGTGATATTCAGAAACGTACAACGCATCTGAAGAAACATTTCTACAAACTCACTTTAAGTGCAATAGTTTGTAACAGGAGCTCGAAGAAGTATGTAATATCGTCATATTCACTGTTTATAGATGGAATTCGAAATATTCAGAGACATAAATCACGTATGAAACCACATTTAGGAAATTGCATATTAAGTACTAAGGAACTTGAATAATGCTGTATTAACATAAAATTCACCGTTTATAGGTTGAACATGTGATATTCAGAAACGTACAACGCATCTGAAGAAACATTTCTACAAACTCACTTTAAGTGCAATAGTTTGTAACAAGAGCTCAAATAAGTATGTAATATCGTCATATTCACTATTTATAGATGGAATTCGCGATATTCAGAAACATGAATCACACATGAATACACATTCCGAAAAAAGCACAATAAGCACAAAAAGAACTCGAATTAGGCTGTATTAGAATCAAATTCACTGTTTAAAGACTCTATATGCGATATTCAAATACGTACAACGCATCTGGAAACACATTCTACAAACTCACATTAAATGCAGTAGTATGTAACAGGAGCTCGAATAAGTATGTAATATCGTCATATTCACAGTTTATAGATGGAATTCGAAATATTCAGAGACATAAATCACATATGAAAACACATCTAGAAACATTTCTACAATCACACATTAATTGCAATAAAAGCTCGAATAAGTACGTAATATCGTCATATTCACTGTTTATAGATGGAATTCGCGACGTTCAGAAACATAAATCACATATGAAAACACATTTCGGAAATAGCATAATAAGTACAACAAGAATTCGAATTAGGCTATATTAGTATCGAATTCACTGTTTAAAGTTTCAATATGCGATATTCAGAAACGTACAACGCATCTGGAAACACATTTCTACAAACTCACATTAAATGCATTAGTATGTAACAGGAGCTCGAATAAGTATGTAATATCGGCATATTCACAGTTTATAGATGGAATTCGAAATATTCAGAGACATAAATCATGTATGAAACCACATTTAGGAAATTGCATATTAAGTACAAAGGAACTTAAATAATGCTGTATTAACATCAAATTCACCGTTTATAGGTTGAATATGTGATATTCAGAATCGTACAACGCATCTGAAAAAACATTTCTACAAACTCACATTAAATGCAATAGTATGTAACAGGAGCTCGAAGAAGTATGTAATATCGTCATATTCACTGTTTATAGATGGAATTCGAAATATTCAGAGACATAAATCACGTATGAAACCACATTTAGGAAATTGCATATTAAGTACTAAGGAACTTGAATAATGCTGTATTAACATCAAATTCACCGTTTATAGGTTGAATATGTGATATTCAGAAACGTACAACGCATCTGAAGAAACATTTCTACAAACTCACTTTAAGTGCAATAGTTTGTAACAAGAGCTCAAATAAGTATGTAATATCGTCATATTCACGGTTTATAGATGGAATTCGCGATATTCAGAAACATGAATCACACATGAATACACATTCCGAAAAAAGCACAATAAGCACAAAAAGAACTCGAATTAGGCTGTATTAGCATCAAATTCACTATTTAAAGACTCTATATGCGATATTCAAGTACGTACAACGCATCTGGAAACACATTCTACAAACTCACATTAAATGCAGTAGTATGTAACAGGAGCTCGAATAAGTATGTAATATCGTCATATTCACTGTTTATAGATGGAATTCGAGATATTCAGAGATATAAATCACATATGAAAACACATCTAGAAACATTTATACATTCACACATTAATTGCAATAAAAGCTCGAATAAGTACGTAATATCGTCATATTCACTGTTTATAGATGGAATTCGCGATGTTAAGAAACATAAATCACATATGAAAACACATTTCAGAAATAGCACAATAAGTACGATAAGAACTCGAATTAGGCTATATTAGTATCAAATTCACTGTTTAAAGTTTCAATATGCGATATTCAGAAACGTACAACGCATCTGGAAACACATTTCTACAAACTCACATTAAATGCAATAGTATGTAACAGGAGCTCGAATAAGTATGTAATATCGTCATATTCACTGTTTTTAGATGGAATTCGAAATATTTAGAGACATAAATCACGTATGAAACCACGTTTAGGAAATTCCATATTAAGTACAAAAGGAACTTGAATAATGCTGTATTAACATCAAATTCACCGTTTATAGGTTGAATATGTGATATTCAGAAACGTACAACGCATCTGAAAAAAACATTTCTACAAACTCACATTAAGTGCAATAGTTTGTAACAAGAGCTCAAATAAGTATGTAATATCGTCATATTCACTGTTTATAGATGGAATTCGCGATATTCAGAACCATGAATCACACATAAATACACATTCCGAAAAAAGCACAATAAGTACAAAAAGAACTCGAATTAGGCTGTATTAGTATCAAATTCACTGTTTAAAGACTCTATATGCGATATTCAAGTACATACAACGCATCTGGAAACACATTTCTACAAACTCACATTAAATGCAGTAGTATGTAACAGGAGCTCGAATAAGTATGTAATATCGTCATATTCACTGTTTATAGATGGAATTCGAGATATTCAGAGATATAAATCACATATGAAAACACAAGTAGAAACATTTCTACAATCACACATTAATTGCAATAAAAGCTCGAATAAGTACGTAATATCGTCATATTCACTGTTTATAGATGGAATTCGCGATGTTCAGAAACATAAATCACATATGACAACACATTTTGGAAATAGCACAATAAGTACAATAAGAACTCGAATTAGGCTGTATTAGTATCAAATTCACTGTTTAAAGACTCTATATGCGATATTCAGAAACGTACAACGCATCTGGAAACACATTTGTACAAACTCACATTAAATACAATAGTATGTAACAGGAGCTCGAATAAGTATATAATATCGTCATATTCACTGTTTATAGATGGAATTCGAGTTGATCAGAGACAAAAATCACATATGAAAACACATTTAGGAAATTGCATATTAAGTACAAAGGAACTTAAATAATGCTGTATTAACATCAAATTCACCGTTTATAGGTTGAATATGTGATATTCAGAATCGTACAACGCTTCTGAAAAAACATTTCTACAAACTCACATTAAATGCAATAGTATGTAACAGGAGCTCGAAGAAGTATGTAATATCGTCATATTCACTGTTTATAGATGGAATTCGCGATATTCAGAAACATGAATCACACATGAATACGTATTCCGAAAAAAGCACGCTAAGCACAAAAAGAACTCGAATTAGGCTGTATTAGTATCAAATTCACTGTTTAAAGACTCTATATGCGATATTCAGAAACGTACAACGCATCTGGAAACACATTTCTACAAACTCACATTAAATGCAATAGTATGTAACAGGAGCTCGAATAAGTATGTAATATCGTCATATTCACTGTTTATAGATGGAATTCAAGATATTCAGAGATATAAATCACATATGCAAACACATCTAGAAACATTTCTACAATCACACATTAATTGCAATAAAAGCTCGAATAAGTACGTAATATCGTCATATTCACTGTTTATAGATGGAATTCGCGACGTTCAGAAACATAAATCACATATGAAAACACATTTCGGAAATAGCACAATAAGTACAACAAGAATTCGAATTAGGCTATATTAGTATCGAATTCACTGTTTAAAGTTTCAATATGCGATATTCAGAAACGTACAACGCATCTGGAAACACATTTCTACAAACTCACATTAAATGCATTAGTATGTAACAGGAGCTCGAATAAGTATGTAATATCGTCATATTCACAGTTTATAGATGGAATTCGAAATATTCAGAGACATAAATCATGTATGAAACCACATTTAGGAAATTGCATATTAAGTACAAAGGAACTTAAATAATGCTGTATTAACATCAAATTCACCGTTTATAGGTTGAATATGTGATATTCAGAATCGTACAACGCATCTGAAAAAACATTTCTACAAACTCACATTAAATGTAATAGTATGTAACAGGAGCTCGAAGAAGTATGTAATATCGTCATATTCACTGTTTATAGATGGAATTCGAAATATTCAGAGACATAAATCACGTATGAAACCACATTTAGGAAATTGCATATTAAGTACTAAGGAACTTGAATAATGCTGTATTAACATCAAATTCACCGTTTATAGGTTGAATATGTGATATTCAGAAACGTACAACGCATCTGAAGAAACATTTCTACAAACTCACTTTAAGTGCAATAGTTTGTAACAGGAGCTCGAAGAAGTATGTAATATCGTCATATTCACTGTTTATAGATGGAATTCGAAATATTCAGAGACATAAATCACGTATGAAACCACATTTAGGAAATTGCATATTAAGTACTAAGGAACTTGAATAATGCTGTATTAACATAAAATTCACCGTTTATAGGTTGAACATGTGATATTCAGAAACGTACAACGCATCTGAAGAAACATTTCTACAAACTCACTTTAAGTGCAATAGTTTGTAACAAGAGCTCAAATAAGTATGTAATATCGTCATATTCACTATTTATAGATGGAATTCGCGATATTCAGAAACATGAATCACACATGAATACACATTCCGAAAAAAGCACAATAAGCACAAAAAGAACTCGAATTAGGCTGTATTAGAATCAAATTCACTGTTTAAAGACTCTATATGCGATATTCAAATACGTACAACGCATCTGGAAACACATTCTACAAACTCACATTAAATGCAGTAGTATGTAACAGGAGCTCGAATAAGTATGTAATATCGTCATATTCACAGTTTATAGATGGAATTCGAAATATTCAGAGACATAAATCACATATGAAAACACATCTAGAAACATTTCTACAATCACACATTAATTGCAATAAAAGCTCGAATAAGTACGTAATATCGTCATATTCACTGTTTATAGATGGAATTCGCGACGTTCAGAAACATAAATCACATATGAAAACACATTTCGGAAATAGCACAATAAGTACAACAAGAATTCGAATTAGGCTATATTAGTATCGAATTCACTGTTTAAAGTTTCAATATGCGATATTCAGAAACGTACAACGCATCTGGAAACACATTTCTACAAACTCACATTAAATGCATTAGTATGTAACAGGAGCTCGAATAAGTATGTAATATCGTCATATTCACAGTTTATAGATGGAATTCGAAATATTCAGAGACATAAATCATGTATGAAACCACATTTAGGAAATTGCATATTAAGTACAAAGGAACTTAAATAATGCTGTATTAACATCAAATTCACCGTTTATAGGTTGAATATGTGATATTCAGAATCGTACAACGCATCTGAAAAAACATTTCTACAAACTCACATTAAATGCAATAGTATGTAACAGGAGCTCGAAGAAGTATGTAATATCGTCATATTCACTGTTTATAGATGGAATTCGAAATATTCAGAGACATAAATCACGTATGAAACCATATTTAGGAAATTGCATATTAAGTACTAAGGAACTTGAATAATGCTGTATTAACATCAAATTCACCGTTTATAGGTTGAATATGTGATATTCAGAAACGTACAACGCATCTGAAGAAACATTTCTACAAACTCACTTTAAGTGCAATAGTTTGTAACAAGAGCTCAAATAAGTATGTAATATCGTCATATTCACGGTTTATAGATGGAATTCGCGATATTCAGAAACATGAATCACACATGAATACACATTCCGAAAAAAGCACAATAAGCACAAAAAGAACTCGAATTAGGCTGTATTTGCATCAAATTCACTATTTAAAGACTCTATATGCGATATTCAAGTACGTACAACGCATCTGGAAACACATTCTACAAACTCACATTAAATGCAGTAGTATGTAACAGGAGCTCGAATAAGTATGTAATATCGTCATATTCACTGTTTATAGATGGAATTCGAGATATTCAGAGATATAAATCACATATGAAAACACATCTAGAAACATTTATACATTCACACATTAATTGCAATAAAAGCTCGCATATGTACGTAATATCGTCATATTCACTGTTTATAGATGGAATTCGCGATGTTAAGAAACATAAATCACATATGAAAACACATTTCAGAAATAGCACAATAAGTACGATAAGAACTCGAATTAGGCTATATTAGTATCAAATTCACTGTTTAAAGTTTCAATATGCGATATTCAGAAACGTACAACGCATCTGGAAACACATTTCTACAAACTCACATTAAATGCAATAGTATGTAACAGGAGCTCGAATAAGTATGTAATATCGTCATATTCACTGTTTTTAGATGGAATTCGAAATATTCAGAGACATAAATCACGTATGAAACCACGTTTAGGAAATTCCATATTAAGTACAAAAGGAACTTGAATAATGCTGTATTAACATCAAATTCACCGTTTATAGGTTGAATATGTGATATTCAGAAACGTACAACGCATCTGAAAAAACATTTCTACAAACTCACATTAAGTGCAATAGTTTGTAACAAGAGCTCAAATAAGTATGTAATATCGGCATATTCACTGTTTATAGATGGAATTCGCAATATTCAGAACCATGAATCACACAAAAATACACATTCCGAAAAAAGCACAATAAGTACAAAAAGAACTCGAATTAGGCTGTATTAGTATCAAATTCACTGTTTAAAGACTCTATATGCGATATTCAAGTACATACAACGCATCTGGAAACACATTTCTACAAACTCACATTAAATGCAGTAGTATGTAACAGGAGCTCGAATAAGTATGTAATATCGTCATATTCACTGTTTATAGATGGAATTCGAGATATTCAGAGATATAAATCACATATGAAAACACAAGTAGAAACATTTCTACAATCACACATTAATTGCAATAAAAGCTCGAATAAGTACGTAATATCGTCATATTCACTGTTTATAGATGGAATTCGCGATGTTCAGAAACATAAATCACATATGACAACACATTTTGGAAATAGCACAATAAGTACAATAAGAACTCGAATTAGGCTGTATTAGTATCAAATTCACTGTTTAAAGACTCTATATGCGATATTCAGAAACGTACAACGCATCTGGAAACACATTTGTACAAACTCACATTAAATACAATAGTATGTAACAGGAGCTCGAATAAGTATATAATATCGTCATATTCACTGTTTATAGATGGAATTCGAGTTGATCAGAGACAAAAATCACATATGAAAACACATTTAGGAAATTGCATATTAAGTACAAAAGGAACTTGAACAATGCTCTATTAGCATCACATTCACCGTTTATAGGTTGAATACGTGATATTCAGAAACGTACAACGCATCTGAAACACATTTCTACAAACTCACATTAAATGCATAGTATGTAACAGGATCTCCAATAAGTATGTAATATCGTCATATTGACTGTTTATAGATGGAATTCGAGATATTCAGAGATATAAATCACATATGAAAACACATGTAGAAACATTTTTACAATCACACATTAATTGCAATAAAAGCTCGAATAAGTACGTAATATCGTCATATTCACTGTTTATAGATGGAATTCGCGATGTTCAGAAACATAAATCACATATGAAAACACATTTCAGAAATAGCACAATAAGTACGATAAGAACTCGAATTAGGCTATATTAGTATCAAATTCACTGTTTAAAGTTTCAATATGCGATATTCAGAAACGTACAACGCATCTGGAAACACATTTCTTCAAACTCACATTAAATGCAATAGTATGTAACAGGAGCTCGAATAAGTATGTAATATCGTCATATTCACAGTTTATAGATGGAATTCGAAATATTCAGAGACATAAATCATGTATGAAACCACATTTAGGAAATTGCATATTAAGTACAAAGGAACTTAAATAATGCTGTATTAACATCAAATTCACCGTTTATAGGTTGAATATGTGATATTCAGAATCGTACAACGTATCTGAAAAAACATTTCTTCAAACTCACATTAAATGCAATAGTATGTAACAGGAGCTCGAATAAGTATGTAATATCGTCATATTCACAGTTTATAGATGGAATTCGAAATATTCAGAGACATAAATCACGTATGAAACCATATTTAGGAAATTGCATATTAAGTACTAAGGAACTTGAATAATGCTGTATTAACATCAAATTCACCGTTTATAGGTTGAATATGTGATATTCAGAAACGTACAACGCATCTGAAGAAACATTTCTACAAACTCACTTTAAGTGCAATAGTTTGTAACAAGAGCTCAAATAAGTATGTAATATCGTCATATTCACGGTTTATAGATGGAATTCGCGATATTCAGAAACATGAATCACACATGAATACACATTCCGAAAAAAGCACAATAAGCACAAAAAGAACTCGAATTAGGCTGTATTTGCATCAAATTCACTATTTAAAGACTCTATATGCGATATTCAAGTACGTACAACGCATCTGGAAACACATTCTACAAACTCACATTAAATGCAGTAGTATGTAACAGGAGCTCGAATAAGTATGTAATATCGTCATATTCACTGTTTATAGATGGAATTCGAGATATTCAGAGATATAAATCACATATGAAAACACATCTAGAAACATTTATACATTCACACATTAATTGCAATAAAAGCTCGCATATGTACGTAATATCGTCATATTCACTGTTTATAGATGGAATTCGCGATGTTAAGAAACATAAATCACATATGAAAACACATTTCAGAAATAGCACAATAAGTACGATAAGAACTCGAATTAGGCTATATTAGTATCAAATTCACTGTTTAAAGTTTCAATATGCGATATTCAGAAACGTACAACGCATCTGGAAACACATTTCTACAAACTCACATTAAATGCAATAGTATGTAACAGGAGCTCGAATAAGTATGTAATATCGTCATATTCACTGTTTTTAGATGGAATTCGAAATATTCAGAGACATAAATCACGTATGAAACCACGTTTAGGAAATTCCATATTAAGTACAAAAGGAACTTGAATAATGCTGTATTAACATCAAATTCACCGTTTATAGGTTGAATATGTGATATTCAGAAACGTACAACGCATCTGAAAAAACATTTCTACAAACTCACATTAAGTGCAATAGTTTGTAACAAGAGCTCAAATAAGTATGTAATATCGGCATATTCACTGTTTATAGATGGAATTCGCAATATTCAGAACCATGAATCACACAAAAATACACATTCCGAAAAAAGCACAATAAGTACAAAAAGAACTCGAATTAGGCTGTATTAGTATCAAATTCACTGTTTAAAGACTCTATATGCGATATTCAAGTACATACAACGCATCTGGAAACACATTTCTACAAACTCACATTAAATGCAGTAGTATGTAACAGGAGCTCGAATAAGTATGTAATATCGTCATATTCACTGTTTATAGATGGAATTCGAGATATTCAGAGATATAAATCACATATGAAAACACAAGTAGAAACATTTCTACAATCACACATTAATTGCAATAAAAGCTCGAATAAGTACGTAATATCGTCATATTCACTGTTTATAGATGGAATTCGCGATGTTCAGAAACATAAATCACATATGACAACACATTTTGGAAATAGCACAATAAGTACAATAAGAACTCGAATTAGGCTGTATTAGTATCAAATTCACTGTTTAAAGACTCTATATGCGATATTCAGAAACGTACAACGCATCTGGAAACACATTTGTACAAACTCACATTAAATACAATAGTATGTAACAGGAGCTCGAATAAGTATATAATATCGTCATATTCACTGTTTATAGATGGAATTCGAGTTGATCAGAGACAAAAATCACATATGAAAACACATTTAGGAAATTGCATATTAAGTACAAAAGGAACTTGAACAATGCTCTATTAGCATCACATTCACCGTTTATAGGTTGAATACGTGATATTCAGAAACGTACAACGCATCTGAAACACATTTCTACAAACTCACATTAAATGCATAGTATGTAACAGGATCTCCAATAAGTATGTAATATCGTCATATTGACTGTTTATAGATGGAATTCGAGATATTCAGAGATATAAATCACATATGAAAACACATGTAGAAACATTTTTACAATCACACATTAATTGCAATAAAAGCTCGAATAAGTACGTAATATCGTCATATTCACTGTTTATAGATGGAATTCGCGATGTTCAGAAACATAAATCACATATGAAAACACATTTCAGAAATAGCACAATAAGTACGATAAGAACTCGAATTAGGCTATATTAGTATCAAATTCACTGTTTAAAGTTTCAATATGCGATATTCAGAAACGTACAACGCATCTGGAAACACATTTCTTCAAACTCACATTAAATGCAATAGTATGTAACAGGAGCTCGAATAAGTATGTAATATCGTCATATTCACAGTTTATAGATGGAATTCGAAATATTCAGAGACATAAATCATGTATGAAACCACATTTAGGAAATTGCATATTAAGTACAAAGGAACTTAAATAATGCTGTATTAACATCAAATTCACCGTTTATAGGTTGAATATGTGATATTCAGAATCGTACAACGTATCTGAAAAAACATTTCTACAAACTCACATTAAATGCAATAGTATGTAACAGGAGCTCGAAGAAGTATGTAATATCGTCATATTCACTGTTTATAGATGGAATTCGCGATATTCAGAAACATGAATCACACATGAATACGTATTCCGAAAAAAGCACGCTAAGCACAAAAAGAACTCGAATTAGGCTGTATTAGTATCAAATTCACTGTTTAAAGACTCTATATGCGATATTCAGAAACGTACAACGCATCTGGAAACACATTTCTACAAACTCACATTAAATGCAATAGTATGTAACAGGAGCTCGAATAAGTATGTAATATCGTCATATTCACTGTTTATAGATGGAATTCAAGATATTCAGAGATATAAATCACATATGCAAACACATCTAGAAACATTTCTACAATCACACATTAATTGCAATAAAAGCTCGAATAAGTACGTAATATCGTCATATTCACTGTTTATAGATGGAATTCGCGACGTTCAGAAACATAAATCACATATGAAAACACATTTCGGAAATAGCACAATAAGTACAACAAGAATTCGAATTAGGCTATATTAGTATCGAATTCACTGTTTAAAGTTTCAATATGCGATATTCAGAAACGTACAACGCATCTGGAAACACATTTCTACAAACTCACATTAAATGCATTAGTATGTAACAGGAGCTCGAATAAGTATGTAATATCGTCATATTCACAGTTTATAGATGGAATTCGAAATATTCAGAGACATAAATCATGTATGAAACCACATTTAGGAAATTGCATATTAAGTACAAAGGAACTTAAATAATGCTGTATTAACATCAAATTCACCGTTTATAGGTTGAATATGTGATATTCAGAATCGTACAACGCATCTGAAAAAACATTTCTACAAACTCACATTAAATGTAATAGTATGTAAAGGAGCTCGAAGAAGTATGTAATATCGTCATATTCACTGTTTATAGATGGAATTCGAAATATTCAGAGACATAAATCACGTATGAAACCACATTTAGGAAATTGCATATTAAGTACTAAGGAACTTGAATAATGCTGTATTAACATCAAATTCACCGTTTATAGGTTCAATATGTGATATTCAGAAACGTACAACGCACGTGAAGAAACATTTCTACAAACTCACTTTAAGTGCAATAGTTTGTAACAAGAGCTCAAATAAGTATGTAATATCGTCATATTCACGGTTTATAGATGGAATTCGCGATATTCAGAAACATGAATCACACATGAATACACATTCCGAAAAAAGCACAATAAGCACAAAAAGAACTCGAATTAGGCTGTATTAGCATCAAATTCACTGTTTAAAGACTCTATATGCGATATTCAAGTACGTACAACGCATCTGGAAACACATTCTACAAACTCACATTAAATGCAGTAGTATGTAACATTAGCTCGAATAAGTATGTAATATCGTCATATTCACTGTTTATAGACGGAATTCGAGATATTCAGAGATATAAATCACATATGAAAACACATCTAGAAACATTTATACATTCACACATTAATTGCAATAAAAGCTCGAATAAGTACGTAATATAGATGTTTATATTGTTTATAAATATAAATATAAATATAAATTTATAAATATAAATATAAACGTACTGTTTATAGATGGAATTCGCGATGTTAAGAAACATAAATCACATATGAAAACACATTTCAGAAATAGCACAATAAGTACGATAAGAACTCGAATTAGGCTATATTAGTATCAAATTCACTGTTTAAAGTTTCAATATGCGATATTCAGAAACGTACAACGCATCTGGAAACACATTTCTACAAACTCACATTAAATGCAATAGTATGTAACAGGAGCTCGAATAAGTATGTAATATCGTCATATTCACTGTTTTAAGATGGAATTCGAAATATTCAGAGACATAAATCACGTATGAAACCACATTTAGGAAATTCCATTTTAAGTACAAAAGGAACTTGAATAATGCTGTATTAACATCAAATTCACCGTTTATAGGTTGAATATGTGATATTCAGAAACGTACAACGCATCTGAAACACATTTCTACAAACTCACATTAAATGACTGTAACAGGAGCTCGAATAAGTATGTAATATCGTCATATTCACTGTTTATAGATGGAATTCGAGATATTCAGAGATATAAATCACATATGAAAACACAAGTAGAAACATTTCTACAATCACACATTAATTGCAATAAAAGCTCGAATAAGTACGTAATATCGTCATATTCACTGTTTATAGATGGAATTCGCGATGTTCAGAAACATAAATCACATATGACAACACATTTTGGAAATAGCACAATAAGTACAATAAGAACTCGAATTAGGCTGTATTAGTATCAAATTCACTGTTTAAAGACTCTATATGCGATATTCAGAAACGTACAACGCATCTGGAAACACATTTGTACAAACTCACATTAAATACAATAGTATGTAACAGGAGCTCGAATAAGTATATAATATCGTCATATTCACTGTTTATAGATGGAATTCGAGTTGATCAGAGACAAAAATCACATATGAAAACACATTTAGGAAATTGCATATTAAGTACAAAAGGAACTTGAACAATGCTCTATTAGCATCACATTCACCGTTTATAGGTTGAATACGTGATATTCAGAAACGTACAACGCATCTGAAACACATTTCTACAAACTCACATTAAATGCATAGTATGTAACAGGATCTCCAATAAGTATGTAATATCGTCATATTGACTGTTTATAGATGGAATTCGAGATATTCAGAGATATAAATCACATATGAAAACACATGTAGAAACATTTTTACAATCACACATTAATTGCAATAAAAGCTCGAATAAGTACGTAATATCGTCATATTCACTGTTTATAGATGGAATTCGCGATGTTCAGAAACATAAATCACATATGAAAACACATTTCAGAAATAGCACAATAAGTACGATAAGAACTCGAATTAGGCTATATTAGTATCAAATTCACTGTTTAAAGTTTCAATATGCGATATTCAGAAACGTACAACGCATCTGGAAACACATTTCTACAAACTCACATTAAATGCAATAGTATGTAACAGGAGCTCGAATAAGTATGTAATATCGTCATATTCACAGTTTATAGATGGAATTCGAAATATTCAGAGACATAAATCATGTATGAAACCACATTTAGGAAATTGCATATTAAGTACAAAGGAACTTAAATAATGCTGTATTAACATCAAATTCACCGTTTATAGGTTGAATATGTGATATTCAGAATCGTACAACGCATCTGAAAAAACATTTCTACAAACTCACATTAAATGCAATAGTATGTAACAGGAGCTCGAAGAAGTATGTAATATAGTCATATTCACTGTTTATAGATGGAATTCGCGATATTCAGAAACATGAATCACACATGAATACGTATTCCGAAACAAGCACGCTAAGCACAAAAAGAACTCGAATTAGGCTGTATTAGTATCAAATTCACTGTTTAAAGACTCTATATGCGATATTCAGAAACGTACAACGCATCTGGAAACACATTTCTACAAACTCACATTAAATGCAATAGTATGTAACAGGAGCTCGAATAAGTATGTAATATCGTCATATTCACTGTTTATAGATGGAATTCAAGATATTCAGAGATATAAATCACATATGAAAACACATCTAGAAACATTTCTACAATCACACATTAATTGCAATAAAAGCTCGAATAAGTACGTAATATCGTCATATTCACTGTTTATAGATGGAATTCGCGACGTTCAGAAACATAAATCACATATGAAAACACATTTCGGAAATAGCACAATAAGTACAACAAGAATTCGAATTAGGCTATATTAGTATCGAATTCACTGTTTAAAGTTTCAATATGCGATATTCAGAAACGTACAACGCATCTGGAAACACATTTCTACAAACTCACATTAAATGCATTAGTATGTAACAGGAGCTCGAATAAGTATGTAATATCGTCATATTCACAGTTTATAGATGGAATTCGAAATATTCAGAGACATAAATCATGTATGAAACCACATTTAGGAAATTGCATATTAAGTACAAAGGAACTTAAATAATGCTGTATTAACATCAAATTCACCGTTTATAGGTTGAATATGTGATATTCAGAATCGTACAACGCATCTGAAAAAACATTTCTACAAACTCACATTAAATGCAATAGTATGTAACAGGAGCTCGAAGAAGTATGTAATATCGTCATATTCACTGTTTATAGATGGAATTCGAAATATTCAGAGACATAAATCACGTATGAAACCACATTTAGGAAATTGCATATTAAGTACTAAGGAACTTGAATAATGCTGTATTAACATCAAATTCACCGTTTATAGGTTGAATATGTGATATTCAGAAACGTACAACGCATCTGAAGAAACATTTCTACAAACTCACTTTAAGTGCAATAGTTTGTAACAAGAGCTCAAATAAGTATGTAATATCGTCATATTCACGGTTTATAGATGGAATTCGCGATATTCAGAAACATGAATCACACATGAATACACATTCCGAAAAAAGCACAATAAGCACAAAAAGAACTCGAATTAGGCTGTATTTGCATCAAATTCACTATTTAAAGACTCTATATGCGATATTCAAGTACGTACAACGCATCTGGAAACACATTCTACAAACTCACATTAAATGCAGTAGTATGTAACAGGAGCTCGAATAAGTATGTAATATCGTCATATTCACTGTTTATAGATGGAATTCGAGATATTCAGAGATATAAATCACATATGAAAACACAAGTAGAAACATTTCTACAATCACACATTAATTGCAATAAAAGCTCGAATAAGTACGTAATATCGTCATATTCACTGTTTATAGATGGAATTCGCGATGTTCAGAAACATAAATCACATATGACAACACATTTTGGAAATAGCACAATAAGTACAATAAGAACTCGAATTAGGCTGTATTAGTATCAAATTCACTGTTTAAAGACTCTATATGCGATATTCAGAAACGTACAACGCATCTGGAAACACATTTGTACAAACTCACATTAAATACAATAGTATGTAACAGGAGCTCGAATAAGTATATAATATCGTCATATTCACTGTTTATAGATGGAATTCGAGTTGATCAGAGACAAAAATCACATATGAAAACACATTTAGGAAATTGCATATTAAGTACAAAAGGAACTTGAACAATGCTCTATTAGCATCACATTCACCGTTAATAGGTTGAATACGTGATATTCAGAAACGTACAACGCATCTGAAACACATTTCTACAAACTCACATTAAATGCATAGTATGTAACAGGATCTCCAATAAGTATGTAATATCGTCATATTGACTGTTTATAGATGGAATTCGAGATATTCAGAGATATAAATCACATATGAAAACACATGTAGAAACATTTTTACAATCACACATTAATTGCAATAAAAGCTCGAATAAGTACGTAATATCGTCATATTCACTGTTTATAGATGGAATTCGCGATGTTCAGAAACATAAATCACATATGAAAACACATTTCAGAAATAGCACAATAAGTACGATAAGAACTCGAATTAGGCTATATTAGTATCAAATTCACTGTTTAAAGTTTCAATATGCGATATTCAGAAACGTACAACGCATCTGGAAACACATTTCTACAAACTCACATTAAATGCAATAGTATGTAACAGGAGCTCGAATAAGTATGTAATATCGTCATATTCACAGTTTATAGATGGAATTCGAAATATTCAGAGACATAAATCATGTATGAAACCACATTTAGGAAATTGCATATTAAGTACAAAGGAACTTAAATAATGCTGTATTAACATCAAATTCACCGTTTATAGGTTGAATATGTGATATTCAGAATCGTACAACGCATCTGAAAAAACATTTCTACAAACTCACATTAAATGCAATAGTATGTAACAGGAGCTCGAAGAAGTATGTAATATCGTCATATTCACTGTTTATAGATGGAATTCGCGATATTCAGAAACATGAATCACACATGAATACGTATTCCGAAAAAAGCACGCTAAGCACAAAAAGAACTCGAATTAGGCTGTATTAGTATCAAATTCACTGTTTAAAGACTCTATATGCGATATTCAGAAACGTACAACGCATCTGGAAACACATTTCTACAAACTCACATTAAATGCAATAGTATGTAACAGGAGCTCGAATAAGTATGTAATATCGTCATATTCACTGTTTATAGATGGAATTCAAGATATTCAGAGATATAAATCACATATGCAAACACATCTAGAAACATTTCTACAATCACACATTAATTGCAATAAAAGCTCGAATAAGTACGTAATATCGTCATATTCACTGTTTATAGATGGAATTCGCGACGTTCAGAAACATAAATCACATATGAAAACACATTTCGGAAATAGCACAATAAGTACAACAAGAATTCGAATTAGGCTATATTAGTATCGAATTCACTGTTTAAAGTTTCAATATGCGATATTCAGAAACGTACAACGCATCTGGAAACACATTTCTACAAACTCACATTAAATACAATAGTATGTAACAGGAGCTCGAATAAGTATATAATATCGTCATATTCACTGTTTATAGATGGAATTCGAGTTGATCAGAGACAAAAATCACATATGAAAACACATTTAGGAAATTGCATATTAAGTACAAAAGGAACTTGAACAATGCTCTATTAGCATCACATTCACCGTTTATAGGTTGAATACGTGATATTCAGAAACGTACAACGCATCTGAAACACATTTCTACAAACTCACATTAAATGCATAGTATGTAACAGGATCTCCAATAAGTATGTAATATCGTCATATTGACTGTTTATAGATGGAATTCGAGATATTCAGAGATATAAATCACATATGAAAACACATCTAGAAACATTTATACATTCACACATTAATTGCAATAAAAGCTCGAATAAGTACGTAATATCGTCATATTCACTGTTTATAGATGGAATTCGCGATGTTAAGAAACATAAATCACATATGAAAACACATTTCAGAAATAGCACAATAAGTACGATAAGAACTCGAATTAGGCTATATTAGTATCAAATTCACTGTTTAAAGTTTCAATATGCGATATTCAGAAACGTACAACGCATCTGGAAACACATTTCTACAAACTCACATTAAATGCAATAGTATGTAACAGGAGCTCGAATAAGTATGTAATATCGTCATATTCACTGTTTTTAGATGGAATTCGAAATATTCAGAGACATAAATCACGTATGAAACCACGTTTAGGAAATTCCATATTAAGTACAAAAGGAACTTGAATAATGCTGTATTAACATCAAATTCACCGTTTATAGGTTGAATATGTGATATTCAGAAACGTACAACGCATCTGAAAAAACATTTCTACAAACTCACATTAAGTGCAATAGTTTGTAACAAGAGCTCAAATAAGTATGTAATATCGTCATATTCACTGTTTATAGATGGAATTCGCGATATTCAGAACCATGAATCACACATAAATACACATTCCGAAAAAAGCACAATAAGTACAAAAAGAACTCGAATTAGGCTGTATTAGTATCAAATTCACTGTTTAAAGACTCTATATGCGATATTCAAGTACATACAACGCATCTGGAAACACATTTCTACAAACTCACATTAAATGCAGTAGTATGTAACAGGAGCTCGAATAAGTATGTAATATCGTCATATTCACTGTTTATAGATGGAATTCGAGATATTCAGAGATATAAATCACATATGAAAACACAAGTAGAAACATTTCTACAATCACACATTAATTGCAATAAAAGCTCGAATAAGTACGTAATATCGTCATATTCACTGTTTCCTATATGCGATATTCAGAAACGTACAACGCATCTGGAAACACATTTGTACAAACTCACATTAAATACAATAGTATGTAACAGGAGCTCGAATAAGTATATAATATCGTCATATTAACTGTTTATAGATGGAATTCGAGTTGATCAGAGACAAAAATCACATATGAAAACACATTTAGGAAATTGCATATTAAGTACAAAAGGAACTTGAACAATGTTATATTAGCATCACATTCACCGTTTATAGGTTGAATACGTGATATTCAGAAACGTACAACGCATCTGAAACACATTTCTACAAACTCACATTAAATGCACAGTATGTAACAGGATCTCCAATAAGTATGTAATATCGTCATATTGACTGTTTATAGATGGAATTCGAGATATTCAGAGATATAAATCACATATGAAAACACATGTAGAAACATTTTTACAATCACACATTAATTGCAATAAAAGCTCGAATAAGTACGTAATATCGTCATATTCACTGTTTATAGATGGAATTCGCGATGTTCAGAAACATAAATCACATATGAAAACACATTTCAGAAATAGCACAATAAGTACGATAAGAACTCGAATTAGGCTATATTAGTATCAAATTCACTGTTTAAAGTTTCAATATGCGATATTCAGAAACGTACAACGCATCTGGAAACACATTTCTACAAACTCACATTAAATGCAATAGTATGTAACAGGAGCTCGAATAAGTATGTAATATCGTCATATTCACAGTTTATAGATGGAATTCGAAATATTCAGAGACATAAATCATGTATGAAACCACATTTAGGAAATTGCATATTAAGTACAAAGGAACTTAAATAATGCTGTATTATCATCAAATTCACCGTTTATAGGTTGAATATGTGATATTCAGAATCGTACAACGCATCTGAAAAAACATTTCTACAAACTCACATTAAATGCAATAGTATGTAACAGGAGCTCGAAGAAGTATGTAATATCGTCATATTCACTGTTTATAGATGGAATTCGCGATATTCAGAAACATGAATCACACATGAATACGTATTCCGAAAAAAGCACGCTAAGCACAAAAAGAACTCGAATTAGGCTGTATTAGTATCAAATTCACTGTTTAAAGACTCTATATGCGATATTCAGAATCGTACAACGCATCTGGAAACACATTTCTACAAACTCACATTAAATGCAATAGTATGTAACAGGAGCTCGAATAAGTATGTAATATCGTCATATTCACTGTTTATAGATGGAATTCAAGATATTAAGAGATATAAATCACATATGCAAACACATCTAGAAACATTTCTACAATCACACATTAATTGCAATAAAAGCTCGAATAAGTACGTAATATCGTCATATTCACTGTTTATAGATGGAATTCGCGACGTTCAGAAACATAAATCACATATGAAAACACATTTCGGAAATAGCACAATAAGTACAACAAGAATTCGAATTAGGCTATATTAGTATCGAATTCACTGTTTAAAGTTTCAATATGCGATATTCAGAAACGTACAACGCATCTGGAAACACATTTCTACAAACTCACATTAAATGCATTAGTATGTAACAGGAGCTCGAATAAGTATGTAATATCGTCATATTCACAGTTTATAGATGGAATTCGAAATATTCAGAGACATAAATCATGTATGAAACCACATTTAGGAAATTGCATATTAAGTACAAAGGAACTTAAATAATGCTGTATTAACATCAAATTCACCGTTTATAGGTTGAATATGTGATATTCAGAATCGTACAACGCATCTGAAAAAACATTTCTACAAACTCACATTAAATGTAATAGTATGTAACAGGAGCTCGAAGAAGTAAGTAATATCGTCATATTCACTGTTTATAGATGGAATTCGAAATATTCAGAGACATAAATCACGTATGAAACCACATTTAGGAAATTGCATATTAAGTACTAAGGAACTTGAATAATGCTGTATTAACATCAAATTCACCGTTTATAGGTTGAATATGTGATATTCAGAAACGTACAACGCATCTGAAGAAACATTTCTACAAACTCACTTTAAGTGCAATAGTTTGTAACAAGAGCTCAAATAAGTATGTAATATCGTCATATTCACGGTTTATAGATGGAATTCGCGATATTCAGAAACATGAATCACACATGAATACACATTCCGAAAAAAGCACAATAAGTACAAAAAGAACTCGAATTAGGCTGTATTAGTATCAAATTCACTGTTTAAAGACTCTATATGCGATATTCAAGTACGTACAACGCATCTGGAAACACATTTCTACAAACTCACATTAAATGCAGTAGTATGTAACAGGAGCTCGAATAAGTATGTAATATCGTCATATTCACTGTTTATAGATGGAATTCGAGATATTCAGAGATATAAATCACATATGAAAACACAAGTAGAAACATTTCTACAATCACACATTAATTGCAATAAAAGCTCGAATAAGTACGTAATATCGTCATATTCACTGTTTATAGATGGAATTCGCGATGTTCAGAAACATAAATCACATATGACAACACATTTTGGAAATAGCACAATAAGTACAAAAAGAACTCGAATTAGGCTGTATTAGTATCAAATTCACTGTTTAAAGACTCTATATGCGATATTCAGAAACGTACAACGCATCTGGAAACACATTTGTACAAACTCACACTAAATACAATAGTATGTAACAGGAGCTCGAATAAGTATATAATATCGTCATATTCACTGTTTATAGATGGAATTCGAGTTGATCAGAGACAAAAATCACATATGAAAACACATTTAGGAAATTGCATATTAAGTACAAAAGGAACTTGAACAATGCTCTATTAGCATCACATTCACCGTTTATAGGTTGAATACGTGATATTCAGAAACGTACAACGCATCTGAAACACATTTCTACAAACTCACATTAAATGCATAGTATGTAACAGGATCTCCAATAAGTATGTAATATCGTCATATTGACTGTTTATAGATGGAATTCGAGATATTCAGAGATATAAATCACATATGAAAACACATTTCAGAAATAGCACAATAAGTACGATAAGAACTCGAATTAGGCTATATTAGTATCAAATTCACTGTTTAAAGTTTCAATATGCGATATTCAGAAACGTACAACGCATCTGGAAACACATTTCTACAAACTCACATTAAATGCAATAGTATGTAACAGGAGCTCGAATAAGTATGTAATATCGTCATATTCACTGTTTATAGATGGAATTCGAAATATTCAGAGACATAAATCATGTATGAAACCACATTTAGGAAATTGCATATTAAGTACAAAGGAACTTGAATAATGCTGTATTAACATCAAATTCACCGTTTATAGGTTGAATATGTGATATTCAGAAACGTACAACGCATCTGAAAAAAACATTTCTACAAACTCACTTTAAGTGCAATAGTTTGTAACAAGAGCTCAAATAAGTATGTAATATCGTCATATTCACTGTTTATAGATGGAATTCGCGATATTCAGAAACATGAATCACACATGAATACGTATTCCGAAAAAAGCACGCTAAGCACAAAAAGAACTCGAATTAGGCTGTATTAGTATCAAATTCACTGTTTAAAGACTCTATATGCGATATTCAGAAACGTACAACGCATCTGGAAACACATTTCTACAAACTCACATTAAATGCAATAGTATGTAACAGGAGCTCGAATAAGTATATAATATCGTCATATTCACTGTTTATAGATGGAATTCGAGTTGATCAGAGACAAAAATCACATATGAAAACACATTTAGGAAATTGCATATTAAGTACAAAAGGAACTTGAACAATGCTCTATTAGCATCACATTCACCGTTTATAGGTTGAATACGTGATATTCAGAAACGTACAACGCATCTGAAACACATTTCCACAAACTCACATTAAATGCATAGTATGTAACAGGATCTCCAATAAGTATGTAATATCGTCATATTCACTGTTTATAGATGGAATTCGCGACGTTGAGAAACATAAATCACATATGAAAACACATTTCGGAAATAGCACAATAAGTACAACAAGAATTCGAATTAGGCTATATTAGTATCGAATTCACTGTTTAAAGTTTGAATATGCGATATTCAGAAACGTACAACGCATCTGGAAACACATTTCTACAAACTCACATTAAATGCATTAGTATGTAACAGGAGCTCGAAGAAGTATATAATATCGTCATATTCACTGTTTATAGATGGAATTCGAAATATTCAGAGACATAAATCACGTATGAAACCACATTTAGGAAATTGCATATTAAGTACTAAGGAACTTGAATAATGCTGTATTAACATCAAATTCACCGTTTATAGGTTGAATATGTGATATTCAGAAACGTACAACGCATCTGAAGAAACATTTCTACAAACTCACTTTAAGTGCAATAGTTTGTAACAAGAGCTCAAATAAGTATGTAATATCGTCATATTCACTGTTTATAGATGGAATTCGCGATATTCAGAACCATGAATCACACATGAATACACATTCCGAAAAAAGCACAATAAGTACAAAAGAACTCGAATTAGGCTGTATTAGTATCAAATTCACTGTTTAAAGACTCTATATGCGATATTCAAGTACGTACAACGCATCTGGAGACACATTTCTACAAACTCACATTAAATGCAGTAGTATGTAACAGGAGCTCGAATAAGTATGTAATATCGTCATATTCACTGTTTATAGATGGAATTCGAAATATTCAGAGACATAAATCATGTATGAAACCACATTTAGGAAATTGCATATTAAGTACAAAGGAACTTAAATAATGCTGTATTAACATCAAATTCACCGTTTATAGGTTGAATATGTGATATTCAGAAACGTACAACGCATCTGAAAAAACATTTCTACAAACTCACTTTAAGTGCAATAGTTTGTAACAAGAGCTCAAATAAGTATGTAATATCGTCATATTCACTGTTTATAGATGGAATTCGCGATATTCAGAAACATGAATCACACATGAATACGTATTCCGAAAAAAGCACGCTAAGCACAAAAAGAACTCGAATTAGGCTGTATTAGTATCAAATTCACTGTTTAAAGACTCTATATGCGATATTCAGAAACGTACAACGCATCTGGAAACACATTTCTACAAACTCACATTAAATGCAATAGTATGTAACAGGAGCTCGAATAAGTAAGTAATATCGTCATATTCACTGTTTATAGATGGAATTCAAGATATTCAGAGATATAAATCACATATGAAAACACATCTAGAAACATTTCTACAATCACACATTAATTGCAATAAAAGCTCGAATAAGTACGTAATATCGTCATATTCACTGTTTATAGATGGAATTCGCGACGTTCAGAAACATAAATCACATATGAAAACACATTTCGGAAATAGCACAATAAGTACAACAAGAATTCGAATTAGGCTGTATTAGTATCGAATTCACTGTTTAAAGTTTCAATATGCGATATTCAGAAACGTACAACGCATCTGGAAACACATTTCTACAAACTCACATTAAATGCATTAGTATGTAACAGGAGCTCGATTAAGTATGTAATATCGTCATATTCACAGTTTATAGATGGAATTCGAAATATTCAGAGACATAAATCATGTATGAAACCACATTTAGGAAATTGCATATTAAGTACAAAGGAACTTAAATAATGCTGTATTAACATCAAATTCACCGTTTATAGGTTGAATATGTGATATTCAGAATCGTACAACGCATCTGAAAAAACATTTCTACAAACTCACATTAAATGCAATAGTATGTAACAGGAGCTCGAAGAAGTATGTAATATCGTCATATTCACTGTTTATAGATGGAATTCGAAATATTCAGAGACATAAATCACGTATGAAACCACATTTAGGAAATTGCATATTAAGTACTAAGGAACTTGAATAATGCTGTATTAACATCAAATTCACCGTTTATAGGTTGAATATGTGATATTCAGAAACGTACAACGCATCTGAAGAAACATTTCTACAAACTCACTTTAAGTGCAATAGTTTGTAACAAGAGCTCAAATAAGTATGTAATATCGTCATATTCACTGTTTATAGATGGAATTCGCGATATTCAGAAACATGAATCACACATGAATATACATTCCGAAAAAAGCACAATAAGCACAAAAAGAACTCGAATTAGGCTGTATTAGCATCAAATTCACTGTTTAAAGACTCTATATGCGATATTCAAGTACGTACAACGCATCTGGAAACACATTCTACAAACTCACATTAAATGCAGTAGTATGTAACAGGAGCTCGAATAAGTATGTAATATCGTCATATTCACAGTTTATAGATGGAATTCGAAATATTCAGAGACATAAATCATGTATGAAACCACATTTAGGAAATTGCATATTAAGTACAAAGGAACTTGAATAATGCTGTATTAACATCAAATTCACCGTTTATAGGTTGAATATGTGATATTCAGAAACGTACAACGCATCTGAAAAAACATTTGTACAAACTCACATTAAGTGCAATAGTTTGTAACAAGAGCTCAAATAAGTATGTAATATCGTCATATTCACTGTTTATAGATGGAATTCGCGATATTCAGAACCATGAATCACACATGAATACACATTCCGAAAAAAGCACAATAAGTACAAAAAGAACTCGAATTAGGCTGTATTAGTATCAAATTCACTGTTTAAAGACTCTATATGCGATATTCAAGTACGTACAACGCATCTGGAAACACATTTATACAAACTCACATTAAATGCAGTAGTATGTAACAGGAGCTCGAATAAGTATGTAATATCGTCATATTCACTGTTTATAGATGGAATTCGAGATATTCAGAGATATAAATCACATATGAAAACACAAGTAGAAACATTTCTACAATCACACATTAATTGCAATAAAAGCTCGAACAAGTACGTAATATCGTCATATTCACTGTTTATAGATGGAATTCGCGATGTTCAGAAATATAAATCACATATGACAACACATTTTGGAAATAGCACAATAAGTACAATAAGAACTCGAATTAGGCTGTATTAGTATCAAATTCACTGTTTAAAGACTCTATATGCGATATTCAGAAACGTACAACGCATCTGGAAACACATTTGTACAGACTCACATTAAATACAATAGTATGTAACGTACAACGCATCTGAAAAAACATTTCTACAAACTCACATTAAGTGCAATAGTTTGTAACAAGAGCTCAAATAAGTATGTAATATCGTCATATTCACTGTTTATAGATGGAATTCGCGATATTCAGAACCACGAATCACACATGAATACACATTCCGAAAAAAGCACAATAAGTACAAAAAGAACTCGAATTAGGCTGTATTAGTATCAAATTCACTGTTTAAAGACTCTATATGCGATATTCAAGTACGTACAACGCATCTGGAAACACATTTCTACAAACTCACATTAAAAGCAGTAAAAAGCACATTAAAACAGGAGCTCGAATAAGTATGTAATATCGTCATATTCACTGTTTATAGATGGAATTCGAGATATTCAGAGATATAAATCACATATGAAAACACAAGTAGAAACATTTCTACAATCACACATTAATTGCAATAAAAGCTCGAATAAGTACGTAATATCGTCATATTCACTGTTTATAGATGGAATTCGCGATGTTCAGAAACATAAATCACATATGACAACACATTTTGGAAATAGCACAATAAGTACAATAAGAACTCGAATTAGGCTGTATTAGTATCAAATTCACTGTTTAAAGATATTCGATATGCGATATTCAAGTACGTACAACGCATCTGGAAACACATTTCTACAAACTCACATTAAATGCAGTAGTATGTAACAGGAGCTCGAATAAGTATGTAATATCTTCATATTCACTGTTTATAGATGGAATTCGAGATATTCAGAGATATAAATCACATATGAAAACACAAGTAGAAACATTTCTACAATCACACATTAATTGCAATAAAGCTCGAATAAGTACGTAATATCGTCATATTCACTGTTTATAGATGGAATTCGCGACGTTCAGAAACATAAATCACATATGAAAACACATTTCGGAAATAGCACCCTAAGTACAACAAGAATTCGAATTAGGCTATATTAGTATCGAATTCACTGTTTAAAGTTTCAATATGCGATATTCAGAAACGTACAACGCATCTGGAAACACATTTCTACAAACTCACATTAAATGCATTAGTATGTAAGAGGAGCTCGAATAAGTATGTAATATCGTCATATTCACAGTTTATAGATGGAATTCGAAATATTCAGAGACATAAATCATGTATGAAACCACATTTAGGAAATTGCATATTAAGTACAAAGGAACTTAAATAATGCTGTATTAACATCAAATTCACCGTTTATAGGTTGAATATGTGATATTCAGAATCGTACAACGCATCTGAAAAAACATTTCTACAAACTCACATTAAATGCAATAGTATGTAACAGGAGCTCGAAGAAGTATGTAATATCGTCATATTCACTGTTTATAGATGGAATTCGAAATATTCAGAGACATAAATCACGTATGAAACCACATTTAGGAAATTGCATATTAAGTACTAAGGAACTTGAATAATGCTGTATTAACATCAAATTCACCGTTTATAGGTTGAATATGTGATATTCAGAAACGTACAACGCATCTGAAGAAACATTTCTACAAACTCACTTTAAGTGCAATAGTTTGTAACAAGAGCTCAAATAAGTATGTAATATCGTCATATTCACTGTTTATAGATGGAATTCGCGATATTCAGAAACATGAATCACACATGAATACACATTCCGAAAAAACCACAATAAGCACAAAAAGAACTCGAATTAGGCTGTATTAGCATCAAATTCACTGTTTAAAGACTCTATATGCGATATTCAAGTACGTACAACGCATCTGGAAACACATTCTACAAACTCACATTAAATGCAGTAGTATGTAAAAGGAGCTCGAATAAGTATGTAATATCGTCATATTCACTGTTTATAGATGGAATTCGAGATATTCAGAGATATAAATCACATATGAAAACACATCTAGAAACATTTATACAATCACACATTAATTGCAATAAAAGCTCGAATAAGTACGTAATATCGTCATATTCACTGTTTATAGATTGAATTCGCGATGTTAAGAAACATAAATCACATATGAAAACACATTTCAGAAATAGCACAATAAGTACGATAAGAACTCGAATTAGGCTATATTAGTATCAAATTCACTTTTTAAAGTTTCAATATGCGATATTCAGAAACGTACAACGCATCTTGAAACACATTTCTACAAACTCACATTAAATGCAATAGTATGTAACAGGAGCTCGAATAAGTATGTAATATCGTCATATTCACTGTTTTTAGATGGAATTCGAAATATTCAGAGACATAAATCACGTATGAAACCACATTTAGGAAATTCCATATTAAGTACAAAAGGAACTTGAATAATGCTGTATTAACATCAAATTCACCGTTTATAGGTTGAATATGTGATATTCAGAAACGTACAACGCATCTGAAAAAACATTTCTACAAACTCACATTAAGTGCAATAGTTTGTAACAAGAGCTCAAATAAGTATGTAATATCGTCATATTCACTGTTTATAGATGGAATTCGCGATATTCAGAACCATGAATCACACATGAATACACATTCCGAAAAAAGCACAATAAGTACAAAAAGAGCTCGAATTAGGCTGTATTAGTATCAAATTCACTGTTTAAAGACTCTATATGCGATATTCAAGTACGTACAACGCATCTGGAAACACATTTCTACAAACTCACATTAAATGCAGTAGTATGTAACAGGAGCTCGAATAAGTATGTAATATCGTCATATTCACTGTTTATAGATGGAATTCGAGATATTCAGAGATATAAATCACATATGAAAACACAAGTAGAAACATTTCTACAATCACACATTAATTGCAATGAAAGCTCGAATAAGTATATAATATCGTCATATTCACTGTTTATAGATGGAATTCGAGTTGATCAGAGACAAAAATCACATATGAAAACACATTTAGGAAATTGCATATTAAGTACAAAAGGAACTTGAACAATGCTCTATTAGCATCACATTCACCGTTTATAGGTTGAATACGTGATATTCAGAAACGTACAACGCATCTGAAACACATTTCTACAAACTCACATTAAATGCATAGTATGTAGCAGGATCTCCAATAAGTATGTAATATCGTCATATTGACTGTTTATAGATGGAATTCGAGATATTCAGAGATATAAATCACATATGAAAACACATGTAGAAACATTTTTACAATCACACATTAATTGCAATAAAAGCTCGAATAAGTACGTAATATCGTCATATTCACTGTTTATAGATGGAATTCGCGATGTTCAGAAACATAAATCACATATGAAAACACATTTCAGAAATAGCACAATAAGTACGATAAGAACTCGAATTAGGCTATATTAGTATCAAATTGACTGTTTAAAGTTTCAATATGCGATATTCAGAAACGTACAACGCATCTGGAAACACATTTCTACAAACTCACATTAAATGCAATAGTATGTAACAGGAGCTCGAATAAGTATGTAATATCGTCATATTCACAGTTTATAGATGGAATTCGAAATATTCAGAGACATAAATCATGTATGAAACCACATTTAGGAAATTGCATATTAAGTACAAAGGAATTTGAATAATGCTGTATTAACATCAAATTCACCGTTTATAGGTTGAATATGTGATATTCAGAATCGTACAACGCATCTGAAAAAACATTTGTACAAACTCACATTAAATGCAATAGTATGTAACAGGAGCTCGAAGAAGTATGTAATATCGTCATATTCACTGTTTATAGATGGAATTCGAAATATTCAGAGACATAAATCACGTATGAAACCACATTTAGGAAATTCCATATTAAGTACAAGAGGAACTTGAATAATGCTGTATTAACATCAAATTCACAAATTAACATCAAATATGTGATATTCAGAAACGTACAACGCATCTGAAGAAACATTTCTACAAACTCACTTTAAGTGCAATAGTTTGTAACAAGAGCTCAAATAAGTATGTAATATCGTCATATTCACTGTTTATAGATGGAATTCGCGATATTCAGAACCATGAATCACACATGAATACACATTCCGAAAAAAGCACAATAAGTACAAAAAGAACTCGAATTAGGCTGTATTAGTATCAAATTCACTGTTTAAAGACTCTATATGCGATATTCAAGTACGTACAACGCATCTGGAAATACATTTCTACAAACTCACATTAAATGCAGTAGTATGTAACAGGAGCTCGAATAAGTATGTAATATCGTCATATTCACTGTTTATTGATGGAATTCGAGATATTCAGAGATATAAATCACATATGAAAACACAAGTAGAAACATTTCTACAATCACACATTAATTGCAATAAAAGCTCGAATAAGTACGTAATATCGTCATATTCACTGTTTATAGATGGAATTCGCGATGTTCAGAAACATAAATCACATATGACAACACATTTTGGAAATAGCACAATAAGTACAATAAGAACTCGAATTAGGCTGTATTAGTATCAAATTCACTATTCAGAAACGTACAACGCATCTGGAAACACATTTGTACAAACTCACATTAAATACAAAAGTATGTAACAGGAGCTCGAATAAGTATGTAATATCGTCATATTCACTGTTTATAGATGGAATTCGAAATATTCAGAGACATAAATCATGTATGAAACCACATTTAGGAAATTGCATATTAAGTACAAAGGAACTTGAATAATGCTGTATTAACATCAAATTCACCGTTTATAGGTTGAATATGTGATATTCAGAAACGTACAACGCATCTGAAAAAACATTTCTACAAACTCACTTTAAGTGCAATAGTTTGTAACAAGAGCTCAAATAAGTATGTAATATCGTCATATTCACTGTTTATAGATGGAATTCGCGATATTCAGAAACATGAATCACACATGAATACGTATTCCGAAAAAAGCACGCTAAGCACAAAAAGAACTCGAATTAGGCTGTATTAGTATCAAATTCACTGTTTAAAGACTCTATATGCGATATTCAGAAACGTACAACGCATCTGGAAACACATTTCTACAAACTCACATTAAATGCAATAGTATGTAACAGGAGCTCGAATAAGTAAGTAATATCGTCATATTCACTGTTTATAGATGGAATTCAAGATATTCAGAGATATAAATCACATATGAAAACACATCTAGAAACATTTCTACAATCACACATTATTTGCAATAAAAGCTCGAATAAGTACGTAATATCGTCATATTCACTGTTTATAGATGGAATTCGCGACGTTCAGAAACATAAATCTCATATGAAAACACATTTCGGAAATAGCACAATAAGTACAACAAGAATTCGAATTAGGCTATATTAGTATCGAATTCACTGTTTAAAGTTTCAATATGCGATATTCAGAAACGTACAACGCATCTGGAAACACATTTCTACAAACTCACATTAAATGCAATAGTATGTAACAGGAGCTCGAATAAGTAAGTAATATCGTCATATTCACTGTTTATAGATGGAATTCAAGATATTCAGAGATATAAATCACATATGAAAACACATCTAGAAACATTTCTACAATCACACATTATTTGCAATAAAAGCTCGAATAAGTACGTAATATCGTCATATTCACTGTTTATAGATGGAATTCGCGACGTTCAGAAACATAAATCTCATATGAAAACACATTTCGGAAATAGCACAATAAGTACGATAAGAACTCGAATTAGGCTATATTAGTATCAAATTCACTGTTTAAAGTTTCAATATGCGATATTCAGAAACGTACAACGCATCTGGAAACACATTTCTACAAACTCACATTAAATGCAATAGTATGTAACAGGAGCTCGAATAAGTATGTAATATCGTCATATTCACAGTTTATAGATGGAATTCGAAATATTCAGAGACATAAATCATGTATGAAACCACATTTAGGAAATTGCATATTAAGTACAAAGGAACTTAAATAATGCTGTATTAACATCAAATTCACCGTTTATAGGTTGAATATGTGATATTCAGAATCGTACAACGCATCTGAAAAAACATTTCTACAAACTCACATTAAATGCAATAGTATGTAACAGGAGCTCGAAGAAGTATGTAATATCGTCATATTCACTGTTTATAGATGGAATTCGCGATATTCAGAAACATGAATCACACATGAATACGTATTCCGAAAAAAGCACGCTAAGCACAAAAAGAACTCGAATTAGGCTGTATTAGTATCAAATTCACTGTTTAAAGACTCTATATGCGATATTCAGAATCGTACAACGCATCTGGAAACACATTTCTACAAACTCACATTAAATGCAATAGTATGTAACAGGAGCTCGAATAAGTATGTAATATCGTCATATTCACTGTTTATAGATGGAATTCAAGATATTAAGAGATATAAATCACATATGCAAACACATCTAGAAACATTTCTACAATCACACATTAATTGCAATAAAAGCTCGAATAAGTACGTAATATCGTCATATTCACTGTTTATAGATGGAATTCGCGACGTTCAGAAACATAAATCACATATGAAAACACATTTCGGAAATAGCACAATAAGTACAACAAGAATTCGAATTAGGCTATATTAGTATCGAATTCACTGTTTAAAGTTTCAATATGCGATATTCAGAAACGTACAACGCATCTGGAAACACATTTCTACAAACTCACATTAAATGCATTAGTATGTAACAGGAGCTCGAATAAGTATGTAATATCGTCATATTCACAGTTTATAGATGGAATTCGAAATATTCAGAGACATAAATCATGTATGAAACCACATTTAGGAAATTGCATATTAAGTACAAAGGAACTTAAATAATGCTGTATTAACATCAAATTCACCGTTTATAGGTTGAATATGTGATATTCAGAATCGTACAACGCATCTGAAAAAACATTTCTACAAACTCACATTAAATGTAATAGTATGTAACAGGAGCTCGAAGAAGTATGTAATATCGTCATATTCACTGTTTATAGATGGAATTCGAAATATTCAGAGACATAAATCACGTATGAAACCACATTTAGGAAATTGCATATTAAGTACTAAGGAACTTGAATAATGCTGTATTAACATCAAATTCACCGTTTATAGGTTGAATATGTAATATTCAGAAACGTACAACGCATCTGAAGAAACATTTCTACAAACTCACTTTAAGTGCAATAGTTTGTAACAAGAGCTCAAATAAGTATGTAATATCGTCATATTCACGGTTTATAGATGGAATTCGCGATATTCAGAAACATGAATCACACATGAATACACATTCCGAAAAAAGCACAATAAGTACAAAAAGAACTCGAATTAGGCTGTATTAGTATCAAATTCACTGTTTAAAGACTCTATATGCGATATTCAAGTACGTACAACGCATCTGGAAACACATTTCTACAAACTCACATTAAATGCAGTAGTATGTAACAGGAGCTCGAATAAGTATGTAATATCGTCATATTCACTGTTTATAGATGGAATTCGAGATATTCAGAGATATAAATCACATATGAAAACACAAGTAGAAACATTTCTACAATCACACATTAATTGCAATAAAAGCTCGAATAAGTACGTAATATCGTCATATTCACTGTTTATAGATGGAATTCGCGATGTTCAGAAACATAAATCACATATGACAACACATTTTGGAAATAGCACAATAAGTACAAAAAGAACTCGAATTAGGCTGTATTAGTATCAAATTCACTGTTTAAAGACTCTATATGCGATATTCAGAAACGTACAACGCATCTGGAAACACATTTGTACAAACTCACACTAAATACAATAGTATGTAACAGGAACTCGAATAAGTATATAATATCGTCATATTCACTGTTTATAGATGGAATTCGAGTTGATCAGAGACAAAAATCACATATGAAAACACATTTAGGAAATTGCATATTAAGTACAAAAGGAACTTGAACAATGCTCTATTAGCATCACATTCACCGTTTATAGGTTGAATACGTGATATTCAGAAACGTACAACGCATCTGAAACACATTTCTACAAACTCACATTAAATGCATAGTATGTAACAGGATCTCCAATAAGTATGTAATATCGTCATATTGACTGTTTATAGATGGAATTCGAGATATTCAGAGATATAAATCACATATGAAAACACATTTCAGAAATAGCACAATAAGTACGATAAGAACTCGAATTAGGCTATATTAGTATCAAATTCACTGTTTAAAGTTTCAATATGCGATATTCAGAAACGTACAACGCATCTGGAAACACATTTCTACAAACTCACATTAAATGCAATAGTATGTAACAGGAGCTCGAATAAGTATGTAATATCGTCATATTCACTGTTTATAGATGGAATTCGAAATATTCAGAGACATAAATCATGTATGAAACCACATTTAGGAAATTGCATATTAAGTACAAAGGAACTTGAATAATGCTGTATTAACATCAAATTCACCGTTTATAGGTTGAATATGTGATATTCAGAAACGTACAACGCATCTGAAAAAAACATTTCTACAAACTCACTTTAAGTGCAATAGTTTGTAACAAGAGCTCAAATAAGTATGTAATATCGTCATATTCACTGTTTATAGATGGAATTCGCGATATTCAGAAACATGAATCACACATGAATACGTATTCCGAAAAAAGCACGCTAAGCACAAAAAGAACTCGAATTAGGCTGTATTAGTATCAAATTCACTGTTTAAAGACTCTATATGCGATATTCAGAAACGTACAACGCATCTGGAAACACATTTCTACAAACTCACATTAAATGCAATAGTATGTAACAGGAGCTCGAATAAGTATATAATATCGTCATATTCACTGTTTATAGATGGAATTCGAGTTGATCAGAGACAAAAATCACATATGAAAACACATTTAGGAAATTGCATATTAAGTACAAAAGGAACTTGAACAATGCTCTATTAGCATCACATTCACCGTTTATAGGTTGAATACGTGATATTCAGAAACGTACAACGCATCTGAAACACATTTCCACAACCTCACATTAAATGCATAGTATGTAACAGGATCTCCAATAAGTATGTAATATCGTCATATTCACTGTTTATAGATGGAATTCGCGACGTTGAGAAACATAAATCACATATGAAAACACATTTCGGAAATAGCACAATAAGTACAACAAGAATTCGAATTAGGCTATATTAGTATCGAATTCACTGTTTAAAGTTTGAATATGCGATATTCAGAAACGTACAACGCATCTGGAAACACATTTCTACAAACTCACATTAAATGCATTAGTATGTAACAGGAGCTCGAAGAAGTATATAATATCGTCATATTCACTGTTTATAGATGGAATTCGAAATATTCAGAGACATAAATCACGTATGAAACCACATTTAGGAAATTGCATATTAAGTAATAAGGAACTTGAATAATGCTGTATTAACATCAAATTCACCGTTTATAGGTTGAATATGTGATATTCAGAAACGTACAACGCATCTGAAGAAACATTTCTACAAACTCACTTTAAGTGCAATAGTTTGTAACAAGAGCTCAAATAAGTATGTAATATCGTCATATTCACTGTTTATAGATGGAATTCGAAATATTCAGAGACATAAATCATGTATGAAACCACATTTAGGAAATTGCATATTAAGTACAAAGGAACTTAAATAATGCTGTATTAACATCAAATTCACCGTTTATAGGTTGAATATGTGATATTCAGAATCGTACAACGCATCTGAAAAAACATTTCTACAAACTCACATTAAATGCAATAGTATGTAACAGGAGCTCGAAGAAGTATGTAATATCGTCATATTCACTGTTTATAGATGGATATTCAGAACCATGAATCACACATGAATACACATTCCGAAAAAAGCACAATAAGTACAAAAGAACTCGAATTAGGCTGTATTAGTATCAAATTCACTGTTTAAAGACTCTATATGCGATATTCAAGTACGTACAACGCATCTGGAGACACATTTCTACAAACTCACATTAAATGCAGTAGTATGTAACAGGAGCTCGAATAAGTATGTAATATCGTCATATTCACTGTTTATAGATGGAATTCGAAATATTCAGAGACATAAATCATGTATGAAACCACATTTAGGAAATTGCATATTAAGTACAAAGGACCTTAAATAATGCTGTATTAACATCAAATTCACCGTTTATAGGTTGAATATGTGATATTCAGAAACGTACAACGCATCTGAAAAAACATTTCTACAAACTCACTTTAAGTGCAATAGTTTGTAACAAGAGCTCAAATAAGTATGTAATATCGTCATATTCACTGTTTATAGATGGAATTCGCGATATTCAGAAACATGAATCACACATGAATACGTATTCCGAAAAAAGCACGCTAAGCACAAAAAGAACTCGAATTAGGCTGTATTAGTATCAAATTCACTGTTTAAAGACTCTATATGCGATATTCAGAAACGTACAACGCATCTGGAAACACATTTCTACAAACTCACATTAAATGCAATAGTATGTAACAGGAGCTCGAATAAGTAAGTAATATCGTCATATTCACTGTTTATAGATGGAATTCAAGATATTCAGAGATATAAATCACATACGAAAACACATCTAGAAACATTTCTACAATCACACATTAATTGCAATAAAAGCTCGAATAAGTACGTAATATCGTCATATTCACTGTTTATAGATGGAATTCGCGACGTTCAGAAACATAAATCACATATGAAAACACATTTCGGAAATAGCACAATAAGTACAACAAGAATTCGAATTAGGCTATATTAGTATCGAATTCACTGTTTAAAGTTTCAATATGCGATATTCAGAAACGTACAACGCATCTGGAAACACATTTCTACAAACTCACATTAAATGCATTAGTATGTAACAGGAGCTCGATTAAGTATGTAATATCGTCATATTCACAGTTTATAGATGGAATTCGAAATATTCAGAGACATAAATCATGTATGAAACCACATTTAGGAAATTGCATATTAAGTACAAAGGAACTTAAATAATGCTGTATTAACATCAAATTCACCGTTTATAGGTTGAAAATGTGATATTCAGAATCGTACAACGCATCTGAAAAAACATTTCTACAAACTCACATTAAATGCAATAGTATGTAACAGGAGCTCGAAGAAGTATGTAATATCGTCATATTCACTGTTTATAGATGGAATTCGAAATATTCAGAGACATAAATCACGTATGAAACCACATTTAGGAAATTGCATATTAAGTACTAAGGAACTTGAATAATGCTGTATTAACATCAAATTCACCGTTTATAGGTTGAATATGTGATATTCAGAAACGTACAACGCATCTGAAGAAACATTTCTACAAACTCACTTTAAGTGCAATAGTTTGTAACAAGAGCTCAAATAAGTATGTAATATCGTCATATTCACTGTTTATAGATGGAATTCGCGATATTCAGAAACATGAATCACACATGAATATACATTCCGAAAAAAGCACAATAAGCACAAAAAGAACTCGAATTAGGCTGTATTAGCATCAAATTCACTGTTTAAAGACTCTATATGCGATATTCAAGTACGTACAACGCATCTGGAAACACATTCTACAAACTCACATTAAATGCAGTAGTATGTAACAGGAGCTCGAATAAGTATGTAATATCGTCATATTCACAGTTTATAGATGGAATTCGAAATATTCAGAGACATAAATCATGTATGAAACCACATTTAGGAAATTGCATATTAAGTACAAAGGAACTTGAATAATGCTGTATTAACATCAAATTCACCGTTTATAGGTTGAATATGTGATATTCAGAAACGTACAACGCATCTGAAAAAACATTTGTACAAACTCACATTAAGTGCAATAGTTTGTAACAAGAGCTCAAATAAGTATGTAATATCGTCATATTCACTGTTTATAGATGGAATTCGCGATATTCAGAACCATGAATCACACATGAATACACATTCCGAAAAAAGCACAATAAGTACAAAAAGAACTCGAATTAGGCTGTATTAGTATCAAATTCACTGTTTAAAGACTCTATATGCGATATTCAAGTACGTACAACGCATCTGGAAACACATTTATACAAACTCACATTAAATGCAGTAGTATGTAACAGGAGCTCGAATAAGTATGTAATATCGTCATATTCACTGTTTATAGATGGAATTCGAGATATTCAGAGATATAAATCACATATGAAAACACAAGTAGAAACATTTCTACAATCACACATTAATTGCAATAAAAGCTCGAATAAGTACGTAATATCGTCATATTCACTGTTTATAGATGGAATTCGCGATGTTCAGAAATATAAATCACATATGACAACACATTTTGGAAATAGCACAATAAGTACAATAAGAACTCGAATTAGGCTGTATTAGTATCAAATTCACTGTTTAAAGACTCTATATGCGATATTCAGAAACGTACAACGCATCTGGAAACACATTTGTACAGACTCACATTAAATACAATAGTATGTAACGTACAACGCATCTGAAAAAACATTTCTACAAACTCACATTAAGTGCAATAGTTTGTAACAAGAGCTCAAATAAGTATGTAATATCGTCATATTCACTGTTTATAGAAGGAATTCGCGATATTCAGAACCACGAATCACACATGAATACACATTCCGAAAAAAGCACAATAAGTACAAAAAGAACTCGAATTAGGCTGTATTAGTATCAAATTCACTGTTTAAAGACTCTATATGCGATATTCAAGTACGTACAACGCATCTGGAAACACATTTCTACAAACTCACATTAAAAGCAGTAAAAAGCACATTAAAACAGGAGCTCGAATAAGTATGTAATATCGTCATATTCACTGTTTATAGATGGAATTCGAGATATTCAGAGATATAAATCACATATGAAAACACAAGTAGAAACATTTCTACAATCACACATTAATTGCAATAAAAGCTCGAATAAGTACGTAATATCGTCATATTCACTGTTTATAGATGGAATTCGCGATGTTCAGAAACATAAATCACATATGACAACACATTTTGGAAATAGCACAATAAGTACAATAAGAACTCGAATTAGGCTGTATTAGTATCAAATTCACTGTTTAAAGATATTCGATATGCGATATTCAAGTACGTACAACGCATCTGGAAACACATTTCTACAAACTCACATTAAATGCAGTAGTATGTAACAGGAGCTCGAATAAGTATGTAATATCTTCATATTCACTGTTTATAGATGGAATTCGAGATATTCAGAGATATAAATCACATATGAAAACACAAGTAGAAACATTTCTACAATCACACATTAATTGCAATAAAGCTCGAATAAGTACGTAATATCGTCATATTCACTGTTTATAGATGGAATTCGCGACGTTCAGAAACATAAATCACATATGAAAACACATTTCGGAAATAGCACCCTAAGTACAACAAGAATTCGAATTAGGCTATATTAGTATCGAATTCACTGTTTAAAGTTTCAATATGCGATATTCAGAAACGTACAACGCATCTGGAAACACATTTCTACAAACTCACATTAAATGCATTAGTATGTAAGAGGAGCTCGAATAAGTATGTAATATCGTCATATTCACAGTTTATAGATGGAATTCGAAATATTCAGAGACATAAATCATGTATGAAACCACATTTAGGAAATTGCATATTAAGTACAAAGGAACTTAAATAATGCTGTATTAACATCAAATTCACCGTTTATAGGTTGAATATGTGATATTCAGAATCGTACAACGCATCTGAAAAAACATTTCTACAAACTCACATTAAATGCAATAGTATGTAACAGGAGCTCGAAGAAGTATGTAATATCGTCATATTCACTGTTTATAGATGGAATTCGAAATATTCAGAGACATAAATCACGTATGAAACCACATTTAGGAAATTGCATATTAAGTACTAAGGAACTTGAATAATGCTGTATTAACATCAAATTCACCGTTTATAGGTTGAATATGTGATATTCAGAAACGTACAACGCATCTGAAGAAACATTTCTACAAACTCACTTTAAGTGCAATAGTTTGTAACAAGAGCTCAAATAAGTATGTAATATCGTCATATTCACTGTTTATAGATGGAATTCGCGATATTCAGAAACATGAATCACACATGAATACACATTCCGAAAAAAGCACAATAAGCACAAAAAGAACTCGAATTAGGCTGTATTAGCATCAAATTCACTGTTTAAAGACTCTATATGCGATATTCAAGTACGTACAACGCATCTGGAAACACATTCTACAAACTCACATTAAATGCAGTAGTATGTAAAAGGAGCTCGAATAAGTATGTAATATCGTCATATTCACTGTTTATAGATGGAATTCGAGATATTCAGAGATATAAATCACATATGAAAACACATCTAGAAACATTTATACAATCACACATTAATTGCAATAAAAGCTCGAATAAGTACGTAATATCGTCATATTCACTGTTTATAGATGGAATTCGCGATGTTCAGAAACATAAATCACATATGAAAACACATTTCGGAAATAGCACAATAAGTACAACAAGAATTCGAATTAGGCTATATTAGTATCGAATTCACTGTTTAAAGTTTCAATATGCGATATTCAGAAACGTACAACGCATCTGGAAACACATTTCTACAAACTCACATTAAATGCATTAGTATGTAACAGGAGCTCGAATAAGTATGTAATATCGTCATATTCACAGTTTATAGATGGAATTCGAAATATTCAGAGACATAAATCATGTATGAAACCACATTTAGGAAATTGCATATTAAGTACAAAGGAACTTAAATAATGCTGTATTATCATCAAATTCACCGTTTATAGGTTGAATATGTGATATTCAGAATCGTACAACGCATCTGAAAAAACATTTCTACAAACTCACATTAAATGCAATAGTATGTAACAGGAGCTCGAAGAAGTATGTAATATCGTCATATTCACTGTTTATAGATGGAATTCGAAATATTCAGAGACATAAATCACGTATGAAACCACATTTAGGAAATTGCATATTAAGTACTAAGGAACTTGAATAATGCTGTATTAACATCAAATTCACCGTTTATAGGTTGAATATGTGATATTCAGAAACGTACAACGCATCTGAAGAAACATTTCTACAAACTCACTTTAAGTGCAATAGTTTGTAACAAGAGCTCAAATAAGTATGTAATATCGTCATATTCACTGTTTATAGATGGAATTCGCGATATTCAGAAACATGAATCACACATGAATACACATTCCGAAAAAAGCACAATAAGCACAAAAAGAACTCGAATTAGGCTGTATTAGTATCAAATTCACTGTTTAAAGACTCTATATGCGATATTCAAGTACGTACAACGCATCTGGAAACACATTCTACAAACTCACATTAAATGCAGTAGTATGTAACAGGAGCTCGAATAAGTATGTAATATCGTCATATTCACTGTTTATAGATTGAATTCGCGATGTTAAGAAACATAAATCACATATGAAAACACATTTCAGAAATAGCACAATAAGTACGATAAGAACTCGAATTAGGCTATATTAGTATCAAATTCACTTTTTAAAGTTTCAATATGCGATATTCAGAAACGTACAACGCATCTTGAAACACATTTCTACAAACTCACATTAAATGCAATAGTATGTAACAGGAGCTCGAATAAGTATGTAATATCGTCATATTCACTGTTTTTAGATGGAATTCGAAATATTCAGAGACATAAATCACGTATGAAACCACATTTAGGAAATTCCATATTAAGTACAAAAGGAACTTGAATAATGCTGTATTAACATCAAATTCACCGTTTATAGGTTGAATATGTGATATTCAGAAACGTACAACGCATCTGAAAAAACATTTCTACAAACTCACATTAAGTGCAATAGTTTGTAACAAGAGCTCAAATAAGTATGTAATATCGTCATATTCACTGTTTATAGATGGAATTCGCGATATTCAGAACCATGAATCACACATGAATACACATTCCGAAAAAAGCACAATAAGTACAAAAAGAGCTCGAATTAGGCTGTATTAGTATCAAATTCACTGTTTAAAGACTCTATATGCGATATTCAAGTACGTACAACGCATCTGGAAACACATTTCTACAAACTCACATTAAATGCAGTAGTATGTAACAGGAGCTCGAATAAGTATGTAATATCGTCATATTCACTGTTTATAGATGGAATTCGAGATATTCAGAGATATAAATCACATATGAAAACACAAGTAGAAACATTTCTACAATCACACATTAATTGCAATGAAAGCTCGAATAAGTATATAATATCGTCATATTCACTGTTTATAGATGGAATTCGAGTTGATCAGAGACAAAAATCACATATGAAAACACATTTAGGAAATTGCATATTAAGTACAAAAGGAACTTGAACAATGCTCTATTAGCATCACATTCACCGTTTATAGGTTGAATACGTGATATTCAGAAACGTACAACGCATCTGAAACACATTTCTACAAACTCACATTAAATGCATAGTATGTAGCAGGATCTCCAATAAGTATGTAATATCGTCATATTGACTGTTTATAGATGGAATTCGAGATATTCAGAGATATAAATCACATATGAAAACACATGTAGAAACATTTTTACAATCACACATTAATTGCAATAAAAGCTCGAATAAGTACGTAATATCGTCATATTCACTGTTTATAGATGGAATTCGCGATGTTCAGAAACATAAATCACATATGAAAACACATTTCAGAAATAGCACAATAAGTACGATAAGAACTCGAATTAGGCTATATTAGTATCAAATTGACTGTTTAAAGTTTCAATATGCGATATTCAGAAACGTACAACGCATCTGGAAACACATTTCTACAAACTCACATTAAATGCAATAGTATGTAACAGGAGCTCGAATAAGTATGTAATATCGTCATATTCACAGTTTATAGATGGAATTCGAAATATTCAGAGACATAAATCATGTATGAAACCACATTTAGGAAATTGCATATTAAGTACAAAGGAACTTAAATAATGCTGTATTAACATCAAATTCACCGTTTATAGGTTGAATATGTGATATTCAGAATCGTACAACGCATCTGAAAAAACATTTCTACAAACTCACATTAAATGCAATAGTATGTAACAGGAGCTCGAAGAAGTATGTAATATCGTCATATTCACTGTTTATAGATGGAATTCGAAATATTCAGAGACATAAATCACGTATGAAACCACATTTAGGAAATTGCATATTAAGTACTAAGGAACTTGAATAATGCTGTATTAACATCAAATTCACCGTTTATAGGTTGAATATGTGATATTCAGAAACGTACAACGCATCTGAAGAAACATTTCTACAAACTCACTTTAAGTGCAATAGTTTGTAACAAGAGCTCAAATAAGTATGTAATATCGTCATATTCACTGTTTATAGATGGAATTCGCGATATTCAGAAACATGAATCACACATGAATACACATTCCGAAAAAAGCACAATAAGCACAAAAAGAACTCGAATTAGGCTGTATTAGCATCAAATTCACTGTTTAAAGACTCTATATGCGATATTCAAGTACGTACAACGCATCTGGAAACACATTCTACAAACTCACATTAAATGCAGTAGTATGTAAAAGGAGCTCGAATAAGTATGTAATATCGTCATATTCACTGTTTATAGATGGAATTCGAGATATTCAGAGATATAAATCACATATGAAAACACATCTAGAAACATTTATACAATCACACATTAATTGCAATAAAAGCTCGAATAAGTACGTAATATCGTCATATTCACTGTTTATAGATGGAATTCGCGATGTTCAGAAACATAAATCACATATGAAAACACATTTCGGAAATAGCACAATAAGTACAACAAGAATTCGAATTAGGCTATATTAGTATCGAATTCACTGTTTAAAGTTTCAATATGCGATATTCAGAAACGTACAACGCATCTGGAAACACATTTCTACAAACTCACATTAAATGCATTAGTATGTAACAGGAGCTCGAATAAGTATGTAATATCGTCATATTCACAGTTTATAGATGGAATTCGAAATATTCAGAGACATAAATCATGTATGAAACCACATTTAGGAAATTGCATATTAAGTACAAAGGAACTTAAATAATGCTGTATTATCATCAAATTCACCGTTTATAGGTTGAATATGTGATATTCAGAAACGTACAACGCATCTGAAGAAACATTTCTACAAACTCACTTTAAGTGCAATAGTTTGTAACAAGAGCTCAAATAAGTATGTAATATCGTCATATTCACTGTTTATAGATGGAATTCGCGATATTCAGAAACATGAATCACACATGAATACACATTCCGAAAAAAGCACAATAAGCACAAAAAGAACTCGAATTAGGCTGTATTAGTATCAAATTCACTGTTTAAAGACTCTATATGCGATATTCAAGTACGTACAACGCATCTGGAAACACATTCTACAAACTCACATTAAATGCAGTAGTATGTAACAGGAGCTCGAATAAGTATGTAATATCGTCATATTCACTGTTTATAGATTGAATTCGCGATGTTAAGAAACATAAATCACATATGAAAACACATTTCAGAAATAGCACAATAAGTACGATAAGAACTCGAATTAGGCTATATTAGTATCAAATTCACTTTTTAAAGTTTCAATATGCGATATTCAGAAACGTACAACGCATCTTGAAACACATTTCTACAAACTCACATTAAATGCAATAGTATGTAACAGGAGCTCGAATAAGTATGTAATATCGTCATATTCACTGTTTTTAGATGGAATTCGAAATATTCAGAGATATAAATCACGTATGAAACCACATTTAGGAAATTCCATATTAAGTACAAAAGGAACTTGAATAATGCTGTATTAACATCAAATTCACCGTTTATAGGTTGAATATGTGATATTCAGAAACGTACAACGCATCTGAAAAAACATTTCTACAAACTCACATTAAGTGCAATAGTTTGTAACAAGAGCTCAAATAAGTATGTAATATCGTCATATTCACTGTTTATAGATGGAATTCGCGATATTCAGAACCATGAATCACACATGAATACACATTCCGAAAAAAGCACAATAAGTACAAAAAGAGCTCGAATTAGGCTGTATTAGTATCAAATTCACTGTTTAAAGACTCTATATGCGATATTCAAGTACGTACAACGCATCTGGAAACACATTTCTACAAACTCACATTAAATGCAGTAGTATGTAACAGGAGCTCGAATAAGTATGTAATATCGTCATATTCACTGTTTATAGATGGAATTCGAGATATTCAGAGATATAAATCACATATGAAAACACAAGTAGAAACATTTCTACAATCACACATTAATTGCAATGAAAGCTCGAATAAGTATATAATATCGTCATATTCACTGTTTATAGATGGAATTCGAGTTGATCAGAGACAAAAATCACATATGAAAACACATTTAGGAAATTGCATATTAAGTACAAAAGGAACTTGAACAATGCTCTATTAGCATCACATTCACCGTTTATAGGTTGAATACGTGATATTCAGAAACGTACAACGCATCTGAAAAACATTTCTACAAACTCACATTAAATGCATAGTATGTAGCAGGATCTCCAATAAGTATGTAATATCGTCATATTGACTGTTTATAGATGGAATTCGAGATATTCAGAGATATAAATCACATATGAAAACACATGTAGAAACATTTTTACAATCACACATTAATTGCAATAAAAGCTCGAATAAGTACGTAATATCGTCATATTCACTGTTTATAGATGGAATTCGCGATGTTCAGAAACATAAATCACATATGAAAACACATTTCAGAAATAGCACAATAAGTACGATAAGAACTCGAATTAGGCTATATTAGTATCAAATTGACTGTTTAAAGTTTCAATATGCGATATTCAGAAACGTACAACGCATCTGGAAACACATTTCTACAAACTCACATTAAATGCAATAGTATGTAACAGGAGCTCGAATAAGTATGTAATATCGTCATATTCACAGTTTATAGATGGAATTCGAAATATTCAGAGACATAAATCATGTATGAAACCACATTTAGGAAATTGCATATTAAGTACAAAGGAATTTGAATAATGCTGTATTAACATCAAATTCACCGTTTATAGGTTGAATATGTGATATTCAGAATCGTACAACGCATCTGAAAAAACATTTGTACAAACTCACATTAAATGCAATAGTATGTAACAGGAGCTCGAAGAAGTATGTAATATCGTCATATTCACTGTTTATAGATGGAATTCGAAATATTCAGAGACATAAATCACGTATGAAACCACATTTAGGAAATTCCATATTAAGTACAAGAGGAACTTGAATAATGCTGTATTAACATCAAATTCACAAATTAACATCAAATATGTGATATTCAGAAACGTACAACGCATCTGAAGAAACATTTCTACAAACTCACTTTAAGTGCAATAGTTTGTAACAAGAGCTCAAATAAGTATGTAATATCGTCATATTCACTGTTTATAGATGGAATTCGCGATATTCAGAACCATGAATCACACATGAATACACATTCCGAAAAAAGCACAATAAGTACAAAAAGAACTCGAATTAGGCTGTATTAGTATCAAATTCACTGTTTAAAGACTCTATATGCGATATTCAAGTACGTACAACGCATCTGGAAATACATTTCTACAAACTCACATTAAATGCAGTAGTATGTAACAGGAGCTCGAATAAGTATGTAATATCGTCATATTCACTGTTTATTGATGGAATTCGAGATATTCAGAGATATAAATCACATATGAAAACACAAGTAGAAACATTTCTACAATCACACATTAATTGCAATAAAAGCTCGAATAAGTACGTAATATCGTCATATTCACTGTTTATAGATGGAATTCGCGATGTTCAGAAACATAAATCACATATGACAACACATTTTGGAAATAGCACAATAAGTACAATAAGAACTCGAATTAGGCTGTATTAGTATCAAATTCACTATTCAGAAACGTACAACGCATCTGGAAACACATTTGTACAAACTCACATTAAATACAAAAGTATGTAACAGGAGCTCGAATAAGTATATAATATCGTCATATTCACTGTTTATAGATGGAATTCGAGTTGATCAGAGACAAAAATCACATATGAAAACACATTTAGGAAATTGCATATTAAGTACAAAAGGAACTTGAACAATGCTCTATTAGCATCACATTCACCGTTTATAGGTTGAATACGTGATATTCAGAAACGTACAACGCATCTGAAACACATTTCTACAAACTCACATTAAATGCATAGTATGTAACAGGATCTCCAATAAGTATGTAATATCGTCATATTGACTGTTTATAGATGGAATTCGAGATATTCAGAGATATAAATCACATATGAAAACACATGTAGAAACATTTTTACAATCACACATTAATTGCAATAAAAGCTCGAATAAGTACGTAATATCGTCATATTCACTGTTTATAGATGGAATTCGCGATGTTCAGAAACATAAATCACATATGAAAACACATTTCAGAAATAGCACAATAAGTACGATAAGAACTCGAATTAGGCTATATTAGTATCAAATTCACTGTTTAAAGTTTCAATATGCGATATTCAGAAACGTACAACGCATCTGGAAACACATTTCTACAAACTCACATTAAATGCAATAGTATGTAACAGGAGCTCGAATAAGTATGTAATATCGTCATATTCACTGTTTATAGATGGAATTCGAAATATTCAGAGACATAAATCATGTATGAAACCACATTTAGGAAATTGCATATTAAGTACAAAGGAACTTGAATAATGCTGTATTAACATCAAATTCACCGTTTATAGGTTGAATATGTGATATTCAGAAACGTACAACGCATCTGAAAAAACATTTCTACAAACTCACTTTAAGTGCAATAGTTTGTAACAAGAGCTCAAATAAGTATGTAATATCGTCATATTCACTGTTTATAGATGGAATTCGCGATATTCAGAAACATGAATCACACATGAATACGTATTCCGAAAAAAGCACGCTAAGCACAAAAAGAACTCGAATTAGGCTGTATTAGTATCAAATTCACTGTTTAAAGACTCTATATGCGATATTCAGAAACGTACAACGCATCTGGAAACACATTTCTACAAACTCACATTAAATGCAATAGTATGTAACAGGAGCTCGAATAAGTAAGTAATATCGTCATATTCACTGTTTATAGATGGAATTCAAGATATTCAGAGATATAAATCACATATGAAAACACATCTAGAAACATTTCTACAATCACACATTATTTGCAATAAAAGCTCGAATAAGTACGTAATATCGTCATATTCACTGTTTATAGATGGAATTCGCGACGTTCAGAAACATAAATCTCATATGAAAACACATTTCGGAAATAGCACAATAAGTACAACAAGAATTCGAATTAGGCTATATTAGTATCGAATTCACTGTTTAAAGTTTCAATATGCGATATTCAGAAACGTACAACGCATCTGGAAACACATTTCTACAAACTCACATTAAATGCATTAGTATGTAAGAGGAGCTCGAATAAGTATGTAATATCGTCATATTCACAGTTTATAGATGGAATTCGAAATATTCAGAGACATAAATCATGTATGAAACCACATTTAGGAAATTGCATATTAAGTACAAAGGAACTTAAATAATGCTGTATTAACATCAAATTCACCGTTTATAGGTTGAATATGTGATATTCAGAATCGTACAACGCATCTGAAAAAACATTTCTACAAACTCACATTAAATGCAATAGTATGTAACAGGAGCTCGAAGAAGTATGTAATATCGTCATATTCACTGTTTATAGATGGAATTCGAAATATTCAGAGACATAAATCACGTATGAAACCACATTTAGGAAATTGCATATTAAGTACTAAGGAACTTGAATAATGCTGTATTAACATCAAATTCACCGTTTATAGGTTGAATATGTGATATTCAGAAACGTACAACGCATCTGAAGAAACATTTCTACAAACTCACTTTAAGTGAAATAGTTTGTAACAAGAGCTCAAATAAGTATGTAATATCGTCATATTCACTGTTTATAGATGGAATTCGCGATATTCAGAAACATGAATCACACATGAATACACATTCCGAAAAAAGCACAATAAGCACAAAAAGAACTCGAATTAGGCTGTATTAGCATCAAATTCACTGTTTAAAGACTCTATATGCGATATTCAAGTACGTACAACGCATCTGGAAACACATTCTACAAACTCACATTAAATGCAGTAGTATGTAAAAGGAGCTCGAATAAGTATGTAATATCGTCATATTCACTGTTTATGGATGGAATTCGAGATATTCAGAGATATAAATCACATATGAAAACACATCTAGAAACATTTATACAATCACACATTAATTGCAATAAAAGCTCGAATAAGTACGTAATATCGTCATATTCACTGTTTATAGATGGAATTCGCGATGTTCAGAAACATAAATCACATATGAAAACACATTTCGGAAATAGCACAATAAGTACAACAAGAATTCGAATTAGGCTATATTAGTATCGAATTCACTGTTTAAAGTTTCAATATGCGATATTCAGAAACGTACAACGCATCTGGAAACACATTTCTACAAACTCACATTAAATGCATTAGTATGTAACAGGAGCTCGAATAAGTATGTAATATCGTCATATTCACAGTTTATAGATGGAATTCGAAATATTCAGAGACATAAATCATGTATGAAACCACATTTAGGAAATTGCATATTAAGTACAAAGGAACTTAAATAATGCTGTATTATCATCAAATTCACCGTTTATAGGTTGAATATGTGATATTCAGAAACGTACAACGCATCTGAAAAAACATTTCTACAAACTCACATTAAGTGCAATAGTTTGTAACAAGAGCTCAAATAAGTATGTAATATCGTCATATTCACTGTTTATAGATGGAATTCGCGATATTCAGAACCATGAATCACACATGAATACACATTCCGAAAAAAGCACAATAAGTACAAAAAGAACTCGAATTAGGCTGTATTAGTATCAAATTCACTGTTTAAAGACTCTATATGCGATATTCAAGTACGTACAACGCATCTGGAAACACATTTCTACAAACTCACATTAAATGCAGTAGTATGTAACAGGAGCTCGAATAAGTATGTAATATCGTCATATTCACTGTTTATAGATGGAATTCAAGATATTCAGAGATATAAATCACATATGAAAACACAAGTAGAAACATTTCCACAATCACACATTAATTGCAATAAAAGCTCGAATAAGTATATAATATCGTCATATTCACTGTTTATAGATGGAATTCGAGCTGATCAGAGACAAAAATCACATATGAAAACACATTTAGGAAATTGCATATTAAGTACAAAAGGAACTTGAACAATGCTCTATTAGCATCACATTCACCGTTTATAGGTTGAATACGTGATATTCAGAAACGTACAACGCATCTGAAACACATTTCTACAAACTCACATTAAATGCATAGTATGTAGCAGGATCTCCAATAAGTATGTAATATCGTCATTTTGACTGTTTATAGATGGAATTCGAGATATTCAGAGATATAAATCACATATGAAAACACATGTAGAAACATTTTTACAATCACACATTAATTGCAATAAAAGCTCGAATAAGTACGTAATATCGTCATATTCACTGTTTATAGATGGAATTCGCGATGTTCAGAAACATAAATCACATATGAAAACACATTTCAGAAATAGCACAATAAGTACGATAAGAACTCGAATTAGGCTATATTAGTATCAAATTCACTGTTTAAAGTTTCAATATGCGATATTCAGAAACGTACAACGCATCTGGAAACACATTTCTACAAACTCACATTAAATGCAATAGTATGTAACAGGAGCTCGAATAAGTATGTAATATCGTCATATTCACAGTTTATAGATGGAATTCGAAATATTCAGAGACATAAATCATGTATGAAACCACATTTAGGAAATTGCATATTAAGTACAAAGGAATTTGAATAATGCTGTATTAACATCAAATTCACCGTTTATAGGTTGAATATGTGATATTCAGAATCGTACAACGCATCTGAAAAAACATTTGTACAAACTCACATTAAATGCAATAGTATGTAACAGGAGCTCGAAGAAGTATGTAATATCGTCATATTCACTGTTTATAGATGGAATTCGAAATATTCAGAGACATAAATCACGTATGAAACCACATTTAGGAAATTCCATATTAAGTACAAGAGGAACTTGAATAATGCTGTATTAACATCAAATTCACAAATTAACATCAATTATGTGATATTCAGAAACGTACAACGCATCTGAAGAAACATTTCTACAAACTCACTTTAAGTGCAATAGTTTGTAACAAGAGCTCAAATAAGTATGTAAGATCGTCATATTCACTGTTTATAGATGGAATTCGCGATATTCAGAACCATGAATCACACATGAATACACATTCCGAAAAAAGCACAATAAGTACAAAAAGAACTCGAATTAGCCTGTATTAGTATCAAATTCACTGTTTAAAGACTCTATATGCGATATTCAAGTACGTACAACGCATCTGGAAACACATTTCTACAAACTCACATTAAATGCAGTAGTATGTAACAGGAGCTCGAATAAGTATGTAATATCGTCATATTCACTGTTTATAGATGGAATTCAAGATTTTCAGAGATATAAATCACATATGAAAACACATCTAGAAACATTTCTACAATCACACATTAATTGCAATAAAAGCTCGAATAAGTACGTAATATCGTCATATTCACTGTTTATAGATGGAATTCGCGACGTTGAGAAACATAAATCACATATGAAAACACATTTCGGAAATAGCACAATAAGTACAACAAGAATTCGAATTAGGCTGTATTAGTATCAAATTCACTGTTTAAAGACTCTATATGCGATATTCAAGTACGTACAACGCATCTGGAGACACATTTCTACAAACTCACATTAAATGCAGTAGTATGTAACAGGAGCTCGAATAAGTATGTAATATCGTCATATTCACTGTTTATAGATGTAATTCGAGATATTCAGAGATATAAATCACATATGAAAACACAAGTAGAAACATTTCTACAATCACACATTAATTGCAATAAAAGCTCGAATAAGTACGTAATATCGTCATATTCACTGTTTATAGATGGAATTCGCGATGTTCAGAAACATAAATCACATATGACAACACATTTTGGAAATAGCACAATAAGTACAATAAGAACTCGAAATAAGAAATTCACAGTTTAAAGACTCTATATGCGATATTCAGAAACGTACAACGCATCTGGAAACACATTTGTACAAACTCACATTAAATACAATAGTATGTACCAGGAGCTCAAATAAGTATATAATATCGTCATATTCACTGTTTATAGATGGAATTCGAGTTGATCAGAGACAAAAATCACATATGAAAACACATTTAGGAAATTGCATATTAAGTACAAAAGGAACTTGAACAATGCTCTATTAGCATCACATTCACCGTTTATAGGCTATATTAGGCTATATAGGCTATATTAGTATCAAATTCACTGTTTAAAGTTTCAATATGCGATATTCAGAAACGTACAACGCATCTGGAAACACATTTCTACAAACTCACATTAAATGCAATAGTATGTAACAGGAGCTCGAATAAGTATGTAATATCGTCATATTCACAGTTTATAGATGGAATTCGAAATATTCAGAGACATAAATCATGTATGAAACCACATTTAGGAAATTGCATATTAAGTACAAAGGAACTTGAATAATGCTGTATTAACATCAAATTCACCGTTTATAGGTTGAATATGTGATATTCAGAATCGTACAACGCATCTGAAAAAACATTTGTACAAACTCACATTAAATGCAATAGTATGTAACAGGAGCTCGAAGAAGTATGTAATATCGTCATATTCACTGTTTATAGATGGAATTCGAAATATTCAGAGACATAAATCACGTATGAAACCACATTTAGGAAATTCCATATTAAGTACAAGAGGAACTTGAATAATGCTGTATTAACATCAAATTCACCGTTTATAGGTTGAATATGTGATATTCAGAAACGTACAACGCATCTGAAAAAACATTTCTACAAACTCACATTAAGTGCAATAGTTTGTAACAAGAGCTCAAATAAGTATGTAATATCGTCATATTCACTGTTTATAGATGGAATTCGCGATATTCAGAACCATGAATCACACATGAATACACATTCCGAAAAAAGCACAATAAGTACAAAAAGAACTCGAATTAGGCTGTATTAGTATCAAATTCACTGTTTAAAGACTCTATATGCGATATTCAAGTACGTACAACGCATCTGGAAACACATTTCTACAAACTCACATTAAATGCAGTAGTATGTAACAGGAGCTCGAATAAGTATGTAATATCGTCATATTCACTGTTTATAGATGGAATTCGAGATATTCAGAGATATAAATCACATATGAAAACACATGTAGAAACATTTTTACAATCACACATTAATTGCAATAAAAGCTCGAATAAGTACGTAATACCGTTATATTCACTGTTTATAGATGGAATTCGCGATGTTCAGAAACATAAATCACATATGAAAACACATTTCAGAAATAGCACAATAAGTACGATAAGAACTCGAATTAGGCTATATTAGTATCAAATTCACTGTTTAAAGTTTCAATATGCGATATTCAGAAACGTACAACGCATCTGGAAACACATTTCTACAAACTCACATTAAATGCAATAGTATGTAACAGGAGCTCGAATAAGTATGTAATATCGTCATATTCACAGTTTATAGATGGAATTCGAAATATTCAGAGACATAAATCATGTATGAAACCACATTTAGGAAATTGCATATTAAGTACAAAGGAATTTGAATAATGCTGTATTAACATCAAATTCACCGTTTATAGGTTGAATATGTGATATTCAGAATCGTACAACGCATCTGAAAAAACATTTGTACAAACTCACATTAAATGCAATAGTATGTAACAGGAGCTCGAAGAAGTATGTAATATCGTCATATTCACTGTTTATAGATGGAATTCGAAATATTCAGAGACATAAATCACGTATGAAACCACATTTAGGAAATTCCATATTAAGTACAAGAGGAACTTGAATAATGCTGTATTAACATCAAATTCACAAATTAACATCAAATATGTGATATTCAGAAACGTACAACGCATCTGAAGAAACATTTCTACAAACTCACTTTAAGTGCAATAGTTTGTAACAAGAGCTCAAATAAGTATGTAAGATCGTCATATTCACTGTTTATAGATGGAATTCGCGATATTCAGAACCATGAATCACACATGAATACACATTCCGAAAAAAGCACAATAAGTACAAAAATACTCGAATTAGCCTGTATTAGTATCAAATTCACTGTTTAAAGACTCTATATGCGATATTCAAGTACGTACAACGCATCTGGAAACACATTTCTACAAACTCACATTAAATGCAGTAGTATGTAACAGGAGCTCGAATAAGTATGTAATATCGTCATATTCACTGTTTATAGATGGAATTCAAGATTTTCAGAGATATAAATCACATATGAAAACACATCTAGAAACATTTCTACAATCACACATTAATTGCAATAAAAGCTCGAATAAGTACGTAATATCGTCATATTCACTGTTTATAGATGGAATTCGCGACGTTGAGAAACATAAATCACATATGAAAACACATTTCGGAAATAGCACAATAAGTACAACAAGAATTCGAATTAGGCTGTATTAGTATCAAATTCACTGTTTAAAGACTCTATATGCGATATTCAAGTACGTACAACGCATCTGGAGACACATTTCTACAAACTCACATTAAATGCAGTAGTATGTAACAGGAGCTCGAATAAGTATGTAATATCGTCATATTCACTGTTTATAGATGTAATTCGAGATATTCAGAGATATAAATCACATATGAAAACACAAGTAGAAACATTTCTACAATCACACATTAATTGCAATAAAAGCTCGAATAAGTACGTAATATCGTCATATTCACTGTTTATAGATGGAATTCGCGATGTTCAGAAACATAAATCACATATGACAACACATTTTGGAAATAGCACAATAAGTACAATAAGAACTCGAAATAAGAAATTCACAGTTTAAAGACTCTATATGCGATATTCAGAAACGTACAACGCATCTGGAAACACATTTGTACAAACTCACATTAAATACAATAGTATGTACCAGGAGCTCAAATAAGTATATAATATCGTCATATTCACTGTTTATAGATGGAATTCGAGTTGATCAGAGACAAAAATCACATATGAAAACACATTTAGGAAATTGCATATTAAGTACAAAAGGAACTTGAACAATGCTCTATTAGCATCACATTCACCGTTTATAGGCTATATTAGGCTATATAGGCTATATTAGTATCAAATTCACTGTTTAAAGTTTCAATATGCGATATTCAGAAACGTACAACGCATCTGGAAACACATTTCTACAAACTCACATTAAATGCAATAGTATGTAACAGGAGCTCGAATAAGTATGTAATATCGTCATATTCACAGTTTATAGATGGAATTCGAAATATTCAGAGACATAAATCATGTATGAAACCACATTTAGGAAATTGCATATTAAGTACAAAGGAACTTGAATAATGCTGTATTAACATCAAATTCACCGTTTATAGGTTGAATATGTGATATTCAGAATCGTACAACGCATCTGAAAAAACATTTGTACAAACTCACATTAAATGCAATAGTATGTAACAGGAGCTCGAAGAAGTATGTAATATCGTCATATTCACTGTTTATAGATGGAATTCGAAATATTCAGAGACATAAATCACGTATGAAACCACATTTAGGAAATTCCATATTAAGTACAAGAGGAACTTGAATAATGCTGTATTAACATCAAATTCACCGTTTATAGGTTGAATATGTGATATTCAGAAACGTACAACGCATCTGAAAAAACATTTCTACAAACTCACATTAAGTGCAATAGTTTGTAACAAGAGCTCAAATAAGTATGTAATATCGTCATATTCACTGTTTATAGATGGAATTCGCGATATTCAGAACCATGAATCACACATGAATACACATTCCGAAAAAAGCACAATAAGTACAAAAAGAACTCGAATTAGGCTGTATTAGTATCAAATTCACTGTTTAAAGACTCTATATGCGATATTCATGTACGTACAACGCATCTGGAAACACATTTCTACAAACTCACATTAAATGCAGTAGTATGTAACAGGAGCTCGAATAAGTATGTAATATCGTCATATTCACTGTTTATAGATGGAATTCGAGATATTCAGAGATATAAATCACATATGAAAACACAAGTAGAAACATTTCTACAATCACACATTAATTGCAATAAAAGCTCGAATAAGTACGTAATATCGTCATATTCACTGTTTATAGATGGAATTCGCGATGTTCAGAAACATAAATCACATATGACAACACATTTTGGAAATAGCACAATAAGTACAAAAAGAACTCGAATTAGGCTGTATTAGTATCAAATTCACTGTTTAAAGACTCTATATGCGATATTCAGAAACGTACAACGCATCTGGAAACACATTTGTACAAACTCACACTAAATACAATAGTATGTAACAAGAGCTCGAATAAGTATATAATATCGTCATATTCACTGTTTATAGATGGAATTCGAGTTGATCAGAGACAAAAATCACATATGAAAACACATTTAGGAAATTGCATATTAAGTACAAAAGGAACTTGAACAATGCTCTATTAGCATCACATTCACCGTTTATAGGTTGAATACGTGATATTCAGAAACGTACAACGCATCTGAAACACATTTCTACAAACTCACATTAAATGCATAGTATGTAACAGGATCTCCAATAAGTATGTAATATCGTCATATTGACTGTTTATAGATGGAATTCGAGATATTCAGAGATATAAATCACATATGAAAACACATGTAGAAACATTTTTACAATCACACATTAATTGCAATAAAAGCTCGAATAAGTACGTAATACCGTTATATTCACTGTTTATAGATGGAATTCGCGATGTTCAGAAACATAAATCACATATGAAAACACATTTCAGAAATAGCACAATAAGTACGATAAGAACTCGAATTAGGCTATATTAGTATCAAATTCACTGTTTAAAGTTTCAATATGCGATATTCAGAAACGTACAACGCATCTGGAAACACATTTCTACAAACTCACATTAAATGCAATAGTATGTAACAGGAGCTCGAATAAGTATGTAATATCGTCATATTCACTGTTTATAGATGGAATTCGAAATATTCAGAGACATAAATCATGTATGAAACCACATTTAGGAAATTGCATATTAAGTACAAAGGAACTTGAATAATGCTGTATTAACATCAAATTCACCGTTTATAGGTTGAATATGTGATATTCAGAAACGTACAACGCATCTGAAAAAAACATTTCTACAAACTCACTTTAAGTGCAATAGTTTGTAACAAGAGCTCAAATAAGTATGTAATATCGTCATATTCACTGTTTATAGATGGAATTCGCGATATTCAGAAACATGAATCACACATGAATACGTATTCCGAAAAAAGCACGCTAAGCACAAAAAGAACTCGAATTAGGCTGTATTAGTATCAAATTCACTGTTTAAAGACTCTATATGCGATATTCAGAAACGTACAACGCATCTGGAAACACATTTCTACAAACTCACATTAAATGCAATAGTATGTAACAGGAGCTCGAATAAGTATATAATATCGTCATATTCACTGTTTATAGATGGAATTCGAGTTGATCAGAGACAAAAATCACATATGAAAACACATTTAGGAAATTGCATATTAAGTACAAAAGGAACTTGAACAATGCTCTATTAGCATCACATTCACCGTTTATAGGTTGAATACGTGATATTCAGAAACGTACAACGCATCTGAAACACATTTCCACAAACTCACATTAAATGCATAGTATGTAACAGGATCTCCAATAAGTATGTAATATCGTCATATTCACTGTTTATAGATGGAATTCGCGACGTTGAGAAACATAAATCACATATGAAAACACATTTCGGAAATAGCACAATAAGTACAAAAAGAATTCGAATTAGGCTATATTAGTATCGAATTCACTGTTTAAAGTTTCAATATGCGATATTCAGAAACGTACAACGCATCTGGAAACACATTTCTACAAACTCACATTAAATGCATTAGTATGTAACAGGAGCTCGAAGAAGTATATAATATCGTCATATTCACTGTTTATAGATGGAATTCGAAATATTCAGAGACATAAATCACGTATGAAACCACATTTAGGAAATTGCATATTAAGTACTAAGGAACTTGAATAATGCTGTATTAACATCAAATTCACCGTTTATAGGTTGAATATGTGATATTCAGAAACGTACAACGCATCTGAAGAAACATTTCTACAAACTCACTTTAAGTGCAATAGTTTGTAACAAGAGCTCAAATAAGTATGTAATATCGTCATATTCACTGTTTATAGATGGAATTCGCGATATTCAGAACCATGAATCACACATGAATACACATTCCGAAAAAAGCACAATAAGTACAAAAAGAACTCGAATTAGGCTGTATTAGTATCAAATTCACTGTTTAAAGACTCTATATGCGATATTCAAGTACGTACAACGCATCTGGAGACACATTTCTACAAACTCACATTAAATGCAGTAGTATGTAACAGGAGCTCGAATAAGTATGTAATATCGTCATATTCACTGTTTATAGATGGAATTCGAAATATTCAGAGACATAAATCATGTATGAAACCACATTTAGGAAATTGCATATTAAGTACAAAGGAACTTAAATAATGCTGTATTAACATCAAATTCACCGTTTATAGGTTGAATATGTGATATTCAGAAACGTACAACGCATCTGAAAAAACATTTCTACAAACTCACTTTAAGTGCAATAGTTTGTAACAAGAGCTCAAATAAGTATGTAATATCGTCATATTCACTGTTTATAGATGGAATTCGCGATATTCAGAAACATGAATCACACATGAATACGTATTCCGAAAAAAGCACGCTAAGCACAAAAAGAACTCGAATTAGGCTGTATTAGTATCAAATTCACTGTTTAAAGACTCTATATGCGATATTCAGAAACGTACAACGCATCTGGAAACACATTTCTACAAACTCACATTAAATGCAATAGTATGTAACAGGAGCTCGAATAAGTAAGTAATATCGTCATATTCACTGTTTATAGATGGAATTCAAGATATTCAGAGATATAAATCACATATGAAAACACATCTAGAAACATTTCTACAATCACACATTAATTGCAATAAAAGCTCGAATAAGTACGTAATATCGTCATATTCACTGTTTATAGATGGAATTCGCGACGTTCAGAAACATAAATCACATATGAAAACACATTTCGGAAATAGCACAATAAGTACAACAAGAATTCGAATTAGGCTATATTAGTATCGAATTCACTGTTTAAAGTTTCAATATGCGATATTCAGAAACGTACAACGCATCTGGAAACACATTTCTACAAACTCACATTAAATGCATTAGTATGTAACAGGAGCTCGATTAAGTATGTAATATCGTCATATTCACAGTTTATAGATGGAATTCGAAATATTCAGAGACATAAATCATGTATGAAACCACATTTAGGAAATTGCATATTAAGTACAAAGGAACTTAAATAATGCTGTATTAACATCAAATTCACCGTTTATAGGTTGAATATGTGATATTCAGAATCGTACAACGCATCTGAAAAAACATTTCTACAAACTCACATTAAATGCAATAGTATGTAACAGGAGCTCGAAGAAGTATGTAATATCGTCATATTCACTGTTTATAGATGGAATTCGAAATATTCAGAGACATAAATCACGTATGAAACCACATTTAGGAAATTGCATATTAAGTACTAAGGAACTTGAATAATGCTGTATTAACATCAAATTCACCGTTTATAGGTTGAATATGTGATATTCAGAAACGTACAACGCATCTGAAGAAACATTTCTACAAACTCACTTTAAGTGCAATAGTTTGTAACAAGAGCTCAAATAAGTATGTAATATCGTCATATTCACTGTTTATAGATGGAATTCGCGATATTCAGAAACATGAATCACACATGAATATACATTCCGAAAAAAGCACAATAAGCACAAAAAGAACTCGAATTAGGCTGTATTAGCATCAAATTCACTGTTTAAAGACTCTATATGCGATATTCAAGTACGTACAACGCATCTGGAAACACATTCTACAAACTCACATTAAATGCAGTAGTATGTAACAGGAGCTCGAATAAGTATGTAATATCGTCATATTCACAGTTTATAGATGGAATTCGAAATATTCAGAGACATAAATCATGTATGAAACCACATTTAGGAAATTGCATATTAAGTACAAAGGAACTTGAATAATGCTGTATTAACATCAAATTCACCGTTTATAGGTTGAATATGTGATATTCTGAAACGTACAACGCATCTGAAAAAACATTTGTACAAACTCACATTAAGTGCAATAGTTTGTAACAAGAGCTCAAATAAGTATGTAATATCGTCATATTCACTGTTTATAGATGGAATTCGCGATATTCAGAACCATGAATCACACATGAATACACATTCCGAAAAAAGCACAATAAGTACAAAAAGAACTCGAATTAGGCTGTATTAGTATCAAATTCACTGTTTAAAGACTCTATATGCGATATTCAAGTACGTACAACGCATCTGGAAACACATTTATACAAACTCACATTAAATGCAGTAGTATGTAACAGGAGCTCGAATAAGTATGTAATATCGTCATATTCACTGTTTATAGATGGAATTCGAGATATTCAGAGATATAAATCACATATGAAAACACAAGTAGAAACATTTCTACAATCACACATTAATTGCAATAAAAGCTCGAATAAGTACGTAATATCGTCATATTCACTGTTTATAGATGGAATTCGCGATGTTCAGAAATATAAATCACATATGACAACACATTTTGGAAATAGCACAATAAGTACAATAAGAACTCGAATTAGGCTGTATTAGTATCAAATTCACTGTTTAAAGACTCTATATGCGATATTCAGAAACGTACAACGCATCTGGAAACACATTTGTACAGACTCACATTAAATACAATAGTATGTAACGTACAACGCATCTGAAAAAACATTTCTACAAACTCACATTAAGTGCAATAGTTTGTAACAAGAGCTCAAATAAGTATGTAATATCGTCATATTCACTGTTTATAGATGGAATTCGCGATATTCAGAACCACGAATCACACATGAATACACATTCCGAAAAAAGCACAATAAGTACAAAAAGAACTCGAATTAGGCTGTATTAGTATCAAATTCACTGTTTAAAGACTCTATATGCGATATTCAAGTACGTACAACGCATCTGGAAACACATTTCTACAAACTCACATTAAAAGCAGTAAAAAGCACATTAAAACAGGAGCTCGAATAAGTATGTAATATCGTCATATTCACTGTTTATAGATGGAATTCGAGATATTCAGAGATATAAATCGCATATGAAAACACAAGTAGAAACATTTCTACAATCACACATTAATTGCAATAAAAGCTCGAATAAGTACGTAATATCGTCATATTCACTGTTTATAGATGGAATTCGCGATGTTCAGAAACATAAATCACATATGACAACACATTTTGGAAATAGCACAATAAGTACAATAAGAACTCGAATTAGGCTGTATTAGTATCAAATTCACTGTTTAAAGATATTCGATATGCGATATTCAAGTACGTACAACGCATCTGGAAACACATTTCTACAAACTCACATTAAATGCAGTAGTATGTAACAGGAGCTCGAATAAGTATGTAATATCTTCATATTCACTGTTTATAGATGGAATTCGAGATATTCAGAGATATAAATCACATATGAAAACACAAGTAGAAACATTTCTACAATCACACATTAATTGCAATAAAAGCTCGAATAAGTACGTAATATCGTCATATTCACTGTTTATAGATGGAATTCGCGACGTTCAGAAACATAAATCACATATGAAAACACATTTCGGAAATAGCACCCTAAGTACAACAAGAATTCGAATTAGGCTATATTAGTATCGAATTCACTGTTTAAAGTTTCAATATGCGATATTCAGAAACGTACAACGCATCTGGAAACACATTTCTACAAACTCACATTAAATGCATTAGTATGTAAGAGGAGCTCGAATAAGTATGTAATATCGTCATATTCACAGTTTATAGATGGAATTCGAAATATTCAGAGACATAAATCATGTATGAAACCACATTTAGGAAATTGCATATTAAGTACAAAGGAACTTAAATAATGCTGTATTAACATCAAATTCACCGTTTATAGGTTGAATATGTGATATTCAGAATCGTACAACGCATCTGAAAAAACATTTCTACAAACTCACATTAAATGCAATAGTATGTAACAGGAGCTCGAAGAAGTATGTAATATCGTCATATTCACTGTTTATAGATGGAATTCGAAATATTCAGAGACATAAATCACGTATGAAACCACATTTAGGAAATTGCATATTAAGTACTAAGGAACTTGAATAATGCTGTATTAACATCAAATTCACCGTTTATAGGTTGAATATGTGATATTCAGAAACGTACAACGCATCTGAAGAAACATTTCTACAAACTCACTTTAAGTGCAATAGTTTGTAACAAGAGCTCAAATAAGTATGTAATATCGTCATATTCACTGTTTATAGATGGAATTCGCGATATTCAGAAACATGAATCACACATGAATACACATTCCGAAAAAAGCACAATAAGCACAAAAAGAACTCGAATTAGGCTGTATTAGCATCAAATTCACTGTTTAAAGACTCTATATGCGATATTCAAGTACGTACAACGCATCTGGAAACACATTCTACAAACTCACATTAAATGCAGTAGTATGTAAAAGGAGCTCGAATAAGTATGTAATATCGTCATATTCACTGTTTATAGATGGAATTCGAGATATTCAGAGATATAAATAACATATGAAAACACATCTAGAAACATTTATACAATCACACATTAATTGCAATAAAAGCTCGAATAAGTACGTAATATCGTCATATTCACTGTTTATAGATGGAATTCGCGATGTTCAGAAACATAAATCACATATGAAAACACATTTCGGAAATAGCACAATAAGTACAACAAGAATTCGAATTAGGCTATATTAGTATCGAATTCACTGTTTAAAGTTTCAATATGCGATATTCAGAAACGTACAACGCATCTGGAAACACATTTCTACAAACTCACATTAAATGCATTAGTATGTAACAGGAGCTCGAATAAGTATGTAATATCGTCATATTCACAGTTTATAGATGGAATTCGAAATATTCAGAGACATAAATCATGTATGAAACCACATTTAGGAAATTGCATATTAAGTACAAAGGAACTTAAATAATGCTGTATTATCATCAAATTCACCGTTTATAGGTTGAATATGTGATATTCAGAATCGTACAACGCATCTGAAAAAACATTTCTACAAACTCACATTAAATGCAATAGTATGTAACAGGAGCTCGAAGAAGTATGTAATATCGTCATATTCACTGTTTATAGATGGAATTCGAAATATTCAGAGACATAAATCACGTATGAAACCACATTTAGGAAATTGCATATTAAGTACTAAGGAACTTGAATAATGCTGTATTAACATCAAATTCACCGTTTATAGGTTGAATATGTGATATTCAGAAACGTACAACGCATCTGAAGAAACATTTCTACAAACTCACTTTAAGTGCAATAGTTTGTAACAAGAGCTCAAATAAGTATGTAATATCGTCATATTCACTGTTTATAGATGGAATTCGCGATATTCAGAAACATGAATCACACATGAATACACATTCCGAAAAAAGCACAATAAGCACAAAAAGAACTCGAATTAGGCTGTATTAGTATCAAATTCACTGTTTAAAGACTCTATATGCGATATTCAAGTACGTACAACGCATCTGGAAACACATTCTACAAACTCACATTAAATGCAGTAGTATGTAACAGGAGCTCGAATAAGTATGTAATATCGTCATATTCACTGTTTATAGATTGAATTCGCGATGTTAAGAAACATAAATCACATATGAAAACACATTTCAGAAATAGCACAATAAGTACGATAAGAACTCGAATTAGGCTATATTAGTATCAAATTCACTTTTTAAAGTTTCAATATGCGATATTCAGAAACGTACAACGCATCTTGAAACACATTTCTACAAACTCACATTAAATGCAATAGTATGTAACAGGAGCTCGAATAAGTATGTAATATCGTCATATTCACTGTTTTTAGATGGAATTCGAAATATTCAGAGACATAAATCACGTATGAAACCACATTTAGGAAATTCCATATTAAGTACAAAAGGAACTTGAATAATGCTGTATTAACATCAAATTCACCGTTTATAGGTTGAATATGTGATATTCAGAAACGTACAACGCATCTGAAAAAACATTTCTACAAACTCACATTAAGTGCAATAGTTTGTAACAAGAGCTCAAATAAGTATGTAATATCGTCATATTCACTGTTTATAGATGGAATTCGCGATATTCAGAACCATGAATCACACATGAATACACATTCCGAAAAAAGCACAATAAGTACAAAAAGAGCTCGAATTAGGCTGTATTAGTATCAAATTCACTGTTTAAAGACTCTATATGCGATATTCAAGTACGTACAACGCATCTGGAAACACATTTCTACAAACTCACATTAAATGCAGTAGTATGTAACAGGAGCTCGAATAAGTATGTAATATCGTCATATTCACTGTTTATAGATGGAATTCGAGATATTCAGAGATATAAATCACATATGAAAACACAAGTAGAAACATTTCTACAATCACACATTAATTGCAATGAAAGCTCGAATAAGTATATAATATCGTCATATTCACTGTTTATAGATGGAATTCGAGTTGATCAGAGACAAAAATCACATATGAAAACACATTTCAGAAATAGCACAATAAGTACGATAAGAACTCGAATTAGGCTATATTAGTATCAAATTGACTGTTTAAAGTTTCAATATGCGATATTCAGAAACGTACAACGCATCTGGAAACACATTTCTACAAACTCACATTAAATGCAATAGTATGTAACAGGAGCTCGAATAAGTATGTAATATCGTCATATTCACAGTTTATAGATGGAATTCGAAATATTCAGAGACATAAATCATGTATGAAACCACATTTAGGAAATTGCATATTAAGTACAAAGGAATTTGAATAATGCTGTATTAACATCAAATTCACCGTTTATAGGTTGAATATGTGATATTCAGAATCGTACAACGCATCTGAAAAAACATTTGTACAAACTCACATTAAATGCAATAGTATGTAACAGGAGCTCGAAGAAGTATGTAATATCGTCATATTCACTGTTTATAGATGGAATTCGAAATATTCAGAGACATAAATCACGTATGAAACCACATTTAGGAAATTCCATATTAAGTACAAGAGGAACTTGAATAATGCTGTATTAACATCAAATTCACAAATTAACATCAAATATGTGATATTCAGAAACGTACAACGCATCTGAAGAAACATTTCTACAAACTCACTTTAAGTGCAATAGTTTGTAACAAGAGCTCAAATAAGTATGTAATATCGTCATATTCACTGTTTATAGATGGAATTCGCGATATTCAGAACCATGAATCACACATGAATACACATTCCGAAAAAAGCACAATAAGTACAAAAAGAACTCGAATTAGGCTGTATTAGTATCAAATTCACTGTTTAAAGACTCTATATGCGATATTCAAGTACGTACAACGCATCTGGAAATACATTTCTACAAACTCACATTAAATGCAGTAGTATGTAACAGGAGCTCGAATAAGTATGTAATATCGTCATATTCACTGTTTATTGATGGAATTCGAGATATTCAGAGATATAAATCACATATGAAAACACAAGTAGAAACATTTCTACAATCACACATTAATTGCAATAAAAGCTCGAATAAGTACGTAATATCGTCATATTCACTGTTTATAGATGGAATTCGCGATGTTCAGAAACATAAATCACATAACAACACATTTTGGAAATAGCACAATAAGTACAATAAGAACTCGAATTAGGCTGTATTAGTATCAAATTCACTATTCAGAAACGTACAACGCATCTGGAAACACATTTGTACAAACTCACATTAAATACAAAAGTATGTAACAGGAGCTCGAATAAGTATATAATATCGTCATATTCACTGTTTATAGATGGAATTCGAGTTGATCAGAGACAAAAATCACATATGAAAACACATTTAGGAAATTGCATATTAAGTACAAAAGGAACTTGAACAATGCTCTATTAGCATCACATTCACCGTTTATAGGTTGAATACGTGATATTCAGAAACGTACAACGCATCTGAAACACATTTCTACAAACTCACATTAAATGCATAGTATGTAACAGGATCTCCAATAAGTATGTAATATCGTCATATTGACTGTTTATAGATGGAATTCGAGATATTCAGAGATATAAATCACATATGAAAACACATGTAGAAACATTTTTACAATCACACATTAATTGCAATAAAAGCTCGAATAAGTACGTAATATCGTCATATTCACTGTTTATAGATGGAATTCGCGATGTTCAGAAACATAAATCACATATGAAAACACATTTCAGAAATAGCACAATAAGTACGATAAGAACTCGAATTAGGCTATATTAGTATCAAATTCACTGTTTAAAGTTTCAATATGCGATATTCAGAAACGTACAACGCACCTGGAAACACATTTCTACAAACTCACATTAAATGCAATAGTATGTAACAGGAGCTCGAATAAGTATGTAATATCGTCATATTCACTGTTTATAGATGGAATTCGAAATATTCAGAGACATAAATCATGTATGAAACCACATTTAGGAAATTGCATATTAAGTACAAAGGAACTTGAATAATGCTGTATTAACATCAAATTCACCGTTTATAGGTTGAATATGTGATATTCAGAAACGTACAACGCATCTGAAAAAACATTTCTACAAACTCACTTTAAGTGCAATAGTTTGTAACAAGAGCTCAAATAAGTATGTAATATCGTCATATTCACTGTTTATAGATGGAATTCGCGATATTCAGAAACATGAATCACACATGAATACGTATTCCGAAAAAAGCACGCTAAGCACAAAAAGAACTCGAATTAGGCTGTATTAGTATCAAATTCACTGTTTAAAGACTCTATATGCGATATTCAGAAACGTACAACGCATCTGGAAACACATTTCTACAAACTCACATTAAATGCATTAGTATGTAAGAGGAGCTCGAATAAGTATGTAATATCGTCATATTCACAGTTTATAGATGGAATTCGAAATATTCAGAGACATAAATCATGTATGAAACCACATTTAGGAAATTGCATATTAAGTACAAAGGAACTTAAATAATGCTGTATTAACATCAAATTCACCGTTTATAGGTTGAATATGTGATATTCAGAATCGTACAACGCATCTGAAAAAACATTTCTACAAACTCACATTAAATGCAATAGTATGTAACAGGAGCTCGAAGAAGTATGTAATATCGTCATATTCACTGTTTATAGATGGAATTCGAAATATTCAGAGACATAAATCACGTATGAAACCACATTTAGGAAATTGCATATTAAGTACTAAGGAACTTGAATAATGCTGTATTAACATCAAATTCACCGTTTATAGGTTGAATATGTGATATTCAGAAACGTACAACGCATCTGAAGAAACATTTCTACTAACTCACTTTAAGTGAAATAGTTTGTAACAAGAGCTCAAATAAGTATGTAATATCGTCATATTCACTGTTTATAGATGGAATTCGCGATATTCAGAAACATGAATCACACATGAATACACATTCCGAAAAAAGCACAATAAGCACAAAAAGAACTCGAATTAGGCTGTATTAGCATCAAATTCACTGTTTAAAGACTCTATATGCGATATTCAAGTACGTACAACGCATCTGGAAACACATTCTACAAACTCACATTAAATGCAGTAGTATGTAAAAGGAGCTCGAATAAGTATGTAATATCGTCATATTCACTGTTTATGGATGGAATTCGAGATATTCAGAGATATAAATCACATATGAAAACACATCTAGAAACATTTATACAATCACACATTAATTGCAATAAAAGCTCGAATAAGTACGTAATATCGTCATATTCACTGTTTATAGATGGAATTCGCGATGTTCAGAAACATAAATCACATATGAAAACACATTTCGGAAATAGCACAATAAGTACAACAAGAATTCGAATTAGGCTATATTAGTATCGAATTCACTGTTTAAAGTTTCAATATGCGATATTCAGAAACGTACAACGCATCTGGAAACACATTTCTACAAACTCACATTAAATGCATTAGTATGTAACAGGAGCTCGAATAAGTATGTAATATCGTCATATTCACAGTTTATAGATGGAATTCGAAATATTCAGAGACATAAATCATGTATGAAACCACATTTAGGAAATTGCATATTAAGTACAAAGGAACTTAAATAATGCTGTATTATCATCAAATTCACCGTTTATAGGTTGAATATGTGATATTCAGAAACGTACAACGCATCTGAAAAAACATTTCTACAAACTCACATTAAGTGCAATAGTTTGTAACAAGAGCTCAAATAAGTATGTAATATCGTCATATTCACTGTTTATAGATGGAATTCGCGATATTCAGAACCATGAATCACACATGAATACACATTCCGAAAAAAGCACAATAAGTACAAAAAGAACTCGAATTAGGCTGTATTAGTATCAAATTCACTGTTTAAAGACTCTATATGCGATATTCAAGTACGTACAACGCATCTGGAAACACATTTCTACAAACTCACATTAAATGCAGTAGTATGTAACAGGAGCTCGAATAAGTATGTAATATCGTCATATTCACTGTTTATAGATGGAATTCGAGATATTCAGAGATATAAATCACATATGAAAACACAAGTAGAAACATTTCTACAATCACACATTAATTGCAATAAAAGCTCGAATAAGTATATAATATCGTCATATTCACTGTTTATAGATGGAATTCGAGCTGATCAGAGACAAAAATCACATATGAAAACACATTTAGGAAATTGCATATTAAGTACAAAAGGAACTTGAACAATGCTCTATTAGCATCACATTCACCGTTTATAGGTTGAATACGTGATATTCAGAAACGTACAACGCATCTGAAACACATTTCTACAAACTCACATTAAATGCATAGTATGTAACAGGATCTCCAATAAGTATGTAATATCGTCATATTGACTGTTTATAGATGGAATTCGAGATATTCAGAGATATAAATCACATATGAAAACACATGTAGAAACATTTTTACAATCACACATTAATTGCAATAAAAGCTCGAATAAGTACGTAATATCGTCATATTCACTGTTTATAGATGGAATTCGCGATGTTCAGAAACATAAATCACATATGAAAACACATTTCAGAAATAGCACAATAAGTACGATAAGAACTCGAATTAGGCTATATTAGTATCAAATTCACTGTTTAAAGTTTCAATATGCGATATTCAGAAACGTACAACGCACCTGGAAACACATTTCTACAAACTCACATTAAATGCAATAGTATGTAACAGGAGCTCGAATAAGTATGTAATATCGTCATATTCACTGTTTATAGATGGAATTCGAAATATTCAGAGACATAAATCATGTATGAAACCACATTTAGGAAATTGCATATTAAGTACAAAGGAACTTGAATAATGCTGTATTAACATCAAATTCACCGTTTATAGGTTGAATATGTGATATTCAGAAACGTACAACGCATCTGAAAAAACATTTCTACAAACTCACTTTAAGTGCAATAGTTTGTAACAAGAGCTCAAATAAGTATGTAATATCGTCATATTCACTGTTTATAGATGGAATTCGCGATATTCAGAAACATGAATCACACATGAATACGTATTCCGAAAAAAGCACGCTAAGCACAAAAAGAACTCGAATTAGGCTGTATTAGTATCAAATTCACTGTTTAAAGACTCTATATGCGATATTCAGAAACGTACAACGCATCTGGAAACACATTTCTACAAACTCACATTAAATGCATTAGTATGTAAGAGGAGCTCGAATAAGTATGTAATATCGTCATATTCACAGTTTATAGATGGAATTCGAAATATTCAGAGACATAAATCATGTATGAAACCACATTTAGGAAATTGCATATTAAGTACAAAGGAACTTAAATAATGCTGTATTAACATCAAATTCACCGTTTATAGGTTGAATATGTGATATTCAGAATCGTACAACGCATCTGAAAAAACATTTCTACAAACTCACATTAAATGCAATAGTATGTAACAGGAGCTCGAAGAAGTATGTAATATCGTCATATTCACTGTTTATAGATGGAATTCGAAATATTCAGAGACATAAATCACGTATGAAACCACATTTAGGAAATTGCATATTAAGTACTAAGGAACTTGAATAATGCTGTATTAACATCAAATTCACCGTTTATAGGTTGAATATGTGATATTCAGAAACGTACAACGCATCTGAAGAAACATTTCTACTAACTCACTTTAAGTGAAATAGTTTGTAACAAGAGCTCAAATAAGTATGTAATATCGTCATATTCACTGTTTATAGATGGAATTCGCGATATTCAGAAACATGAATCACACATGAATACACATTCCGAAAAAAGCACAATAAGCACAAAAAGAACTCGAATTAGGCTGTATTAGCATCAAATTCACTGTTTAAAGACTCTATATGCGATATTCAAGTACGTACAACGCATCTGGAAACACATTCTACAAACTCACATTAAATGCAGTAGTATGTAAAAGGAGCTCGAATAAGTATGTAATATCGTCATATTCACTGTTTATGGATGGAATTCGAGATATTCAGAGATATAAATCACATATGAAAACACATCTAGAAACATTTATACAATCACACATTAATTGCAATAAAAGCTCGAATAAGTACGTAATATCGTCATATTCACTGTTTATAGATGGAATTCGCGATGTTCAGAAACATAAATCACATATGAAAACACATTTCGGAAATAGCACAATAAGTACAACAAGAATTCGAATTAGGCTATATTAGTATCGAATTCACTGTTTAAAGTTTCAATATGCGATATTCAGAAACGTACAACGCATCTGGAAACACATTTCTACAAACTCACATTAAATGCATTAGTATGTAACAGGAGCTCGAATAAGTATGTAATATCGTCATATTCACAGTTTATAGATGGAATTCGAAATATTCAGAGACATAAATCATGTATGAAACCACATTTAGGAAATTGCATATTAAGTACAAAGGAACTTAAATAATGCTGTATTATCATCAAATTCACCGTTTATAGGTTGAATATGTGATATTCAGAAACGTACAACGCATCTGAAAAAACATTTCTACAAACTCACATTAAGTGCAATAGTTTGTAACAAGAGCTCAAATAAGTATGTAATATCGTCATATTCACTGTTTATAGATGGAATTCGCGATATTCAGAACCATGAATCACACATGAATACACATTCCGAAAAAAGCACAATAAGTACAAAAAGAACTCGAATTAGGCTGTATTAGTATCAAATTCACTGTTTAAAGACTCTATATGCGATATTCAAGTACGTACAACGCATCTGGAAACACATTTCTACAAACTCACATTAAATGCAGTAGTATGTAACAGGAGCTCGAATAAGTATGTAATATCGTCATATTCACTGTTTATAGATGGAATTCGAGATATTCAGAGATATAAATCACATATGAAAACACAAGTAGAAACATTTCTACAATCACACATTAATTGCAATAAAAGCTCGAATAAGTATATAATATCGTCATATTCACTGTTTATAGATGGAATTCGAGCTGATCAGAGACAAAAATCACATATGAAAACACATTTAGGAAATTGCATATTAAGTACAAAAGGAACTTGAACAATGCTCTATTAGCATCACATTCACCGTTTATAGGTTGAATACGTGATATTCAGAAACGTACAACGCATCTGAAACACATTTCTACAAACTCACATTAAATGCATAGTATGTAGCAGGATCTCCAATAAGTATGTAATATCGTCATATTGACTGTTTATAGATGGAATTCGAGATATTCAGAGATATAAATCACATATGAAAACACATGTAGAAACATTTTTACAATCACACATTAATTGCAATAAAAGCTCGAATAAGTACGTAATATCGTCATATTCACTGTTTATAGATGGAATTCGCGATGTTCAGAAACATAAATCACATATGAAAACACATTTCAGAAATAGCACAATAAGTACGATAAGAACTCGAATTAGGCTATATTAGTATCAAATTCACTGTTTAAAGTTTCAATATGCGATATTCAGAAACGTACAACGCATCTGGAAACACATTTCTACAAACTCACATTAAATGCAATAGTATGTAACAGGAGCTCGAATAAGTATGTAATATCGTCATATTCACAGTTTATAGATGGAATTCGAAATATTCAGAGACATAAATCATGTATGAAACCACATTTAGGAAATTGCATATTAAGTACAAAGGAATTTGAATAATGCTGTATTAACATCAAATTCACCGTTTATAGGTTGAATATGTGATATTCAGAATCGTACAACGCATCTGAAAAAACATTTGTACAAACTCACATTAAATGCAATAGTATGTAACAGGAGCTCGAAGAAGTATGTAATATCGTCATATTCACTGTTTATAGATGGAATTCGAAATATTCAGAGACATAAATCACGTATGAAACCACATTTAGGAAATTCCATATTAAGTACAAGAGGAACTTGAATAATGCTGTATTAACATCAAATTCACAAATTAACATCAAATATGTGATATTCAGAAACGTACAACGCATCTGAAGAAACATTTCTACAAACTCACTTTAAGTGCAATAGTTTGTAACAAGAGCTCAAATAAGTATGTAAGATCGTCATATTCACTGTTTATAGATGGAATTCGCGATATTCAGAACCATGAATCACACATGAATACACATTCCGAAAAAAGCACAATAAGTACAAAAAGAACTCGAATTAGCCTGTATTAGTATCAAATTCACTGTTTAAAGACTCTATATGCGATATTCAAGTACGTACAACGCATCTGGAAACACATTTCTACAAACTCACATTAAATGCAGTAGTATGTAACAGGAGCTCGAATAAGTATGTAATATCGTCATATTCACTGTTTATAGATGGAATTCGAGATATTCAGAGATATAAATCACATATGAAAACACAAGTAGAAACATTTCTACAATCACACATTAATTGCAATAAAAGCTCGAATAAGTACGTAATATCGTCATATTCACTGTTTATAGATGGAATTCGCGATGTTCAGAAACATAAACCACATATGACAACACATTTTGGAAATAGCACAATAAGTACAATAAGAACTCGAATTAGGCTGTATTAGTATCAAATTCACTGTTTAAAGACTCTATATGCGATATTCAGAAACGTACAACGCATCTGGAAACACATTTGTACAAACTCACATTAAATACAATAGTATGTAACAGGAGCTCGAATAAGTATATAATATCGTCATATTCACTGTTTATAGATGGAATTCGAGTTGATCAGAGACAAAAATCACATATGAAAACACATTTAGGAAATTGCATATTAAGTACAAAAGGAACTTGAACAATGCTCTATAAGCATCACATTCACCGTTTATAGGTTGAATACGTGATATTCAGAAACGTACAACGCATCTGAAACACATTTCTACAAACTCACATTAAATGCATAGTATGTAACAGGATCTCCAATAAGTATGTAATATCGTCATATTGACTGTTTATAGATGGAATTCGAGATATTCAGAGATATAAATCACATATGAAAACACATGTAGAAACATTTTTACAATCACACATTAATTGCAATAAAAGCTCGAATAAGTACGTAATATCGTCATATTCACTGTTTATAGATGGAATTCGCGATGTTCAGAAACATAAATCACATATGAAAACACATTTCAGAAATAGCACAATAAGTACGATAAGAACTCGAATTAGGCTATATTAGTATCAAATTCACTGTTTAAAGTTTCAATATGCGATATTCAGAAACGTACAACGCATCTGGAAACACATTTCTACAAACTCACATTAAATGCAATAGTATGTAACAGGAGCTCGAATAAGTATGTAATATCGTCATATTCACTGTTTATAGATGGAATTCGAAATATTCAGAGACATAAATCATGTATGAAACCACATTTAGGAAATTGCATATTAAGTACAAAGGAACTTGAATAATGCTGTATTTACATCAAATTCACCGTTTATAGGTTGAATATGTGATATTCAGAAACGTACAACGCATCTGAAAAAACATTTCTACAAACTCACTTTAAGTGCAATAGTTTGTAACAAGAGCTCAAATAAGTATGTAATATCGTCATATTCACTGTTTATAGATGGAATTCGCGATATTCAGAAACATGAATCACACATGAATACGTATTCCGAAAAAAGCACGCTAAGCACAAAAAGAACTCGAATTAGGCTGTATTAGTATCAAATTCACTGTTTAAAGACTCTATATGCGATATTCAGAAACGTACAACGCATCTGGAAACACATTTCTACAAACTCACATTAAATGCAATAGTATGTAACAGGAGCTCGAATAAGTAAGTAATATCGTCATATTCACTGTTTATAGATGGAATTCAAGATATTCAGAGATATAAATCACATATGAAAACACATCTAGAAACATTTCTACAATCACACATTAATTGCAATAAAAGCTCGAATAAGTACGTAATATCGTCATATTCACTGTTTATAGATGGAATTCGCGACGTTCAGAAACATAAATCTCATATGAAAACACATTTCGGAAATAGCACAATAAGTACAACAAGAATTCGAATTAGGCTATATTAGTATCGAATTCACTGTTTAAAGTTTCAATATGCGATATTCAGAAACGTACAACGCATCTGGAAACACATTTCTACAAACTCACATTAAATGCATTAGTATGTAAGAGGAGCGCGAATAAGTATGTAATATCGTAATATTCACAGTTTATAGATGGAATTCGAAATATTCAGAGACATAAATCATGTATGAAACCACATTTAGGAAATTGCATATTAAGTACAAAGGAACTTAAATAATGCTGTATTAACATCAAATTCACAGTTTATAGGTTGAATATGTGATATTCAGAATCGTACAACGCAACTGAAAAAACATTTCTACAAACTCACATTAAATGCAATAGTATGTAACAGGAGCTCGAAGAAGTATGTAATATCGTCATATTCACTGTTTATAGATGGAATTCGAAATATTCAGAGACATAAATCACGTATGAAACCACATTTAGGAAATTGCATATTAAGTACTAAGGAACTTGAATAATGCTGTATTAACATCAAATTCACCGTTTATAGGTTGAATATGTGATATTCAGAAACGTACAACGCATCTGAAGAAACATTTCTACAAACTCACTTTAAGTGAAATAGTTTGTAACAAGAGCTCAAATAAGTATGTAATATCGTCATATTCACTGTTTATAGATGGAATTCGCGATATTCAGAAACATGAATCACACATGAATACACATTCCGAAAAATGCACAATAAGCACAAAAAGAACTCGAATTAGGCTGTATTAGCATCAAATTCACTGTTTAAAGACTCTATATGCGATATTCAAGTACGTACAACGCATCTGGAAACACATTCTACAAACTCACATTAAATGCAGTAGTATGTAAAAGGAGCTCGAATAAGTATGTAATATCGTCATATTCACTGTTTATAGATGGAATTCGAGATATTCAGAGATATAAAGCACATATGAAAACACATCTAGAAACATTTATACAATCACACATTAATTGCAATAAAAGCTCGAATAAGTACGTAATATCGTCATATTCACTGTTTATAGATGGAATTCGCGATGTTCAGAAACATAAATCACATATGAAAACACATTTCGGAAATAGCACAATAAGTACAACAAGAATTCGAATTAGGCTATATTAGTATCGAATTCACTGTTTAAAGTTTCAATATGCGATATTCAGAAACGTACAACGCATCTGGAAACACATTTCTACAAACTCACATTAAATGCAATAGTATGTAACAGGAGCTCGAATAAGTATGTAATATCGTCATATTCACTGTTTTTAGATGGAATTCGAAATATTCAGAGACATAAATCACGTATGAAACAACATTTAGGAAATTCCATATTAAGTACAAAAGGAACTTGAATAATGCTGTATTAACATCAAATTCACCGTTTATAGGTTGAATATGTGATATTCAGAAACGTACAACGCATCTGAAAAAACATTTCTACAAACTCACATTAAGTGCAATAGTTTGTAACAAGAGCTCAAATAAGTATGTAATATCGTCATATTCACTGTTTATAGATGGAATTCGCGATATTCAGAACCATGAATCACACATGAATACACATTCCGAAAAAAGCACAATAAGTACAAAAAGAACTCGAATTAGGCTGTATTAGTATCAAATTCACTTTTTAAAGACTCTATATGCGATATTCAAGTACGTACAACGCATCTGGAAACACATTTCTACAAACTCACATTAAATGCAGTAGTATGTAACAGGAGCTCGAATAAGTATGTAATATCGTCATATTGACTGTTTATAGATGGAATTCGAGTTGATCAGAGACAAAAATCACATATGAAAACACATTTAGGAAATTGCATATTAAGTACAAAAGGAACTTGAACAATGCTCTATTAGCATCACATTCACCGTTTATAGGTTGAATACGTGATATTCAGAAACGTACAACGCATCTGAAACACATTTCTACAAACTCACATTAAATGCATAGTATGTAGCAGGATCTCCAATAAGTATGTAATATCGTCATATTGACTGTTTATAGATGGAATTCGAGATATTCAGAGATATAAATCACATATGAAAACACATGTAGAAACATTTTTACAATCACACATTAATTGCAATAAAAGCTCGAATAAGTACGTAATATCGTCATATTCACTGTTTATAGATGGAATTCGCGATGTTCAGAAACATAAATCACATATGAAAACACATTTCAGAAATAGCACAATAAGTACGATAAGAACTCGAATTAGGCTATATTAGTATCAAATTCACTGTTTAAAGTTTCAATATGCGATATTCAAAAACGTACAACGCATCTGGAAACACATTTCTACAAACTCACATTAAATGCAATAGTATGTAACAGGAGCTCGAATAAGTATGTAATATCGTCATATTCACAGTTTATAGATGGAATTCGAAATATTCAGAGACATAAATCATGTATGAAACCACATTTAGGAAATTGCATATTAAGTACAAAGGAATTTGAATAATGCTGTATTAACATCAAATTCACCGTTTATAGGTTGAATATGTGATATTCAGAATCGTACAACGCATCTGAAAAAACATTTGTACAAACTCACATTAAATGCAATAGTATGTAACAGGAGCTCGAAGAAGTATGTAATATCGTCATATTCACTGTTTATAGATGGAATTCGAAATATTCAGAGACATAAATCACGTATGAAACCACATTTAGGAAATTCCATATTAAGTACAAGAGGAACTTGAATAATGCTGTATTAACATCAAATTCACAAATTAACATCAAATATGTGATATTCAGAAACGTACAACGCATCTGAAGAAACATTTCTACAAACTCACTTTAAGTGCAATAGTTTGTAACAAGAGCTCAAATAAGTATGTAATATCGTCATATTCACTGATTATAGATGGAATTCGCGATATTCAGAACCATGAATCACACATGAATACACATTCCGAAAAAAGCACAATAAGTACAAAAAGAACTCGAATTAGGCTGTATTAGTATCAAATTCAGTGTTTAAAGACTCTATATGCGATATTCAAGTACGTACAACGCATCTGGAAACACATTTCTACAAACTCACATTAAATGCAGTAGTATGTAACAGGAGCTCGAATAAGTATGTAATATCGTCATATTCACTGTTTATTGATGGAATTCGAGATATTCAGAGATATAAATCACATATGAAAACACAAGTAGAAACATTTCTACAATCACACATTAATTGCAATAAAAGCTCGAATAAGTACGTAATATCGTCATATTCACTGTTTATAGATGGAATTCGCGATGTTCGGAAACATAAACCACATATGACAACACATTTTGGAAATAGCACAATAAGTACAATAAGAACTCGAATTAGGCTGTATTAGTATCAAATTCACTGTTTAAAGACTCTATATGCGATATTCAGAAACGTACAACGCATCTGGAAACACATTTGTACAAACTCACATTAAATACAATAGTATGTAACAGGAGCTCGAATAAGTATATAATATCGTCATATTCACCGTTTATAGATGGAATTCGAGTTGATCAGAGACAAAAATCACATATGAAAACACATTTAGGAAATTGCATATTAAGTACAAAAGGAACTTGAACAATGCTCTATAAGCATCACATTCACCGTTTATAGGTTGAATACGTGATATTCAGAAACGTACAACGCATCTGAAACACATTTCTACAAACTCACATTAAATGCATAGTATGTAACAGGATCTCCAATAAGTATGTAATATCGTCATATTGACTGTTTATAGATGGAATTCGAGATATTCAGAGATATAAATCACATATGAAAACACATGTAGAAACATTTTTACAATCACACATTAATTGCAATAAAAGCTCGAATAAGTACGTAATATCGTCATATTCACTGTTTATAGATGGAATTCGCGATGTTCAGAAACATAAATCACATATGAAAACACATTTCAGAAATAGCACAATAAGTACGATAAGAACTCGAATTAGGCTATATTAGTATCAAATTCACTGTTTAAAGTTTCAATATGCCATATTCAGAAACGTACAACGCATCTGGAAACACATTTCTACAAACTCACATTAAATGAAATAGTATGTAACAGGAGCTCGAATAAGTATGTAATATCGTCATATTCACTGTTTATAGATGGAATTCGAAATATTCAGAGACATAAATCATGTATGAAACCACATTTAGGAAATTGCATATTAAGTACAAAAGGAACTTGAATAATGCTGTATTAACATCAAATTCACCGTTTATAGGTTGAATATGTGATATTAGGAAACGTACAACGCATCTGAAAAAACATTTCTACAAACTCACTTTAAGTGCAATAGTTTGTAACAAGAGCTCAAATAAGTATGTAATATCGTCATATTCACTGTTTATAGATGGAATTCGCGATATTCAGAAACATGAATCACACATGAATACGTATTCCGAAAAAAGCACGCTAAGCACAAAAAGAACTCGAATTAGGCTGTATTAGTATCAAATTCACTGTTTAAAGACTCTATATGCGATATTCAGAAACGTACAACGCATCTGGAAACACATTTCTACAAACTCACATTAAATGCAATAGTATGTAACAGGAGCTCGAATAAGTATGTAATATCGTCATATTCACTGTTTATAGATGGAATTCAAGATATTCAGAGATATAAATCACATATGAAAACACATCTAGAAACATTTCTACAATCACACATTAATTGCAATAAAAGCTCGAATAAGTACGTAATATCGTCATATTCACTGTTTATAGATGGAATTCGCGACGTTCAGAAACATAAATCACATATGAAAACACATTTCGCAAATAGCACAATAAGTACAACAAGAATTCGAATTAGGCGATATTAGTATCGAATTCACTGTTTAAAGTTTCAATATGCGATATTCAGAAACGTACAACGCATCTGGAAACACATTTCTACAAACTCACATTAAATGCATTAGTATGTAACAGGAGTTCGAATAAGTATGTAATATCGTCATATTCACAGTTTATAGATGGAATTCGAAATATTCAGAGACATAAATCACGTATGAAACCACATTTAGGAAATTGCATATTAAGTACTAAGGAACTTGAATAATGCTGTATTAACATCAAATTCACCGTTTATAGGTTGAACATGTGATATTCAGAAACGTACAACGCATCTGAAGAAACATTTCTACAAACTCACTTTAAGTGCAATAGTTTGTAACAAGAGCTCAAATAAGTATGTAATATCGTCATATTCACTATTTATAGATGGAATTCGCGATATTCAGAAACATGAATCACACATTAATACACATTCCGAAAAAAGCACAATAAGCACAAAAAGAACTCGAATTAGGCTGTATTAGCATCAAATTCACTGTTTAAAGACTCTATATGCGATATTCAAATACGTACAACGCATCTGGAAACACATTCTACAAACTCACATTAAATGCAGTAGTATGTAACAGGAGCTCGAATAAGTATGTAATATCGTCATATTCACTGTTTATAGATGGAATTCGAGATATTCAGAGATATAAATCACATATGAAAACACATCTAGAAACATTTATACATTCACACATTAATTGCAATAAAAGCTCGAATAAGTACGTAATATCGTCAAATTCACTGTTTATAGATGGAATTCGCGATGTTAAGAAACATAAATCACATATGAAAACACATTTCAGAAATAGCACAATAAGTACGATAAGAACTCGAATTAGGCTATATTAGTATCAAATTCACTGTTTAAAGTTTCAATATGCGATATTCAGAAACGTACAACGCATCTGGAAACACATTTCTACAAACTCACATTAAATGCAATAGTATGTAACAGGAGCTCGAATAAGTATGTAATATCGTCATATTCACTGTTTTTAGATGGAATTCGAAATATTCAGAGACATAAATCACGTATGAAACCACATTTAGGAAATTCCATATTAAGTACAAAAGGAACTTGAATAATGCTGTATTAACATCAAATTCACCGTTTATAGGTTGAATATGTGATATTCAGATCCGTACAACGCATCTGAAAAAACATTTCTACAAACTCACATTAAGTGCAATAGTTTGTAACAAGAGCTCAAATAAGTATGTAATATCGTCATATTCACTGTTTATAGATGGAATTCGCGATATTCAGAACCATGAATCACACATGAATACACATTCCGAAAAAAGCACAATAAGTACAAAAAGAACTCGAATTAGGCTGTATTAGTATCAAATTCACTGTTTAAAGACTCTATATGCGATATTCAAGTACGTACAACGCATCTGGAAACACATTTCTACAAACTCACATTAAATGCAGTAGTATGTAACAGGAGCTCGAATAAGTATGTAATATCGTCATATTCACTGTTTATAGATGGAATTCGAGATATTCAGAGATATAAATCACATATGAAAACACAAGTAGAAACATTTCTACAATCACACATTAATTGCAATAAAAGCTCGAATAAGTACGTAATATCGTCATATTCACTGTTTATAGATGGAATTCGCGATGTTCAGAAACATAAATCACATATGACAACACATTTTGGAAATAGCACAATAAGTACAATAAGAACTCGAATTAGGCTGTATTAGTATCAAATTCACTGTTTAAAGACTCTATATGCGATATTCAGAAACGTACAACGCATCTGGAAACACATTTGTACAAACTCACATTAAATACAATAGTATGTAACAGGAGCTCGAATAAGTATATAATATCGTCATATTCACTGTTTATAGATGGAATTCGAGTTGATCAGAGACAAAAATCACATATGAAAACACATTTAGGAAATTGCATATTAAGTACAAAAGGAACTTGAACAATGCTCTATTAGCATCACATTCACCGTTTATAGGTTGAATACGTGATATTCAGAAACGTACAACGCATCTGAAACACATTTCTACAAACTCACATTAAATGCATAGTATGTAACAGGATCTCCAATAAGTATGTAATATCGTCATATTGACTGTTTATAGATGGAATTCGAGATATTCAGAGATATAAATCACATATGAAAACACATGTAGAAACATTTTTACAATCACACATTAATTGCAATAAAAGCTCGAATAAGTACGTAATATCGTCATATTCACTGTTTATAGATGGAATTCGCGATGTTCAGAAACATAAATCACATATGAAAACACATTTCAGAAATAGCACAATAAGTACGATAAGAACTCGAATTAGGCTATATTAGTATCAAATTCACTGTTTAAAGTTTCAATATGCCATATTCAGAAACGTACAACGCATCTGGAAACACATTTCTACAAACTCACATTAAATGAAATAGTATGTAACAGGAGCTCGAATAAGTATGTAATATCGTCATATTCACTGTTTATAGATGGAATTCGAAATATTCAGAGACATAAATCATGTATGAAACCACATTTAGGAAATTGCATATTAAGTACAAAAGGAACTTGAATAATGCTGTATTAACATCAAATTCACCGTTTATAGGTTGAATATGTGATATTAGGAAACGTACAACGCATCTGAAAAAACATTTCTACAAACTCACTTTAAGTGCAATAGTTTGTAACAAGAGCTCAAATAAGTATGTAATATCGTCATATTCACTGTTTATAGATGGAATTCGCGATATTCAGAAACATGAATCACACATGAATACGTATTCCGAAAAAAGCACGCTAAGCACAAAAAGAACTCGAATTAGGCTGTATTAGTATCAAATTCACTGTTTAAAGACTCTATATGCGATATTCAGAAACGTACAACGCATCTGGAAACACATTTCTACAAACTCACATTAAATGCAATAGTATGTAACAGGAGCTCGAATAAGTATGTAATATCGTCATATTCACTGTTTATAGATGGAATTCAAGATATTCAGAGATATAAATCACATATGAAAACACATCTAGAAACATTTCTACAATCACACATTAATTGCAATAAAAGCTCGAATAAGTACGTAATATCGTCATATTCACTGTTTATAGATGGAATTCGCGACGTTCAGAAACATAAATCACATATGAAAACACATTTCGCAAATAGCACAATAAGTACAACAAGAATTCGAATTAGGCGATATTAGTATCGAATTCACTGTTTAAAGTTTCAATATGCGATATTCAGAAACGTACAACGCATCTGGAAACACATTTCTACAAACTCACATTAAATGCATTAGTATGTAACAGGAGTTCGAATAAGTATGTAATATCGTCATATTCACAGTTTATAGATGGAATTCGAAATATTCAGAGACATAAATCACGTATGAAACCACATTTAGGAAATTGCATATTAAGTACTAAGGAACTTGAATAATGCTGTATTAACATCAAATTCACCGTTTATAGGTTGAACATGTGATATTCAGAAACGTACAACGCATCTGAAGAAACATTTCTACAAACTCACTTTAAGTGCAATAGTTTGTAACAAGAGCTCAAATAAGTATGTAATATCGTCATATTCACTATTTATAGATGGAATTCGCGATATTCAGAAACATGAATCACACATTAATACACATTCCGAAAAAAGCACAATAAGCACAAAAAGAACTCGAATTAGGCTGTATTAGCATCAAATTCACTGTTTAAAGACTCTATATGCGATATTCAAATACGTACAACGCATCTGGAAACACATTCTACAAACTCACATTAAATGCAGTAGTATGTAACAGGAGCTCGAATAAGTATGTAATATCGTCATATTCACTGTTTATAGATGGAATTCGAGATATTCAGAGATATAAATCACATATGAAAACACATCTAGAAACATTTATACATTCACACATTAATTGCAATAAAAGCTCGAATAAGTACGTAATATCGTCAAATGCACTGTTTATAGATGGAATTCGCGATGTTAAGAAACATAAATCACATATGAAAACACATTTCAGAAATAGCACAATAAGTACGATAAGAACTCGAATTAGGCTATATTAGTATCAAATTCACTGTTTAAAGTTTCAATATGCGATATTCAGAAACGTACAACGCATCTGGAAACACATTTCTACAAACTCACATTAAATGCAATAGTATGTAACAGGAGCTCGAATAAGTATGTAATATCGTCATATTCACTGTTTTTAGATGGAATTCGAAATATTCAGAGACATAAATCACGTATGAAACCACATTTAGGAAATTCCATATTAAGTACAAAAGGAACTTGAATAATGCTGTATTAACATCAAATTCACCGTTTATAGGTTGAATATGTGATATTCAGATCCGTACAACGCATCTGAAAAAACATTTCTACAAACTCACATTAAGTGCAATAGTTTGTAACAAGAGCTCAAATAAGTATGTAATATCGTCATATTCACTGTTTATAGATGGAATTCGCGATATTCAGAACCATGAATCACACATGAATACACATTCCGAAAAAAGCACAATAAGTACAAAAAGAACTCGAATTAGGCTGTATTAGTATCAAATTCACTGTTTAAAGACTCTATATGCGATATTCAAGTACGTACAACGCATCTGGAAACACATTTCTACAAACTCACATTAAATGCAGTAGTATGTAACAGGAGCTCGAATAAGTATGTAATATCGTCATATTCACTGTTTATAGATGGAATTCGAGATATTCAGAGATATAAATCACATATGAAAACACAAGTAGAAACATTTCTACAATCACACATTAATTGCAATAAAAGCTCGAATAAGTACGTAATATCGTCATATTCACTGTTTATAGATGGAATTCGCGATGTTCAGAAACATAAATCACATATGACAACACATTTTGGAAATAGCACAATAAGTACAATAAGAACTCGAATTAGGCTGTATTAGTATCAAATTCACTGTTTAAAGACTCTATATGCGATATTCAGAAACGTACAACGCATCTGGAAACACATTTGTACAAACTCACATTAAATACAATAGTATGTAACAGGAGCTCGAATAAGTATATAATATCGTCATATTCACTGTTTATAGATGGAATTCGAGTTGATCAGAGACAAAAATCACATATGAAAACACATTTAGGAAATTGCATATTAAGTACAAAAGGAACTTGAACAATGCTCTATTAGCATCACATTCACCGTTTATAGGTTGAATACGTGATATTCAGAAACGTACAACGCATCTGAAACACATTTCTACAAACTCACATTAAATGCATAGTATGTAACAGGATCTCCAATAAGTATGTAATATCGTCATATTGACTGTTTATAGATGGAATTCGAGATATTCAGAGATATAAATCACATATGAAAACACATGTAGAAACATTTTTACAATCACACATTAATTGCAATAAAAGCTCGAATAAGTACGTAATATCGTCATATTCACTGTTTATAGATGGAATTCGCGATGTTCAGAAACATAAATCACATATGAAAACACATTTCAGAAATAGCACAATAAGTACGATAAGAACTCGAATTAGGCTATATTAGTATCAAATTCACTGTTTAAAGTTTCAATATGCGATATTCAGAAACGTACAACGCATCTGGAAACACATTTCTACAAACTCACATTAAATGCAATAGTATGTAACAGGAGCTCGAATAAGTATGTAATATCGTCATATTCACAGTTTATAGATGGAATTCGAAATATTCAGAGACATAAATCACGTATGAAACCACATTTAGGAAATTGCATATTAAGTACTAAGGAACTTGAATAATGCTGTATTAACATCAAATTCACCGTTTATAGGTTGAATATGTGATATTCAGAAACGTACAACGCATCTGAAGAAACATTTCTATAAACTCACTTTAAGTGCAATAGTTTGTAACAAGAGCTCAAATAAGTATGTAATATCGTCATATTCACTGTTTATAGATGGAATTCGCGATATTCAGAAACATGAATCACACATGAATACACATTCCGAAAAAAGCACAATAAGCACAAAAAGAACTCGAATTAGGCTGTATTAGTATCAAATTCACTGTTTAAAGACTCTATATGGGATATTCAAGTACGTACAACGCATCTGGAAACACATTCTACAAACTCACATTAAATGCAGTAGTATGTAACAGGAGCTCGAATAAGTATGTAATATCGTCTTATTCACTGTTTATAGATGGAATTCGAGATATTCAGAGATATAAATCACATATGAAAACACAAGTAGAAACATTTCTACAATCACACATTAATTGCAATAAAAGCTCGAATAAGTACGTAATATCGTCATATTCACTGTTTATAGATGGAATTCGCGATGTTCAGAAACATAAACCACATATGACAACACATTTTGGAAATAGCACAATAAGTACAATAAGAACTCGAATTAGGCTGTATTAGTATCAAATTCACTGTTTAAAGTTTCAATATGCGATATTCAGAAACGTACAACGCATCTGGAAACACATTTCTACAAACTCACATTAAATACAATAGTATGTAACAGGAGCTCGAATAAGTATATAATATCGTCATATTCACTGTTTATAGATGGAATTCGAGTTGATCAGAGACAAAAATCACATATGAAAACACATTTAGGAAATTGCATATTAAGTACAAAAGGAACTTGAACAATGCTCTATAAGCATCACATTCACCGTTTATAGGTTGAATACGTGATATTCAGAAACGTACAACGCATCTGAAACATATTTCTACAAACTCACATTAAATGCATAGTATGTAACAGGATCTCCAATAAGTATGTAATATCGTCATATTGACTGTTTATAGATGGAATTCGAGATATTCAGAGATATAAATCACATATGAAAACACATGTAGAAACATTTTTACAATCACACATTAATTGCAATAAAAGCTCGAATAAGTACGTAATATCGTCATATTCACTGTTTATAGATGGAATTCGCGATGTTCAGAAACATAAATCACATATGAAAACACATTTCAGAAATAGCACAATAAGTACGATAAGAACTCGAATTAGGCTATATTAGTATCAAATTCACTGTTTACAGTTTCAATATGCCATATTCAGAAACGTACAACGCATCTGGAAACACATTTCCACAAACTCACATTAAATGCAATAGTATGTAACAGGAGCTCGAATAAGTATGTAATATCGTCATATTCACTGTTTATAGATGGAATTCGAAATATTCAGAGACATAAATCATGTATGAAACCACATTTAGGAAATTGCATATTAAGTACAAAGGAACTTGAATAATGCTGTATTAACATCAAATTCACCGTTTATAGGTTGAATATGTGATATTAGGAAACGTACAACGCATCTGAAAAAACATTTCTACAAACTCACTTTAAGTGCAATAGTTTGTAACAAGAGCTCAAATAAGTATGTAATATCGTCATATTCACTGTTTATAGATGGAATCCGCGATATTCAGAAACATGAATCACACATGAATACGTATTCCGAAAAAAGCACGCTAAGCACAAAAAGAACTCGAATTAGGCTGTATTAGTATCAAATTCACTGTTTAAAGACTCTATATGCGATATTCAGAAACGTACAACGCATCTGAAGAAACATTACTACAAACTCACTTTAAGTGAAATAGTTTGTAACAAGAGCTCAAATAAGTATGTAATATCGTCATATTCACTGTTTATAGATGGAATTCGCGATATTCAGAAACATGAATCACACATGAATACACATTCCGAAAAAAGCACAATAAGCACAAAAAGAACTCGAATTAGGCTGTATTAGCATCAAATTCACTGTTTAAAGACTCTATATGCGATATTCAAGTACGTACAACGCATCTGGAAACACATTCTACAAACTCACATTAAATGCAGTAGTATGTAAAAGGAGCTCGAATAAGTATGTAATATCGTCATATTCACTGTTTATAGATGGAATTCGAGATATTCAGAGATATAAATCACATATGAAAACACATCTAGAAACATTTATACAATCACACATTAATTGCAATAAAAGCTCGAATAAGTACGTAATATCGTCATATTCACTGTTTATAGATGGAATTCGCGATGTTCAGAAACATAAATCACATATGAAAACACATTTCGGAAATAGCACAATAAGTACAACAAGAATTCGAATTAGGCTATATTAGTATCGAATTCACTGTTTAAAGTTTCAATATGCGATATTCAGAAACGTACAACGCATCTGGAAACACATTTCTACAAACTCACATTAAATGCAATAGTATGTAACAGGAGCTCGAATAAGTATGTAATATCGTCATATTCACTGTTTTTAGATGGAATTCGAAATATTCAGAGACATAAATCACGTATGAAACCACATTTAGGAAATTCCATATTAAGTACAAAAGGAACTTGAATAATGCTGTATTAACTTCAAATTCACCGTTTATAGGTTGAATATGTGATATTCAGAAACGTACAACGCATCTGAAAAAACATTTCTACAAACTCACATTAAGTGCAATAGTTTGTAACAAGAGCTCAAATAAGTATGTAATATCGTCATATTCACTGTTTATAGATGGAATTCGCGATATTCAGAACCATGAATCACACATGAATACACATTCCGAAAAAAGCACAATAAGTACAAAAAGAACTCGAATTAGGCTGTATTAGTATCAAATTCACTGTTTAAAGACTCTATATGCGATAATCAAGTACGTACAACGCATCTGGAAACACATTTCTACAAACTCACATTAAATGCAGTAGTATGTAACAGGAGCTCGAATAAGTATGTAATATCGTCATATTCACTGTTTATAGATGGAATTCGAGATATTCAGAGATATAAATCACATATGAAAACACAAGTAGAAACATTTCTACAATCACACATTAATTGCAATAAAAGCTCGAATAAGTATATAATATCGTCATATTCACTGTTTATAGATGGAATTCGAGTTGATCAGAGACAAAAATCACATATGAAAACACATTTAGGAAATTGCATATTAAGTACAAAAGGAACTTGAACAATGCTCTATTAGCATCACATTCACCGTTTATAGGTTGAATACGTGATATTCAGAAACGTACAACGCATCTGAAACACATTTCTACAAACTCACATTAAATGCATAGTATGTAGCAGGATCTCCAATAAGTATGTAATATCGTCATATTGACTGTTTATAGATGGAATTCGAGATATTCAGAGATATAAATCACATATGAAAACACATGTAGAAACATTTTTACAATCACACATTAATTGCAATAAAAGCTCGAATAAGTACGTAATATCGTCATATTCACTGTTTATAGATGGAATTCGCGATGTTCAGAAACATAAATCACATATGAAAACACATTTCAGAAATAGCACAATAAGTACGATAAGAACTCGAATTAGGCTATATTAGTATCAAATTCACTGTTTAAAGTTTCAATATGCGATATTCAGAAACGTACAACGCATCTGGAAACACATTTCTACAAACTCACATTAAATGCAATAGTATGTAACAGGAGCTCGAATAAGTATGTAATATCGTCATATTCACAGTTTATAGATGGAATTCGAAATATTCAGAGACATAAATCATGTATGAAACCACATTTAGGAAATTGCATATTAAGTACAAAGGAATTTGAATAATGCTGTATTAACATCAAATTCACCGTTTATAGGTTGAATATGTGATATTCAGAATCGTACAACGCATCTGAAAAAACATTTGTACAAACTCACATTAAATGCAATAGTATGTAACAGGAGCTCGAAGAAGTATGTAATATCGTCATATTCACTGTTTATAGATGGAATTCGAAATATTCAGAGACATAAATCACGTATGAAACCACATTTAGGAAATTCCATATTAAGTACAAGAGGAACTTGAATAATGCTGTATTAACATCAAATTCACCGTTTATAGGTTGAATATGTGATATTAGGAAACGTACAACGCATCTGAAAAAACATTTCTACAAACTCACTTTAAGTGCAATAGTTTGTAACAAGAGCTCAAATAAGTATGTAATATCGTCATATTCACTGTTTATAGATGGAATTCGCGATATTCAGAAACATGAATCACACATGAATACGTATTCCGAAAAAAGCACGCTAAGCACAAAAAGAACTCGAATTAGGCTGTATTAGTATCAAATTCACTGTTTAAAGATTCTATATGCGATATTCAGAAACGTACAACGCATCTGGAAACACATTTCTACAAACTCACATTAAATGCAATAGTATGTAACAGGAGCTCGAATAAGTATGTAATATCGTCATATTCACTGTTTATAGATGGAATTCGAATCATGTATGAAACCACATTTAGGAAATTGCATATTAAGTACAAAGGAACTTGAATAATGCTGTATTAACATCAAATTCACCGTTTATAGATTGAATATGTGATATTAGGAAACGTACAACGCATCTGAAAAAACATTTCTACAAACTCACTTTAAGTGCAATAGTTTGTAACAAGAGCTCAAATAAGTATGTAATATCGTCATATTCACTGTTTATAGATGGAATTCGCGATATTCAGAAACATGAATCACACATGAATACGTATTCCGAAAAAAGCACGCTAAGCACAAAAAGAACTCGAATTAGGCTGTATTAGTATCAAATTCACTGTTTAAAGACTCTATATGCGATATTCAGAAACGTACAACGCATCTGGAAACACATTTCTACAAACTCACATTAAATGCAATAGTATGTAACAGGAGCTCGAATAAGTATGTAATATCGTCATATTCACTGTTTATAGATGGAATTCAAGATATTCAGAGATATAAATCACATATGAAAACACATCTAGAAACATTTCTACAATCACACAATTATTGCAATAAAAGCTCGAATAAGTACGTAATATCGTCATATTCACTGTTTATAGATGGAATTCGCGACGTTCAGAAACATAAATCACATATGAAAACACATTTCGGAAATAGCACAATAAGTACAACAAGAATTCGAATTAGGCGATATTAGTATCGAATTCACTGTTTAAAGTTTCAATATGCGATATTCAGAAACGTACAACGCATCTGGAAACACATTTCTACAAACTCACATTAAATGCATTAGTATGTAACAGGAGCTCGAATAAGTATGTAATATCGTCATATTCACAGTTTATAGATGGAATTCGAAATATTCAGAGACATAAATCATGTATGAAACCACATTTAGGAAATTGCATATTAAGTACAAAGGAACTTAAATAATGCTGTATTAACATCAAATTCACCGTTTATAGGTTGAATATGTGATATTCAGAATCGTACAACGCATCTGAAAAAACATTTCTACAAACTCACATTAAATGCAATAGTATGTAACAGGAGCTCGAAGAAGTATGTAATATCGTCATATTCACTGTTTATAGATGGAATTCGAAATATTCAGAGACATAAATCACGTATGAAACCACATTTAGGAAATTGCATATTAAGTACTAAGGAACTTGAATAATGCTGTATTAACATCAAATTCACCGTTTATAGGTTGAACATGTGATATTCAGAAACGTACAACGCATCTGAAGAAACATTTCTACAAACTCACTTTAAGTGCAATAGTTTGTAACAAGAGCTCAAATAAGTATGTAATATCGTCATATTCACTATTTATAGATGGAATTCGCGATATTCAGAAACATGAATCACACATGAATACACATTCCGAAAAAAGCACAATAAGCACAAAAAGAACTCGAATTAGGCTGTATTAACATCAATTCACTGTTTAAAGACTCTATATGCGATATTCAAATACGTACAACGCATCTGGAAACACATTCTACAAACTCACATTAAATGCAGTAGTATGTAACAGGAGCTCGAATAAGTATGTAATATCGTCATATTCACTGTTTATAGATGGAATTCGAGATATTCAGAGATATAAATCACATATGAAAACACATCTAGAAACATTTATACATTCACACATTAATTGCAATAAAAGCTCGAATAAGTACGTAATATCTTCAAATTCACTGTTTATAGATGGAATTCGCGATGTTAAGAAACATAAATCACATATGAAAACACATTTCAGAAATAGCACAATAAGTACGATAAGAACTCGAATTAGGCTATATTAGTATCAAATTCACTGTTTAAAGTTTCAATATGCGATATTCAGAAACGTACAACGCATCTGGAAACACATTTCTACAAACTCACATTAAATGCAATAGTATGTAACAGGAGCTCGAATAAGTATGTAATATCGTCATATTCACTGCTTTTAGATGGAATTCGAAATATTCAGAGACATAAATCACGTATGAAACCACATTTAGGAAATTCCATATTAAGTACAAAAGGAACTTGAATAATGCTGTATTAACATCAAATTCACCGTTTATAGGTTGAATATGTGATATTCAGAACCGTACAACGCATCTGAAAAAACATTTCTACAAACTCACATTAAATGCAATAGTATGTAACAGGAGCTCGAAGAAGTATGTAATATCGTCAAATTCACTGTTTATAGATGGAATTCGCGATGTTAAGAAACATAAATCACATATGAAAACACATTTCAGAAATAGCACAATAAGTACGATAAGAACTCGAATTAGGCTATATTAGTATCAAATTCACTGTTTAAAGTTTCAATATGCAATAGTATGTAACAGGAGCTCGAAGAAGTATGTAATATCGTCATATTCACTGTTTATAGATGGAATTCGAAATATTCAGAGACATAAATCACGTATGAAACCACATTTAGGAAATTCCATATTAAGTACAAGAGGAACTTGAATAATGCTGTATTAACATCAAATTCACAAATTAACATCAAATATGTGATATTCAGAAACGTACAACGCATCTGAAGAAACATTTCTACAAACTCACTTTAAGTGCAATAGTTTGTAACAAGAGCTCAAATAAGTATGTAATATCGTCATATTCACTGCTTATAGATGGAATTCGCGATATTCAGAACCATGAATCACACATGAATACACATTCCGAAAAAAGCACAATAAGTACAAAAAGAACTCGAATTAGGCTGTATTAGTATCAAATTCACTGTTTAAAGACTCTATATGCGATATTCAAGTACGTACAACGCATCTGGAAACACATTTCTACAAACTCACATTAAATGCAGTAGTATGTAACAGGAGCTCGAATAAGTATATAATATCGTCATATTCACTGTTTATAGATGGAATTCGAGTTGATCAGAGACAAAAATCACATATGAAAACACATTTAGGAAATTGCATATTAAGTACAAAAGGAACTTGAACAATGCTCTATTAGCATCACATTCACCGTTTATAGGTTGAATACGTGATATTCAGAAACGTACAACGCATCTGAAACACATTTCTACAAACATTAAATGCATAGTATGTAACAGGATCTCCAATAAGTATGTAATATCGTCATATTGACTGTTTATAGATGGAATTCGAGATATTCAGAGGTATAAATCACATATGAAAACACATTTCAGAAATAGCACAATAAGTACGATAAGAACTCGAATTAGGCTATATTAGTATCAAATTCACTGTTTAAAGTTTCAATATGCCATATTCAGAAACGTACAACGCATCTGGAAACACATTTCTACAAACTCACATTAAATGCAATAGTATGTAACAGGAGCTCGAATAAGTATGTAATATCGTCATATTCACTGTTTATAGATGGAATTCGAATCATGTATGAAACCACATTTAGGAAATTGCATATTAAGTACAAAGGAACTTGAATAATGCTGTATTAACATCAAATTCACCGTTTATAGGTTGAATATGTGATATTAGGAAACGTACAACGCATCTGAAAAAACATTTCTACAAACTCACTTTAAGTGCAATAGTTTGTAACAAGAGCTCAAATAAGTATGTAATATCGTCATATTCACTGTTTATAGATGGAATTCGCGATATTCAGAAACATGAATCACACATGAATACGTATTCCGAAAAAAGCATGCTAAGCACAAAAAGAACTCGAATTAGGCTGTATTAGTATCAAATTCACTGTTTAAAGATTCTATATGCGATATTAGGAAACGTACAACGCATCTGGAAACACATTTCTACAAACTCACATTAAATGCAATAGTATGTAACAGGAGCTCGAATAAGTATGTAATATCGTCATATTCACTGTTTATAGATGGAATTCGAATCATGTATGAAACCACATTTAGGAAATTGCATATTAAGTACAAAGGAACTTGAATAATGCTGTATTAACATCAAATTCACCGTTTATAGGTTGAATATGTGATATTAGGAAACGTACAACGCATCTGAAAAAACATTTCTACAAACTCACTTTAAGTGCAATAGTTTGTAACAAGAGCTCAAATAAGTATGTAATATCGTCATATTCACTGTTTATAGATGGAATTCGCGATATTCAGAAACATGAATCACACATGAATACGTATTCCGAAAAAAGCACGCTAAGCACAAAAAGAACTCGAATTAGGCTGTATTAGTATCAAATTCACTGTTTAAAGACTCTATATGCGATATTCAGAAACGTACAACGCATCTGGAAACACATTTCTACAAACTCACATTACATGCAATAGTATGTAACAGGAGCTCGAATAAGTATGTAATATCGTCATATTCACTGTTTATAGATGGAATTCAAGATATTCAGAGATATAAATCACATATGAAAACACATCTAGAAACATTTATACAATCACACATTAATTGCAATAAAAGCTCGAATAAGTACGTAATATCGTCATATTCACTGTTTATAGATGGAATTCGCGATGTTCAGAAACATAAATCACATATGAAAACACATTTCGGAAATAGCACAATAAGTACAACAAGAATTCGAATTAGGCTATATTAGTATCGAATTCACTGTTTAAAGTTTCAATATGCGATATTCAGAAACGTACAACGCATCTGGAAACACATTTCTACAAACTCACATTAAATGCATTAGTATGTAACAGGAGCTCGAATAAGTATGTAATATCGTCATATTCACAGTTTATAGATGGAATTCGAAATATTCAGAGACATAAATCATGTATGAAACCACATTTAGGAAATTGCATATTAAGTACAAAGGAACTTAAATAATGCTGTATTATCATCAAATTCACCGTTTATAGGTTGAATATGTGATATTCAGAATCGTACAACGCATCTGAAAAAACATTTCTACAAACTCACATTAAATGCAATAGTATGTAACAGGAGCTCGAAGAAGTATGTAATATCGTCATATTCACTGTTTATAGATGGAATTCGAAATATTCAGAGACATAAATCACGTATGAAACCACATTTAGGAAATTGCATATTAAGTACTAAGGAACTTGAATAATGCTGTATTAACATCAAATTCACCGTTTGTAGGTTGAATATGTGATATTCAGAAACGTACAACGCATCTGAAGAAACATTTCTACAAACTCACTTTAAGTGCAATAGTTTGTAACAAGAGCTCAAATAAGTATGTAATATCGTCATATTCACTGTTTATAGATGGAATTCGAGATATTCAGAGATATAAATCACATATGAAAACACATCTAGAAACATTTATACATTCACACATTAATTGCAATAAAAGCTCGAATAAGTACGTAATATCGTCATATTCACTGTTTATAGATGGAATTCGCGATGTTAAGAAACATAAATCACATATGAAAACACATTTCAGAAATAGCACAATAAGTACGATAAGAACTCGAATTAGGCTATATTAGTATCAAATTCACTGTTTAAAGTTTCAATATGCGATATTCAGAAACGTACAACGCATCTGGAAACACATTTCTACAAACTCACATTAAATGCAATAGTATGTAACAGGAGCTCGAATAAGTATGTAATATCGTCATATTCACTGTTTTTAGATGGAATTCGAAATATTCAGAGACATAAATCACGTATGAAACAACATTTAGGAAATTCCATATTAAGTACAAAAGGAACTTGAATAATGCTGTATTAACATCAAATTCACCGTTTATAGGTTGAATATGTGATATTCAGAAACGTACAACGCATCTGAAAAAACATTTCTACAAACTCACATTAAGTGCAATAGTTTGTAACAAGAGCTCAAATAAGTATGTAATATCGTCATATTCACTGTTTATAGATGGAATTCGCGATATTCAGAACCATGAATCACACATGAATACACATTCCGAAAAAAGCACAATAAGTACAAAAAGAACTCGAATTAGGCTGTATTAGTATCAAATTCACTGTTTAAAGACTCTATATGCGATATTCAAGTACGTACAACGCATCTGGAAACACATTTCTACAAACTCACATTAAATGCAGTAGTATGTAACAGGAGCTCGAATAAGTATGTAATATCGTCATATTCACTGTTTATAGATGGAATTCGAGATATACAGAGATATAAATCACATATGAAAACACAAGTAGAAACATTTCTACAATCACACATTAATTGCAATAAAAGCTCGAATAAGTATATAATATCGTCATATTCACTGTTTATAGATGGAATTCGAGTTGATCAGAGACAAAAATCACATATGAAAACACATTTAGGAAATTGCATATTAAGTACAAAAGGAACTTGAACAATGCTCTATTAGCATCACATTCACCGTTTATAGGTTGAATACGTGATATTCAGAAACGTACAACGCATCTGAAACACATTTCTACAAACTCACATTAAATGCATAGTATGTAGCAGGATCTCCAATAAGTATGTAATATCGTCATATTGACTGTTTATAGATGGAATTCGAGATATTCAGAGATATAAATCACATATGAAAACACATGTAGAAACATTTTTACAATCACACATTAATTGCAATAAAAGCTCGAATAAGTACGTAATATCGTCATATTCACTGTTTATAGATGGAATTCGCGATGTTCAGAAACATAAATCACATATGAAAACACATTTCAGAAATAGCACAATAAGTACGATAAGAACTCGAATTAGGCTATATTAGTATCAAATTCACTGTTTAAAGTTTCAATATGCGATATTCAGAAACGTACAACGCATCTGGAAACACATTTCTACAAACTCACATTAAATGCAATAGTATGTAACAGGAGCTCGAATAAGTATGTAATATCGTCATATTCACAGTTTATAGATGGAATTCGAAATATTCAGAGACATAAATCATGTATGAAACCACATTTAGGAAATTGCATATTAAGTACAAAGGAATTTGAATAATGCTGTATTAACATCAAATTCACCGTTTATAGGTTGAATATGTGATATTCAGAATCGTACAACGCATCTGAAAAAACATTTGTACAAACTCACATTAAATGCAATAGTATGTAACAGGAGCTCGAAGAAGTATGTAATATCGTCATATTCACTGTTTATAGATGGAATTCGAAATATTCAGAGACATAAATCACGTATGAAACCACATTTAGGAAATTCCATATTAAGTACAAGAGGAACTTGAATAATGCTGTATTAACATCAAATTCACAAATTAACATCAAATATGTGATATTCAGAAACGTACAACGCATCTGAAGAAACATTTCTACAAACTCACTTTAAGTGCAATAGTTTGTAACAAGAGCTCAAATAAGTATGTAATATCGTCATATTCACTGTTTATAGATGGAATTCGCGATATTCAGAACCATGAATCACACATGAATACACATTCCGAAAAAAGCACAATAAGTACAAAAAGAACTCGAATTAGGCTGTATTAGTATCAAATTCACTGTTTAAAGACTCTATATGCGATATTCAAGTACGTACAACGCATCTGGAAACACATTTCTACAAACTCACATTAAATGCAGTAGTATGTAACAGGAGCTCGAATAAGTATGTAATATCGTCATATTCACTGTTTATAGATGGAATTCGAGTTGATCAGAGATATAAATCATATATGAAAACACAAGTAGAAACATTTCTACAATCAAACATTAATTGCAATAAAAGCTCGAATAAGTACGTAATATCGTCATATTCACTGTTTATAGATGGAATTCGCGATGTTCAGAAACATAAACCACATATGACAACACATTTTGGAAATAGCACAATAAGTACAATAAGAACTCGAATTAGGCTGTATTAGTATCAAATTCACTGTTTAAAGACTCTATATGCGATATTCAGAAACGTACAACGCATCTGGAAACACATTTGTACAAACTCACATTAAATACAATAGTATGTAACAGGAGCTCGAATAAGTATATAATATCGTCATATTCACCGTTTATAGATGGAATTCGAGTTGATCAGAGACAAAAATCACATATGAAAACACATTTAGGAAATTGCATAACTTGAACAATGCTCTATAAGCATCACATTCACCGTTTATAGGTTGAATACGTGATATTCAGAAACGTACAACGCATCTGAAACACATTTCTACAAACTCACATTAAATGCATAGTATGTAACAGGATCTCCAATAAGTATGTAATATCGTCATATTGACTGTTTATAGATGGAATTCGAGATATTCAGAGATATAAATCACATATGAAAACACATGTAGAAACATTTTTAAAATCACACATTAATTGCAATAAAAGCTCGAATAAGTACGTAATATCGTCATATTCACTGTTTATAGATGGAATTCGCGATGTTCAGAAACATAAATCACATATGAAAACACATTTCAGAAATAGCACAATAAGTACGATAAGAACTCGAATTAGGCTATATTAGTATCAAATTCACTGTTTAAAGTTTCAATATGCCATATTCAGAAACGTACAACGCATCTGGAAACACATTTCTACAAACTCACATTAAATGCAATAGTATGTAACAGGAGCTCGAATAAGTATGTAATATCGTCATATTCACTGTTTATAGATGGAATTCGAAATATTCAGAGACATAAATCATGTATGAAACCACATTTAGGAAATTGCATATTAAGTACAAAAGGAACTTGAATAATGCTGTATTAACATCAAATTCACCGTTTATAGGTAGAATATGTGATATTAGGAAACGTACAACGCATCTGAAAAAACATTTCTACAAACTCACTTTAAGTGCAATAGTTTGTAACAAGAGCTCAAATAAGTATGTAATATCGTCATATTCACTGTTTATAGATGGAATTCGCGATATTCAGAAACATGAATCACACATGAATACGTATTCCGAAAAAAGCACGCTAAGCACAAAAAGAACTCGAATTAGGCTGTATTAGTATCAAATTCACTGTTTAAAGACTCTATATGCGATATTCAGAAACGTACAACGCATCTGGAAACACATTTCTACAAACTCACATTAAATGCAATAGTATGTAACAGGAGCTCGAATAAGTATGTAATATCGTCATATTCACTGTTTATAGATGGAATTCAAGATATTCAGAGATATAAATCACATATGAAAACACATCTAGAAACATTTCTACAATCACACATTAATTGCAATAAAAGCTCGAATAAGTACGTAATATCGTCATATTCACTGTTTATAGATGGAATTCGCGACGTTCAGAAACATAAATCACATATGAAAACACATTTCGGAAATAGCACAATAAGTACAACAAGAATTCGAATTAGGCGATATTAGTATCGAATTCACTGTTTAAAGTTTCAATATGCGATATTCAGAAACGTACAACGCATCTGGAAACACATTTCTACAAACTCACATTAAATGCATTAGTATGTAACAGGAGTTCGAATAAGTATGTAATATCGTCATATTCACAGTTTATAGATGGAATTCGAAATATTCAGAGACATAAATCATGTATGAAACCACATTTAGGAAATTGCATATTAAGTACAAAGGAACTTAAATAATGCTGTATTAACATCAAATTCACCGTTTATAGGTTGAATATGTGATATTCAGAATCGTACAACGCATCTGAAAAAACATTTCTACAAACTCACATTAAATGCAATAGTATGTAACAGGAGCTCGAAGAAGTATGTAATATCGTCATATTCACTGTTTATAGATGGAATTCGAAATATTCAGAGACATAAATCACGTATGAAACCAAATTTAGGAAATTGCATATTAAGTACTAAGGAACTTGAATAATGCTGTATTAACATCAAATTCACCGTTTATAGGTTGAACATGTGATATTCAGAAACGTACAACGCATCTGAAGAAACATTTCTACAAACTCACTTTAAGTGCAATAGTTTGTAACAAGAGCTCAAATAAGTATGTAATATCGTCATATTCACTATTTATAGATGGAATTCGCGATATTCAGAAACATGAATCACACATGAATACACATTCCGAAAAAAGCACAATAAGCACAAAAAGAACTCGAATTAGGCTGTATTAACATCAAATTCACTGTTTAAAGACTCTATATGCGATATTCAAATACGTACAACGCATCTGGAAACACATTCTACAAACTCACATTAAATGCAGTAGTATGTAACAGGAGCTCGAATAAGTATGTAATATCGTCATATTCACTGTTTATAGATGGAATTCGAGATATTCAGAGATATAAATCACATATGAAAACACATCTAGAAACATTTATACATTCACACATTAATTGCAATAAAAGCTCGAATAAGTACGTAATATCGTAAAATTCACTGTTTATAGATGGAATTCGCGATGTTAAGAAACATAAATCACATATGAAAACACATTTCAGAAATAGCACAATAAGTACGATAAGAACTTGAATTAGGATATATTAGTATCAAATTCACTGTTTAAAGTTTCAATATGCGATATTCAGAAACGTACAACGCATCTGGAAACACATTTCTACAAACTCACATTAAATGCAATAGTATGTAACAGGAGCTCGAATAAGTATGTAATATCGTCATATTCACTGTTTTTAGATGGAATTCGAAATATTCAGAGACATAAATCACGTATGAAACCACATTTAGGAAATTCCATATTAAGTACAAAAGGAACTTGAATAATGCTGTATTAACATCAAATTCACCGTTTATAGGTTGAATATGTGATATTCAGAACCGTACAACGCATCTGAAAAAACATTTCTACAAACTCACATTAAGTGCAATAGTTTGTAACAAGAGCTCAAATAAGTATGTAATATCGTCATATTCACTGTTTATAGATGGAATTCGCGATATTCAGAACCATGAATCACACATGAATACACATTCCGAAAAAAGCACAATAAGTACAAAAAGAACTCGAATTAGGCTGTATTAGTATTAAATTCACTGTTTAAAGACTCTATATGCGATATTCAAGTACGTACAACGCACGTGGAAACACATTTCTACAAACTCACATTAAATGCAGTAGTATGTAACAGGAGCTCGAATAAGTATGTAATATCGTCATATTCACTGTTTATAGATGGAATTCGAGATATTCAGAGATATAAATCACATATGAAAACACAAGTAGAAACATTTCTACAATCACACATTAATTGCAATAAAAGCTCGAATAAGTACGTAATATCGTCATATTCACTGTTTATAGATGGAATTCGCGATGTTCAGAAACATAAATCACATATGACAACACATTTTGGAAATAGCACAATAAGTACAATAAGAACTCGAATTAGGCTGTATTAGTATGAAATTCACTGTTTAAAGTTTCAATATGCGATATTCAGAAACGTACAACGCATCTGGAAACACATTTCTACAAACTCACATTAAATGCAATAGTATGTAACAGGAGCTCGAATAAGTATGTAATATCGTCATATTCACAGTTTATAGATGGAATTCGAAATATTCAGAGACATAAATCATGTATGAAACCACATTTAGGAAATTGCATATTAAGTACAAAGGAATTTGAATAATGCTGTATTAACATCAAATTCACCGTTTATAGGTTGAATATGTGATATTCAGAATCGTACAACGCATCTGAAAAAACATTTGTACAAACTCACATTAAATGCAATAGTATGTAACAGGAGCTCGAAGAAGTATGTAATATCGTCATATTCACTGTTTATAGATGGAATTCGAAATATTCAGAGACATAAATCACGTATGAAACCACATTTAGGAAATTCCATATTAAGTACAAGAGGAACTTGAATAATGCTGTATTAACATCAAATTCACAAATTAACATCAAATATGTGATATTCAGAAACGTACAACGCATCTGAAGAAACATTTCTACAAACTCACTTTAAGTGCAATAGTTTGTAACAAGAGCTCAAATAAGTATGTAATATCGTCATATTCACTGTTTATAGATGGAATTCGCGATATTCAGAACCATGAATCACACATGAATACACATTCCGAAAAAAGCACAATAAGTACAAAAAGAACTCGAATTAGGCTGTATTAGTATCAAATTCACTGTTTAAAGACTCTATATGCGATATTCAAGTACGTACAACGCATCTGGAAACACATTTCTACAAACTCACATTAAATGCAGTAGTATGTAACAGGAGCTCGAATAAGTATGTAATATCGTCATATTCACTGTTTATAGATGGAATTCGAGTTGATCAGAGATATAAATCACATATGAAAACACAAGTAGAAACATTTCTACAATCACACATTAATTGCAATAAAAGCTCGAATAAGTACGTAATATCGTCATATTCACTGTTTATAGATGGAATTCGCGATGTTCAGAAACATAAACCACATATGACAACACATTTTGGAAATAGCACAATAAGTACAATAAGAACTCGAATTAGGCTGTATTAGTATCAAATTCACTGTTTAAAGACTCTATATGCGATATTCAGAAACGTACAACGCATCTGGAAACACATTTGTACAAACTCACATTAAATACAATAGTATGTAACAGGAGCTCGAATAAGTATATAATATCGTCATATTCACCGTTTATAGATGGAATTCGAGTTGATCAGAGACAAAAATCACATATGAAAACACATTTAGGAAATTGCATAACTTGAACAATGCTCTATAAGCATCACATTCACCGTTTATAGGTTGAATACGTGATATTCAGAAACGTACAACGCATCTGAAACACATTTCTACAAACTCACATTAAATGCATAGTATGTAACAGGATCTCCAATAAGTATGTAATATCGTCATATTGACTGTTTATAGATGGAATTCGAGATATTCAGAGATATAAATCACATATGAAAACACATGTAGAAACATTTTTAAAATCACACATTAATTGCAATAAAAGCTCGAATAAGTACGTAATATCGTCATATTCACTGTTTATAGATGGAATTCGCGATGTTCAGAAACATAAATCACATATGAAAACACATTTCAGAAATAGCACAATAAGTACGATAAGAACTCGAATTAGGCTATATTAGTATCAAATTCACTGTTTAAAGTTTCAATATGCCATATTCAGAAACGTACAACGCATCTGGAAACACATTTCTACAAACTCACATTAAATGCAATAGTATGTAACAGGAGCTCGAATAAGTATGTAATATCGTCATATTCACTGTTTATAGATGGAATTCGAAATATTCAGAGACATAAATCATGTATGAAACCACATTTAGGAAATTGCATATTAAGTACAAAAGGAACTTGAATAATGCTGTATTAACATCAAATTCACCGTTTATAGGTAGAATATGTGATATTAGGAAACGTACAACGCATCTGAAAAAACATTTCTACAAACTCACTTTAAGTGCAATAGTTTGTAACAAGAGCTCAAATAAGTATGTAATATCGTCATATTCACTGTTTATAGATGGAATTCGCGATATTCAGAAACATGAATCACACATGAATACGTATTCCGAAAAAAGCACGCTAAGCACAAAAAGAACTCGAATTAGGCTGTATTAGTATCAAATTCACTGTTTAAAGACTCTATATGCGATATTCAGAAACGTACAACGCATCTGGAAACACATTTCTACAAACTCACATTAAATGCAATAGTATGTAACAGGAGCTCGAATAAGTATGTAATATCGTCATATTCACTGTTTATAGATGGAATTCAAGATATTCAGAGATATAAATCACATATGAAAACACATCTAGAAACATTTCTACAATCACACATTAATTGCAATAAAAGCTCGAATAAGTACGTAATATCGTCATATTCACTGTTTATAGATGGAATTCGCGACGTTCAGAAACATAAATCACATATGAAAACACATTTCGGAAATAGCACAATAAGTACAACAAGAATTCGAATTAGGCGATATTAGTATCGAATTCACTGTTTAAAGTTTCAATATGCGATATTCAGAAACGTACAACGCATCTGGAAACACATTTCTACAAACTCACATTAAATGCATTAGTATGTAACAGGAGTTCGAATAAGTATGTAATATCGTCATATTCACAGTTTATAGATGGAATTCGAAATATTCAGAGACATAAATCATGTATGAAACCACATTTAGGAAATTGCATATTAAGTACAAAGGAACTTAAATAATGCTGTATTAACATCAAATTCACCGTTTATAGGTTGAATATGTGATATTCAGAATCGTACAACGCATCTGAAAAAACATTTCTACAAACTCACATTAAATGCAATAGTATGTAACAGGAGCTCGAAGAAGTATGTAATATCGTCATATTCACTGTTTATAGATGGAATTCGAAATATTCAGAGACATAAATCACGTATGAAACCAAATTTAGGAAATTGCATATTAAGTACTAAGGAACTTGAATAATGCTGTATTAACATCAAATTCACCGTTTATAGGTTGAACATGTGATATTCAGAAACGTACAACGCATCTGAAGAAACATTTCTACAAACTCACTTTAAGTGCAATAGTTTGTAACAAGAGCTCAAATAAGTATGTAATATCGTCATATTCACTATTTATAGATGGAATTCGCGATATTCAGAAACATGAATCACACATGAATACACATTCCGAAAAAAGCACAATAAGCACAAAAAGAACTCGAATTAGGCTGTATTAACATCAAATTCACTGTTTAAAGACACTATATGCGATATTCAAATACGTACAACGCATCTGGAAACACATTCTACAAACTCACATTAAATGCAGTAGTATGTAACAGGAGCTCGAATAAGTATGTAATATCGTCATATTCACTGTTTATAGATGGAATTCGAGATATTCAGAGATATAAATCACATATGAAAACACATCTAGAAACATTTATACATTCACACATTAATTGCAATAAAAGCTCGAATAAGTACGTAATATCGTAAAATTCACTGTTTATAGATGGAATTCGCGATGTTAAGAAACATAAATCACATATGAAAACACATTTCAGAAATAGCACAATAAGTACGATAAGAACTCGAATTAGGCTATATTAGTATCAAATTCACTGTTTAAAGTTTCAATATGCGATATTCAGAAACGTACAACGCATCTGGAAACACATTTCTACAAACTCACATTAAATGCAATAGTATGTAACAGGAGCTCGAATAAGTATGTAATATCGTCATATTCACTGTTTTTAGATGGAATTCGAAATATTCAGAGACATAAATCACGTATGAAACCACATTTAGGAAATTCCATATTAAGTACAAAAGGAACTTGAATAATGCTGTATTAACATCAAATTCACCGTTTATAGGTTGAATATGTGATATTCAGAACCGTACAACGCATCTGAAAAAACATTTCTACAAACTCACATTAAGTGCAATAGTTTGTAACAAGAGCTCAAATAAGTATGTAATATCGTCATATTCACTGTTTATAGATGGAATTCGCGATATTCAGAACCATGAATCACACATGAATACACATTCCGAAAAAAGCACAATAAGTACAAAAAGAACTCGAATTAGGCTGTATTAGTATTAAATTCACTGTTTAAAGACTCTATATGCGATATTCAAGTACGTACAACGCACGTGGAAACACATTTCTACAAACTCACATTAAATGCAGTAGTATGTAACAGGAGCTCGAATAAGTATGTAATATCGTCATATTCACTGTTTATAGATGGAATTCGAGATATTCAGAGATATAAATCACATATGAAAACACAAGTAGAAACATTTCTACAATCACACATTAATTGCAATAAAAGCTCGAATAAGTACGTAATATCGTCATATTCACTGTTTATAGATGGAATTCGCGATGTTCAGAAACATAAATCACATATGACAACACATTTTGGAAATAGCACAATAAGTACAATAAGAACTCGAATTAGGCTGTATTAGTATCAAATTCACTGTTTAAAGTTTCAATATGCGATATTCAGAAACGTACAACGCATCTGGAAACACATTTCTACAAACTCACATTAAATGCAATAGTATGTAACAGGAGCTCGAATAAGTATGTAATATCGTCATATTCACAGTTTATAGATGGAATTCGAAATATTCAGAGACATAAATCATGTATGAAACCACATTTAGGAAATTGCATATTAAGTACAAAGGAATTTGAATAATGCTGTATTAACATCAAATTCACCGTTTATAGGTTGAATATGTGATATTCAGAATCGTACAACGCATCTGAAAAAACATTTGTACAAACTCACATTAAATGCAATAGTATGTAACAGGAGCTCGAAGAAGTATGTAATATCGTCATATTCACTGTTTATAGATGGAATTCGAAATATTCAGAGACATAAATCACGTATGAAACCACATTTAGGAAATTCCATATTAAGTACAAGAGGAACTTGAATAATGCTGTATTAACATCAAATTCACAAATTAACATCAAATATGTGATATTCAGAAACGTACAACGCATCTGAAGAAACATTTCTACAAACTCACTTTAAGTGCAATAGTTTGTAACAAGAGCTCAAATAAGTATGTAATATCGTCATATTCACTGTTTATAGATGGAATTCGCGATATTCAGAACCATGAATCACACATGAATACACATTCCGAAAAAAGCACAATAAGTACAAAAAGAACTCGAATTAGGCTGTATTAGTATCAAATTCACTGTTTAAAGACTCTATATGCGATATTCAAGTACGTACAACGCATCTGGAAACACATTTCTACAAACTCACATTAAATGCAGTAGTATGTAACAGGAGCTCGAATAAGTATGTAATATCGTCATATTCACTGTTTATAGATGGAATTCGAGTTGATCAGAGATATAAATCACATATGAAAACACAAGTAGAAACATTTCTACAATCACACATTAATTGCAATAAAAGCTCGAATAAGTACGTAATATCGTCATATTCACTGTTTATAGATGGAATTCGCGATGTTCAGAAACATAAACCACATATGACAACACATTTTGGAAATAGCACAATAAGTACAATAAGAACTCGAATTAGGCTGTATTAGTATCAAATTCACTGTTTAAAGACTCTATATGCGATATTCAGAAACGTACAACGCATCTGGAAACACATTTGTACAAACTCACATTAAATACAATAGTATGTAACAGGAGCTCGAATAAGTATATAATATCGTCATATTCACCGTTTATAGATGGAATTCGAGTTGATCAGAGACAAAAATCACATATGAAAACACATTTAGGAAATTGCATAACTTGAACAATGCTCTATAAGCATCACATTCACCGTTTATAGGTTGAATACGTGATATTCAGAAACGTACAACGCATCTGAAACACATTTCTACAAACTCACATTAAATGCATAGTATGTAACAGGATCTCCAATAAGTATGTAATATCGTCATATTGACTGTTTATAGATGGAATTCGAGATATTCAGAGATATAAATCACATATGAAAACACATGTAGAAACATTTTTAAAATCACACATTAATTGCAATAAAAGCTCGAATAAGTACGTAATATCGTCATATTCACTGTTTATAGATGGAATTCGCGATGTTCAGAAACATAAATCACATATGAAAACACATTTCAGAAATAGCACAATAAGTACGATAAGAACTCGAATTAGGCTATATTAGTATCAAATTCACTGTTTAAAGTTTCAATATGCCATATTCAGAAACGTACAACGCATCTGGAAACACATTTCTACAAACTCACATTAAATGCAATAGTATGTAACAGGAGCTCGAATAAGTATGTAATATCGTCATATTCACTGTTTATAGATGGAATTCGAAATATTCAGAGACATAAATCATGTATGAAACCACATTTAGGAAATTGCATATTAAGTACAAAAGGAACTTGAATAATGCTGTATTAACATCAAATTCACCGTTTATAGGTAGAATATGTGATATTAGGAAACGTACAACGCATCTGAAAAAACATTTCTACAAACTCACTTTAAGTGCAATAGTTTGTAACAAGAGCTCAAATAAGTATGTAATATCGTCATATTCACTGTTTATAGATGGAATTCGCGATATTCAGAAACATGAATCACACATGAATACGTATTCCGAAAAAAGCACGCTAAGCACAAAAAGAACTCGAATTAGGCTGTATTAGTATCAAATTCACTGTTTAAAGACTCTATATGCGATATTCAGAAACGTACAACGCATCTGGAAACACATTTCTACAAACTCACATTAAATGCAATAGTATGTAACAGGAGCTCGAATAAGTATGTAATATCGTCATATTCACTGTTTATAGATGGAATTCAAGATATTCAGAGATATAAATCACATATGAAAACACATCTAGAAACATTTCTACAATCACACATTAATTGCAATAAAAGCTCGAATAAGTACGTAATATCGTCATATTCACTGTTTATAGATGGAATTCGCGACGTTCAGAAACATAAATCACATATGAAAACACATTTCGGAAATAGCACAATAAGTACAACAAGAATTCGAATTAGGCGATATTAGTATCGAATTCACTGTTTAAAGTTTCAATATGCGATATTCAGAAACGTACAACGCATCTGGAAACACATTTCTACAAACTCACATTAAATGCATTAGTATGTAACAGGAGTTCGAATAAGTATGTAATATCGTCATATTCACAGTTTATAGATGGAATTCGAAATATTCAGAGACATAAATCATGTATGAAACCACATTTAGGAAATTGCATATTAAGTACAAAGGAACTTAAATAATGCTGTATTAACATCAAATTCACCGTTTATAGGTTGAATATGTGATATTCAGAATCGTACAACGCATCTGAAAAAACATTTCTACAAACTCACATTAAATGCAATAGTATGTAACAGGAGCTCGAAGAAGTATGTAATATCGTCATATTCACTGTTTATAGATGGAATTCGAAATATTCAGAGACATAAATCACGTATGAAACCAAATTTAGGAAATTGCATATTAAGTACTAAGGAACTTGAATAATGCTGTATTAACATCAAATTCACCGTTTATAGGTTGAACATGTGATATTCAGAAACGTACAACGCATCTGAAGAAACATTTCTACAAACTCACTTTAAGTGCAATAGTTTGTAACAAGAGCTCAAATAAGTATGTAATATCGTCATATTCACTATTTATAGATGGAATTCGCGATATTCAGAAACATGAATCACACATGAATACACATTCCGAAAAAAGCACAATAAGCACAAAAAGAACTCGAATTAGGCTGTATTAACATCAAATTCACTGTTTAAATACACTATATGCGATATTCAAATACGTACAACGCATCTGGAAACACATTCTACAAACTCACATTAAATGCAGTAGTATGTAACAGGAGCTCGAATAAGTATGTAATATCGTCATATTCACTGTTTATAGATGGAATTCGAGATATTCAGAGATATAAATCACATATGAAAACACATCTAGAAACATTTATACATTCACACATTAATTGCAATAAAAGCTCGAATAAGTACGTAATATCGTAAAATTCACTGTTTATAGATGGAATTCGCGATGTTAAGAAACATAAATCACATATGAAAACACATTTCAGAAATAGCACAATAAGTACGATAAGAACTCGAATTAGGCTATATTAGTATCAAATTCACTGTTTAAAGTTTCAATATGCGATATTCAGAAACGTACAACGCATCTGGAAACACATTTCTACAAACTCACATTAAATGCAATAGTATGTAACAGGAGCTCGAATAAGTATGTAATATCGTCATATTCACTGTTTTTAGATGGAATTCGAAATATTCAGAGACATAAATCACGTATGAAACCACATTTAGGAAATTCCATATTAAGTACAAAAGGAACTTGAATAATGCTGTATTAACATCAAATTCACCGTTTATAGGTTGAATATGTGATATTCAGAACCGTACAACGCATCTGAAAAAACATTTCTACAAACTCACATTAAGTGCAATAGTTTGTAACAAGAGCTCAAATAAGTATGTAATATCGTCATATTCACTGTTTATAGATGGAATTCGCGATATTCAGAACCATGAATCACACATGAATACACATTCCGAAAAAAGCACAATAAGTACAAAAAGAACTCGAATTAGGCTGTATTAGTATTAAATTCACTGTTTAAAGACTCTATATGCGATATTCAAGTACGTACAACGCACGTGGAAACACATTTCTACAAACTCACATTAAATGCAGTAGTATGTAACAGGAGCTCGAATAAGTATGTAATATCGTCATATTCACTGTTTATAGATGGAATTCGAGATATTCAGAGATATAAATCACATATGAAAACACAAGTAGAAACATTTCTACAATCACACATTAATTGCAATAAAAGCTCGAATAAGTACGTAATATCGTCATATTCACTGTTTATAGATGGAATTCGCGATGTTCAGAAACATAAATCACATATGACAACACATTTTGGAAATAGCACAATAAGTACAATAAGAACTCGAATTAGGCTGTATTAGTATCAAATTCACTGTTTAAAGTTTCAATATGCGATATTCAGAAACGTACAACGCATCTGGAAACACATTTCTACAAACTCACATTAAATGCAATAGTATGTAACAGGAGCTCGAATAAGTATGTAATATCGTCATATTCACAGTTTATAGATGGAATTCGAAATATTCAGAGACATAAATCATGTATGAAACCACATTTAGGAAATTGCATATTAAGTACAAAGGAATTTGAATAATGCTGTATTAACATCAAATTCACCGTTTATAGGTTGAATATGTGATATTCAGAATCGTACAACGCATCTGAAAAAACATTTGTACAAACTCACATTAAATGCAATAGTATGTAACAGGAGCTCGAAGAAGTATGTAATATCGTCATATTCACTGTTTATAGATGGAATTCGAAATATTCAGAGACATAAATCACGTATGAAACCACATTTAGGAAATTCCATATTAAGTACAAGAGGAACTTGAATAATGCTGTATTAACATCAAATTCACAAATTAACATCAAATATGTGATATTCAGAAACGTACAACGCATCTGAAGAAACATTTCTACAAACTCACTTTAAGTGCAATAGTTTGTAACAAGAGCTCAAATAAGTATGTAATATCGTCATATTCACTGTTTATAGATGGAATTCGCGATATTCAGAACCATGAATCACACATGAATACACATTCCGAAAAAAGCACAATAAGTACAAAAAGAACTCGAATTAGGCTGTATTAGTATCAAATTCACTGTTTAAAGACTCTATATGCGATATTCAAGTACGTACAACGCATCTGGAAACACATTTCTACAAACTCACATTAAATGCAGTAGTATGTAACAGGAGCTCGAATAAGTATGTAATATCGTCATATTCACTGTTTATAGATGGAATTCGAGTTGATCAGAGATATAAATCACATATGAAAACACAAGTAGAAACATTTCTACAATCACACATTAATTGCAATAAAAGCTCGAATAAGTACGTAATATCGTCATATTCACTGTTTATAGATGGAATTCGCGATGTTCAGAAACATAAACCACATATGACAACACATTTTGGAAATAGCACAATAAGTACAATAAGAACTCGAATTAGGCTGTATTAGTATCAAATTCACTGTTTAAAGACTCTATATGCGATATTCAGAAACGTACAACGCATCTGGAAACACATTTGTACAAACTCACATTAAATACAATAGTATGTAACAGGAGCTCGAATAAGTATATAATATCGTCATATTCACCGTTTATAGATGGAATTCGAGTTGATCAGAGACAAAAATCACATATGAAAACACATTTAGGAAATTGCATAACTTGAACAATGCTCTATAAGCATCACATTCACCGTTTATAGGTTGAATACGTGATATTCAGAAACGTACAACGCATCTGAAACACATTTCTACAAACTCACATTAAATGCATAGTATGTAACAGGATCTCCAATAAGTATGTAATATCGTCATATTGACTGTTTATAGATGGAATTCGAGATATTCAGAGATATAAATCACATATGAAAACACATGTAGAAACATTTTTAAAATCACACATTAATTGCAATAAAAGCTCGAATAAGTACGTAATATCGTCATATTCACTGTTTATAGATGGAATTCGCGATGTTCAGAAACATAAATCACATATGAAAACACATTTCAGAAATAGCACAATAAGTACGATAAGAACTCGAATTAGGCTATATTAGTATCAAATTCACTGTTTAAAGTTTCAATATGCCATATTCAGAAACGTACAACGCATCTGGAAACACATTTCTACAAACTCACATTAAATGCAATAGTATGTAACAGGAGCTCGAATAAGTATGTAATATCGTCATATTCACTGTTTATAGATGGAATTCGAAATATTCAGAGACATAAATCATGTATGAAACCACATTTAGGAAATTGCATATTAAGTACAAAAGGAACTTGAATAATGCTGTATTAACATCAAATTCACCGTTTATAGGTAGAATATGTGATATTAGGAAACGTACAACGCATCTGAAAAAACATTTCTACAAACTCACTTTAAGTGCAATAGTTTGTAACAAGAGCTCAAATAAGTATGTAATATCGTCATATTCACTGTTTATAGATGGAATTCGCGATATTCAGAAACATGAATCACACATGAATACGTATTCCGAAAAAAGCACGCTAAGCACAAAAAGAACTCGAATTAGGCTGTATTAGTATCAAATTCACTGTTTAAAGACTCTATATGCGATATTCAGAAACGTACAACGCATCTGGAAACACATTTCTACAAACTCACATTAAATGCAATAGTATGTAACAGGAGCTCGAATAAGTATGTAATATCGTCATATTCACTGTTTATAGATGGAATTCAAGATATTCAGAGATATAAATCACATATGAAAACACATCTAGAAACATTTCTACAATCACACATTAATTGCAATAAAAGCTCGAATAAGTACGTAATATCGTCATATTCACTGTTTATAGATGGAATTCGCGACGTTCAGAAACATAAATCACATATGAAAACACATTTCGGAAATAGCACAATAAGTACAACAAGAATTCGAATTAGGCGATATTAGTATCGAATTCACTGTTTAAAGTTTCAATATGCGATATTCAGAAACGTACAACGCATCTGGAAACACATTTCTACAAACTCACATTAAATGCATTAGTATGTAACAGGAGTTCGAATAAGTATGTAATATCGTCATATTCACAGTTTATAGATGGAATTCGAAATATTCAGAGACATAAATCATGTATGAAACCACATTTAGGAAATTGCATATTAAGTACAAAGGAACTTAAATAATGCTGTATTAACATCAAATTCACCGTTTATAGGTTGAATATGTGATATTCAGAATCGTACAACGCATCTGAAAAAACATTTCTACAAACTCACATTAAATGCAATAGTATGTAACAGGAGCTCGAAGAAGTATGTAATATCGTCATATTCACTGTTTATAGATGGAATTCGAAATATTCAGAGACATAAATCACGTATGAAACCAAATTTAGGAAATTGCATATTAAGTACTAAGGAACTTGAATAATGCTGTATTAACATCAAATTCACCGTTTATAGGTTGAACATGTGATATTCAGAAACGTACAACGCATCTGAAGAAACATTTCTACAAACTCACTTTAAGTGCAATAGTTTGTAACAAGAGCTCAAATAAGTATGTAATATCGTCATATTCACTATTTATAGATGGAATTCGCGATATTCAGAAACATGAATCACACATGAATACACATTCCGAAAAAAGCACAATAAGCACAAAAAGAACTCGAATTAGGCTGTATTAACATCAAATTCACTGTTTAAAGACTCTATATGCGATATTCAAATACGTACAACGCATCTGGAAACACATTCTACAAACTCACATTAAATGCAGTAGTATGTAACAGGAGCTCGAATAAGTATGTAATATCGTCATATTCACTGTTTATAGATGGAATTCGAGATATTCAGAGATATAAATCACATATGAAAACACATCTAGAAACATTTATACATTCACACATTAATTGCAATAAAAGCTCGAATAAGTACGTAATATCGTAAAATTCACTGTTTATAGATGGAATTCGCGATGTTAAGAAACATAAATCACATATGAAAACACATTTCAGAAATAGCACAATAAGTACGATAAGAACTCGAATTAGGCTATATTAGTATCAAATTCACTGTTTAAAGTTTCAATATGCGATATTCAGAAACGTACAACGCATCTGGAAACACATTTCTACAAACTCACATTAAATGCAATAGTATGTAACAGGAGCTCGAATAAGTATGTAATATCGTCATATTCACTGTTTTTAGATGGAATTCGAAATATTCAGAGACATAAATCACGTATGAAACCACATTTAGGAAATTCCATATTAAGTACAAAAGGAACTTGAATAATGCTGTATTAACATCAAATTCACCGTTTATAGGTTGAATATGTGATATTCAGAACCGTACAACGCATCTGAAAAAACATTTCTACAAACTCACATTAAGTGCAATAGTTTGTAACAAGAGCTCAAATAAGTATGTAATATCGTCATATTCACTGTTTATAGATGGAATTCGCGATATTCAGAACCATGAATCACACATGAATACACATTCCGAAAAAAGCACAATAAGTACAAAAAGAACTCGAATTAGGCTGTATTAGTATTAAATTCACTGTTTAAAGACTCTATATGCGATATTCAAGTACGTACAACGCACGTGGAAACACATTTCTACAAACTCACATTAAATGCAGTAGTATGTAACAGGAGCTCGAATAAGTATGTAATATCGTCATATTCACTGTTTATAGATGGAATTCGAGATATTCAGAGATATAAATCACATATGAAAACACAAGTAGAAACATTTCTACAATCACACATTAATTGCAATAAAAGCTCGAATAAGTACGTAATATCGTCATATTCACTGTTTATAGATGGAATTCGCGATGTTCAGAAACATAAATCACATATGACAACACATTTTGGAAATAGCACAATAAGTACAATAAGAACTCGAATTAGGCTGTATTAGTATCAAATTCACTGTTTAAAGACTCTATATGCGATATTCAGAAACGTACAACGCATCTGGAAACACATTTGTACAAACTCACATTAAATGCAATAGTATGTAACAGGAGCTCGAATAAGTATGTAATATCGTCATATTCACTGTTTTTAGATGGAATTCGAAATATTCAGAGACATAAATCACGTATGAAACCACATTTAGGAAATTCCATATTAAGTACAAAAGGAACTTGAATAATGCTGTATTAACATCAAATTCACCGTTTATAGGTTGAATATGTGATATTCAGAAACGTACAACGCATCTGAAGAAACATTTCTATAAACTCACTTTAAGTGCAATAGTTTGTAACAAGAGCTCAAATAAGTATGTAATATCGTCATATTCACTGTTTATAGATGGAATTCGCGATATTCCGAAACATGAATCACACATGAATACACATTCCGAAAAAAGCACAATAAGCACAAAAAGAACTCGAATTAGGCTGTATTAGTATCAAATTCACTGTTTAAAGACTCTATATGGGATATTCAAGTACGTACAACGCATCTGGAAACACATTCTACAAACTCACATTAAATGCAGTAGTATGTAACAGGAGCTCGAATAAGTATGTAATATCGTCTTATTCACTGTTTATAGATGGAATTCGAGATATTCAGAGATATAAATCACATATGAAAACACAAGTAGAAACATTTCTACAATCACACATTAATTGCAATAAAAGCTCGAATAAGTACGTAATATCGTCATATTCACTGTTTATAGATGGAATTCGCGATGTTCAGAAACATAAACCACATATGACAACACATTTTGGAAATAGCACAATAAGTACAATAAGAACTCGAATTAGGCTGTATTAGTATCAAATTCACTGTTTAAAGTTTCAATATGCGATATTCAGAAACGTACAACGCATCTGGAAACACATTTCTACAAACTCACATTAAATACAATAGTATGTAACAGGAGCTCGAATAAGTATATAATATCGTCATATTCACTGTTTATAGATGGAATTCGAGTTGATCAGAGACAAAAATCACATATGAAAACACATTTAGGAAATTGCATATTAAGTACAAAAGGAACTTGAACAATGCTCTATAAGCATCACATTCACCGTTTATAGGTTGAATACGTGATATTCAGAAACGTACAACGCATCTGAAACACATTTCTACAAACTCACATTAAATGCATAGTATGTAACAGGATCTCCAATAAGTATGTAATATCGTCATATTGACTGTTTATAGATGGAATTCGAGATATTCAGAGATATAAATCACATATGAAAACACATCTAGAAACATTTATACATTCACACATTAATTGCAATAAAAGCTCGAATAAGTACGTAATATCGTCAAATTCACTGTTTATAGATGGAATTCGCGATGTTAAGAAACATAAATCACATATGAAAACACATTTCAGAAATGGCACAATAAGTACGATAAGAACTCGAATTAGGCTATATTAGTATCAAATTCACTGTTTAAAGTTTCAATATGCGATATTCAGAAACGTACAACGCATCTGGAAACACATTTCTACAAACTCACATTAAATGCAATAGTATGTAACAGGAGCTCGAATAAGTATGTAATATCGTCATATTCACTGTTTATAGATGGAATTCGAAATATTCAGAGACATAAATCATGTATGAAACCACATTTAGGAAATTGCATATTAAGTACAAAGGAACTTGAATAATGCTGTATAAACATCAAATTAACCGTTTATAGGTTGAATATGTGATATTAGGAAACGTACAACGCATCTGAAAAAACATTTCTACAAACTCACTTTAAGTGCAATAGTTTGTAACAAGAGCTCAAATAAGTATGTAATATCGTCATATTCACTGTTTATAGATGGAATCCGCGATATTCAGAAACATGAATCACACATGAATACGTATTCCGAAAAAAGCACGCTAAGCACAAAAAGAACTCGAATTAGGCTGTATTAGTATCAAATTCACTGTTTAAAGACTCTATATGCGATATTCAGAAACGTACAACGCATCTGGAAACACATTTCTACAAACTCACATTAAATGCAATAGTATGTAAAAGGAGCTCGAATAAGTAAGTAATATCGTCATATTCACTGTTTATAGATGGAATTCAAGATATTCAGAGATATAAATCACATATGAAAACACATCTAGAAACATTTCTACAATCACACATTAATTGCAATAAAAGCTCGAATAAGTACGTAATATCGTCATATTCACTGTTTATAGATGGAATTCGCGACGTTCAGAAACATAAATCTCATATGAAAACACATTTCGGAAATAGCACAATAAGTACAACAAGAATTCGAATTAGGCTATATTAGTATCGAATTCACTGTTTAAAGTTTCAATATGCGATATTCAGAAACGTACAACGCATCTGGAAACACATTTCTACAAACTCACATTAAATGCATTAGTATGTAAGAGGAGCTCGAATAAGTATGTAATATCGTCATATTCACAGTTTATAGATGGAATTCGAAATATTCAGAGACATAAATCATGTATGAAACCACATTTAGGAAATTGCATATTAAGTACAAAGGAATTTGAATAATGCTGTATTAACATCAAATTCACCGTTTATAGGTTGAATATGTGATATTCAGAATCGTACAACGCATCTGAAAAAACATTTGTACAAACTCACATTAAATGCAATAGTATGTAACAGGAGCTCGAAGAAGTATGTAATATCGTCATATTCACTGTTTATAGATGGAATTCGAAATATTCAGAGACATAAATCACGTATGAAACCACATTTAGGAAATTCCATATTAAGTACAAGAGGAACTTGAATAATGCTGTATTAACATCAAATTCACAAATTAACATCAAATATGTGATATTCAGAAACGTACAACGCATCTGAAGAAACATTTCTACAAACTCACTTTAAGTACAATAGTTTGTAACAAGAGCTGAAATAAGTATGTAATATCGTCATATTCACTGTTTATAGATGGAATTCGCGATATTCAGAACCATGAATCACACATGAATACACATTCCGAAAAAAGCACAATAAGTACAAAAAGAACTCGAATTAGGCTGTATTAGTATCAAATTCACTGTTTAAAGACTCTATATGCGATATTCAAGTACGTACAACGCATCTGGAAACACATTTCTACAAACTCACATTAAATGCAGTAGTATGTAACAGGAGCTCGAATAAGTATGTAATATCGTCATATTCACTGTTTATAGATGGAATTCGAGTTGATCAGAGATATAAATCACATATGAAAACACAAGTAGAAACATTTCTACAATCACACATTAATTGCAATAAAAGCTCGAATAAGTACGTAATATCGTCATATTCACTGTTTATAGATGGAATTCGCGATGTTCAGAAACATAAACCACATATGACAACACATTTTGGAAATAGCACAATAAGTACAATAAGAACTCGAATTAGGCTGTATTAGTATCAAATTCACTGTTTAAAGACTCTATATGCGATATTCAGAAACGTACAACGCATCTGGAAACACATTTGTACAAACTCACATTAAATACAATAGTATGTAACAGGAGCTCGAATAAGTATATAATATCGTCATATTCACCGTTTATAGATGGAATTCGAGTTGATCAGAGACAAAAATCACATATGAAAACACATTTAGGAAATTGCATATTAAGTACAAAAGGAACTTGAACAATGCTCTATAAGCATCACATTCACCGTTTATAGGTTGAATACGTGATATTCAGAAACGTACAACGCATCTGAAACACATTTCTACAAACTCACATTAAATGCATAGTATGTAACAGGATCTCCAATAAGTATGTAATATCGTCATATTGACTGTTTATAGATGGAATTCGAGATATTCAGAGATATAAATCACATATGAAAACACATGTAGAAGCATTTTTACAATCACACATTAATTGCAATAAAAGCTCGAATAAGTACGTAATATCGTCATATTCACTGTTTATAGATGGAATTCGCGATGTTCAGAAACATAAATCACATATGAAAACACATTTCAGAAATAGCACAATAAGTACGATAAGAACTCGAATTAGGCTATATTAGTATCAAATTCACTGTTTAAAGTTTCAATATGCCATATTCAGAAACGTACAACGCATCTGGAAACACATTTCTACAAACTCACATTAAATGCAATAGTATGTAACAGGAGCTCGAATAAGTATGTAATATCGTCATATTCACTGTTTATAGATGGAATTCGAAATATTCAGAGACATAAATCATGTATGAAACCACATTTAGGAAATTGCATATTAAGTACAAAAGGAACTTGAATAATGCTGTATTAACATCAAATTCACCGTTTATAGGTTGAATATGTGATATTAGGAAACGTACAACGCATCTGAAAAAACATTTCTACAAACTCACATTAAATGCAATAGTATGTAACAGGAGCTCGAAGAAGTATGTAATATCGTCATATTCACTGTTTATAGATGGAATTCGAAATATTCAGAGACATAAATCACGTATGAAACCACATTTAGGAAATTGCATATTAAGTACTAAGGAACTTGAATAATGCTGTATTAACATCAAATTCACCGTTTATAGGTTGAATATGTGATATTCAGAAACGTACAATGCATCTGAAGAAACATTTCTACAAACTCACTTTAAGTGCAATAGTTTGTAACAAGAGCTCAAATAAGTATGTAATATCGTCATATTCACTGTTTATAGATGGAATTCGCGATATTCAGAGATATAAATCACATATGAAAACACAAGTAGAAACATTTCTACAATCACACATTAATTGCAATAAAAGCTCGAATAAGTACGTAATATCGTCATATTCACTGTTTATAGATGGAATTCGCGACGTTCAGAAACATAAATCACATATGAAAACACATTTCGGAAATAGCACAATAAGTACAACAAGAATTCGAATTAGGATATATTAGTATCGAATTCACTGTTTAAAGTTTCAATATGCGATATTCAGAAACGTACAACGCATCTGGAAACACATTTCTACAAACTCACATTAAATGCATTAGTATGTAACAGGAGCTCGAATAAGTATGTAATATCGTCATATTCACAGTTTATAGATGGAATTCGAAATATTCAGAGACATAAATCATGTATGAAACCACATTTAGGAAATTGCATATTAAGTACAAAGGAACTTAAATAATGCTGTATTATCATCAAATTCACCGTTTATAGGTTGAATATGTGATATTCAGAATCGTACAACGCATCTGAAAAAACATTTCTACAAACTCACATTAAATGCAATAGTATGTAACAGGAGCTCGAAGAAGTATGTAATATCGTCATATTCACTGTTTATAGATGGAATTCGAAATATTCAGAGACATAAATCACGTATGAAACCACATTTAGGAAATTGCATATTAAGTACTAAGGAACTTGAATAATGCTGTATTAACATCAAATTCACCGTTTATAGGTTGAATATGTGATATTCAGAAACGTACAACGCATCTGAAGAAACATTTCTACAAACTCACTTTAAGTGCAATAGTTTGTAACAAGAGCTCAAATAAGTTTGTAATATCGTCATATTCACTGTTTATAGATGGAATTCGCGATATTCAGAAACATGAATCACACATGAATACACATTCCGAAAAAAGCACAATAAGCACAAAAAGAACTCGAATTAGGCTGTATTAGTATCAAATTCACTGTTTAAAGACTCTATATGCAATATTCAAGTACGTACAACGCATCTGGAAACACATTCTACAAACTCACATTAAATGCAGTAGTATGTAACAGGAGCTCGAATAAGTATGTAATATCGTCATATTCACTGTTTATAGATGGAATTCGAGATATTCAGAGATATAAATCACATATGAAAACACATCTAGAAACATTTATACATTCACACATTAATTGCAATAAAAGCTCGAATAAGTACGTATTATCGTCATATTCACTGTTTATAGATGGAATTCGCGATGTTAAGAAACATAAATCACATATGAAAACACATTTCAGAAATAGCACAATAAGTACGATAAGAACTCGAATTAGGCTATATTAGTATCAAATTCACTGTTTAAAGTTTCAATATGCGATATTCAGAAACGTACAACGCATCTGGAAACACATTTCTACAAACTCACATTAAATGCAATAGTATGTAACAGGAGCTCGAATAAGTATGTAATATCGTCATATTCACTGTTTTTAGATGGAATTCGAAATATTCAGAGACATAAATCACGTATGAAACCACATTTAGGAAATTCCATATTAAGTACAAAAGGAACTTGAATAATGCTGTATTAACATCAAATTCACCGTTTATAGGTTGAATATGTGATATTCAGAAACGTACAACGCATCTGAAAAAACATTTCTACAAACTCACATTAAGTGCAATAGTTTGTAACAAGAGCTCAAATAAGTATGTAATATCGTCATATTCACTGTTTATAGATGGAATTCGCGATATTCAGAACCATGAATCACACATGAATACACATTCCGAAAAAAGCACAATAAGCACAAAAAGAACTCGAATTTGGCTGTATTAGCATCAAATTCACTGTTTAAAGACTCTATATGCGATATTCAAGTACGTACAACGCATCTGGAAACACATTCTACAAACTCACATTAAATGCAGTAGTATGTAAAAGGAGCTCGAATAAGTATGTAATATCGTCATATTCACTGTTTATAGATGGAATTCAAGATATTCAGAGATATAAATCACATATGAAAACACATCTAGAAACATTTATACAATCACACATTAATTGCAATAAAAGCTCGAATAAGTACGTAATATCGTCATATTCACTGTTTATAGATGGAATTCGCGATGTTCAGAAACATAAATCACATATGAAAACACATTTCGGAAATAGCACAATAAGTACAACAAGAATTCGAATTAGGCTATATTAGTATCGAATTCACTGTTTAAAGTTTCAATATGCGATATTCAGAAACGTACAACGCATCTGGAAACACATTTCTACAAACTCACATTAAATGCATTAGTATGTAACAGGAGCTCGAATAAGTATGTAATATCGTCATATTCACAGTTTATTGATGGAATTCGAAATATTCAGAGACATAAATCATGTATGAAACCACATTTAGGAAATTGCATATTAAGTACAAAGGAACTTAAATAATGCTGTATTAACATCAAATTCACCGTTTATAGGTTGAATATGTGATATTCAGAATCGTACAACGCATCTGAAAAAACATTTCTACAAACTCACATTAAATGCAATAGTATGTAACAGGAGCTCGAAGAAGTATGTAATATCGTCATATTCACTGTTTATAGATGGAATTCGAAATATTCAGAGACATAAATCACGTATGAAACCACATTTAGGAAATTGCATATTAAGTACTAAGGAACTTGAATAATGCTGTATTAACATCAAATTCACCGTTTATAGGTTGAATATGTGATATTCAGAAACGTACAACGCATCTGATAAAAACATTTCTACAAACTCACTTTAAGTGCAATAGTTTGTAACAAGAGCTCAAATAAGTATGTAATATCGTCATATTCACTGTTTATAGATGGAATTCGCGATATTCAGAAACATGAATCACACATGAATACGTATTCCGAAAAAAGCACGCTAAGCACAAAAAGAACTCGAATTAGGCTGTATTAGTATCAAATTCACTGTTTAAAGACTCTATATGCGATATTCAGAAACGTACAACGCATCTGGAAACACATTTCTACAAACTCACATTAAATGCAATAGTATGTAACAGGAGCTCGAATAAGTATGTAATATCGTCATATTCACTGTTTATAGATGGAATTCAAGATATTCAGAGATATAAATCACATATGAAAACACATCTAGAAACATTTCTACAATCACACATTAATTGCAATAAAAGCTCGAATAAGTACGTAATATCGTCATATTCACTGTTTATAGATGGAATTCGCGACGTTCAGAAACATAACCCACATATGAAAACACATTTCGGAAATAGCACAATAAGTACAACAAGAATTCGAATTAGGCTATATTAGTATCGAATTCACTGTTTAAAGTTTCAATATGCGATATTCAGAAACGTACAACGCATCTGGAAACACATTTCTACAAACTCACATTAAATGCATTAGTATGTAAGAGGAGCTCGAATAAGTATGTAATATCGTCATATTCACAGTTTATAGATGGAATTCGAAATATTCAGAGACATAAATCATGTATGAAACCACATTTAGGAAATTGCATATTAAGTACAAAGGAACTTAAATAATACTGTATTATCATCAAATTCACCGTTTATAGGTTGAATATGTGATATTCAGAATCGTACAACGCATCTGAAAAAACATTTCTACAAACTCACGTTAAATGCAATAGTATGTAACAGGAGCTCGAAGAAGTATGTAATATCGTCATATTCACTGTTTATAGATGGAATTCGAAATATTCAGAGACATAAATCACGTATGAAACCACATTTAGGAAATTGCATATTAAGTACTAAGGAACTTGAATAATGCTGTATTAACATCAAATTCACCGTTTATAGGTTGAATATGTGATATTCAGAAACGTACAACGCATCTGAAGAAACATTTCTACAAACTCACTTTAAGTGCAATAGTTTGTAACAAGAGCTCAAATAAGTATGTAATATCGTCATATTCACTGTTTATAGATGGAATTCGCGATATTCAGAAACATGAATCACACATGAATACACATTCCGAAAAAAGCACAATAAGCACAAAAAGAACTCGAATTAGGCTGTATTAGTATCAAATTCACTGTTTAAAGACTCTATATGCAATATTCAAGTACGTACAACGCATCTGGAAACACATTCTACAAACTCACATTAAATGCAGTAGTATGTAACAGGAGCTCGAATAAGTATGTAATATCGTCATATTCACTGTTTATAGATGGAATTCGAGATATTCAGAGATATAAATCACATATGAAAACACATCTAGAAACATTTATACATTCACACATTAATTGCAATAAAAGCTCTAATAAGTACGTAATATCGTCATATTCACTGTTTATAGATGGAATTCGCGATGTTAAGAAACATAAATCACATATGAAAACACATTTCAGAAATAGCACAATAAGTACGATAAGAACTCGAATTAGGCTATATTAGTATCAAATTCACTGTTTAAAGTTTCAATATGCCATATTCAGAAACGTACAACGCATCTGGAAACACATTTCTACAAACTCACATTAAATGCAATAGTATGTAACAGGAGCTCGAATAAGTTTGTAATATCGTCATATTCACTGTTTTTAGATGGAATTCGAAATATTCAGAGACATAAATCACGTATGAAACCACATTTAGGAAATTCCATATTAAGTACAAAAGGAACTTGAATAATGCTGTATTAACATCAAATTCACCGTTTATAGGTTGAATATGTGATATTCAGAAACGTACAACGCATCTGAAAAAACATTTCTACAAACTCACATTAAGTGCAATAGTTTGTAACAAGAGCTCAAATAAGTATGTAATATCGTCATATTCACTGTTTATAGATGGAATTCGCGATATTTAGAACCATGAATCACACATGAATACACATTCCGAAAAAAGCACAATAAGTACAAAAAGAACTCGAATTAGGCTGTATTAGTATCAAATTCACTGTTTAAAGACTCTATATGCGATATTCAAGTACGTACAACGCATCTGGAAACACATTTCTACAAACTCACATTAAATGCAGTAGTATGTAACAGGAGCTCGAATAAGTATGTAATATCGTCATATTCACTGTTTATAGATGGAATTCGAGATATTCAGAGATATAAATCACATATAAAAACACAAGTAGAAACATTTCTACAATCACACATTAATTGCAATAAAAGCTCGAATAAGTACGTAATATCGTCATATACACTGTTTATAGATGGAATTCGCGATGTTCAGAAACATAAATCACATATGACAACACATTTTGGAAATAGCACAATAAGTACAATAAGAACTCGAATTAGGCTGTATTAGTATCAAATTCACTGTTTAAAGACTCTATATGCGATATTCAGAAACGTACAACGCATCTGGAAACACATTTGTACAAACTCACATTAAATACAATAGTATGTAACAGGTGCTCGAATAAGTATATAATATCGTCATATTCACTGTTTATAGATGGAATTCGAGTTGATCAGAGACAAAAATCACATATGAAAACACATTTAGGAAATTGCATATTAAGTACAAAAGGAACTTGAACAATGCTCTATTAGCATCACATTCACCGTTTATAGGTTGAATACGTGATATTCAGAAACGTAGAACGCATCTGAAACACATTTCTACAAACTCACATTAAATGCATAGTATGTAACAGGATCTCCAATAAGTATGTAATATCGTCATATTGACTGTTTATAGATGGAATTCGAGATATTCAGAGATATAAAACACATATGAAAACACATGTAGAAACATTTCTACAATCACACATTAATTGCAATAAAAGCTCGAATAAGTACGTAATATCGTCATATTCACTGTTTATAGATGGAATTCGCGATGTTAAGAAACATAAATCACATATGAAAACACATTTCAGAAATAGCACAATAAGTACGATAAGAACTCGAATTAGGCTATATTAGTATCAAATTCACTGTTTAAAGTTTCAATATGCGATATTCAGAAACGTACAACGTATCTGGAAACACATTTCTACAAACTCACATTAACAGGAGCTCGAATAAGTATGTAATATCGTCATATTCACAGTTTATAGATGGAATTCGAAATATTCAGAGACATAAATCATGTATGAAACCACATTTAGGAAATTGCATATTAAGTACAAAGGAACTTAAATAATGCTGTATTAACATCAAATTCACCGTTTATAGGTTGAATATGTGATATTCAGAATCGTACAACGCATCTGAAAAAACATTTCTACAAACTCACATTAAATGCAATAGTATGTAACAGGAGCTCGAAGAAGTATGTAATATCGTCATATTCACTGTTTATAGATGGAATTCGAAATATTCAGAGACATAAATCACGTATGAAACCACATTTAGGAAATTGCATATTAAGTACTAAGGAACTTGAATAATGCTGTATTAACATCAAATTCACCGTTTATAGGTTGAATATGTGATATTCAGAAACGTACAACGCATCTGAAGAAACATTTCTACAAACTCACTTTAAGTGCAATAGTTTGTAACAAGAGCTCAAATAAGTATGTAATATCGTCATATTCACTGTTTATAGATGGAATTCGCGATATTCAGAAACATGAATCACACATGAATACACATTCCGAAAAAAGCACAATAAGCACAAAAAGAACTCGAATTAGGCTGTATTAGCATCAAATTTCCTGTTTAAAGACTCTATATGCGATATTCAAGTACGTACAATGCATCTGGAAACACATTCTACAAACTCACATTAAATGCAGTAGTATGTAACAGGAGCTCGAATAAGTATGTAATATCGTCATATTCACTGTTTATAGATGGAATTCGAGATATTCAGAGATATAAATCACATATGAAAACACATCTAGAAACATTTATACATTCACACATTAATTGCAATAAAAGCTCGAATAAGTACGTAATATCGTCATATTCACTGTTTATAGATGGAATTCGCGATGTTAAGAAACATAAATCACATATGAAAACACATTTCAGAAATAGCACAATAAGTACGATATGAACTCGAATTAGGCTATATTAGTATCAAATTCACTGTTTAAAGTTTCAATATGCGATATTCAGAAACGTACAACGCATCTGGAAACACATTTCTACAAACTCACATTAAATGCAATAGTATGTAACAGGAGCTCGAATAAGTATGTAATATCGTCATATTCACTGTTTTTAGATGGAATTCGAAATATTCAGAGACATAAATCACGTATGAAACCACATTTAGGAAATTCCATATTAAGTACAAAAGGAACTTGAATAATGCTGTATTAACATCAAATTCACCGTTTATAGGTTGAATATGTGATATTCAGAAACGTACAGTCGGTCAAATAAAAAACGTCGGGACTCGTATGCAGTTAAAATTAAAGTTTTCACGCATTAGTTCACAAGTTTCCTATAAAAACATAAAATACAGGCCATTCTCGGAACATATGAGGCCATGCGACAGGAGGGAAACAATGAAGAACTAGGGGACTAAAATTTAACAACGCCAAAAGCGAAACACACGATATTCAACTTAATGTATTGTCATAATTCATTTTGCTTTGTGTCATCGCCACATACAAATGCTAAAGTGAGAGAAAGTGTAGTTAGGCCTGTAATTGACCTGCATTTTTCGGCCTCTGAAGCAGCGAGAACGTTCCATATTTATGAAAGAGCAGCTCGGAGGTGGGAACTTCACTATAATGCGACCGGAAGTTTTCACAGGGATCTGGCCGGCCGCGTATTTCGATGCTAGATGGTTGCAAAAGTTGAACGTAAGTTATTGATTTTTCACTACAAATACCGGTGTTATAAAATAAAATCTTTAAGAAATGCTCCTTGAATAATCATATTCCTTGCGAATTTATCAATTATTAATATTATAAGAATTTGCAACCAAGAATATGGCGGATTTGAGGCATATAGCCACAGCCTTCTATACATGTTTGTTTTGGAACAAAACTGACTAAATAATCAAGAAAATACATGGATAGACAAGAGGCATCTGTGAACCTAACCTTAAGTCTTCCTGTACATGCGCATATGCTCGTTCGTGATACTTTATAAAATAACGCCCGACGTTTTTTATTTGACCGACTGTACAACGCATCTGAAAGAACATTTCTACAAACTCACATTAAGTGCAATAGTTTGTAACAAGAGCTCAAATAAGTATGTAATATCGTCATATTCACTGTTTATAGATGGAATTCGCGATATTCAGAACCATGAATCACACATGAATACACATTCCGAAAAAAGCACAATAAGTACAAAAAGAACTCGAATTAGGCTGTATTAGTATCAAATTCACTGTTTAAAGACTCTATATGCGATATTCAAGTACGTACAACGCATCTGGAAACACATTTCTACAAACTCACATTAAATGCAGTAGTATGTAACAGGAGCTCGAATAAGTATGTAATATCGTCATATTCACAGTTTATAGATGGAATTCGAAATATTCAGAGACATAAATCATGTATGAAACCACATTTAGGAAATTGCATATTAAGTACAAAGGAACTTGAATAATGCTGTATTAACATCAAATTCACCGTTTATAGGTTGAATATGTGATATTCAGAAACGTACAACGCATCTGAAGAAACATTTCTACAAACTCACTTTAAGTGCAATAGTTTGTAACAAGAGCTCAAATAAGTATGTAGTATCGTCATATTCACTGTTTATAGATGGAATTCGCGATATTCAGAACCATGAATCACACATGAATACACATTCCGAAAAAAGCACAATAAGTACAAAAAGAACTCGAATTAGGCTGTATTAGTATCAAATTCACTGTTTAAAGACTCTATATGCGATATTCAAGTACGTACAACGCATCTGGAAACACATTTCTACAAACTCACATTAAATGCAGTAGTATGTAACAGGAGCTCGAATAAGTATGTAATATCGTCATATTCACTGTTTATAGATGGAATTCGAGATATTCAGAGATATAAATCACATATGAAAACACAAGTAGAAACATTTCTACAATCACACATTAATTGCAATAAAAGCTCGAATAAGTACGTAATATCGTCATATTCACTGTTTATAGATGGAATTCGCGATCTTCAGAAACATAAATCACATATGACAACACATTTTGGAAATAGCACAATAAGTACAATAAGAACTCGAATTAGGCTGTATTAGTATCAAATTCACTGTTTAAAGACTCTATATGCGATATTCAGAAACGTACAACGCATCTGGAAACACATTTGTACAAACTCACATTAAATACAATAGTATGTAACAGGTGCTCGAATAAGTATATAATATCGTCATATTCACTGTTTATAGATGGAATTCGAGTTGATCAGAGACAAAAATCACATATGAAAACACATTTAGGAAATTGCATATTAAGTACAAAAGGAACTTGAACAATGCTCTATTAGCATCACATTCACCGTTTATAGGTTGAATACGTGATATTCAGAAACGTACAACGCATCTGAAACACATTTCTACAAACTCACATTAAATGCATAGTATGTAACAGGATCTCCAATAAGTATGTAATATCGTCATATTGACTGTTTATAGATGGAATTCGAGATATTCAGAGATATAAATCACATATGAAAACACATGTAGAAACATTTCTACAATCACACATTAATTGCAATAAAAGCTCGAATAAGTACGTAATATCGTCATATTCACTGTTTATAGATGGAATTCGCGATGTTCAGAAACATAAATCACATATGAAAACACATTTCAGAAATAGCACAATAAGTACGATAAGAACTCGAATTAGGCTATATTAGTATCAAATTCACTGTTTAAAGTTTCAATATGCGATATTCAGAAACGTACAACGCATCTGGAAACACATTTCTACAAACTCACATTAACACGAGCTCGAATAAGTATGTAATATCGTCATATTCACAGTTTATAGATGGAATTCGAAATATTCAGAGACATAAATCATGTATGAAACCACATTTAGGAAATTGCATATTAAGTACAAAGGAACTTGAATAATGCTGTATTAACATCAAATTCACCGTTTATAGGTTGAATATGTGATATTCAGAATCGTACAACGCATCTGAAAAAACATTTGTACAAACTCACATTAAATGCAATAGTATGTAACAGGAGCTCGAAGAAGTATGTAATATCGTCATATTCACTGTTTATAGATGGAATTCGAAATATTCAGAGACATAAATCACGTATGAAACCACATTTAGGAAATTCCATATTAAGTACAAGAGGAACTTGAATAATGCTGTATTAACATCAAATTCACCGTTTATAGGTTGAATATGTGATATTCAGAAACGTACAACGCATCTGAAAAAACATTTCTACAAACTCACATTAAGTGCAATAGTTTGTAACAAGAGCTCAAATAAGTATGTAATATCGTCATATTCACTGTTTATAGATGGAATTCGCGATATTCAGAACCATGAATCACACATGAATACACATTCCGAAAAAAGCACAATAAGTACAAAAAGAACTCGAATTAGGCTGTATTAGTATCAAATTCACTGTTTAAAGACTCTATATGCGATATTCAAGTACGTACAACGCATCTGGAAACACATTTCTACAAACTCACATTAAATGCAGTAGTATGTAACAGGAGCTCGAATAAGTATGTAATATCGTCATATTCACTGTTTATAGATGGAATTCGAGATATTCAGAGATATAAATCACATATGAAAACACAAGTAGAAACATTTCTACAATCACACATTAATTGCAATAAAAGCTCGAATAAGTACGTAATATCGTCATATTCACTGTTTATAGATGGAATTCGCGATGTTCAGAAACATAAATCACATATGACAACACATTTTGGAAATAGCACAATAAGTACAAAAAGAACACGAATTAGGCTGCATTAGTATCAAATTCACTGTTTAAAGACTCTATATGCGATATTCAGAAACGTACAACGCATCTGGAAACACATTTGTACAAACTCACATTAAATACAATAGTATGTAACAGGAGCTCGAATAAGTATATAATATCGTCATATTCACTGTTTATAGATGGAATTCGAGTTGATCAGAGACAAAAATCACATATGAAAACACATTTAGGAAATTGCATATTAAGTACAAAAGGAACTTGAACAATGCTCTATTAGCATCACATTCACCGTTTATAGGTTGAATACGTGATATTCAGAAACGTACAACGCATCTGAAACACATTTCTACAAACTCACATTAAATGCATAGTATGTAACAGGATCTCCAATAAGTATGTAATATCGTCATATTGACTGTTTATAGATGGAATTCGAGATATTCAGAGATATAAATCACATATGAAAACACATGTAGAAACATTTTTACAATCACACATTAATTGCAATAAAAGCTCGAATAAGTACGTAATATCGTCATATTCACTGTTTATAGATGGAATTCGCGATGTTCAGAAACATAAATCACATATGAAAACACATTTCAGAAATAGCACAATAAGTACGATAAGAACGCGAATTAGGCTATATTAGTATCAAATTCACTGTTTAAAGTTTCAATATGCGATATTCAGAAACGTACAACGCATCTGGAAACACATTTCTACAAACTCACATTAAATGCAATAGTATGTAACAGGAGCTCGAATAAGTATGTAATATCGTCATATTCACTGCTTATAGATGGAATTCGAAATATTCAGAGACATAAATCATGTATGAAACCACATTTAGGAAATTGCATATTAAGTACAAAGGAACTTGAATAATGCTGTATTAACATCAAATTCACCGTTTATAGGTTGAATATGTGATATTCAGAAACGTACAACGCATCTGAAAAAAACATTTCTACAAACTCACTTTAAGTGCAATAGTTTGTAACAAGAGCTCAAATAAGTATGTAATATCGTCATATTCACTGTTTATAGATGGAATTCGCGATATTCAGAAACATGAATCACACATGAATACGTATTCCGAAAAAAGCACGCTAAGCACAAAAAGAACTCGAATTAGGCTGTATTAGTATCAAATTCACTGTTTAAAGACTCTATATGCGATATTCAGAAACGTACAACGCATCTGGAAACACATTTCTACAAACTCACATTAAATGCAATAGTATGTAACAGGAGCTCGAATAAGTATGTAATATCGTCATATTCACTGTTTATAGATGGAATTCAAGATATTCAGAGATATAAATCACATATGAAAACACATCTAGAAACATTTCTACAATCACACATTAATTGCAATAAAAGCTCGAATAAGTACGTAATATCGTCATATTCACTGTTTATAGATGGAATTCGCGACGTTGAGAAACATAAATCACATATGAAAACACATTTCGGAAATAGCACAATAAGTACAACAAGAATTCGAATTAGGCTATATTAGTATCGAATTCACTGTTTAAAGTTTCAATATGCGATATTCAGAAACGTACAACGCATCTGGAAACACATTTCTACAAACTCACATTAAATGCATTAGTATGTAACAGGAGCTCGAATAAGTATGTAATATCGTCATATTCACAGTTTATAGATGGAATTCGAAATATTCAGAGACATAAATCATGTATGAAACCACATTTAGGAAATTGCATATTAAGTACAAAGGAACTTAAATAATGTTGTATTAACATCAAATTCACCGTTTATAGGTTGAATATGTGATATTCAGAATCGTACAACGCATCTGAAAAAACATTTCTACAAACTCACATTAAATGCAATAGTATGTAACAGGAGCTCGAAGAAGTATGTAATATCGTCATATTCACTGTTTATAGATGGAATTCGAAATATTCAGAGACATAATTCACGTATGAAACCACATTTAGGAAATTGCATATTAAGTACTAAGGAACTTGAATAATGCTCTATTAACATCAAATTCACCGTTTATAGGTTGAATATGTGATATTCAGAAACGTACAACGCATCTGAAGAAACATTTCTACAAACTCACTTTAAGTGCAATAGTTTGTAACAAGAGCTCAAATAAGTATGTAATATCGTCATATTCACTGTTTATAGATGGAATTCGCGATATTCAGAACCATGAATCACACATGAATACACATTCCGAAAAAAGCACAATAAGTACAAAAAGAACTCGAATTAGGCTGTATTAGTATCAAATTCACTGTTTAAAGACTCTATATGCGATATTCAAGTACGTACAACGCATCTGGAAACACATTTCTACAAACTCACATTAAATGCAGTAGTATGTAACAGGAGCTCGAATAAGTATGTAATATCGTCATATTCACTGTTTATAGATGGAATTCGAGATATTCAGAGATATAAATCACATATGAAAACACAAGTAGAAACATTTCTACAATCACACATTAATTGCAATAAAAGCTCGAATAAGTACGTAATATCGTCATATTCACTGTTTATAGATGGAATTCGCGATCTTCAGAAACATAAATCACATATGACAACACATTTTGGAAATAGCACAATAAGTACAATAAGAACTCGAATTAGGCTATATTAGTATCAAATTCACTGTTTAAAGACTCTATATGCGATATTCAGAAACGTACAACGCATCTGGAAACACATTTGTACAAACTCACATTAAATACAATAGTATGTAACAGGTGCTCGAATAAGTATATAATATCGTCATATTCACTGTTTATAGATGGAATTCGAGTTGATCAGAGACAAAAATCACATATGAAAACACATTTAGGAAATTGCATATTAAGTACAAAAGGAACTTGAACAATGCTCTATTAGCATCACATTCACCGTTTATAGGTTGAATACGTGATATTCAGAAACGTACAACGCATCTGAAACACATTTCTACAAACTCACATTAAATGCATAGTATGTAACAGGATCTCCAATAAGTATGTAATATCGTCATATTGACTGTTTATAGATGGAATTCGAGATATTCAGAGATATAAATCACATATGAAAACACATGTAGAAACATTTCTACAATCACACATTAATTGCAATAAAAGCTCGAATAAGTACGTAATATCGTCATATTCACTGTTTATAGATGGAATTCGCGATGTTCAGAAACATAAATCACATATGAAAACACATTTCAGAAATAGCACAATAAGTACGATAAGAACTCGAATTAGGCTATATTAGTATCAAATTCACTGTTTAAAGTTTCAATATGCGATATTCAGAAACGTACAACGCATCTGGAAACACATTTCTACAAACTCACATTAACAGGAGCTCGAATAAGTATGTAATATCGTCATATTCACAGTTTATAGATGGAATTCGAAATATTCAGAGACATAAATCATGTATGAAACCACATTTAGGAAATTGCATATTAAGTACAAAGGAACTTGAATAATGCTGTATTAACATCAAATTCACCGTTTATAGGTTGAATATGTGATATTCAGAATCGTACAACGCATCTGAAAAAACATTTGTACAAACTCACATTAAATGCAATAGTATGTAACAGGAGCTCGAAGAAGTATGTAATATCGTCATATTCACTGTTTATAGATGGAATTCGAAATATTCAGAGACATAAATCACGTATGAAACCACATTTAGGAAATTCCATATTAAGTACAAGAGGAACTTGAATAATGCTGTATTAACATCAAATTCACCGTTTATAGGTTGAATATGTGATATTCAGAAACGTACAACGCATCTGAAAAAACATTTCTACAAACTCACATTAAGTGCAATAGTTTGTAACAAGAGCTCAAATAAGTATGTAATATCGTCATATTCACTGTTTATAGATGGAATTCGCGATATTCAGAACCATGAATCACACATGAATACACATTCCGAAAAAAGCACAATAAGTACAAAAAGAACTCGAATTAGGCTGTATTAGTATCAAATTCACTGTTTAAAGACTCTATATGCGATATTCAAGTACGTACAACGCATCTGGAAACACATTTCTACAAACTCACATTAAATGCAGTAGTATGTAACAGGAGCTCGAATAAGTATGTAATATCGTCATATTCACTGTTTATAGATGGAATTCGAGATATTCAGAGATATAAATCACATATGAAAACACAAGTAGAAACATTTCTACAATCACACATTAATTGCAATAAAAGCTCGAATAAGTACGTAATATCGTCATATTCACTGTTTATAGATGGAATTCGCGATGTTCAGAAACATAAATCACATATGACAACACATTTTGGAAATAGCACAATAAGTACAAAAAGAACACGAATTAGGCTGTATTAGTATCAAATTCACTGTTTAAAGACTCTATATGCGATATTCAGAAACGTACAACGCATCTGGAAACACATTTCTACAAACTCACATTAAATGCAATAGTATGTAACAGGAGCTCGAATAAGTATGTAATATCGTCATATTCACTGCTTATAGATGGAATTCGAAATATTCAGAGACATAAATCATGTATGAAACCACATTTAGGAAATTGCATATTAAGTACAAAGGAACTTGAATAATGCTGTATTAACATCAAATTCACCGTTTATAGGTTGAATATGTGATATTCAGAAACGTACAACGCATCTGAAAAAAACATTTCTACAAACTCACTTTAAGTGCAATAGTTTGTAACAAGAGCTCAAATAAGTATGTAATATCGTCATATTCACTGTTTATAGATGGAATTCGCGATATTCAGAAACATGAATCACACATGAATACGTATTCCGAAAAAAGCACGCTAAGCACAAAAAGAACTCGAATTAGGCTGTATTAGTATCAAATTCACTGTTTAAAGACTCTATATGCGATATTCAGAAACGTACAACGCATCTGGAAACACATTTCTACAAACTCACATTAAATGCAATAGTATGTAACAGGAGCTCGAATAAGTATGTAATATCGTCATATTCACTGTTTATAGATGGAATTCAAGATATTCAGAGATATAAATCACATATGAAAACACATCTAGAAACATTTCTACAATCACACATTAATTGCAATAAAAGCTCGAATAAGTACGTAATATCGTCATATTCACTGTTTATAGATGGAATTCGCGACGTTGAGAAACATAAATCACATATGAAAACACATTTCGGAAATAGCACAATAAGTACAACAAGAATTCGAATTAGGCTATATTAGTATCGAATTCACTGTTTAAAGTTTCAATATGCGATATTCAGAAACGTACAACGCATCTGGAAACACATTTCTACAAACTCACATTAAATGCATTAGTATGTAACAGGAGCTCGAATAAGTATGTAATATCGTCATATTCACAGTTTATAGATGGAATTCGAAATATTCAGAGACATAAATCATGTATGAAACCACATTTAGGAAATTGCATATTAAGTACAAAGGAACTTAAATAATGTTGTATTAACATCAAATTCACCGTTTATAGGTTGAATATGTGATATTCAGAATCGTACAACGCATCTGAAAAAACATTTCTACAAACTCACATTAAATGCAATAGTATGTAACAGGAGCTCGAAGAAGTATGTAATATCGTCATATTCACTGTTTATAGATGGAATTCGAAATATTCAGAGACATAAATCACGTATGAAACCACATTTAGGAAATTGCATATTAAGTACTAAGGAACTTGAATAATGCTCTATTAACATCAAATTCACCGTTTATAGGTTGAATATGTGATATTCAGAAACGTACAACGCATCTGAAGAAACATTTCTACAAACTCACTTTAAGTGCAATAGTTTGTAACAAGAGCTCAAATAAGTATGTAATATCGTCATATTCACTGTTTATAGATGGAATTCGCGATATTCAGAACCATGAATCACACATGAATACACATTCCGAAAAAAGCACAATAAGTACAAAAAGAACTCGAATTAGGCTGTATTAGTATCAAATTCACTGTTTAAAGACTCTATATGCGATATTCAAGTACGTACAACGCATCTGGAAACACATTTCTACAAACTCACATTAAATGCAGTAGTATGTAACAGGAGCTCGAATAAGTATGTAATATCGTCATATTCACTGTTTATAGATGGAATTCGAGATATTCAGAGATATAAATCACATATGAAAACACAAGTAGAAACATTTCTACAATCACACATTAATTGCAATAAAAGCTCGAATAAGTACGTAATATCGTCATATTCACTGTTTATAGATGGAATTCGCGATGTTCAGAAACATAAATCACATATGACAACACATTTTGGAAATAGCACAATAAGTACAATAAGAACTCGAATTAGGCTGTATTAGTATCAAATTCACTGTTTAAAGACTCTATATGTGATATTCAGAAACGTACAACGCATCTGGAAACACATTTGTACAAACTCACATTAAATACAATAGTATGTAACAGGAGCTCGAATAAGTATATAATATCGTCATATTCACTGTTTATAGATGGAATTCGAGTTGATCAGAGACAAAAATCACATATGAAAACACATTTAGGAAATTGCATATTAAGTACAAAAGGAACTTGAACAATGCTCTATTAGCTTCACATTCACCGTTTATAGGTTGAATACGTGATATTCAGAAACGTACAACGCATCTGAAACACATTTCTACAAACTCACATTAAATGCATAGTATGTAGCAGGATCTCCAATAAGTATGTAATATCGTCATATTGACTGTTTATAGATGGAATTCGAGATATTCAGAGATATAACTCACATATGAAAACACATGTAGAAACATTTTTACAATCACACATTAATTGCAATAAAAGCTCGAATAAGTACGTAATATCGTCATATTCACTGTTTATAGATGGAATTCGCGATGTTCAGAAACATGAATCACACATGAATACGTATTCCGAAAAAAGCACGCTAAGCACAAAAAGAACTCGAATTAGGCTGTATTAGTATCAAATTCACTGTTTAAAGACTCTATATGCGATATTCAGAAACGTACAACGCATCTGGAAACACATTTCTACAAACTCACATTAAATGCAATAGTATGTAACAGGAGCTCGAATAAGTATGTAATATCGTCATATTCACTGTTTATAGATGGAATTCAAGATATTCAGAGATATAAATCACATATGAAAACACATCTAGAAACATTTCTACAATCACACATTAATTGCAATAAAAGCTCGAATAATTACGTAATATCGTCATATTCACTGTTTATAGATGGAATTCCCGACGTTGAGAAACATAAATCACATATGAAAACACATTTCGGAAATAGCACAATAAGTACAACAAGAATTCGAGTTAGGCTATATTAGTATCGAATTCACTGTTTAAAGTTTCAATATGCGATATTCAGAAACGTACAACGCATCTGGAAACACATTTCTACAAACTCACATTAAATGCATTAGTATGTAACAGGAGCTCGAATAAGTATGTAATATCGTCATATTCACAGTTTATAGATGGAATTCGAAATATTCAGAGACATAAATCATGTATGAAACCACATTTAGGAAATTGCATATTAAGTACAAAGGAACTTAAATAATGTTGTATTAACATCAAATTCACCGTTTATAGGTTGAATATGTGATATTCAGAATCGTACAACGCATCTGAAAAAACATTTCTACAAACTCACATTAAATGCAATAGTATGTAACAGGAGCTCGAAGAAGTATGTAATATCGTCATATTCACTGTTTATAGATGGAATTCGAAATATTCAGAGACATAAATCACGTATGAAACCACATTTAGGAAATTGCATATTAAGTACTAAGGAACTTGAATAATGCTGTATTCAGAAACGGAAAACGCATTTATAAACACATTTCTACAATCTCACATTAAGTGGAATAGTAATCATCTGGAGCTGGAATAAGTATGAGATATCGTCATATTCACTGTTTCTAGAAGGAATTTACAATATTCAGAAACATAAATCACATAAGAAAACACATTTAGATAATTGCACATTGTGTACAAAAGGAACTTGAATAAGACTGTATTAGCGTCACATTCAACGTTTATATGTTGAATATGTGATATTCAGAAACGGACAACGCATCTAGAAACACATTTCTACAATCACACATTAATTGCAATGAAAGCTCGAATAAGTACGTAATATCGTCATAATCACTGTTTATAGATGGAATTCGCGATGTTCAGAAACATAAATCAAATATGAAAACACATCTCGGAAATAGCACAATAAGTACAATAAGAACTCTAATTAGGCTATATTTGAATCAAATTCACTGTTTAAAGTTTCAATACGCGATATTCAGAAACGTACAACGCATCTGAAAACACATTTCTACAAACTCACATTAAATGCAACAGTATGTAACAGGCGCTCGAATAAGTATGTAATATCGTCATATTCACTGTTTAGATATGGAATTCGAGATATTCAGAGACTTAAATCACATAAGAAAACACATTTAGGTTATTGCATATTAAGTACAAAAGGAATTTGAATAATGCAGTATTAGCATCAAATTCACCGTTTATAGATTGAATATGTGATATGCAGAAACGTACAACGCATCTGAAAACACATTTCTACAAACTCACATTAAGTGCAATAGTATGTAAGAGGAGCTCGAATAAGTATGTAATATCTTCGTATTCACTGTTTATAGATGGAATTCGCGATATTCAGAAACATATATCACATGTGAAAAGACATTTCGGAAATGGAAGAATAAGTACAAAAGGATCTCGAATAAGGTTGAATTAGCGTAAAATGCTCTGTTTAAAGCTTGAATATTCGAAATTCAGAAACAGACAACACATCCAAAAACAGATTTCTACAAGCACACATTAAGGGGAATAGTAATTATCTGGAGCTAGAAAAGTATGAGATATCGTCATATTCACTGTTTATAGAAGGAATTTGCAATATTCAGAGTCATAAATCACATAAGAAAACACATTTAGGAAATTGCACATTGTGTACAAAAGGAACTTGAATAAGGCTGTATTAGCGTCACATTCAACGTTTATATGTTGAATATGTGATTTTCAGAAACGGACAACGCATCTAGAAACACATTTCTACAATCACACATTAATTGCAATGAAAGCTCGAATAAGTACGTAATATCGTCATATTCACTGTTTATAGATGGAATTCGCGATGTTCAGAAACATAAACCAAATATGAAAACACATTTCGGAAATAGCACAATAAGTACAATAAGAACTCTAATTAGGCTATATTTGAATCAAATTCACTGTTTAAAGTTTCAATACGCGATATTCAGAAACAAACAACGCATCTGAAAACACATTTCTACAAACTCACATTAAATGCAACAGTATGTAACAGGCGCTCGAATAAGTATGTAATATCGTCATATTCACTGTTTAGATATGGAATTCGAGATATTCAGAGACTTAAATCACATAAGAAAACACATTTAGGTAAGTGCATATTAACTACAAAAGGAATTTGAATAATGCTGTATTAGCATCAAATTCACCGTTTATAGGTTGAATATGTGATATTCAGAAACGTACAACGCATCTGGAAAAACATTTCTACAAACTCACATTAAGTGCAATAGTTTGTAACAGGAGCTCAAAAGAGTATGTAATATCGTCATATTCACTGTTTATAGATGGAATTCGCGATGTTCAGAAACATAATTCACATATAAAAAAACTTTTCGGAAGTAGCACAATAAGTACAAAAGGAACTCGAATAAGGCTGTACTAGTATCAAGTTCACTATTTAATAGAGATATTTGCAATATTCAGAATCATAAATCACATAAGAAAAAACATTTAGGATATTGCACATTGTGTTCAAAAGGAAATTGAATAAGACTGTATTAGCGTCACATTCAACGTTTATATGTTGAATATGTGATATTCAGAAACGGACAACGCATCTAGAAACACATTTCTACAATCACACATTAATTGCAATAAAAGCTCAAATAAGTACGTAATATCGTCAAATTCATTGTTTATAGATGGAATTCGCGATGTTCAGAAACATAAATCACATATGAAAACACTTTTCGGAAATAGCACAATAAGTACACTAAGAACTCGAATTAGGCTACATTAGTATCAAATTCACTGTTTAAAGTTTCAATATGCGATATTCAGAAACGTACAACGCATCTGAAAACACATTTCTACAAAGTCACATTAGATGCAATAGTATGTAACAAGAGCTCGAATAAATATATAATATCGTCATATTCACTGTTTATAGATGGAATTCGAGATATTCAGAGACATAAATCACATATGAAAACACATTTAGGAAATTGCATATTAAGTACAAAAGGAACTTGAATAATGCTGTATTAAGATCAAATTCGCGGTTTATAGGTTGAATATGTGATATCCAGAAACGTACGACGCATCTGAAAACACATTTCTACAAACTCACATTAAGTATGTAAGAGGAGCTCGAATAAGTATGTAATATCGTCATATTCACTGCTTATAGATGGTATTCGCGATATTCAGAAACATATATCACATGTGAAAACACATTTCGGAAATGGAAGAAAAAGTACAAAAGGAAATCGAATAAGGATGAATTAGCGTAAAATTCACTGTTTAAAGTTTCATATGCGATATTCAGAAACGTACAACGCATCTGAAAAAACATTTCTACAAACTCACATTAAGTGCAATAGTGTGTAACAAGAGCTCAAATAAGTATGTAATATCGTCATATTCACTGTTTATAGATAGAATTCGCGATGTTCAGAACATAATTCACATATATAAACACTTTTCGGAAATAGCACAATAAGTACAAAAGGAACTCGAATAAAGCTGTACTAGTATCAAATTCACTATTTAATGTTTCAATATGCGATACTCAGAAATGCACAACGCATTTATAAACACATTTCTACAAACACACATTAAGTGGAGTAGTAATCATCTGGAGCTGGAATAAGTATGAGATATCGTCATATTCACTGCTTATAGATGGTATTCGCGATATTCAGAGACATAAATCACATATGAAAACACATTTAGGAAATTGCATATTAAGTACAAAAGGAACTTGAATAATGCTGTATTAGGATCAAATTCGCGGTTTATAGGTTGAATATGTGATATCCAGAAACGTACGACGCATCTGAAAACACATTTCTACAAACTCACAATAAGTATGTAAGAGGAGCTCGAATAAGTATGTAATATCGTCATATTCACTGCTTATAGATGGTATTCGCGATATTCAGAAACATATATCACATGTGAAAACACATTTCGGAAATAGAAGAAAAAGTACAAATGGAACTCGAATAAGGTTGAATTAGCGTAAAATTCACTGTTTAAAGCTTGAATATTCGAAATTCAGAAACAGACAACACATCCATAAACAGATTTCTACAATCACACATTAAGTGGAATAGTAATTATCTGGAGCTAGAAAAGTATGAGATATCGTCATATTCACTGTTTATAGAAGGAATTTGCAATATTCAGAATCATAAAACACATAAGAAAACACATTTAGGAAATTGCACATTGTGTACAAAAGGAACTTGAATAAGGCTGTATTAGCGTCACATTCAACGTTTATATGTTGAATATGTGATTTTCAGAAACGGACAACGCATCTAGAAACACATTTCTACAATCACACATTAATTGCAATGAAAGCTCGAATAAGTACGTAATATCGTCATATTCACTGTTTATAGATGGAATTCGCGATGTTCAGAAACATAAATCAAATATGAAAACACATTTCGGAAATAGCACAATAAGTACAATAAGAACTCTAATTAGGCTATATTTGTATCAAATTCAAAGTTTCAATACGCGATATTCATAAACGTACAACGCATCTGAAAACACATTTCTACAAACTCACATTAAATGCAATAGTATGTAACAGGCGCTCGAATAAGTATGTAATATCGTCGTATTCACTGTTTAGATATGGAATTCGAGATATTCAGAGACTTAAATCACATAAGAAAACACATTTAGGAAATTGCATATTAAGTACAAAAGGAATTTGAATAATGCTGTATTAGCATCAAATTCACCGTTTATAGGTTGAATATGTGATATTCAGAAACGTACAACGCATCTGAAAAAACATTTCTACAATCTCACATTAAGTGCAATAGTTTGTAACAGGAGATCAAAAGAGTATGTAATATCGTCATATTCACTGTTTATAGATGGAATTCGCGATGTTCAGAAACATAATTCACATATAAAAAACTTCTCGGAAGTAGCACAATAAGTACAAAAGGAACTCGAATAAGGCTGTACTAGTATCAAATTCACTATTTAATAGAGATATTTGCAATATTCAGAATCATAAATCACATAAGAAAAAACATTTAGGATATTGCACATTGTGTTCAAAAGGAAATTGAATAAGACTGTATTAGCGTCACATTCAACGTTTATATGTTGAATATGTGATATTCAAAAACGGACAACGCATTTAGAAACATATTTCTACAATCACACATTAATTGCAATAAAAGCTCGAATAAGTACGTAATATCGTCAAATTCATTGCTTATAGATGGAATTCGCGATGTTCAGGAACATAAATCACATATGAAAACACATTTCGGAAATAGCACAATAAGTACAATAAGAACTCGAATTAGGCTATATTTGAATCAAATTCACTGTTTAAAGTTTCAATACGCGATATTCAGAAACATACAACGCATCTGAAAACACATTTCTACAAACTCACATTAAATGCAATAGTATGTAACAGGCGCTCGAATAAGTATGTAATATCGTCATATTCACTGTTTAGAGATGGAATTCGAGATATTCAGAGACTTAAATCACATATGAAAACACATTTAGGAAATTGCATATTAAGTGCAAAAGGAATTTGAATAATGCTGTATTAGCATCAAATTCACCGTTTATAGGTTGAATATGTGATATTCAGAAACGTACAACGCATCTGAAAAAACATTTCTACAAACTCACATTAAGTGCAATAGTGTGTAACAAGAGCTCAAATAAGTATGTAATATCGTCATATTCACTGTTTATAGATGGAATTCGCGATGTTCAGAAAAATAATTCACATATATAAACACTTTTCGGAAATAGCACAATAAGTACAAAAGGAACTCGGATAAGGCTGTACTAGTATCAAATTAACTATTTAATGTTTGAATATGCGATACTCAGAAATGCACAACGCATTTATAAACACATTTCTACAAACACACATTAAGTGGAATAGTAATTGTCTGGAGCTGGAATAAGTATGAGATATCGTCATATTCACTGTTTCTTGAAGGAATTTGCAATATTCAGAAACGTAAATCACATATGAATACACAATTCGAAAAAAGCACAATAAGTACAAAAAGACCTCGATTTAGGCTGTATTAGTATCAAATACACTGTTTAAAGATTCTATATGCGATATTCAGAAACGTACAACGCATCTGAAAACACATTTCTACAATCACACATTAATTGCAATGAAAGCTCGAATAAGTACGTAATATCGTCATATTCACTGTTTATAGATGGAATTCGCGATGTTCAGAAACATAAATCAAATATGAAAACACATTTCGGAAATAGCACAATAAGTACAATAAGAACTCTAATTAGGCTATATTTGTATCAAATTCAAAGTTTCAATACGCGATATTCAGAAACGTACAACGCATCTGAAAACACATTTCTACAAACTCACATTAAATGCAATAGTATGTAACAGGCGCTCGAATAAGTATGTAATATCGTCGTATTCACTGTTTAGATATGGAATTCGAGATATTCAGAGACTTAAATCACATAAGAAAACACATTTAGGAAATTGCATATTAAGTACAAAAGGAATTTGAATAATGCTGTATTAGCATCAAATTCACCGTTTATAGGTTGAATATGTGATATTCAGAAACGTACAACGCATCTGAAAAAACATTTCTACAAACTCACATTAAGTGCAATAGTTTGTAACAGGAGATCAAAAGAGTATGTAATATCGTCATATTCACTGTTTATAGATGGAATTCGCGATGTTCAGAAACATAATTCACATATAAAAAAACTTCTCGGAAGTAGCACAATAAGTACAAAAGGAACTCGAATAAGGCTGTACTAGTATCAAATTCACTATTTAATAGAGATATTTGCAATATTCAGAATCATAAATCACATAAGAAAAAACATTTAGGATATTGCACATTGTGTTCAAAAGGAAATTGAATAAGACTGTATTAGCGTCACATTCAACGTTTATATGTTGAATATGTGATATTCAAAAACGGACAACGCATCTAGAAACACATTTCTACAATCACACATTAATTGCAATAAAAGCTCGAATAAGTACGTAATATCGTCAAATTCATTGCTTATAGATGGAATTCGCGATGTTCAGAAACATAAATCACATATGAAAACACTTTTCGGAAATAGCACAATAAGTACACTAAGAACTCGAATTAGGCTACATTAGTATCAAATTCACTGTTTAAAGTTTCAATATGCGATATTCAGAAACGTACAACGCATCTGAAAACACATTTCTACAAACTCACATTAAGTGCGATAGTATGTAAGAGGAGCTCGAATAAGTATGTAATATCATCGTATTCACTGTTTATAGATGGAATTCGCGATATTCAGAAACATATATCACATGTGAAAAGACATTTCGGAAATGGAAGAATAAGTACAAAAGGAACTCGAATAAGGTTGAATTAGCGTAAAATGCACTGTTTAAAGCTTGAATATTCGAAATTCAGAAACAGACAACACATCCACAAACAGATTTCTACAATCACACATTAAGTGGAATAGTAATTATCTGGAGCTAGAAAAGTATGAGATATCGTCATATTCACTGTTAATAGAAGGAATTTGCAATATTCAGAATCATAAATCACATAAGAAAACACATTTAGGAAATTGCACATTGAGTACAAAAGGAACTTGAATAAGGCTGTATTAGCGTCACATTCAACGTTTATATGTTGAATATGTGATATTCAGAAACGGACAACGCATCTAGAAACACATTTCTACAATCACACATTAATTGCAATAAAAGCTCGAATATGTACGTAATATCGTCATATTCACTGTTTATATGTGGAATTCGCGATGTTCAGAAACATAAATCACATATGAAAACACATTTCGGAAATAGCACAATAAGTACAATAAGAACTCGAATTAGGCTATATTTGAATCAAATTCACTGTTTAAAGTTTCAATACGCGATATTCAGAAACATACAACGCATCTGAAAACACATTTCTACAAACTCACATTAAATGCAATAGTATGTAACAGGCGCTCGAATAAGTATGTAATATCGTCATATTCACTGTTTAGAGATGGAATTCGAGATATTCAGAGACTTAAATCACATATGAAAACACATTTAGGAAATTGCATATTAAGTGCAAAAGGAATTTGAATAATGCTGTATTAGCATCAAATTCACCGTTTATAGGTTGAATATGTGATATTCAGAAACGTACAACGCATCTGAAAAAACATTTCTACAAACTCACATTAAGTGCAATAGTGTGTAACAAGAGCTCAAATAAGTATGTAATATCGTCATATTCACAGTTTATAGATGGAATTCGCGATGTTCAGAAAAATAATTCACATATATAAACACTTTTCGGAAATAGCACAATAAGTACAAAAGGAACTCGGATAAGGCTGTACTAGTATCAAATTAACTATTTAATGTTTGAATATGCGATACTCAGAAATGCACAACGCATTTATAAACACATTTCTACAAACACACATTAAGTGGAATAGTAATTGTCTGGAGCTGGAATAAGTATGAGATATCGTCATATTCACTGTTTCTTGAAGGAATTTGCAATATTCAGAAACATAAATCACATATGAATACACAATTCGAAAAAAGCACAATAAGTACAAAAAGACCTCGATTTAGGCTGTATTAGTATCAAATACACTGTTTAAAGATTCTATATGCGATATTCAGAAACGTACAACGCATCTGAAAACACATTTCTACAAACTCACATTAAGTGCGATAGTATGTAAGAGGAGCTCGAATAAGTATGTAATATCATCGTATTCACTGTTTATAGATGGAATTCACGATATTCAGAAACATATATCACATGTGAAAAGACATTTCGGAAATGGAAGAATAAGTACAAAAGGAACTCGAATAAGGTTGAATTAGCGTAAAATGCACTGTTTAAAGCTTGAATATTCGAAATTCAGAAACAGACAACACATCCATAAACAGATTTCTACAATCACACATTAAGTGGAATAGTAATTATCTGGAGCTAGAAAAGTATGAGATATCGTCATATTCACTGTTTATAGAAGGAATTTGCAATATTCAGAATCATAAATCACATAAGAAAACACATTTAGGAAATTGCACATTGAGTACAAAAGGAACTTGAATGAGGCTGTATTAGCGTCACATTCAACGTTTATATGTTGAATATGTGATATTCAGAAACGGACAACGCTTCTAGAAACACATTTCTACAATCACACATTAATTGCAATAAAAGCTCGAATATGTACGTAATATCGTCATATTCACTGTTTATAGATGGAATTCGCGATGTTCAGAAACATAAATCAAATATGAAAACTTATTTCGGAAATAGCACAATAAGTACAATAAGAACTCGAATTAGGCTATATTTGAATCAAATTCACTGTTTAAAGTTTCAATACGCGATATTCAGAAACGTACAACGCATCTGAAAACACATTTCTACAAACTCACATTAAATGCAATAGTATGTAACAGGCGCTCGAATAAGTATGTAATATCGTCATATTCACTGTTTATAGATGGAATTCGCGATGTTCAGAAACATAATTCACATATATAAACACTTTTCGGAAATAGCACAATAAGTACAAAAGGAACTCAAATTCACTATTTAATGTGTCAATATGCGATACTCAGAGATGCACAACGCATTTATAAACACATTTCTACAATCACACGTTAAGTGGAATAGTAATCATCTGGAGCTGGAATAAGTATGAGATATCGTCATATTCACTGTTTCTAGAAGGAATTTGCAATATTCAGAAACATAAATCACATAAGAAAACACATTTAGGAAATTGCACATTGTGTACAAAAGGAACTTGAATAAGACTGTTTTAGCGTCACATTCAACGTTTATATGTTGAATATGTGATATTCAGAAACGGACAACGCATCTAGAAACAGATTCACACATTAATTGCAATAACAGCTCGAATAAGTACGTAATATCGTCAAATTCATTGTTTATAGATGGAATTCGCGATGTTCAGGAACATAAATCACATATGAAAACACATTTCGGAAATAGCACAATAAGTACACTAAGAACTCAAATTAGGCTACATTAGTATCAAATTCACTGTTTAAAGTTTCAATATGCGATATTTAGAAACGTACAACGCATCTGAAAACACATTTCTACAAACTCACATTAAATGCAATAGTATGTAACAAGAGCTCGAATAAATATGTAATATCGTCATATTCACTGTTTATAGATGAAAATCGAGATATTCAGAGACATAAATCACATATGAAAACACATTTAGGAAATTGCATATTAAGTACAAAAGGAACTTGAATAATGCTGTATTAGGATAAAATTCACCGTTTATAGGTTGAATATGTGATATGCAGAAACGTCCAACGCATCTGAAAACACATTTCTACAAACTCACATTAAGTGCAATAGTATGTAAGAGGAGCTCGAATAAGTATGTAATATCGTCATATTCACTGTTTGTAGATGGAATTCGCGATGTTCAGAAACATGGTGCAGCCATGACCTGCTCAAAAGCAGCAAGCAATTCTAACATATCAGAGAAAGTTCTGGGTTTTGCTACTATCAGATTTAGTCTCACATTCTCTGGGAAATGATTTACAACAGTCTCCAGTAACTCGAACTCATTTAGTGAAGGATCTACTTGTCGTCCTAATTCGGCCATTTCCAAAAAATAGTCAATCATCGTCTGATCTGACTCTGGCTCATACACACCATTAGCTAACTGCATCCTGATATTGTTTCTCTTGGATAAACTCCAATATCTACTGATAAAATTTCTTTTGAACTCTTCAAATGTCGTAGTCTCATTTGTAGTCAAATTGAACCAATTCAAAGATCTACCTTGCAATGCCTTCCTTACTATGATCATGTACATGTTAGGCGGAATGGCTCTCAACCTAAAATAATCGTGAAGTTCAGTTAAGAAATTTTGTGGATTGGTGTTATTATTTTCATCAAACACAGGTAACTTAATTTCGTTCATCAGATAACTAGGAAAATTTGTGCCTAACTGACTAATTCCTGTGGACAAAGGTACATTGATATCCTGCACCTGGGAACCATTATGACTGTTTGTCCTTTCCTGACATCTAGGAGATCTACATGGTAACTGTGAGTAAGTTTCTTCAACAACATTCCTACTCATATTGTTTCCCAGTTGAGGTATATTCACATCATTAATTACAGGTGAAGTGACAGGAACATTCAATCTATTTTCCAATACACAAATTCTACTTGTCAGTAACTCTTCATCTTTATGTACTCTCCTACTCAACACTGTTAACTCTTCTTGTGCTTCTACAATCTGTATTTCAATGTCTTTCTGTTTCACTTTCAACAGCTGATTCTTCTTCTCTAAGTCATTTCTAGCCTCATCATTTATCTTAGCAAAACCTAACAATGTTTCATCGAAAGCATTCATCTGCATTTTCATAAGTGACACACTATTATCTAGTTCTGACACATTAGCTACAATAACTTTCATTTCCTCACTAGTATTAGAAACATCTGTTTGCATTGTTTGCAAGTTAGTGCTAACATTTGAAATAACCTCTTTTACTTCTGATATATCATTATTTACAATAGTTTGAATATTCTCTAGAGCTACTGTGACGTCATTATTAACCTGCTCTTTGAAATCACCTAATCTTTCCTGTATCTCGTTTACAACTTCTTGTTTTAGATCATCTTTCAATTTTGTCAAGTTTTCATCCATTTGTACTAACTTCAAACTAATGTTTTCATTTTGTGAATTTACATCAGTTTTAACATCTTCAATTTTACTACTAAGCTTATTGAACATCTGTTGCATAAAATTTTTAATTGAGTTCTCTAACTGGTCATCTGAAGATTCACTGTCTTCGCGCCTAGTCACGTTTACATTTGAAACGGAAACATCTGTTTCGACCTGAACTACCATATCAGTTACAATCTCATCTACTAACTGTAAACTACTATCAGCACTTATATTGTCTACAATACCTTCCATCTCGGTACTAGTTAGCAAGTCCTGTCCGTTTTCTAACACATCTGAACTTTCCTTCTGTGGCGACATTATTTCGCGGCCTCTGAGTTTCATTTATAATCATAAAAATAACACCTTACTTTATTTGTAGGCTTCGCAGGCTTCACAGGCTTCTTACAATTACTTTCATTCTGGAAGCTGATTGTTGTCGGTTGATGTTGGATGGTCACAGCTGCTGCCTACTGCATGAAGTCGAACACCTGGGCTGACCTCGTGATGACGTGGTGATTGTTGCGCGCGTAACCGTACCTAGCTCACGATTCTCACTTAATTCTGTGTATCACAATCTGCTTGCTAATGTCCCGATTAGAATATTTGTTCACAGAGTCTTTACACAGTTCGATTGTTCTTCTAAAGCCACACGTTGGTGCACCAAATTGATATTAGGTGCCACACGATTGGGCGACAAATTGATATTGGTGATGGTTGGGAGCTGGATTCGTTGTGGAAATGTACTTACTTCGATTCTCCGTTGGGCTCCTTCAGTTCTGCACCTATATATCTTCCACGGCTTTTGTAGCTCAGGGTATCACACGAATCATCTGAGGGATTGGTTTATAGCTAGTTATGTCTTTATAAATGATAACTGCACTATAAACGTTTTATATATCGGAATTTATTCAAATTAACTGTGTTCTGCGTAGCTGTTTGTGTAAATTCACCACTTCAATTGCATTTGTCATGTACTTACGTGAATTTTCTATCTTCTTATTTGTCACTATGTAAAGTAAACTCACACGCTATATTTATAATGTACAGTCGTGTTTTAATAAGTGGCTTTAGTGAGAATCGCCATTAGGCTAGGTAATATTCCCGCGACTTTCCACAAGAGCAACGTACGCAGGTCTGCTCTCCTCGGCGAATATGGTGGAAGTGAGCTCTTGACCACGCTATGTTCGCGGCTTATGGATGCTTCTATCTCATTGGCTGAACTTTTCATTACGTAAAACATTTCTATTGGTTAAAACAATTCGCGGGCCGAAATTACAAATTTAGTACGTTGTATTTTCAAAATATACGTTTCTTTTACAGTTAAGATTTCAAATTTGGAATTAATAAATAATAATAATAATCTAAACGAGAATTTTGATACCGAAATAATAATAATAATAATTTGAATGATTTGAATAAATATGAATTAACTATTGTTTATAATAAATCAAAACGGGTGGAATAATTACAGCTTCAAGTGGAGTAGTAATCATCTGGAGCTGGAATAAGTATGAGATATCGTCATATTCACTGTTTCTAGAAGGAATTTGCAATATTCAGAAACATAAATCACATAAGAAAACACATTTAAGAAATTGCACATTGTGTACAAAAGGAACTTGAATTATGCTGTATTAGCATCAAATTCACCGTTTATAGGTTGAATATGTGATATGCAGAAACGTACAACGCATCTGAAAACACATTTCTACAATCTCACATTAAATGCAATAGTATGTAAGAGGAGCTCGAATAAGTATGTAATATCATCATATTCACTGTTGAGACTGGAATTATTCCACCCTTTCGGTTTATTTATAAAACAATAGCTACTTAATATTTATTCTATTATTCAAATTATTATTATTATTATTTTCGGTATCAAAATTCTCATTTCGATTATGATTATTATTTTACATTTCCAAATTAGAAACATTAACAGTAAAAGAAACGTATGTATTCAAAATTCGATTATTATTATTATTTTGCAATTCCAAATTCCAAAATCTTAACTGTAAAAGAAACGTCTGTATTTAAAATACAACGTACTAAATTCATATATTCTAACCGCGTATTGGCTTAACCAATAAGAACGATTTACGTAACGAAACATATAGCCAATGGGAGAAAAGCATCCTTAACCGCGAAAGAGAGCATTACTAAAACCACACTCCATCATTACTCGTCGAACAGGGCAGACCTACGTATCTTGCTCTCGTGGAGAAGTCGCGTAAAACATATACCTAGCAATGGCGATTCTCACTGCCACAAATACGTATCAAGCACAACTTATTCAAGATAAATAAACGTGTGAGTCTTATTTTATATTGTGATAAATAAGAAGAACAGAATTCACGTAAGTAAATGACAAGTGAAACAAAAGTGGTGACGACTCGCAGACAGTTACACAACTTACAGTTCAAATGAATAAATTCCGATAATCAAAAGTTATAGTGTGGTTATCATTTCAAAAGGTATAACTAGCTATAACAATATCCCTGAGATGATTCGTGTGATACCCTGAGCAACAGCAGCCGTGGAAGTTTGGGTGCAAAACCAGAGGACTCCAACGAAGCTTCGAACCAGGTACTTTTCCCGAACAAATCCCAGTCCTCACATTATCCACCTTTCATCGTGTACCGCCCCAACATTGTGGCGCAACAACGTGTGGCCATATAAGAACAATTGAACAGTGTTAAAGACTCTGCGAATAAAAAGCTAAGTAGGACATTAGGGAGCAGAATATTGTGATACAGATTAACGTTGAGTGAGAAATCGCGAGCTAGCTACCGCGACGCGCAACAATCAACATTACGTCATCACGACATCAGTAGACCGGCCAGGTGTTCAACATGCAGTAGCAGCTGTGACCTGTACGCCTCATCCTACAACTCGACAACAATCAACTTCCAGCCTGAAAGTAATTGTATGAAGCCTGCGAAGCCTGCAAACAAGTAAGGTGTTATATTTAAGGTTACGAATGAAACTAAGAAATCGTAAAATTATGTCACCACAGAAGGAAAATTCAAATATGCAGGAGGATGAACAAGACTTGCTAACTAGCACGGAAATGGAAGGTATTGTAAACGATGTAAGTGTTGATGATAGTTTACAGTTAGTTGATGAAATCCAAACAGACATGGAGGTTCAGATAGAAACAGATGTTTCCATTTCAAATGAAAATGTGACTAGGCGTGAAGGCAGCGAATCTTCAGATGATCAGTTAGAGAATTCAGTTAAATGTTTCATGCAACAAATGTTCAATAAGCTTAGTAATAAAATTGAAGATGTTAAGACTGACATCAATGATGTTAAAAGTGACGTTAACATAGTCAGTACAGAGGTTAGTGATGTTAAAAATGATGTTAAGACGGTTAGCAATGAGGTTAATAATGTAAAAACAGATGTAAATGAAAACATTAGTTTGAAGTTGGTACAGATGGATGAGAACTTAGCGAAACTGAAAGATGACTTTTAACAAGAAGTAGTAAATGAGATACAAGAAAGGTTAGATGACTTCAAAGATCAGATTAATAGTGACGTCACAGTGGCTTTAGAAAATATTCAAACCATTGTAAATAGTGACATAGCAGAAGTCAAAGGGGTTATTGCAAATGTTAGTACTAATTTGCAAACAATGCAAACCGATGTTTCTAATGCAAGTGAGGAAATGAAAGTCATTGTAGCTAACGTTTCAGAACTAGATAGTAGTGTTTCACTCATGAAGATGCAGATAAATACATTCGACGAAACATTAATAGGGTTTGCTAAAATGAATGATGAGGTTAGAAACGACTTAGAGAAAAAGAATCAGCTGTTAAAAGTTAAACAGAAAGACATAGAAATACAAGTCATTGAAGCACAAGAGGAGTTGACTGTATTAAGTAGGAAAGTACATAAAGACGAGGAATTGCTGACAAGTAGAATTTGTGTACTAGAAAATAGGCTAAACGTACCTGTTACTTCACCTGTAAATCACGATGTAAATTTACCGCAACTGGGAAACAATATGAGCAGAAATATTGTTGAAGAAGCTTATTCACATGTACCATGTAGATCTCCCAGATGTCATGAAAGGGTTAACAGTCATAATGTTTCCCAGATGCAGGATGTCAATGTACCTTTGTCCACAGGAATTAGTCAGTCAAGTGGCAACTTTCCGAGCTACTTGATGAATGAAATCAAGTTGCCGGTTTTCGACGAAAACAATAATACAAATCCACAGAACTTCTTGACAGAACTTCATGATTATTTTAGATTGAGAGCCATACCACCTAACATGTATATGATTATAGTGCGCAAAGCATTACAGGGTAGATCTTTGAATTGGTTTAATTTAACCACAAACGAGACCACAACATTCGAAGAATTTAAACGCAATTTCATTAGTAGATACTGGAGTTTAACTAAACGTAACAATATCAGGATGCAACTAGCAAATGGTGTCTATGAACCAGAATCAGGTCAGACAATGATTGACTACTTTTTAGAAATGGCAGAGTTGGGTAGGCAAGTAGATCCTCCATTAAATGAGTTCGAATTGTTGGAGACTGTAGTAAATCACTTTCCAGAGAATGTAAGGTTAAATTTGATAGTAGCTAAGCCCAGAACCTTCGCAGACATGTTAGAATTGCTTGTTGCATTTGAACAAAGAAATACTTACAGAGGTAGGCAGAACTATATTGATTCATGTGATAGGATGTACCCACCCACTAATAGGTTTACAAATTCTGGGGTAGGGGCAGAAGGTAATGTAAACAATTGTGATAGAAGTTATGATGCTAGAAATACTTACAGAGGCCCTATGCCTAATCAGAATAGGAATAATACTAGATATTTTCAGAACAGGTCAGGAAATAGGCCATATAATAGGAACAACAATGAAAGAAACCAGATTAACCATGTTACCTTCAATAGACAGAATGGCGGAAACGGAAATAATCCAAACTCTTGGAGAAAGATGCCATGGATGAGAAACCAAGGATATCGTAGGAGGTACCAGAATCGTAACTACAATGGGAGAGGTAATAATAACAATGGTGATGATAATCAAGTTAGGCCAGGTCAGTCAACAAATAATGGTAAATGGCGAGTCAAAAGTGTTGAGACTCAGCAAAATTCATTAAATCCTAGAGCCAGACCATTCAACAATAATGCACGTAATGAAAATGTATCTGATGACATAGTAGAAATTCATGACCAGGATAATGGCGGTAATGCACAACCGTTAAACTAGAAAGCCAATATCTCGAGGGTTCGGATGGTGTTGGCACAAGTTCAGTTAATTCAGACAAACAAATAGAACCCATATATAGTATTCAGGCACAAGGAGATTTTTCAAGTAGTAAGCCTAGTGAACAAAAGAGTAATGCAAACAAAAGTGAGGTTATTATGGATCCTCCTAGAATAAAAGTAGTGATAGGAAATTATGAAACGACTGCATTAGTAGACACAGGATGTTCTAATAGCGTAATAAGTGAATCTTTGTACAACAAGCTAATCCAAAACAAAGTCAAGTTAATTTCAATTCCCATTTGCGGATTATCATGCACGGTAGCAATTAAAAGAGCGAAACAGTCAGTGAAATTTCAATGCATGTTAGATGTTAACATTGGTGATGTAAAATTTGAAATATTTTTCTTAGTAGTCCCGAAATTAGTAACAGATATTATTATTGGAGTCGATGTTTTTACCGAGTACAACAGTATTATAAGTTTTGAAGATAACAATCTAGTATTGAACTTAAGAGGACATAGGATGAGCATTCCATTCGATAATGATTTGAGTAGGAGAGACGCGTCTAGCGAGATAGGCGACAATGATATTCCGTACGAGACGTTTATTGTAGAAAATATTCAGATGAATGAGATGATGATTCATAAAGTAGGCCCTTGCTGCGATGATATAAATAATGATGAGGAAGTATTTAAATGTATGACATTGAATTGCGATGACTGCGCTGATAGATATGAGAATAAAGTTGACGGGGATGTCAACATAGGGCGAGTAGAAATAGGTTATGTCTGTACGAGTGAAGTAAAAGAAGCCGACCCTAGCGCGAACTCTACGACAATGGTTATTTTGAAGGAAAAAGTAGATATGGCTCATAACTTAGATGAAAATCAGCGTGATAGATTGTTTTCGATACTAGTCAAGAATAAAGAAGTATTTTCAGAAAACGTAGGACTATGTAATATCTACGAACATAAGTTTGACATCGAACCAGTTGACGAATTTGCATATAAGAGTAGACCAATTCCGATTGCATTGAAGAAGGAAGCTGATATGACAATTCAGAAAATGTTAGATTCAGGAGTAATCGAAATTTCGACCTCAAAGTACATTAACCCCTTGTGTTGGACATTTAAAAAGGATAAGTCACTTCGCCTTACCGTTGATGCGAGGCATATGAACAATTATATCGCTACAGATAACTACCGTCCAGAAAGTATTGAACAATTGCTCAGTAGGTTAGAAAATGGAAAATGTTTTTCGAGCATAGATTTGACTCATTCATTTTGGCAAATTTCATTACGCAAAAAGGATAGGAAGTATACAGCTTTCAATCATAATGGACGTACGTATGAATTCACTAGATGCCCATTTGGCTATAAGACAAGCGGAAGTGCCTTACTACGAGCGCTAAGTGCTATTTTTCCAGAAACTGAAACTAAAGGAATCATTTCCTACTTAGATGATTTTCTTCTTAGTAACGATGATTTTGAAACCCATTTATCAAATATCGACTATGTTTTGACAAAGTTTCGTGAACATGGCATGACGGTCAAACCTTCTAAAACATGTTTCTTTCAGAAAGAAGTAGAATTCGTAGGTTATGTAGTAACTTCCGAAGGTATCAAACCTAATCCAAACCGTATCACTTCAATACAAAATATTCCAGTACCACGCACTGTTAAGCAGTTACGTCGTCTTTTAGGCGTATGGCAGTTCCAAAGTAGATTTCTAATTAACTATGCTAAGGAGGTAGCACCCCTTAGGGAATTATTGAAAAAGGGAATTCGTTGGAAATGGACAGACGAACATGATCGTGCTTTCAATAGAGTAAAAGAATTGTTTTCAAAAGCTATCTTATTAGAGAGACCAAATGATGATAGGCCGTATATAATACATACAGACTCTTCATGCAAAGCGATAGGATGTATTCTCAGTCAGATTGATGAATCCGGTGAAACTCACGTAATAGCTACAGCTTCGAGAAGTTTAAGTAGTACAGAACAAAGAGCTTGCATTTCGGAATTAGAAGTAAGTGCCATATACTATGCACTAACAAAATTCAGACATTATGTATTCAATAAGCAAGTTACAGTGTATACTGATCACATTTCCCTAGCTTTCATGCAAAAATGTAGATTAACAAACTCTAAGATTTCAAGATACATACATGAAATCATGTCATACGACATAGTAATCAGGCACATTCCCGGAAGAGAAAATATTTTCGCAGATCTGTTAAGTCGTTTGGACCAACACTCTAACATTCCAGATACCATTGCTTCACCAAAACAAGAAGTATGTATTTTAACTTTGCCATGTGTAGGATCCAAAGGATTAATAAAAGGGTTCAAAGATATTAAGAAATTGCAGTCTGAAGACGAAACAATTGCTGAACTACTGACTTGTGCTAAGACAATCCAGGAACTTTCGGAGAGTAGTGCGTCATCAGAAAATCAGTTGATGATCAATTTATCAGACGTAAATGGTACTCATATGGATGCTGATAACGATAGTGTAAATAATATGAATAGTAATGTAGAAGAAGTTCAAGATAGTAGTTACAAACCATGTAGTACAGTAGGATTATTTGATGGAGTTTTGTACAAATTGTGTGGTTCAGATGAGTTAAAGTGGAAAGTTTATGTTCCAAGATGTTTAGAACATGACATAATCAAATGTTATCATCAAGCTTTATGTCATTCCGGTTCAGAAAAAGTATTAATAAATTTGAGTAAAGATTTTTATTTTAAGCATATGGCGAGGAAAATTAGGCAAATTCTTAAAGTCTGTACAACTTGCCAAGCAGCAAAACCACTGAACATAAAATATGATACAGAACCTAAGAACATCATCAGAGAAACTAAAAATAGCTTAGTAGCGTTAGATTTTCATGGTGAATTACCACAAGGTAGATTCGGATGTAAATATATCTTCGTAATGTATGATTGTTTTACCAAGTTTGTGAAAATTTATCCAGTGCGAAGAGCAACTTCGAAAGCATGTGTAAGCAAGATTATTAATGATTATATTCCGAAGTTTGGAGATATTGAAGCAGTACTTTGTGACAATGCCACTTCATTTACTAGTAGTCATTTCCAAAATTCGCTAAGGGCAAAGAATATCAAAATTTTCCATAGTTCCAGTTACTTTCCCCAAGCAAATTTCGCGGAAAGAATTATGAGAGACATTACTTTGTATTTGAGAGTCTTGTGTCATAAATCACATACAAATTGGGTTAGCCAATGTAATGTGATAGAGAAAGTTATCAATCACTCAGTAAATGCAACTACATTAGCTTCACCATACACTTTGATGACAGGTAAAGATCCTGATCCAGTTATTGCAAATCTTCCCCAAGCTAAATTCTATAAGGGTAAGAAAATGTCAAACGAGGAATTATGTAAAAGAGCTCTGGATAGAATAAGAAGTAGGGCAGAAAAGAGAAAGTCAAAAGTAAAAAGATATAAAGCAAAATGGAATCCAGAAGTAGGCACGAAAGTATTATTGCGGAATGAAAGTTTGTCTAGTGCACTACATAAGAGATACAGACGCATGAATATGGTTTACCGTGGACCATTCATAATTACTAAGAATTTCAACAACCATACTTATGAGTTAAGTACTGTAAATAATAAAGTAGTAGGACGTTATCACAAATCTTTATTGAGACCATATCACGAAGAGCACCAAGTCTGATGGATTGAGCATTAATGTGATGCATATGTATATAAAATTGTTTGTTATTTTTAAGAGGGTCATGTTATATATATAAATGTTTATTGTTTGAAGGGTAATGTTGTATATATATATGTTTATTGTTTGAAGGGGTAATGTTGTTATGTAAGAACAACGAAGTGTAAAATTGTATTTGTTTGTTAATATATGGTGTGTTACATTAGTATGTCAGATGAAAGCACATGTTAAATAGTGATTCATGGAAGAGAATTTGTGTAAGATAAATAAGTGAGTGAAATATGGACGATGAGAAAATCTCGACATATATATCAAATATGAACGATGAGAAAATCTCGACATATATATCTTTTCAAAATGTTAAAAAAAAAAAAATTCTCTATAACTAACAAGAAGTGCTGACATATACCAAAACATGTTTATTTTTCAGAGTTGTTTCAAGTTAAAAATGTTTAATATTATTTTCATATATTGTTCAAATAGTTTTCATTTTTTAAATATTGTGTTAAAAGAATGCAAGGTGATACAAACCTGATGTAAGTTGTTTGTATACAAATAATTTTGGTAAGAATTATTTAAATTGAAGTTGTAATGTTTGACACATACACTTATGCTACACTAATTCATATGTAGTCATCCACCACTTCAAATATTCATTTTTAAGTTTTTACGAATTCAAGCGTAATTCAAAATTTGATAAGAATAAATATTCTGGGGTATGATGTGTTAATTTAATTATTTACCTTTTCGGACATAATTAAATTAACACAGGGGCATTTGAGACTGGAATTATTCCACCCTTTCGGTTTATTTATAAAACAATAGCTACTTAATATTTATTCTATTATTCAAATTATTATTATTATTATTTTCGGTATCAAAATTCTCATTTCGATTATGATTATTATTTTACATTTCCAAATTAGAAACATTAACAGTAAAAGAAACGTATGTATTCAAAATTCGATTATTATTATTATTTTGCAATTCCAAATTCCAAAATCTTAACTGTAAAAGAAACGTCTGTATTTAAAATACAACGTACTAAATTCATATATTCTAACCGCGAATTGGCTTAACCAATAAGAACGATTTACGTAACGAAACATATAGCCAATGGGAGAAAAGCATCCTTAACCGCGAAAGAGAGCATTACTAAAACGACACTCCATCATTACTCGTCGAACAGGGCAGACCTACGTATCTTGCTCTCGTGGAGAAGTCGCGTAAAACATATACCTAGCAATGGCGATTCTCACTGCCACAAATACGTATCAAGCACAACTTATTCAAGATAAATAAACGTGTGAGTCTTATTTTATATTGTGATAAATAAGAAGAACAGAATTCACGTAAGTAAATGACAAGTGAAACAAAAGTGGTGACGAATCGCAGACAGTTACACAACTTACAGTTCAAATGAATAAATTCCGATAATCAAAAGTTATAGTGTGGTTATCATTTCAAAAGGTATAACTAGCTATAACAATATCCCTGAGATGATTCGTGTGATAGCCTGAGCAACAGCAGCCGTGGAAGTTTGGGTGCAAAAACAGAGGACTCCAACGAAGCTTCGAACCAGGTACTTTTCCCGAACAAATCCCAGTCCTCACATTATCCACCTTTCATCGTGTACCGCCCCACTGTTTATAGATGGAATTCGCGATATTCAGAAACATATATCACATGTGAAAACACATTTCGGAAACGGAAGAAAAAGTACAAAAGGAACTGGAATAAGGTTGAATTAGCGTAAAATTCACTGTTTAAAGCTTGAATATTCGAAATTCAGAAACAGACAACACATCCATAAACAGATTTCTACAATCACACATTAAGTGGAATAGTAATTATCTGGAGCTAGAAAAGTATGAGATATCGTCATATTCACTGTTTATAGAAGGAATTTGCAATATTCAGAATCATAAATCACATAAGAAAACACATTTAGGAAATTGTGTACAAAAGGAACTTGAATAAGGCTGTATTAGCGTCACATTCAACGTTTATATGTTGAATATGTAATTTTCAGAAACGGAAAACGCATCTAGAAACACATTTCTACAATCACACATTAATTGCAATGAAAGCTCGAATAAGTACGTAATATCGTCATATTCACTGTTTATAGATGGAATTCGCGATGTTCAGAAACATAAATCAAATATGAAAACACATTTCGGAAATAGCACAATAAGTACAATAAGAACTCTAATTAGGCTATATTTGAATCAAATTCACTGTTTAAAGTTTCAATACGCGATATTCAGAAACGTACAACGCATCTGAAAACACACTTCTACAAACTCACATTAAATGCAATAGTATGTAACAGGCGCTCGAATAATTATGTAATATCGTCATATTCACTGTTTAGATATGGAATTCGAGATATTCAGAGACTTAAATCACATAAGAAAACACATTTAGGTAATTGCATATTAAGTACAAAAGGAATTTGAATAATGCTGTATTAGCATCAAATTCACCGTTTATAGGTTGAATATGTGATATTCAGAAACGTACAACGCATCTGAAAAAACATTTCTACAAACTCACATTAAGTGCAATAGTTTGTAACAGGAGCTCAAAAGAGTATGTAATATCGTCATATTCACTGTTTATAGATGGAATTCGCGATGTTCAGAAACATAATTCACATATAAAAAAACTTTTCGGAAGTAGCACAATAAGTACAAAAGGAACTCGAATAAGTCTGTACTAGTGTCAAATTAACTATTTAATAGATCTCTATTATTTGCAATATTCAGAATAATAAATCACATAAGAAAAAACATTTAGGATATTGCACATTGTGTTCAAAAGGAAATTGAATAAGACTGTATTAGCGTCAAATTCAACGTTTATATGTTGAATATGTGATATTCAGAAACGGACAACGCATCTAGAAACACATTTCTACAATCACACATTAATTGCAATAAAAGCTCAAATAAGTAACTAATATCGTCAAATTCATTGTTTATAGATGGAATTCGCGATGTTCAGAAACATAAATCACATATGAAAACACTTTTCGGAAATAGCACAATAAGTACACTAAGAACTCGAATTAGGCTACATTAGTATCAAATTCACTGTTTAAAGTTTCAATATGCTATATTCAGAAACGTTCAACGCATCTGAAAACACATTTCTACAAACTCACATTAGGTGCAATAGTATGTAACAAGAGCTCGAATAAATATGTAATATCGTCATATTCACTGTTTATAGATGGAATTCGAGATATTCAGAGACATAAATCACATATGAAAACACATTTAGGAAATTGCATATTAAGTACAAAAGGAACTTGAATAATGCTGTATTAGGATCAAATTCGCGGTTTATAGGTTGAATATGTGATATCCAGAAACGTACGACGCATCTGAAAACACATTTCTACAAACTCACATTAAGTATGTAAGAGGAGCTCGAATAAGTATGTAATATCGTCATATTCACTGCTTATAGATGGTATTCGCGATATTCAGAAACATATATCACATGCGAAAACACATTTCGGAAATGGAAGAAAAAGTACAAAAGGAAATCGAATAAGGATGAATTAGCGTAAAATTCACTGTTTAAAGTTTCAATATGCGATATTCATAAACGTACAACGCATCTGAAAAAACATTTCTACAAACTCACATTAAGTGCAATAGTGTGTAACAAGAGCTCAAATAAGTATGTAATATCGTCATATTCCCTGTTTATAGATAGAATTCGCGATGTTCAGAACATAATTCACATATATAAACACTTTTCGGAAATAGCACAATAAGTACAAAAGGAACTCGAATAAAGCTGTACTAGTATCAAATTCACTATTTAATGTTTCAATATGCGATACTCAGAAATGCACAACGCATTTATAAACACATTTCTACAAACACACATTAAGTGGAGTAGTAATCATCTGGAGCTGGAATAAGTATGAGATATCGTCATATTCACTGTTTCTAGAAGGAATTTGCAATATTCAGAAACATAAATCACATAAGAAAACACATTTAAGAAATTGCACATTGTGTACAAAAGGAACTTGAATTATGCTGTATTAGCATCAAATTCACCGTTTATAGGTTGAATATGTGATATGCAGAAACGTACAACGCATCTGAAAACACATTTTTACAAACTCACATTAAATGCAATAGTATGTAAGAGGAGCTCGAATAAGTATGTAATATCATCATATTCACTGTTTATAGATGGAATTCGCGATATTCAGAAACATATATCACATGTGAAAACACATTTCGGAAACGGAAGAAAAAGTACAAAAGGAACTCGAATAAGGTTAAATTAGCGTAAAATTCACTGTTTAAAGCTTGAATATTCGAAATTCAGAAACAGACAACACATCCATAAACAGATTTCTACAATCACACATTAAGTGGAATAGTAATTATCTGGAGCTAGAAAAGTATGAGATATCGTCATATTAACTGTTTATAGAAGGAATTTGCAATATTCAGAATCATAAATCACATAAGAAAACACATTTAGGAAATTGCACATTGTGTACAAAAGGAACTTGAATAAGGCTGTATTAGCGTCACATTCAACGTTTATATGTTGAATATGTGATTTTCAGAAACGGACAACGCATCTAGAAACACATTTCTACAATCACACATTAATTGCAATGAAAGCTCGAATAAGTACGTAATATCGTCATATTCACTGTTTATAGATGGAATTCGCGATGTTCAGAAACATAAATCAAATATGAAAACACATTTCGGAAATAGCACAATAAGTACAATAAGAACTCTAATTAGGCTATATTTGAATCAAATTCACTGTTTAAATTTTCAATACGCGATATTCAGAAACGTACAACGCATCTGAAAACACATTTCTACAAACTCACATTAAATGCAATAGTATGTAACAGGCGCTCGAATAAGTATGTAATATCGTCATATTCATTGTTTAGATATGGAATTCGAGATATTCAGAGACTTAAATCACATAAGAAAACACATTTAGGAAATTGCATATTAAGTACAAAAGGAATTTGAATAATGCTGTATTAGCATCAAATTCACCGTTTATAGGTTGAATATGTGATATTCAGAAACGTACAACGCATCTGAAAAAACATTTCTACAAACTCACTTTAAGTGCAATAGTTTGTAACAGGAGCTCAAAAGAGTATGTAATATCGTCATATTCACTGTTTATAGATGGAATTCGCGATGTTCAGAAACATAATTCACATATAAAAAAACTTTTCGGAAGTAGCACAATAAGTACAAAAGGAACTCGAATAAGGCTGTACTAGTATCAAATTCACTATTTAATAGAGATATTTGCAATATTCAGAATCATAAATCAGATAAGAAAAAAACATTTAGGATATTGCACATTGTGTTCAAAAGGAAATTGAATAAGACTGTATTAGCGTCACATTCAACGTTTATATGTTGAATATGTGATATTCAGAAACGGACAACGCATCTAGAAACACATTTCTACAATCACACATTAATTGCAATAAAAGCTCGAATAAGTACGTAATATCGTCAAATTCATTGTTTATAGATGGAATTCGCGATGTTCAGAAACATAAATCACATATGAAAATACTTTTCGGAAATAGCACAATAAGTACACTAAGAACTCGAATTAGGCTACATTAGTATCAAATTCACTGTTTAAAGTTTCAATATGCGATATTCAGAAACGTACAACGCATCTGTAAACACATTTCTACAAACTCACATTAAGTGCGATAGTATGTAAGAGGAGCTCGAATAAGTATGTAATATCATCGTATTCACAGTTTATAGATGGAATTCGCGATATTCAGAAACATATATCACATGTGAAAAGACATTTCGGAAATGGAAGAATAAGTACAAAAGGAACTCGAATAAGGTTGAATTAGCGTAAAATGCACTGTTTAAAGCTTGAATATTCGAAATTCAGAAACAGACAACACATCCATAAACAGATTTCTACAATCACACATTAAGTGGAATAGTAATTATCTGGAGCTAGAAAAGTATGAGATATCGTCATATTCACTGTTAATAGAAGGAATTTGCAATATTCAGAATCATAAATCACATAAGAAAACACATTTAGGAAATTGCACATTGAGTACAAAAGGAACTTGAATAAGGCTGTATTAGCGTCACATTCAACGTTTATATGTTTAATATGTGATATTCAGAAACGGACAACGCATCTAGAAACACATTTCTACAATCACACATTAATTGCTATAAAAGCTCGAATATGTACGTAATATCGTCATATTCACTGTTTATATGTGTAATTCGCGATGTTCAGAAACATAAATCACATATGAAAACACATTTCGGAAATAGCACAATAAGTACAATAAGAACTCGAATTAGGCTACATTTGAATCAAATTCACTGTTTAAAGTTTCAATACGCGATATTCAGAAACATACAACGCATCTGAAAACACATTTCTACAAACTCACATTCAATGCAATAGTATGTAACAGGCACTCGAATAAGTATGTAATATCGTCATATTCACTGTTTAGAGATGGAATTCGAGATATTCAGAGACTTAAATCACATATGAAAACACATTTAGGAAATTGCATATTAAGTACAAAAGGAATTTGAATAATGCTGTATTAGCATCAAATTCACCGTTTATAGGTTGAATATGTGATATTCAGAAACGTACAACGTATCTGAAAAAACATTTCTGCAAACTCACATTAAGTGCAATAGTGTGTAACAAGAGCTCAAATAAGTATGTAATATCGTCATATTCAGTGTTTATAGATGGAATTCGCGATGTTCAGAAAAATAATTCACATATATAAACACTTTTCGGAAATAGCACAATAAGTACAAAAGGAACTCGGATAAGGCTGTACTAGTATCAAATTAACTATTTAATGTTTGAATATGCGATACTCAGAAATGCACAACGCATTTATAAACACATTTCTACAAACACACATTAAGTGGAATATAATTGTCTGGAGCTGGAATAAGTATGAGATATCGTTATATTCACTGTTTCTTGAAGGAATTTGCAATATTCAGAAACATAAATCACATATGAATACACAATTCGAAAAAAGCACAATAAGTACAAAAGGACCTCGATTTAGGCTGTATTAGTATCAAATACACTGTTTAAAGATTCTATATGCGATATACAGAAACAGACAACACATCCATAAACAGATTTCTACAATCACACATTAAGTGGAATAGTAATTATCTGGAGCTAGAAAAGTATGAGATATCGTCATATTCACTGTTTATAGAAGGAATTTGCAATATTCAGAATCATAAATCACATAAGAAAACACATTTAGGAAATTGCACATTGAGTACAAAAGGAACTTGAATGAGGCTGTATTAGCGTCACATTCAACGTTTATATGTTGAATATGTGATATTCAGAAACGGACAACGCTTTTAGAAACACATTTCTACAATCACACATTAATTGCAATAAAAGCTCGAATAAGTACGTAATAACGTCAAATTCATTGTTTATAGATGGAATTCGCGATGTTCAGAAACATAAATCACATATGAAAACACTTTTCGGAAATAGCACAATAAGTACACTAAGAACTCGAATTAGGCTACATTAGTATCAAATTCACTGTTTAAAGTTTCAATATGCGATATTCAGAAACGTACAACGCATCTGAAAACACATTTCTACAAACTCACATTAGATGCAATAGTATGTAACAAGAGCTCGAATAAATATGTAATATCGTCATATTCACTGTTTATAGATGGAATTCGAGATATTCAGAGACATAAATCACATATGAAAACACATTTAGGAAATTGCATATTAAGTACAAAAGGAACTTGAATAATGCTGTATTAGGATCAAATTCACCGTTTATAATTTGAATATGTGATATGCAGAAACGTACGACGCATCTGAAAACACATTTCTACAAACTCACATTAAGTATGTAAGAGGAGCTCGAATAAGTATGTAATATCGTCATATTCACTGCTTATAGATGGTATTCGCGATATTCAGAAACATATACCACATGTGAAAACACATTTCGGAAATGGAAGAAAAAGTACAAAAGGAAATCGAATAAGGATGAATTAGCGTAAAATTCACTGTTTAAAGTTTGAATATGCGATATTCAGAAACGTACAACGCATCTGAAAAAAACATTTCTACAAACTGACATTAAGTGCAATAGTGTGTAACAAGAGCTCAAATAAGTATGTAATATCGTCATATTCACTGTTTATAGATAGAATTCGCGATGTTCAGAACATAATTCACATATATAAACACTTTTCGGAAATAGCACAATAAGTACAAAAGGAACTCGAATAAAGCTGTTCTAGTATCAAATTCACTATTTAATGTTTCAATATGCGATACTCAGAAATGCACAACGCATTTATAAACACATTTCTACAAACACACATTAAGTGGAGTAGTAATCATCTGGAGCTGGAATAAGTATGAGATATCGTCATATTCACTGTTTCTAGAAGGAATTTGCAATATTCAGAAACATAAATCACATAAGAAAACACATTTAAGAAATTGCACATTGTGTACAAAAGGAACTTGAATTATGCTGTATTAGCATCAAATTCACCGTTTATAGGTTGAATATGTGATATGCAGAAACGTACAACGCATCTGAAAACACATTTCTACAAACTCACATTAAATGCAATAGTATGTAAGAGGAGCTCGAATAAGTATGTAATATCATCATATTCACTGTTTATAGATGGAATTCGCGATATTCAGAAACATATATCACATGTGAAAACACATTTCGGAAACGGAAGAAAAAGTACAAAAGGAACTCGAATAAGGTTGAATTAGCGTAAAATTCACTGTTTAAAGCTTGAATATTCGAAATTCAGAAACAGACAACACATCCATAAACAGATTTCTACAATCACACATTAAGTGGAATAGTAATTATCTGGAGCTAGAAAAGTATGAGATATCGTCATATTCACTGTTAATAGAAGGAATTTGCAATATTCAGAATCATAAATCACATAAGAAAACACATTTAGGAAATTGCACATTGTGTACAAAAGGAACTTGAATAAGGCTGTATTAGCGTCACATTCAACGTTTATATGTTGAATATGTGATTTTCAGAAAAGGACAACGCATCTAGAAACACATTTCTACAATCACACATTAATTGCAATGAAAGCTCGAATAAGTACGTAATATCGTCATATTCACTGTTTATAGATGGAATTCGCGATGTTCAGAAACATAAATCAAATATGAAAACACATTTCGGAAATAGCACAATAAGTACAATAAGAACTCTAATTAGGCTATATTTGAATCAAATTCACTGTTTAAAGTTTCAATACGCGATATTCAGAAACGTACAACGCATCTGAAAACACATTTCTACAAACTCACATTAGATGCAATAGTATGTAACAAGAGCTCGAATAAATATGTAATATCGTCATATTCACTGTTTATAGATGGAATTCGAGATATTCAGAGACATAAATCACATATGAAAACACATTTAGGAAATTGCATATTAAGCACAAAAGGAACTTGAATAATGCTGTATTAGGATCAAATTCGCGGTTTATAGGTTGAATATGTGATATCCAGAAACGTACGACGCATCTGAAAACACATTTCTTCAAACTCACATTAAGTATGTAAGAGGAGCTCGAATAAGTATGTAATATCGTCATATTCACTGCTTATAGATGGTATTCGCGATATTCAGAAACATATATCACATGTGAAAACACATTTCGGAAATGGAAGAAAAAGTACAAAAGGAAATCGAATAAGGATGAATTAGCGTAAAATTCACTGTTTAAAGTTTCAATATGCGATATTCAGAAACGTACAACGCATCTGAAAAAAACATTTCTACAAACTCACATTAAGTGCAATAGTGTGTAACAAGAGCTCAAATAAGTATGTAATATCGTCATATTCACTGTTTATAGATAGAATTCGCGATGTTCAGAACATAATTCACATATATAAACACTTTTCGGAAATAGCACAATAAGTACAAAAGGAACTCGAATAAAGCTGTACTAGTATCAAATTCACTATTTAATGTTTCAATATGCGATACTCAGAAATGCACAACGCATTTATAAACACATTTCTACAAACTCACATTAAGTGCAATAGTTTGTAACAGGAGATCAAAAGAGTATGTAATATCGTCATATTCACTGTTTATAGATGGAATTCGCGATGTTCAGAAACATAATTCACATATAAAAAAACTTCTCGGAAGTAGCACAATAAGTACAAAAGGAACTCGAATAAGGCTGTACTAGTATCAAATTCACTATTTAATAGAGATATTTGCAATATTCAGAATCATAAATCACATATCTATGTGGATCTATGGTGTGGATCTATCTGTAACTGACATCGACAGAAGCCATCGTATTGGGAGAAAAGGGACAGATAGACCCAGGCCAGTGATTGTTAAATTCGTCAGCTACCGAAAGCGGAATGAACTGTTTAGGAATAAGAAAAGCCTTCGGGGATCAGGGATCGTGATCCGGGAAGACCTTACAAAGAAGCGCCACGCACTACTACAGGAGGCTATAACCAAATACGGATTGAAGAATGTATGGACCCAAGACGGTGCAATAATTGTGAAAATAGGTGACACAAAACGGCGTGTAACACAACAAGCGGAATTGTAAACTGCGAGTCATGGGTGTTTAAAGCCTTACTAACCATTAACACTTAGGACACTTTACTGTTAAAGTATTCAAGTATTATTAAGAAATAGACTATACACATTTAGTATATTTTTCTTTTTGGTCGCTCAATATTAGACAAGTTGGCTACACTGGTAGCCGAGAGTTTAACAGCCTCTGACAATACACGCTCATTGACCTCCACCCCCCACAGACAAAACATGTCTTGAAAACTTGTTTCTCCGAACACCCCTCCAGTCTGCATATAGCACATCTGAACGCACAGTCCCTTATATGCCATTTTCAGGAATTCCAGGAAATTTTTTCTTCCCTTAACCTCCACGGAATTCTAGTTAGTGAGAGCTGGCTTAAAAACACCTTACCCTCATCTATGGTGAGCCTAGAAGATTATACCTTATGCCGAAATGACCGAAACAACAAACAGGGAGGGGGTGTGGCGATGTATGTTCGTGCAGACCTGCATCCTAGAATAATATATAAATCAGATAGCGATTATATAGCTCGCCCTGAAATACTTTTCGTAGAGATTAGCATGAATTATAAGAAATGTGTACTCTGTGTAGTTTATAAGCCACCCCGGATTAATTACTTGGAAGAGCTAGAAAATCAGCTGTTAAATATTCTGCCACATTATGAGCATGTTGTAGTCATGGGTGATTTCAACACTAATCTACTCGCTCGTGACTCAACTTACACCACCCGACTTGAAACTCTGTTCCATTCCTGCAATATGACCATCCTACCCCTCGAGCCCACCCACCACACCTCCTACTCAGAGACCCTACTAGACTTAATTGTTACAAATAACCCTGACAGAGTGTTAGCACACGGACAGGTGCCAGTGCCAGGAATATCTGCTCACGACCTCATATACGTAATATATGCGCTACAATGTCCTAAAAAGAACCACAACACTGTGACATTTAGAAACCTAAAATGCATAAACGAAGGTTCCCTGCTAGAAGATGCCATGCTTATCCCATGGGAAAACATCTGGACGCTACGCACAGTGGACGAAAAAGTTGACCAACTTAATAAAAATATCATAGACCTGTATAATAAACATGCCCCATTACGAACAAAACGAATAAAAAGACTTCCTGCGCCTTGGTTAACTGAGGACATACGTAACATGATGGCTCAAAGAGACTATGCGTACAAGACTTACCGACGAGATAAAAATGACACTAACCTGAATAATTATAAGCATCTCCGTAATAGGACAAACCAAGCTATCAGAAATGCCAAACTCAGACATATTTACAAACTCACTGAACCCTCTGCAAATCCGGCAACACTGTGGCAAAACTTTAAAAAAATGGGACTGTGTAAATCCAAGCCGCAGGTAGACGACCCTAACCTATCATTAGACCAGCTAAACGACCACTTCACTAAAATCCCATCAGAAATAGACAGAGCTGACAAAGAGCAAACCATTCAACACATACTTCACAACAAAGCAACAAACAGAGACAAATTTGACTTCCAATACATTAACGAAGCAGACACTATGAAAGCATTGAAGCGCTTAAAGACAAAAGCAGAAGGACCCGATCGAATAAACATAAACTTAATAAATAAAATAATTAGCATAATCTTACCGACAGTAACCCATATTTTTAACGCCTCACTTATGACTTCAACCTACCCCACTCAGTGGAAAAAAGCGTACGTAAAACCTCTTCCCAAAACCAAATTCCCAGAATCTCTAAAGGACTATAGACCAATCAGCATCCTACCTACCCTCTCCAAAGCTCTTGAACGAATTATACACTTACAGCTGATTGATTATCTTAATAAAAATGACCTTCTAGACCGCTATCAGTCCGGTTTTAAACCAGGGCATAGTACGAGCACAGCGCTACTCAATATTTGTGAAGACATACGCCACGCTTGTGACGAGAGGAAACTGACAATACTTGTCTTACTCGACATGACCAAAGCTTTTGACTCCGTAGACACTGACATTCTTACAGCTAAACTCAAGACATTAAACCTATCAGATAGGGCTGTCCTGTGGTTTCGCTCCTATCTAAGCGAGCGTCAGCAGTGTGTTGTTTCTAATAATCGTTCTTCATCATGGCGTCTCGTAAGGGCAGGAGTCTCACAAGGAAGCATTCTCGGACCATTACTATTCTCTTTGTATATAAACGACATTACAGACTGTTTACGGCACAGCAAATACCACCTGTACGCTGACGATTTACAACTATACATACATTCCCATATTAGCAACATGAATGTTGCAATAGCAAATATGAACGAAGACCTTGACGCAATTGACAGATGGACACAAAAATTGGGACTCAAACTGAACCCAGTGAAGTCACAGGCAATAGTTGTGGGGCATCAGCGTCTCTTAAATAAACTTGATGAAAATAATACTCCACAAATCAATATCAGAAATTCAGTCATCCCATTCAGCGATTCCGTTAAAAATCTTGGCGTTCTTGTAGATAAAAATTTAACATGGGAAAATCACATTGTTGAAACGTGCAGAAAAGTTAATTCAATAATCCATATGATTAAAAGATTAGATATGCCCCTACCTTCTGCAGTAAAAAAGACCCTAGTACAATCGCTCGTCATGCCCCACTTCGATTACTGTGACGTCCTTCTTACTGACTTGAATTCTAACCTGGCCCAAAGGCTGCAACGTGTTCATAATGTATGCGTGCGTTTCATTTGTAATGTAGGCTTGTTTGATCATGTATCGCCATCCTTTGAAATGTTGTCATGGTTTCGATTGAACGATCGCAGAAAATTTCACTGTCTTCAGGTCCTTTTCAAAATTTTACACACATCTTCACCACCATACCTATCATGTCGCTTCTCACACCTGTCCTCTCATCACAACCTAAATACACGTTCAGAATATAGTCATGTACTTTCTATCCCTTTACACCGATCATCATCGTATTCTTCTTCTTTCACCGTCTCAGTTACCCGCATCTGGAATTCCATCCCACATAATGTCAGAGGCTGTCAAACGTTGGGACAATTCAATAGAAAAATCAGTAAATTAATTCAGGATAATGTTATTTAAATTTTTGTTTCTGTCTTAAACCCAAAATTTTTCTTAGAGTGTAATTTAGAAAAATTATCAATCTAATTTTGTATTCAATTTTCTATTCAAGATCAACTTGTACCTTAATTGTAATTAATTTAGTTTTAGGTTCAACTATCTTCTATTTAATTTTAAGTAACTTAATTGTATTTTTAACTGTAATTTTTTTACTGGCAAAGCGGAAGAGAAGGCCAAACGGCCTTAGCTCTGCCAGGATAAATAAACGAATTATTATTATTATTATTATTATTATTATTATTATTATAAGAAAAAACATTTAGGATATTGCACATTGTGTTCAAAAGGAAATTGAATAAGACTGTATTAGCGTCACATTCAACATTTATATGTTGAATATGTGATATTCAGAAACGGACAACGCATCTAGAAACACATTTCTACAATCACACATTAATTGCAATAAAAGCTCGAATAAGTACGTAATATCGTCAAATTCATTGTTTATAGATGGAATTCGCGATGTTCAGAAACATAAATCACATATGAAAACACTTTTCGGAAATAGCACAATAAGTACACTAAGAACTCGAATTAGGCTACATTAGTATCAAATTCACTGTTTAAAGTTTCAATATGCGATATTCAGAAACGTACAACGCATCTGAAAAAACATTTCTACAAACTCACATTAAGTGCAATAGTGTGTAACAAGAGCTCAAATAAGTATGTAATATCGTCATATTCACTGTTTATAGATAGAATTCGCGATGTTCAGAACATAATTCACATATATAAACACTTTTCGGAAATAGCACAATAAGTACAAAAGGAACTCGAATAAAGCTGTACTAGTATCAAATTCACTATTTAATGTTTCAATATGCGATACTCAGAAATGCACAACGCATTTATAAACACATTTCTACAAACACACATTAAGTGGAGTAGTAATCATCTGGAGCTGGAATAAGTATGAGATATCGTCATATTCACTGTTTCTAGAAGGAATTTGCAATATTCAGAAACATAAATCACATAAGAAAACACATTTAAGAAATTGCAAATTGTGTACAAAAGGAACTTGAATTATGCTGTATTAGCATCAAATTCACCGTTTATAGGTTGAATATGTGATATGCAGAAACGTACAACGCATCTGAAAACACATTTCTACAAACTCACATTAAATGCAATAGTATGTAAGAGGAGGTCGAATAAGTATGTAATATCATCATATTCACTGTTTATAGATGGAATTCGCGATATTCAGAAACATATATCACATGTGAAAACACATTTCGGAAACGGAAGAAAAAGTACAAAACGAACTCGAATAAGGTTGAATTAGCGTAAAATTCACTGTTTAAAGCTTGAATATTCGAAATTCAGAAACAGACAACACATTCATAAACAGATTTCTACAATCACACATTAAGTGGAATAGTAATTATCTGGAGCTAGAAAAGTATGAGATATCGTCATATTCACTGTTTATAGAAGGAATTTGCAATATTCAGAATCATAAATCACATAAGAAAACACATTTAGGAAATTGCACATTGTGTACAAAAGGAACTTGAATAAGGCTGTATTAGCGTCACATTCAACGTTTATATGTTGAATATGTGATTTTCAGAAACGGACAACGCATCTAGAAACACATTTCTACAATCACACATTAATTGCAATGAAAGCTCGAATAAGTACGTAATATCGTCATATTCACTGTTTATAGATGGAATTCCCGACGTTCAGAAACATAAATCAAATATGAAAACACATTTCGGAAATAGCACAATAAGTACAATAAGAACTCTAATTAGGCTATATTTGAATCAAATTCACTGTTTAAAGTTTCAATACGCGATATTCAGAAACGTACAACGCATCTGAAAACACATTTCTACAAACTCACATTAAATGCAATAGTATGTAACAGGCGCTCGAATAAGTATGTAATATCGTCATATTCACTGTTTAGATATGGAATTCAAGATATTCAGAGACTTAAATCACATAAGAAAACACATTTAGGAAATTGCATATTAAGTACAAAAGGAATTTGAATAATGCTGTATTAGCATCAAATTCACCGTTTATAGGTTGAATATGTGATATTCAGAAACGTACAACGCATCTGAAAAAACATTTCTACAAACTCACATTAAGTGCAATAGTTTGTAACAGGAGATCAAAAGAGTATGTAATATCGTCATATTCACTGTTTATAGATGGAATTCGCGATGTTCAGAAACATAATTCACATATAAAAAAACCTCTCGGAAGTAGCACAATAAGTACAAAAGGAACTCGAATAAGGCTGTACTAGTATCAAATTCACTATTTAATAGAGATATTTGGAATATTCAGAATCATAAATCACATAAGAAAAAACATTTAGGATATTGCACATTGTGTTCAAAAGGAAATTGAATAAGACTGTATTAGCGTGACATTCAACATTTATATGTTGAATATGTGATATTCAGAAACGGACAACGCATCTAGAAACACATTTCTACAATCACACATTAATTGCAATAAATGCTCGAATAAGTACGTAATATCGTCAAATTCATTGTTTATAGATGGAATTCGCGATGTTCAGAAACATAAATCACATATGAAAACACTTTTCGGAAATAGCACAATAAGTACACTAAGAACTCGAATTAGGCTACATTAATATCAAATTCACTGTTTAAAGTTTCAATATGCTATATTCAGAAACGTACAACGCATCTGAAAACACATTTCTACAAACTCACATTAAGTGCGATAGTATGTAAGAGGAGCTCGAATAAGTATGTAATATCATCGTATTCACAGTTTATAGATGGAATTCGCGATATTCAGAAACATATATCACATGTGAAAAGACATTTCGGAAATGGAAGAATAAGTACAAAAGGAACTCGAATAAGGTTGAATTAGCATAAAATTCACTGTTTAAAGCTTGAATATTCGAAATTCAGAAACAGACAAAACATCCATAAACAGATTTCTACAATCACACATTAAGTGGAATAGTAATTATCTGGAGCTAGAAAAGTATGAGATATCGTCATATTCACTGTTAATAGAAGGAATTTGCAATATTCAGAATCATAAATCACATAAGAAAACACATTTAGGAAATTGCACATTGAGTACAAAAGGAACTTGAATAAGGCTGTATTAGCGTCACATTCAACGTTTATATGTTTAATATGTGATATTCAGAAACGGACAACGCATCTAGAAACACATTTCTACAATCACACATTAATTGCAATTAAAGCTCGAATAAGTACGTAATATCGTCATATTCACTGTTTATAGATGGAAATCGCGATGTTCAGAAACATAAATCAAATATGAAAACACATTTCGGAAATAGCACAATAAGTACAATAAGAACTCTAATTAGGCTACATTTGAATCAAATTCACTGTTTAAAGTTTCAATACGCGATATTCAGAAACATACAACGCATCTGAAAACACATTTCTACAAACTCACATTAAATGCAATAGTATGTAACAGGCGCTCGAATAAGTATGTAATATCGTCATATTCACTGTTTAGAGATGGAATTCGAGATATTCAGAGACTTAAATCACATATGAAAACACATTTAGGAAATTGCATATTAAGTACAAAAATAATTTGAATAATGCTGTATTAGCATCAAATTCACCGTTTATAGGTTGAATATGTGATATTCAGAAACGTACAACGCATCTGAAAAAAACATTTCTACAAACTCACATTAAGTGCAATAGTGTGTAACAAGAGCTCAAATAAGTATGTAATATCGTCATATTCAGTGTTTATAGATGGAATTCGCGATGTTCAGAAAAATAATTCACATATATAAACACTTTTCGGAAATAGCACAATAAGTACAAAAGGAACTCGGATAAGGCTGTACTAGTATCAAATTAACTATTTAATGTTTGAATATGCGATACTCAGAAATGCACAACGCATTTATAAACACATTTCTACAAACACACATTAAGTGGAATATAATTGTCTGGAGCTGGAATAAGTATGAGATATCGTCATATTCACTGCTTCTTGAAGGAATTTGCAATATTCAGAAACATAAATCACATATGAATACACAATTCGAAAAAAGCACAATAAGTACAAAAAGACCTCGATTTAGGCTGTATTAGTATCAAATACACTGTTTAAAGATTCTATATGCGATATTCAGAAACAGACAACACATCCATAAACAGATTTCTACAATCACACATTAAGTGGAATAGTAATTATCTGGAGCTAGAAAAGTATGAGATATCGTCATATTCACTGTTTATAGAAGGAATTTGCAATATTCAGAATCATAAATCACATAAGAAAACACATTTAGGAAATTGCACATTGAGTACAAAAGGAACTTGAATGAGGCTGTATTAGCGTCACATTCAACGTTTATATGTTGAATATGTGATATTCAGAAACGGACAACGCTTCTAGAAACACATTTCTACAATCACACATTAATTGCAATAAAAGCTCGAATAAGTACGTAATAACGTCAAATTCATTGTTTATAGATGGAATTCGCGATGTTCAGAAACATAAATCACATATGAAAACACTTTTCGGAAATAGCACAATAAGTACACTAAGAACTCGAATTAGGCTACATTAGTATCAAATTCACTGTTTAAAGTTTCAATATGCGATATTCAGAAACGTACAACGCATCTGAAAACACATTTCTACAAACTCACATTAGATGCAATAGTATGTAACAAGAGCTCGAATAAATATGTAATATCGTCATATTCACTGTTTATAGATGGAATTCGAGATATTCAGAGACATAAATCACATATGAAAACACATTTAGGAAATTGCATATTAAGTACAAAAGGAACTTGAATAATGCTGTATTAGGATCAAATTCACCGTTTACAATTTGAATATGTGATATGCAGAAACGTACGACGCATCTGAAAACACATTTCTACAAACTCACATTAAGTATGTAAGAGGAGCTCGAATAAGTATGTAATATCGTCATATTCACTGCTTATAGATGGTATTCGCGATATTCAGAAACATATACCACATGTGAAAACACATTTCGGAAATGGAAGAAAAAGTACAAAAGGAACTCGAATAAGGATGAATTAGCGTAAAATTCACTGTTTAAAGTTTGAATATGCGATATTCAGAAACGTACAACGCATCTGAAAAAAACATTTCTACAAACTGACATTAAGTGCAATAGTGTGTAACAAGAGCTCAAATAAGTATGTAATATCGTCATATTCACTGTTTATAGATAGAATTCGCGATGTTCAGAACATAATTCACATATATAAACACTTTTCGGAAATAGCACAATAAGTACAAAAGGAAATCGAATAAAGCTGTTCTAGTATCAAATTCACTATTTAATGTTTCAATATGCGATACTCAGAAATGCACAACGCATTTATAAACACATTTCTACAAACACACATTAAGTGGAGTAGTAATCATCTGGAGCTGGAATAAGTATGAGATATCGTCATATTCACTGTTTCTAGAAGGAATTTGCAATATTCAGAAACATAAATCACATAAGAAAACACATTTAAGAAATTGCACATTGTGTACAAAAGGAACTTGAAAAATGCTGTATTAGCATCAAATTCACCGTTTATAGGTTGAATATGTGATATGCAGAAACGTACAACGCATCTGAAAACACATTTCTACAAACTCACATTAAATGCAATAGTATGTAAGAGGAGCTCGAATAAGTATGTAATATCATCATATTCACTGTTTATAGATGGAATTCGCGATATTCAGAAACATATATCACATGTGAAAAAACATTTCGGAAACGGAAGAAAAAGTACAAAAGGAACTCGAATAAGGTTGAATTAGCGTAAAATTCACTGTTTAAAGCTTGAATATTCGAAATTCAGAAACAGACAACACATCCATAAACAGATTTCTACAATCACACATTAAGTGGAATAGTAATTATCTGGAGCTAGAAAAGTATGAGATATCGTCATATTCACTGTTTATAGAAGGAATTTGCAATATTCAGAATCATAAATCACATAAGAAAACACATTTAGGAAATTGCACATTGTGTACAAAAGGAACTTGAATAAGGCTGTATTAGCCTCACATTCAACGTTTATATGTTGAATATGTGATTTTCAGAAACGGACAACGCATCTAGAAACACATTTCTACAATCACACATTAATTGCAATGAATGCTCGAATAAGTACGTAATATCGTCATATTCACTGTTTATAGATGGAATTCGCGATGTTCAGAAACATAAATCAAATATGAAAACACATTTCGGGAATAGCACAATAAGTACAATAAGAACTCTAATTAGGCTATATTTGAATCAAATTCACTGTTTAAAGTTTCAAAACGCGATATTCAGAAACGTACAACGCATCTGAAAACACATTTCTACAAACTCACATTAAATGCAATAGTATGTAACAGGCGCTCGAATAAGTATGTAATATCGTCATATTCATTGTTTAGATATGGAATTCGAGATATTCAGAGACTTAAATCACATAAGAAAACACATTTAGGAAATTGCATATTAAGTACAAAAGGAATTTGAATAATGCTGTATTAGCATCAAATTCACCGTTTATAGGTTGAATATGTGATATTCAGAAACGTACAACGCATCTGAAAAAACATTTCTACAAACTCACATTAAGTGCAATAGTTTGTAACAGGAGATCAAAAGAGTTTGTAATATCGTCATATTCACTGTTTATAGATGGTGTCGTGCCTAATTTGAGGATATTACTGGGTAGCGAGGAAGGGAGCGGTTGTCAGTATTCCTAAATTAAGCAGACGAATGCTTGACACAATAGTGTAAGGTTTTATTATAAAAAACATAAAAATAGGAACTGAATAATAAGTATTTGATATTAAAATAGTAAAATTAAGTTCTATTATGAGCATTCGTGAATAACTGTCTAAATCCCTTGGCTGTGCTACCGGAGTATCAAATAGCTGTAAGCTACTTACAATTCAATAGACGAAAGCCCATGGTGTCCATGTTGGTTTAGGTTGTGAGAATCACACTTGACTGTAACCAGACCTCGAGGATACGATGTATGCTTAAAGTGTCTTCAAGTAGTTCTGCCCTAACCGTTAATCGGTTTAGAATATATAGTATGATTTAGCCTTCAGAAAGGATAAATCATAACTTGATAGTGTAATATTGTTTTCTGACAGTTATGTAATTGATCACAAATACTCACAATAGTATTTGAAATAATGCAATGCTACCTTGAGAATTGCTGCTTAGTTAAACACATCGACAAACAGTGCAGGTGTTTGTTTATAAGTGCTTATGACATAAGATGATATAGAATTGCTCACTCTGGGGTCCTGGGTGCGATGCCAGGGCACCACACTCTCCCTTCACCAGAGAAGAATTATTGTGAAATATATTCTTACAAGAAAAAAAACTAATAACAGTAATAACATAAAAATAACAAAGAAAATACCCAATTCTATACATAGTTAAAATACATGTAGTGAATATAATACAAAAAAAATTCTGCTTCATTGTTTCTTGTATTGCTCTTCCCTTTCTTCCGTGGCTGATTCTTCTTCTTCTTCTTCCGTTTCGTATCTTCTCATTTAATTTCTTCACCTCCTGCTTTTCTCGTTTGTTTACCATCCTCCTTTCTTGCTTTTCTCGTTTACCATCCTCCTCTCCTACACTTCTCTGGCGATCATCTTCATCTTACGATGAATAGACTTCCCGTAGGATCTTCGGCTTTCCTTGTATACCGTGGTGTCGTTGGTGTCGGTGTCTCTGTGTTCGCCTGGTTAGCGAGACGTCTTTCCGTCGGAACGGTTACTTCTGCATCCTTCGGAATTTGCTTTTTTAGACATAGGACAATTTTCTTCTGAAAAATAGTTAATGTTATGATTATAATTATCATTACTCCATTTGCGGCTATGATAATGATCAGGTTCCTTAGCATACAATCATGCTTCAATAAATCTTCTGTTTCTCGGCGTCGCTGTATTTCTGCCAGCGGGGCTCCCTCCTTATGTTTCTGCGCGATGTCTTCTATTATAGACCGTAATTTTTCTGGTTCCTGGAACAATGTTTGCTCACTGGTAGAAATTAAAGAGTCTATTCCTGGTATCACAAGGGGTGTGCTGATTGATGTCTCAATTTTGCTTCTTCCCAGAGAGTGAGGCAAGAGTGTAAACGAGTTACCATAAACATAGCAGTTATGGCTATTGTTGAGAATTCCTGTCCCCTCGATAGTGATGTCGTGCTTCCTGGTATATGAGAACTGCGCCTCTGAGGTCTGGCACCTCAATGTGAGTCTTGTAGCCTCGGACACGCTGTATAACCAGAAAGTGCTATCGGGGGCTCTGATCCACAATGGAATAAATGGAGAAGGAATAATTAATTTGTTACACTGCTGATGGGTTCTTTCTGTCTCTCCTAGAAAAATTGAAATCAAACAATGATTGGCATGTTGGTCATACAGGGCTATATTAGCTGGACAAATAGTAAATAGCCCTTGTTTACATTGACCAATTTCTTCAGGCGTCAGGGTAGCAAACAACTGCTTGCTCTCCGACACAGCCAGGTACTGGTGAGTTATCTCAAAACTCACAAACTGATTGATAGAAGGAACAAGGGTAGGTAAGGAGTAAACGTGAAATATCTCGAAAAACCTGTCTGCTGCTCTTAAGGGTATGTCTACTAATAATCGAATCTTATTGAACGTCGCAGCCGCGTGTACTTCAGATATTGAATAAAATATATGCATGTTATCGTCCGTCGGAGAAGTTAATAATGAAATACCTTCCGGTAATTTTAAAGCTATCTGGTTTAAAGCATTCTTTAAGACCGTAGGGCTTATTAAAATTGAAGATAGTCTTCCTGTTGCTGTTACGTCTAATGCTTCCTGTAATTGTATCAGGTTTTCACGTGTTTGCAATAAAACAATCTCCATTTCTCTTATATTAGCTGTCATGACTGAAATTTGCTGCGTGTTGTGATTTAATGATTGCACGGCGCTCGTAATCGAGTTAACGCATGCCTGGCCTAGTGATACCACTGCCTTAGCGTTATCTGTCACCTTCGCATCGAGAGCGTGTAGATAAGTAAGTTGGTGCTCCGATATATGAGTCATGTCACGTGTGTAAGTTTGTATGTGTTCTATCTCTGTATTTAGTCTTTTTAAATCTCGGGTGCTTAATGTTCCAAATAAATAACGTAATCCGTACCCTACTATATTCATCAACCCCCTCCTATTCCTTACATAAGGGCGATCTTCAGGTAATAAAGCTTGAAATGCGCGTATCTGCTGGTGTACGCTAAATGAAACGTTGTGTAACCTTTGTACTTCTATGTTATAAGTTTCCTTTAATTGATCAGTCAGGCTGTTTCTTTCCGCTAAAATTTGTAAATTGCGCACCATTACTTCTAAAGATTTTTCATATAATTTTATTGATTTGGAATAATCTTCTACGTTTATGTCAGCAGCTATAGTCCATTTATCTCCTGTAATGAGGATGTCTCTTTCTTTCATGAATACTACTCCTTTATCTGGCTGGATTTCACTAAGGTAGCTCGCAGCTACAACAGTTGTTACGATACATAACCCTGTAACAAACAGAAACAATTGTTGTTGACTTGAATTTAATGCTTTCCCGAACGCAAATTGTATCGGGGCTCCTTGTTATTGACATTTTTATCTCCTTCCCTTAAACTATCTGCTGCATCGTTTCCAGATGCATTACTTAATTGCTCATTAGTAACTAACTCATTGTTAAATTGTCGCGTCTTCTCCCGCGATCTCAAATTATATTCGTTCGTCCCTGAATTCTCTTTTTCTACACTTCTTGGAGGTACCCACTCATCTTCGCTTTCGATTATTCTCTGACTTGTTTGTTGTTCTTTTCCTGAGTTTACCCTTCCTGTGTCAGTTGCCTCGTTGACTAGCAACCGACCAGCAGGAGGAATCAGTATCTCTGGTTCTGGCGGCCCTGTGTCTTCGCGCGCCCTGTGTTTCTTTGGAGGTCTTTTTATTTTCATGCTTTTATCTTCAGTGAACTCAGGTCCCGATATTCGACTACCCTTCAGTCGATTTATGTGAACTGCTTGGTCCTTACCATTATCTTTTCTAATTATATAAGTTAGCTATGACAACCGTTTTACCACCCTGTAGGGGCCTCTCCAAGGGAACGCGAATTTCCGCGCCACTCCGTGCTTCGTTGTGGGGTCGTGCAAATACACAAACTCTCCTATTTTGAAACTTCTTATTTTTGTTCCTTGATCGTAATATTGTTTAGATCTTTTCTGAGCTTCCTGATTCTCTTTTCTTACCGCATCGTAAGCTATTTTTAATTTGTCAGCTAATTCTTTTATGTGCTTCTGATATTCATTGTCTGTAGTACTCTTAATCAGCATTTCTCGCATACAGTCTTCTACTGGAAGTCGCATTTCTCGTCCAAACACTAAGTAATGTGGAGAGTAACCAGTAATGGTATGGGGTGTACCTCTATATGCCATGACAGCATACGGAAGGTACTGATCCCATTTCTTTACGTCTCGAGTCACAAAATGTGATATCATATCTATCAAAACCTTATGAAATCGCTCACATACTCCATTGCTTTGAGGGTGCAGGGGAGACGTATGCAATCTTTTTACTTGCAAACGTTTGCACGTTTCCTGCACTAGTTTGGACATGAACTGCGCTCCTCTGTCTGAAAGTAAAAATTTTGGAATTCCATATTGGGTTACTATGTGTGCTACGAAGACTTTTGCTACGGTTTCTGCAGTTTGATCAGATACCGGTATGGCAAAACAGTATCTCGTAAAATGATCTACAAAAGTGATCACGTACCTATTACCTGCCAGCGAGACTGGTAACGGTCCCACAAAATCGGTAGAAAGAATTTCTAAAAATTCAGTCGCCTTAGGAGGTTCTCCTAAGGGGGCTACCGGGCAGTACCCTGTTTTCCTTCTTGCACAACTATCACAGGTACTAATATAGTCTTCGACATCTCGTCTTAGACCTTTCCACCAATACTTTTGCGTAAGTCTGGCTATCGTTCTCTTTATGCCTTGATGTCCAGCTAAGTGTGATGAGTGATATATGTGTAATAAAAGGGGTACAAGTGTTCTTGGTACTATTATCTGATAGTGGCCATAAATTTCGTCACTAAGTTTTACAAGCAACCCGTCATCATTGATTTTGAATTTATTGCCTAAAGACTTAAATTGTTCACAACAAAATTCGTCTGTTAGCTGGGCGTTTCTCATTTTATCAATGGTGATACTAGAATCAATTATAACCGAAGCTATATGCCTAGACAAAGCATCTACGTGGGGAATCTGTCTTCCAGCCCGATGTACCACTTCATAGTCGAATTCCGCAAGTCTAAGACCCCACCGAGTGAGTCTCGAACTCGGGTCCTTTATATTTAGTAGCCATTTTAGGGCTGCATGGTCCGTAAATAAAATAAACTTACGTCCATACAAATAACAACGGAATTGCTTCGTGGCAAAAATTACCGCTAACAATTCTCGTTCAGAACAGGTGTATCTACTTTCGGCGCCGGAAAGCTGGCGACTACAGTAGGCTACAGGCTGCTCAAGACCATTCCTTACTTGAGACAGAATAGATCCGATTGCTGTCTGGCTAGCGTCACACGTGACGTAGAATACTTCTGAAAAATCAGGATATATTAGCAAAGGGGATGTACTTAAAATTTCTTTCAACTTTTCAAATGCCGCATTTTGCTCCGATTCCCAGCGGAATGTATTCTCTTTCTTAGTTAAGCGAGTCAAAGGGGCTGCAATTTCTGCGAAATTGTTAATATGCCTCCTGTAATAAGATGTTAATCCGATAAAATATCTAACTTCCTTTAGGGTTTTGGGTACAGGATAATTCTGGACTGCTTGTATTTTCTTTGGATCGGGTTTTACGCCGTCCTTCGATACAATATGTCCCAAATATTCGACTTCGTCGGCCGCGAATTGGCATTTTTCTGGTTGCATTTTGAAATTTGCTGCTTCCAGCCTTTTGAATATTCTCTCCAATTTGTCCACATGTTCTGGCACGTCTCGGGAAAATAAAATTAAATCGTCGATATAGGGGATGACATCCCTGTCTCGTAATCCTGCTGATATCAATTCCATACCCCTCTGATAAGTAGATGGGGCGTTACGTAATCCAAAACACATTTTATTATAATGAAAATGACCTTGGGGGTGCTGAATGCAGTTTTCTCCCTATCTTTCTCAGAGATCTCTATTTGATAGTACCCGCTTGCCATGTCTAAAACAGAAAATACCTTACTGTGACCCAGAGCGTCTAGCGTGTCTATGATGTTCGGTATCGGGTACACTTCAGGTTTTGTAAGGTTGTTGAGTTGACGTAAGTCTACCACCAGCCTGAATTTAGGTTTACCGTCAGTAGATTTCTTTTTTACCATTATTATAGGACTATTCCAGGGGGGAAAACTTTCCTCTATTATCCCCTTCTTCAGCATATCGTTAATTTGTCTTTCTACTTCTGGTTTGAGTGCATGGGGTATCCTATAAGGCTTTTTCTTGACTGGCGAAGCGTCTCCTGTATCTATCTCATGCTGTATTATGTTGGTGCATCCAATATCTGTACTTCCCTCTATATAAAATAAATGTCTATATTTTCTTAAAACGACTCCTAGTCTGTCCGCGTTTTCCTTAGACAAATGGTTTAATTTTTCCTCTAAGTATTTTTCAAAGTGGCTGTCTACGCCTTCGATACTTTTGGCAGGTACCTGAGTTACACTGTTCACATTTGATGTTTCAAATTCACAGATATCTTCTACAAGACTAACTGTGCCTAAGTTAGTTCCTTTGTTTATCACTATTTCTTCCTGGGAGATATTTAACAAAATTACTGACATATAGCCTATCGTATTCTCGCTACTGCTACGTGTCCTATGTGTTTCATTACTAGTAGTGATGGTATTAACTACTCTTAGTTCGTTCTCGCTGTGTCCAAGATGCTTAACTCCTATTTCATTACTTCCTTGTGTTGCATTATTGCTCTCGTATGTTATGCTATCGACAGAAACGGACAACTGTGATTCTACCTCTTTGCATCTTTGAGCTTCAGGATCTGTCTGTCCATTCACTCGCTGGAAACATGGAATATTTTGATACCTTTCATCCGCCAACTGACTGACTAGGGACGTAGGGGAAACTGCAGGACATACAGTACTTGTGAGGTAAACGTTACCTCCGGGGACTTTCGGCAAAGTGGTTCCACCACGCGAGATATCAAATAAGGATCCTTTACATACAACTGCGCTAGCGACTCTAGGCGCAAAAACACCCGGTAAGAACATAGCATCTACCGGTTCAAAAACAACTACTTGAGGGACAGTAAGATTACCGCGTCCAATAATCTTACCACGGACTATTCTCGCTGCCAGAGGTGGTAGCATTATGGTTTCCGGTTGGGACACCCGTGCATGCCAGCTGGTACTAACATTTGGATCAGTTGGTCCCGGCTCCAGAACTGCTTCATGAGTGGCCATCCCGTTGAAGTCAGTTGTGTGTGAGTTAACCTCACTTGAGCAGTTTAAGGGAACAACATTCTTTCCTATTGTTAAAGTACCGGCTCTTAGGTCCAAAATTGCTTCCACTTTCTGGAGAAAATCGATACCCAATATTCCATGTCCAGGGACATTTAATTCACATATCTGAAAATTGTGTAAAAATGTTTCTTTACCTATTGTGAATTCTATAACTTGTTCTCCTAGGATACCTAACTTAGTTCCTGTAATTCCCCTAGCCGCTATCTCACTTTCTTTTAATCGTACTCCACTCACTGCCGGTTTCAACAACGAAATAGTGGATCCGGAGTCCACCAACAAATCAACCGCAATTTCCCCTATAACCGAGTGGAGCAGCGGCCCCGTCGCGGACCTTTCTACTGCTGGTACGATTAATTTCGGCTTGCTTTCGGGAAAACCTTCGGGGATGCTCTGGTTTTCCCTATTCCGTTTAAATCTGGACGGCCCTCACGTCCTTCAGTACAATATCTTGCTATGTGACCCAATTTCCGGCAATTATTACATTGGATATCTCGCCTGCCTGCGCCCTGGTAGCCGTCGCTACCCCTCGTAGGTTGTAAGTTGCTCTCCCTTTTCCCAAGGCCTGACCTAACACCTCTCTCTGACCCCCGGTGAAATTCCCTCCCGGTGTCTCTTTCGTAATACCCCCGGTTATTACTATTTTGGTTCTTATTCTTATATGCCTGTTGCGACGGTCTGTCCCTAGCACTTCCTACGACGAATACCTGTGAGTGAGTCAGCTCACGGTTAGCACTGGCCTCCTTTTCTGCTTTAAATGTTGCCATCGCAACTTTCAGTGCTTTTTCTAATGTGTCAGGCATATTTACTTTAACCATTAATCCTGGGTTACCTCTCAAGCCATTAATAAACGCAGATAATAATCTCTTCTCTGCTTGTCTATTATAAATTACTTGCTCAGCTTTTACTACTGAAAATTCCATTGTTTTCCTATTTAACGCTCTTAGCCTATCTGCAAATTCTTCTGGAGTTTCGTTCTTTTCTTGTTTAGCATTTTGCAATTGAACATAATAATAAAATTCATTTTCCTTATCTTTAAACCTTTGCACTAGCGTCTCTTTTAATTTTTCAAATGTAACATTCCCACCCTGTAGGTCCGGGTGTGTTTCTAAAAATGTTTGAGCAGCACCTTGTAGTTTTATTGTGACTATGTGTACTTTAACGATGTCTGTTAGTCCACCTAAGCTTGCTACTGTTTCTACTAAACGAAGGAAGCTTTGAATAGAACCACAACCTTTGTCCCTCCATACTGGAACAGAATTTATTACTGTTAAATCCTTAGTAGCTATTTTAGCTGTTACTGCGTCACCTGTACTTGTCATATTCGCATTTGTTGATAATGAACTCAAAACTGCAAGTTAAACATATTCGTACCTGACCTACACTACTTGAAAGGAATGCTGAGTGTGTAAACTATTACAAATGTTTCGCTCTCACTTTTCCTACAATATACACTGTCGTTCTGTACACAGACGAACGGAAAAGAATTATAGGGCGTGAATTCTACTAGACGGTAATCAATTAAACTAATGTAATTCCGTTATTACCGAATCTGGCCTGGGGAAAAGCCCATTAGTTAACAATTAATTAAGCTAGTTTAAACCGCTGCCACCAATTCTGTCGTGCCTAATTTGAGGATATTACTGGGTAGCGAGGAAGGGAGCGGTTGTCAGTATTCCTAAATTAAGCAGACGAATGCTTGACACAATAGTGTAAGGTTTTATTATAAAAAACATAAAAATAGGAACTGAATAATAAGTATTTGATATTAAAATAGTAAAATTAAGTTCTATTATGAGCATTCGTGAATAACTGTCTAAAACCCTTGGCTGTGCTACCGGAGTAACAAATAGCTGTAAGCTACTTACAATTCAATAGACGAAAGCCCATGGTGTCCATGTTGGTTGAGGTTGTGAGAATCACACTTGACTGTAACCAGACCTCGAGGATACGATGTATGTTTAAAGTGTCTTCAAGTAGTTCTGCCCTAACCGTTAATCGTTTTAGAATATATAGTATGATTTAGCCTTCAGAAAGGATAAATCATAACTTGATAGTGTAATATTGTTTTCTGACAGTTATGTAATTGATCACAAATACTCACAATAGTATTTGAAATAATGCAATGCTACCTTGAGAATTGCTGCTTAGTTAAACATATCGACAAACAGTCCAGGTGTTTGTTTATAAGTGCTTATGACATAAGATGATATAGAATTGCTCACTCTGGGGTCCTGGGTGCGATGCCAGGGCACCACAATGGAATTTGCGATTTTCAGAAACATAATTCACATACAAAAAAACTTCTCGGAAGTAGCACAATAAGTACAAAAGGAACTCGAATAAGGCTGTACTAATATCAAATTCACTATTTAATAGAGATATTTGCAATATTCAGAATCATAAATCACATAAGAAAAAACATTTAGGATATTGCACATTGTGTTCAAAAGGAAATTGAATAAGACTGTATTAGCGTCACATTCAACGTTTATATGTTGAATATGTGATATTCAGAAACGGACAACGCATCTAGAAACACATTTCTACAATCACACATTAATTGCAATAAAAGCTCGAATAAGTACGTAATATCGTCAAATTCATTGTTTATAGATGGAATTCGCGATGTTCAGAAACATAAATCACATATGAAAACACTTTTCGGAAATAGCACAATAAGTACACTAAGAACTCGAATTAGGCTACATTAGTATCAAATTCACTGTTTAAAGTTTCAATATGCGATATTCAGAAACGTGCAACGCATCTGAAAACACATTTCTACAAACTCACATTAAGTGCGATAGTATGTAAGAGGAGCTCGAATAAGTATGTAATATCATCGTATTCACTGTTTATAGATGGAATTCGCGATATTCAGAAACATATATCACATGTGAAAAGACATTTCGGAAATGGAAGAATAAGTACAAAAGGAACTCGAATAAGGTTGAATTAGCGTAAAATGAACTGTTTAAAGCTTGAATATTCGAAATTCAGAAACAGACAACACATCCATAAACAGATTTCTACAATCACACATTAAGTGGAATAGTAATTATCTGGTGCTAGAAAAGTATGAGATATCGTCATATTCACTGTTAATAGAAGGAATTTGCAATATTCAGAATCATAAATCACATAAGAAAACACATTTAGGAAATTGCACATTGAGTACAAAAGGAACTTGAATAAGGCTGTATTAGCGTCACATTCAACGTTTATATGTTGAATATGTGATATTCAGAAACGGACAACGCATCTAGAAACACATTTCTACAATCACACATTAATTGCAATAAAAGCTCGAATATGTACGTAATATCGTCATATTCACTGTTTATATGTGGAATTCGCGATGTTCAGAAACATAAATCACATATGAAAACACATTTCGGAAATAGCACAATAAGTACAATAAGAACTCGAATTAGGCTATATTTGAATCAAATTCACTGTTTAAAGTTTCAATACGCGATATTCAGAAACATACAACGCATCTGAAAACACATTTCTACAAACTCACATTAAATGCAATAGTATGTAACAGGCGCTCGAATAAGTATGTAATATCGTCATATTCACTGTTTAGAGATGGAATTCGAGATATTCAGAGACTTAAATCACATATGAAAACACATTTAGGAAATTGCATATTAAGTACAAAAGGAATTTGAATAATGCTGTATTAGCATCAAATTCACCGTTTATAGGTTGAATATGTGATATTCAGAAACGTACAACGCATCTGAAAAACATTTGTACAAACTCACATTAAGTGCAATAGTGTGTAACAAGAGCTCAAATAAGTATGTAATATCGTCATATTCACTGTTTACAGATGGAATTCGCGATGTTCAGAAAAATATGTCACATATATAAACACTTTTCGGAAATAGCACAATAAGTACAAAAGGAACTCGGATAAGGCTGTACTAGTATCAAATTAACTATTTAATGTTTGAATATGCGATACTCAGAAATGCACAACGCATTTATAAACACATTTCTACCAACACACATTAAGTGGAATAGTAATTGTCTGGAGCTGGAATAAGTATGAGATATCGTCATAATCACTGTTTCTTGAAGGAATTTGCAATATTCAGAAACATAAATCACATATGAATACACTATTCGAAAAAAGCACAATAAGTACAAAAAGACCTCGATTTAGGCTGTATTAGTATCAAATACCCTGTTTAAAGATTCTATATGCGATATTCAGAAACAGACAACACATCCATAAACAGATTTCTACAATCACACATTAAGTGGAATAGTAATTATCTGGAGCTAGAAAAGTATGAGATATCGTCATATTCACTGTTTATAGAAGGAATTACAATATTCAGAATCATAAATCACATAAGAAAACACATTTAGGAAATTGCACATTGAGTACAAAAGGAACTTGAATGAGGCTGTATTAGCGTCACATTCAACGTTTATATGTTGAATATGTGATATTCACAAACGGACAACGCTTCTAGAAAAACACATTTCTACAATCACACATTAATTGCAATAAAAGCTCGAATAAGTACGTAATAACGTAAATTCATTGTTTATAGATGGAATTCGCGATGTTCAGAAACATAAATCACATATGAAAACACTTTTCGGAAATAGCACAATAAGTACACTAAGAACTCGAATTAGGCTACATTAGTATCAAATTCACTGTTTAAAGTTTCAATATGCGATATTCAGAAACGTACAACGCATCTGAAAACACATTTCTACAAACTCACATTAGATGCAATAGTATGTAACAAGAGCTCGAATAAATATGTAATATCGTCATATTCACTGTTTATAGATGGAATTCGAGATATTCAGAGACATAAATCACATATGAAAACACATTTAGGAAATTGCATATTAAGTACAAAGGGAACTTGAATAATGCTGTATTAGGATCAAATTCACCGTTTATAATTTGAATATGTGATATGGAGAAACGTACGACGCATCTGAAAACACATTTCTACAAACTCACATTAAGTATGTAAGAGGAGCTCGAATAAGTATGTAATATCGTCATATTCACTGCTTATAGATGGTATTCGAGATATTCAGAAACATATATCACATGTGAAAACACATTTCGGAAATGGAAGAAAAAGTACAAAAGGAACTCGAATAAGGATGAATTAGCGTAAAATTCACTGTTTAAAGTTTCAATATGCGATATTCAGAAACGTACAACGCATCTGAAAAAACATTTCTACAAACTCACATTAAGTACAATAGTGTGTAACAAGAGCTCAAATAAGTATGTAATATCGTCATATTCACTGTTTATAGATAGAATTCGCGATGTTCAGAACATAATTCACATATATAAACACTTTTCTGAAATAGCACAATAAGTACAAAAGGAACTCGAATAAAGCTGTACTAGTATCAAATTCACTATTTAATGCTTCAATATGCGATACTCAGAAATGCACAACGCATTTATAAACACATTTCTACAAACACACATTAAGTGGAGTAGTAATCATCTGGAGCTGGAATAAGTATGAGATATCGTCATATTCACTGTTTCTAGAAGGAATTTGCAATATTCAGAAACATAAATCACATATGAATACACATTTTGAAAAAAGCACAATAAGTACAAAAAGAACTCGAATTAGGCTGTATTAGTATCAAATTCACTGTTTAAAGATTCTATATGCGATATTCAGAAACGGAAAACGCATTTATAAACACATTTCTACAATCACACGTTAAGTGGAATAGTAATCATCTGGAGCTGGAATAAGTATGAGATATCGTCATATTCACTGTTTCTAGAAGGAATTTGCAATATTCAGAAACATAAATCACATAAGAAAACACATTTAGGAAATTGCACATTGTGTACAAAAGGAACTTGAATAAGACTGTATTAGCGTCACATTCAACGTTTATATGTTGAATATGTGATATTCAGAAACATACAACGCATCTGAAAAAACATTTCTACAAACTCACATTAAGTGCAATAGTGTGTAACAAGAGCTCAAATAAGTATGTAATATCGTCATATTCACTGTTTATAGATGGAATTCGCGATGTTCAGAAACATAATTCACATATATAAACACTTTTCAGAAATAACACAATAAGTACAAAAGGAACTCGGAATAAGGCTGTACTAGTATCAAATTCACTATTTAATGTTTCAATATGCGATACTCAGAAATGCACAACGCATTTATAAACACATTTCTACAAACACACATTAAGTGGAATAGTAATTATTTGGAGCTGGAATAAGTACGAGATATCATCATATTCACTGTTTCTAGAAGGTATTTGCAATATTCAGAAACATAAATCACATAAGAAAACACATTTAGGAAATTGCACATTGTGTACAAAAGGAACTTGAATAAGACTGTATTAGCGTCACATTCAACGTTTATATGTTGAATATGTGATATTCAGAAACGGACAACGCATCTGAAAAAACATTTCTACAAACTCACATTAAGTGCAATAGTGTGTAACAAGAGCTCAAATAAGTATGTAATATCGTCATATTCACTGTTTATAGATGGAATTCGCGATGTTCAGAAACATAATTCACATATATAAACACTTTTCAGAAATATCACAATAAGTACAAAAGGAACTCGGAATAAGGCTGTACTAGTATCAAATTCACTATTTAATGATTCTATGTGCGATATTCAGAAACGGAAAACGCATTTATAAACACATTTCTACAATCACACATTAAGTGGAATAGTAATCATCTGGAGCTGGAATAAGTATGAGATATCGTCATATTCACTGTTTCTAGAAGGAATTTACAATATTCAGAAACATAAATCACATAAGAAAACACATTTAGGAAATTGCACATTGTGTACAAAAGTAACTTCAATAAGACTGTATTAGCGTCACATTCAACGTTTATATGTTGAATATGTGATATTCAGAAACGGACAACGCATCTAGAAACACATTCACACATTAATTGCAATAAAAGCTCGAATAAGTACGTAATATCGTCAAATTCATTGTTTATAGATGGAATTCGCGATGTTCAGGAACATAAATCACATATGAAAACACATTTCGGAAATAGCACAATAAGTACAATAAGAACTCTAATTAGGCTATATTTGAGTCAAATTCACTGTTTAAAGTTTCAATACGCGATATTCAGAAACATACAACGCATCTGAAAAAACATTTCTACAAACTCACATTAAGTGCAATAGTGTGTAACAAGAGCTCAAATAAGTATGTAATATCGTCATATTCACTGTTTATAGATGGAATTCGCGATGTTCAGAAACATAATTCACATATATAAACACTTTTCGGAAAGCACAATAAGTACAAAAGGAACTCGGATAAGGCTGTACTAGTATCAAATTAACTATTTAATGTTTCATTATGCGATACTCAGAAATGCACAACGCATTTATAAACACATTTCTACAAACACACATTAAGTGGAGTAGTAATCATCTGGAGCTGGAATAAGTATGAGATATCGTCATATTCACTGTTTCTAGAAGGAATTTGCAATATTCAGAAACATAAATCACATAAGAAAACACATTTAAGAAATTGCACATTGTGTACAAAAGGAACTTGAATAATGCTGTATTAGCATCAAATTCACCGTTTATAGGTTGAATATGTGATATGCAGAAACGTACAACGCATCTGAAAACACATTTCTACAAACTCACATTAAATGCAATAGTATGTAAGAGGAGCTCGAATAAGTATGTAATATCATCATATTCACTGTTTATAGATGGAATTCGCGATATTCAGAAACATATATCACATGTGAAAACACATTTCGGAAATGGAAGAAAAAGTACAAAAGGAACTGGAATAAGGTTGAATAAGCGTAAAATTCACTGTTTAAAGCTTGAATATTCGAAATTCAGAAACAGACAACACATCCATAAACAGATTTCTACAATCACACATTAAGTGGAATAGTAATTATCTGGAGCCAGAAAAGTATGAGATATCGTCATATTCACTGTTTATAGAAGGAATTTGCAATATTCAGAATCATAAATCACATAAGAAAACACATTTAGGAAATTGCACATTGTGTACAAAAGGAACATGAATAAGGCTGTATTAGCGTCACATTCAACGTTTATATGTTGAATATGTGATTTTCAGAAACGGACAACGCATCTAGAAACACATTTCTACAATCACACATTAATTGCAATGAAAGCTCGAATAAGTACGTAATATCGTCATATTCACTGTTTATAGATGGAATTCGCGATGTTCAGAAACATAAATCAAATATGAAAACACATTTCGGAAATAGCACAATAAGTACAATAAGAACTCTAATTAGGCTATATTTGAATCAAATTCACTGTTTAAAGTTTCAATACGCGATATTCAGAAACGTACAACGCATCTGAAAACACATTTCTACGAACTCACATTAAATGCAATAGTATGTAACAGGCGCTCGAATAAGTATGTAATATCGTCATATTAACTGTTTAGATATGGAATTCGAGATATTCAGGGACTTAAATCACATAAGAAAACACATTTAGGAAATTGCATATTAAGTACAAAAGGAATTTGAATAATGCTGTATTAGCATCAAATTCACCGTTTATAGGTTGAATATGTGATATTCAGAAACGTACAACGCATCTGAAAAAACATTCTACAAACTCACATTAAGTGCAATAGTTTGTATCAGGAGCTCAAATAAGTATGTAATATCGTCATATTCACTGTTTATAGATGGAATTCGCGATGTTCAGAAACATAATTCACATATAAAAAAACTTTTCGGAAGTAGCACAATAAGTACAAAAGGAACTCGAATAAGGCTGTACTAGTATAAAATTCACTATTTAATAGAGGAATTTTCAATATTCAGAATCATAAATCACATAAGAAAAAACATTTAGGATATTGCACATTGTGTTCAAAAGGAAATTGAATAAGACTGTATTAGCGTCACATTCAACGTTTATATGTTGAATATGTGATATTCAGAAACGGACAACGCATCTAGAAACCAGAGGTGTACAAATCTCAATTTTAGCTTGCCCAAACCCGCTTGAACGCCAGGCAAGCAAGTTGCCAGCGTCATAGCTAGGAAGCAGGCAGGTTTCTTTAAGCCCGATGGGTCAGGTCAAACCCAGCCTAGGCAAGTCAGAATAAGCTTGCGACATTCCTATCAGCCAAACAACTGTAGTTGCTGAGTGTAGGTAATACTTTCTTGCTTTTCTACATGCTGGTAGAAGAAATTCACCATGCAGATAAATAAAAGGTGGATAAAGTATTAAAAATCGTTTTAGCGTCTTAACACAATTATTATTTTTATTATTAGGTAGATTTCGAAGAAAAATCTACCTAATGACTTTCAAAAAATTCGTTCATATCGTTACGTTTCATGCCTCCCTAAGTACGAAACCACCGCCTGTTAAACAAATTGTGATATTTATATTTATATACAGTATATGTATATGTATGTATATATATATTTATATATATGCATATATATCTTTACACGCTTGCGGCCGTAATTTTCAAGATATTTGAATCAAATTTTATTATGTTATTTCTAGGCCCAATAGTTCAGACAAGTTCGTTAATGAGCAAAATTGGCCTAAGGGGGTGGTCGGGGGAGGGGTTTGAAATTTTAAAACATTTATATCTCGGCCCCTATGAAGTATAGAGGGAAACTTTGATTGAATAAATTAGAGTAGGCTACTCCTTATGGAGTTCACAGTGACACCAACGATTCGGGGGTTTTGGGAGTACGAGTGGGGGTGGGGGTGGGGGTATGGGGATGGAAATTCGAAATTTTCGAAACTACGTCTAGTGGGGTATCGTTGAAAAGCTCTTGATGAGTACTCTACAAATCAATAACTAGTTTCTTGATAGTTCTCATATAAGGCGAGATTTGAATGTTTTAAAAAGTTCTCTTTCCTCTTTTTTGCAGTTATTATTGCGGGTTTGTCATGCTAAGGCTAAAGAAGAAGAGTGCTACGCAGCGACAGTAAATTAAAACAAAAGCACTTCGAAATCTACCTCAGCTTGTAGGCTTGCCTAAAGGGATTTTTGTTATTGTTATTAATGATTTTATGATGTTTTCTCGAAAATGTTTGAAAATTTTTCCCATGCCGGACTAGTACTTTTGTTCATTGAAAATTAATTAAAACTGTTCACATTTTAGTTTCTCCTCGGCTTCCTTCAGGGTAAAATTCTCTAAATACATCTGAAGTTCCTCAACTACGTAACTGCACGACTTACCAGTGCACTGCTATACCCAGTTTCATATTCTTTCCGCCAGGCCTTGCAGTTTCCTTAGGTCCTGAGCAACCCACCAAGTTATGAAGAGCTTATGACTCGTAGCGACAGTATTTCTTATCATCGTTGTAATCTGGCTTGCTTTCAAGTCAAGCAAGTTAAAAGCTGTGACTGGTTGCAGAATTTCAAAGGGGCAGGCAAGCTAAAATCAGAATATGTACACCTCTACTAGAAACACATTTCTACAATCACACATTAATTGCAATAAAAGCTCGAATAAGTACGTAATATCGTCAAATTCATTGTTTATAGATGGAATTCGCGATGTTCAGAAACATAAATCACATATGAAAACACTTTTCGGAAATAGCACAATAAGTACACTAAGAACTCGAATTAGGCTACATTAGTATCAAATTCACTGTTTAAAGTTTCAATATGCGATATTCAGAAACGTACAACGCATCTGAAAACACATTTCTACAAACTCACATTACATGCAATAGTATGTAACAAGAGCTCAAACAAATATGTAATATCGTCATATTCACTGTTTATAGATGGAATTCGAGATATTCAGAGACATAAATCACATATGAAAACACATTTAGGAAATTGCATATTAAGTACAAAAGGAACCTGAATAATGCTGTATTAGGATCAAATTCACCGTTTATAGGTTGAATATGTGACATGCAGAAACGTACGACGCATCTGAAAACACATTTCTACAAACTCACATTAAGTATGTAAGAGAAGCTCGAATAAGTATGTAATATCGTCATATTCACTGCTTATAGATGGTATTCGCGATATTCAGAAACATGAATCACATATGAATACACATTTCGAAAAAAGCACAATAAGTACAAAAAGAACTCGAATTAGGCTGTATTAGTTTCAAATTCACTGTTTCAAGATTCTATATGCGATATTCAGAAACGGAAAACGCATTTATAAACACATTTCTACAATCACTCATTAAGTGGAGTAGTAATCATCGGGAGCTGGAATAAGTATGAGATATCGTCATATTCACTGTTTCTAGAAGGAATTTGCAATATTCAGAAACATAAATCACATAAGAAAACACATTTAAGAAATTGCACATTGTGTACAAAAGGAACTTGAATAATGCTGTATTAGCATCAAATTCACCGTTTATAGGTTGAATATGTGATATGCAGAAACGTACAACGCATCTGAAAACACATTTCTACAAACTCACATTAAGTGGAATAGTTTGTAACAGGAGCTCAAAAGAGTATGTAATATCGTCATATTCACTGTTTATAGATGGAATTCGCGATATTCAGAAACATATATCACATGTGAAAAGACATTTCGGAAATGGAAGAATAAGTACAAAAGGAAGTCGAATAAGGTTGAATTAGCGTAAAATGCACTGTTTAAAGCTTGAATATTCGAAATTCAGAAACAGACAACACATCCATAAACAGATTTCTACAATCACACTTTAAGTGGAATAGTAATTATCTGGAGCTAGAAAAGTATGAGATATCGTCATATTCACTGTTTATAGAAGGAATTTGCAATATTCAGAATCATAAATCACATAAGAAAACACATTTAGGAAATTGCACATTGTGTACAAAAGGAACTTGAATAAGGCTGTATTAGCGTCACATTCAACGTTTATATGTTGAATATGTGATTTTCAGAAACGGACAACGCATCTAGAAACACATTTCTACAATCACACATTAATTGCAATGAAAGCTCGAATAAGTACGTAATATCGTCATATTCACTGTTTATAGATGGAATTCGCGATGTTCAGAAACATAAATCAAATATGAAAACACATTTCGGAAATAGCACAATAAGTACAATAAGAACTCTAATTAGGCTATATTTGAATCAAATTCACTGTTTAAATTTTCAATACGCGATATTCAGAAACGTACAACGCATCTGAAAACACATTTCTACTAACTCACATTAAATGCAATAGTATGTAACAGGCGCTCGAATAAGTATGTAATATCGTCATATTCACTGTTTAGATATGGAATTCGAGATATTCAGAGACTTAAATCACATAAGAAAACACATTTAGGAAATTGCATATTAAGTACAAAAGGAATTTGAATAATGCTGTATTAGCATCAAATTCACCGTTTATAGGTTGAATATGTGATATTCAGAAACGTACAACGCATCTGAAAAAACATTTCTACAAACTCACATTAAGTGCAATAGTTTGTAACAGGAGCTCAAAAGAGTATGTAATATCGTCATATTCACTGTTTATAGATGGAATTCGCGATGTTCAGAAACATAATTCACATATAAAAAAACTTTTCGGAAGTAGCACAATAAGTACAAAAGGAACTCGAATAAGGCTGTACTAGTATCAAATTCACTATTTAATAGAGATATTTGCAATATTCAGAATCATAAATCAGATCAGAAAAAAACATTTAGGATATTGCACATTGTGTTCAAAAGGAAATTGAATAAGACTGTATTAGCGTCACATTCAACGTTTATATGTTGAATATGTGATATTCAGAAACGGACAACGCATCTAGAAACACATTTCTACAATCACACATTAATTGCAATCAAAGCTCGAATAAGTACGTAATATCGTCAAATTCATTGTTTATAGATGGAATTCGCGATGTTCAGAAACATAAATCACATATGAAAACACTTTTCGGAAATAGCACAATAAGTACACTAAGAACTCGAATTAGGCTACATTAGTATCAAATTCACTGTTAAAGTTTCAATATGCGATATTCAGAAACGTACAACGCATCTGAAAACACATTTCTACAAACTCACATTACATGCAATAGTATGTAACAGGCGCTCGAATAAGTATGTAATATCGTCATATTCACTGTTTAGATATGGAATTCGAGATATTCAGAGACTTAAATCACATAAGAAAACACATTTAGGAAATTGCATATTAAGTACAAAAGGAATTTGAATAATGCTGTATTAGCATCAAATTCACCGTTTATAGGTTGAATATGTGATATTCAGAAACGTACAACGCATCTGAAAAAACATTTCTACAAACTCACATTAAGTGCAATAGTTTGTAACAGGAGCTCAAAAGAGTATGTAATATCGTCATATTCACTGTTTATAGATGGAATTCGCGATGTTCAGAAACATAATTCACATATAAAAAAACTTTTCGGAAGTAGCACAATAAGTACAAAAGGAACTCGAATAAGGCTGTACTAGTATCAAATTCACTATTTAATAGAGATATTTGCAATATTCAGAATCATAAATCAGATCAGAAAAAAACATTTAGGATATTGCACATTGTGTTCAAAAGGAAATTGAATAAGACTGTATTAGCGTCACATTCAACGTTTATATGTTGAATATGTGATATTCAGAAACGGACAACGCATCTAGAAACACATTTCTACAATCACACATTAATTGCAATAAAAGCTCGAATAAGTACGTAATATCGTCAAATTCATTGTTTATAGATGGAATTCGCGATGTTCAGAAACATAAATCACATATGAAAACACTTTTCGGAAATAGCACAAAAAGTACACTAAGAACTCGAATTAGGCTACATTAGTATCAAATTCACTGTTAAAGTTTCAATATGCGATATTCAGAAACGTACAACGCATCTGAAAACACATTTCTACAAACTCACATTACATGCAATAGTATGTAACAAGAGCTCGAATAAATATGTAATATCGTCATATTCACTGTTTATAGATGGAATTCGAGATATTCAGAGACATAAATCACATATGAAAACACATTTAGGAAATTGCATATTAAGTACAAAAGGAACTTGAATAATGCTGTATTAGGGTCAAATTCACCGTTTATAATATAATATGTGATATGCAGAAACGTACGACGCATCTGAAAACACATTTCTACAAACTCACATTAAGTATGTAAGAGGAGCTCGAATAAGTATGTAATATCGTCATATTCACTGCGTATAGATGGTATTCGCGATATTCAGAAACATATATCACATGTACAAACACACTTCGGAAATGGAAGAAAAAGTACAAAAGGAACTCGAATAAGGATGAATTAGCGTAAAATTCACTGTTTAAAGTTTCAATATGCGATATTCAGAAACGTACAACGCATCTGAAAAAACATTTCTACAAACTCACATTAAGTGCAATAGTGTGTAACTAGAGCTCAAATAAGTATGTAATATCGTCATATTCACTGTTTATAGATAGAATTCGCGATGTTCAGAACATAATTCACATATATAAACACTTTTCGGAAATAGCACAATAAGTACAAAAGGAACTCGAATAAAGCTGTACTAGTATCAAATTCACTATTTAATGTTTCAATATGCGATACTCAGAAATGCACAACGCATTTAAAAACACATTTCTACAAACACACATTAAGTGGAGTAGTAATCATCTGGAGCTGGAATAAGTATGAGATATCGTCATATTCACTGTTTCTAGAAGGTATTTGCAATATTCAGAAACATAAATCACATAAGAAAACACATTTAAGAAATTGCAAATTGTGTAGAAAAGGAACTTGAATAATGCTGTATTAGCATCAAATTCACCGTTTATAGGTTGAATATGTGATATGCAGAAACGTACAACGCATCTGAAAACACATTTCTACAAACTCACATTAAATGCAATAGTATGTAAGAGGAGCTCGAATAAGTATGTAATATCATCATATTCACTGTTTATAGATGGAATTCGCGATATTCAGAAACATATATCACATGTGAAAACACATTTCGGAAATGGAAGAAAAAGTACAAAAGGAACTCGAATAAGGTTGAATTAGCGTAAAATTCACTGTTTAAAGCTTGAATATTCGAAATTCAGAAACAGACAACACATCCATAAACAGATTTCTACAATCACACTTTAAGTGGAATAGTAATTATCTGGAGCTAGAAAAGTATGAGATATCGTCATATTCACTGTTTATAGAAGGAATTTGCAATATTCAGAATCATAAATCACATAAGAAAACACATTTAGGAAATTGCACATTGTGTACAAAAGGAACTTGAATAAGGCTGTATTAGCGTCACATTCAACGTTTATATGTTGAATATGTGATTTTCAGAAACGGACAACGCATCTAGAAACACATTTCTACAATCACACATTAATTGCAATGAAAGCTCGAATAAGTACGTAATATCGTCATATTCACTGTTTATAGATGGAATTCGCAATGTTCAGAAACATAAATCAAATATGAAAACACATTTCGGAAATAACACAATAAGTACAATAAGAACTCTAATTAATCTATATTTGAATCAAATTTACTGTTTAAAGTTTCAATACGCGATATTCAGAAACGTACAACGCATCTGAAAACACATTTCTACAAACTCACATTAAGTGCAATAGTGTGTAAGAGGAGCTCAAATAAGTATGTAATATCGTCATATTCACTGTTTATAGATGGAATTCGCGATGTTCAGAAACATAATTCACATATAAAAAAACTTTTCGGAAGTAGCACAATAAGTACAAAAGGAACTCGAATAAGGCTGTACTAGTATCAAATTTACTATTTAATAGAGGAATTTGCTATATTCAGAATCATAAATCAGATAAGAAAACACATTTAGGAAACTGCACATTGTGTACAAAAGTAAGGAATCGCGCACAATGTGCTTTATCTTAACCTACTGACAAACACCCAGTCCTGAACCAAGGAAAGGGATTTTTCACTACTGAAAAATCCCCGACCCGGCCGGGAATCGAACCCGGGCCGCCGGAGTGGATGGCAGGCGCGCTACCGACTCACCCACGGCGACGAAAAGGAACTTGAATAAGACTGTATTAGCGTCACATTCAACGTTAATATGTTGAATATGTGATATTCAGAAACGGACAACGCATCTAGAAACACATTTCTACAATCACACATTAATTGCAATAAAAGATCGAATAAGTACGTAATATCGTCAAAATCATTGTTTATAGATGGAATTCGCGATGTTCAGAAACATAAATCACATATGAAAACACATTTCGGAAATAGCACAATAAGTACACTAAGAACTCGAATTAGGCTACATTAGTATCAAATTCACTGTTTAAAGTTTCAATATGCGATATTCAGAAACGTACAACGCATCTGAAAACACATTTCTACAAACTCACATTAAATGCAATAGTATGTAACAAGAGCTCGAATAAATATGTAATATCGTCATATTCACTGTTTATAGATTGAATTCGAGATATTCAGATACATAAATCACATATGAAAACACATTTAGGAAATTGCACATTGTGTACAAAAGGAACTTGAATAAGGCTGTATTAGCCTCACATTCAACGTTTATATGTTGAATATGTGATTTTCAGAAACGGACAACGCATCTAGAAACACATTTCTACAATCACACATTAATTGCAATGAATGCTCGAATAAGTACGTAATATCGTCATATTCACTGTTTATAGATGGAATTCGCGATGTTCAGAAACATAAATCAAATATGAAAACACATTTCGGAAATAGCACAATAAGTACAATAAGAACTCTAATTAGGCTATATTTGAATCAAATTCACTGTTTAAAGTTTCAAAACGCGATATTCAGAAACGTACAACGCATCTGAAAACACATTTCTACAAACTCACATTAAATGCAATAGTATGTAACAGGCGCTCGAATAAGTATGTAATATCGTCATATTCATTGTTTAGATATGGAATTCGAGATATTCAGAGACTTAAATCACATAAGAAAACACATTTAGGAAATTGCATATTAAGTACAAAAGGAATTTGAATAATGCTGTATTAGCATCAAATTCACCGTTTATAGGTTGAATATGTGATATTCAGAAACGTACAACGCATCTGAAAAAACATTTCTACAAACTCACATTAAGTGCAATAGTTTGTAACAGGAGATCAAAAGAGTTTGTAATATCGTCATATTCACTGTTTATAGATGGTGTCGTGCCTAATTTGAGGATATTACTGGGTAGCGAGGAAGGGAGCGGTTGTCAGTATTCCTAAATTAAGCAGACGAATGCTTGACACAATAGTGTAAGGTTTTATTATAAAAAACATAAAAATAGGAACTGAATAATAAGTATTTGATATTAAAATAGTAAAATTAAATTCTATTAATAGCATTCGTGAATAACTGTCTAAAACCCTTGGCTGTGCTACCGGAGTAACAAATAGCTGTAAGCTACTTACAATTCAATAGACGAAAGCCCATGGTGTCCATGTTGGTTTAGGTTGTGAGAATCACACTTGACTGTAACCAGACCTCGAGGATACGATGTATGCTTAAAGTGTCTTCAAGTAGTTCTGCCCTAACCGTTAATCGGTTTAGAATATATAGTATGATTTAGCCTTCAGAAAGGATAAATCATAACTTGATAGTGTAATATTGTTTTCTGACAGTTATGTAATTGATCACAAATACTCACAATAGTATTTGAAATAATGCAATGCTACCTTGAGAATTGCTGCTTAGTTAAAGACATCGACAAACAGTCCAGGTGTTTGTTTATAAGTGCTTATGACATAAGATGATATAGAATTGCTCACTCTGGGGTCCTGGGTGCGATGCCAGGGCACCACACTCTCCCTTCACCAGAGAAGAATTATTGTGAAATATATTCTTACAAGAAAAAAAACTAATAACAGTAATAACATAAAAATAACAAAGAAAATACCCAATTCTATACATAGTTAAAATACATGTAGTGAATATAATACAAAAAAAATTCTGCTTCATTGTTTCTTGTATTGCTCTTCCCTTTCTTCCGTGGCTGATTCTTCTTCTTCTTCTTCCGTTTCGTATCTTCTCATTTAATTTCTTCACCTCCTGCTTTTCTCGTTTGTTTACCATCCTCCTTTCTTGCTTTTCTCGTTTACCATCCTCCTCTCCTACACTTCTCTGGCGATCATCTTCATCTTACGATGAATAGACTTCCCGTAGGATCTTCGGCTTTCCTTGTATACCGTGGTGTCGTTGGTGTCGGTGTCTCTGTGTTCGCCTGGTTAGCGAGACGTCTTTCCGTCGGAACGGTTACTTCTGCATCCTTCGGAATTTGCTTTTTTAGACATAGGACAATTTTCTTCTGAAAAATAGTTAATGTTATGATTATAATTATCATTACTCCATTTGCGGCTATGATAATGATCAGGTTCCTTAGCATACAATCATGCTTCAATAAATCTTCTGTTTCTCGGCGTCGCTGTATTTCTGCCAGCGGGGCTCCCTCCTTAAGTTTCTGCGCGATGTCTTCTATTATAGACCGTAATTTTTCTGGTTCCTGGAACAATGTTTGCTCACTGGTAGAAATTAAAGAGTCTATTCCTGGTATCACAAGGGGTGTGCTGATTGATGTCTCAATTTTGCTTCTTCCCAGAGAGTGAGGCAAGAGTGTAAACGAGTTACCATAAACATAGCAGTTATGGCTATTGTTGAGAATTCCTGTCCCCTCGATAGTGATGTCGTGCTTCCTGGTATATGAGAACTGCGCCTCTGAGGTCTGGCACCTCAATGTGAGTCTTGTAGCCTCGGACACGCTGTATAACCAGAAAGTGCTATCGGGGGCTCTGATCCACAATGGAATAAATGGAGAAGGAATAATTAATTTGTTACACTGCTGATGGGTTCTTTCTGTCTCTCCTAGAAAAATTGAAATCAAACAATGATTGGCATGTTGGTCATACAGGGCTATATTAGCTGGACAAATAGTAAATAGCCCTTGTTTACATTGACCAATTTCTTCAGGCGTCAGGGTAGCAAACAACTGCTTGCTCTCCGACACAGCCAGGTACTGGTGAGTTATCTCAAAACTCACAAACTGATTGATAGAAGGAACAAGGGTAGGTAAGGAGTAAACGTGAAATATCTCGAAAAACCTGTCTGCTGCTCTTAAGGGTATGTCTACTAATAATCGAATCTTATTGAACGTCGCAGCCGCGTGTACTTCAGATATTGAATAAAATATATGCATGTTATCGTCCGTCGGAGAAGTTAATAATGAAATACCTTCCGGTAATTTTAAAGCTATCTGGTTTAAAGCATTCTTTAAGACCGTAGGGCTTATTAAAATTGAAGATAGTCTTCCTGTTGCTGTTACGTCTAATGCTTCCTGTAATTGTATCAGGTTTTCACGTGTTTGCAATAAAACAATCTCCATTTCTCTTATATTAGCTGTCATGACTGAAATTTGCTGCGTGTTGTGATTTAATGATTGCACGGCGCTCGTAATCGAGTTAACGCATGCCTGGCCTAGTGATACCACTGCCTTAGCGTTATCTGTCACCTTCGCATCGAGAGCGTGTAGATAAGTAAGTTGGTGCTCCGATATATGAGTCATGTCACGTGTGTAAGTTTGTATGTGTTCTATCTCTGTATTTAGTCTTTTTAAATCTCGGGTGCTTAATGTTCCAAATAAATAACGTAATCCGTACCCTACTATATTCATCAACCCCCTCCTATTCCTTACATAAGGGCGATCTTCAGGTAATAAAGCTTGAAATGCGCGTATCTGCTGGTGTACGCTAAATGAAACGTTGTGTAACCTTTGTACTTCTATGTTATAAGTTTCCTTTAATTGATCAGTCAGGCTGTTTCTTTCCGCTAAAATTTGTAAATTGCGCACCATTACTTCTAAAGATTTTTCATATAATTTTATTGATTTGGAATAATCTTCTACGTTTATGTCAGCAGCTATAGTCCATTTATCTCCTGTAATGAGGATGTCTCTTTCTTTCATGAATACTACTCCTTTATCTGGCTGGATTTCACTAAGGTAGCTCGCAGCTACAACAGTTGTTACGATACATAACCCTGTAACAAACAGAAACAATTGTTGTTGACTTGAATTTAATGCTTTCCCGAACGCAAATTGTATCGGGGCTCCTTGTTATTGACATTTTTATCTCCTTCCCTTAAACTATCTGCTGCATCGTTTCCAGATGCATTACTTAATTGCTCATTAGTAACTAACTCATTGTTAAATTGTCGCGTCTTCTCCCGCGATCTCAAATTATATTCGTTCGTCCCTGAATTCTCTTTTTCTACACTTCTTGGAGGTACCCACTCATCTTCGCTTTCGATTATTCTCTGACTTGTTTGTTGTTCTTTTCCTGAGTTTACCCTTCCTGTGTCAGTTGCCTCGTTGACTAGCAACCGACCAGCAGGAGGAATCAGTATCTCTGGTTCTGGCGGCCCTGTGTCTTCGCGCGCCCTGTGTTTCTTTGGAGGTCTTTTTATTTTCATGCTTTTATCTTCAGTGAACTCAGGTCCCGATATTCGACTACCCTTCAGTCGATTTATGTGAACTGCTTGGTCCTTACCATTATCTTTTCTAATTATATAAGTTAGCTTTGACAACCGTTTTACCACCCTGTAGGGGCCTCTCCAAGGGAACGCGAATTTCCGCGCCACTCCGTGCTTCGTTGTGGGGTCGTGCAAATACACAAACTCTCCTATTTTGAAACTTCTTATTTTTGTTCCTTGATCGTAATATTGTTTAGATCTTTTCTGAGCTTCCTGATTCTCTTTTCTTACCGCATCGTAAGCTATTTTTAATTTGTCAGCTAATTCTTTTATGTGCTTCTGATATTCATTGTCTGTAGTACTCTTAATCAGCATTTCTCGCATACAGTCTTCTACTGGAAGTCGCATTTCTCGTCCAAACACTAAGTAATGTGGAGAGTAACCAGTAATGGTATGGGGTGTACCTCTATATGCCATGACAGCATACGGAAGGTACTGATCCCATTTCTTTACGTCTCGAGTCACAAAATGTGATATCATATCTATCAAAACCTTATGAAATCGCTCACATACTCCATTGCTTTGAGGGTGCAGGGGAGACGTATGCAATCTTTTTACTTGCAAACGTTTGCACGTTTCCTGCACTAGTTTGGACATGAACTGCGCTCCTCTGTCTGAAAGTAAAAATTTTGGAATTCCATATTGGGTTACTATGTGTGCTACGAAGACTTTTGCTACGGTTTCTGCAGTTTGATCAGATACCGGTATGGCAAAACAGTATCTCGTAAAATGATCTACAAAAGTGATCACGTACCTATTACCTGCCAGCGAGACTGGTAACGGTCCCACAAAATCGGTAGAAAGAATTTCTAAAAATTCAGTCGCCTTAGGAGGTTCTCCTAAGGGGGCTACCGGGCAGTACCCTGTTTTCCTTCTTGCACAACTATCACAGGTACTAATATAGTCTTCGACATCTCGTCTTAGACCTTTCCACCAATACTTTTGCGTAAGTCTGGCTATCGTTCTCTTTATGCCTTGATGTCCAGCTAAGTGTGATGAGTGATATATGTGTAATAAAAGGGGTACAAGTGTTCTTGGTACTATTATCTGATAGTGGCCATAAATTTCGTCACTAAGTTTTACAAGCAACCCGTCATCATTGATTTTGAATTTATTGCCTAAAGACTTAAATTGTTCACAACAAAATTCGTCTGTTAGCTGGGCGTTTCTCATTTTATCAATGGTGATACTAGAATCAATTATAACCGAAGCTATATGCCTAGACAAAGCATCTACGTGGGGAATCTGTCTTCCAGCCCGATGTACCACTTCATAGTCGAATTCCGCAAGTCTAAGACCCCACCGAGTGAGTCTCGAACTCGGGTCCTTTATATTTAGTAGCCATTTTAGGGCTGCATGGTCCGTAAATAAAATAAACTTACGTCCATACAAATAACAACGGAATTGCTTCGTGGCAAAAATTACCGCTAACAATTCTCGTTCAGAACAGGTGTATCTACTTTCGGCGCCGGAAAGCTGGCGACTACAGTAGGCTACAGGCTGCTCAAGACCATTCCTTACTTGAGACAGAATAGATCCGATTGCTGTCTGGCTAGCGTCACACGTGACGTAGAATACTTCTGAAAAATCAGGATATATTAGCAAAGGGGATGTACTTAAAATTTCTTTCAACTTTTCAAATGCCGCATTTTGCTCCGATTCCCAGCGGAATGTATTCTCTTTCTTAGTTAAGCGAGTCAAAGGGGCTGCAATTTCTGCGAAATTGTTAATATGCCTCCTGTAATAAGATGTTAATCCGATAAAATATCTAACTTCCTTTAGGGTTTTGGGTACAGGATAATTCTGGACTGCTTGTATTTTCTTTGGATCGGGTTTTACGCCGTCCTTCGATACAATATGTCCCAAATATTCGACTTCGTCGGCCGCGAATTGGCATTTTTCTGGTTGCATTTTGAAATTTGCTGCTTCCAGCCTTTTGAATATTCTCTCCAATTTGTCCACATGTTCTGGCACGTCTCGGGAAAATAAAATTAAATCGTCGATATAGGGGATGACATCCCTGTCTCGTAATCCTGCTGATATCAATTCCATACCCCTCTGATAAGTAGATGGGGCGTTACGTAATCCAAAACACATTTTATTATAATGAAAATGACCTTGGGGGTGCTGAATGCAGTTTTCTCCCTATCTTTCTCAGAGATCTCTATTTGATAGTACCCGCTTGCCATGTCTAAAACAGAAAATACCTTACTGTGACCCAGAGCGTCTAGCGTGTCTATGATGTTCGGTATCGGGTACACTTCAGGTTTTGTAAGGTTGTTGAGTTGACGTAAGTCTACCACCAGCCTGAATTTAGGTTTACCGTCAGTAGATTTCTTTTTTACCATTATTATAGGACTATTCCAGGGGGGAAAACTTTCCTCTATTATCCCCTTCTTCAGCATATCGTTAATTTGTCTTTCTACTTCTGGTTTGAGTGCATGGGGTATCCTATAAGGCTTTTTCTTGACTGGCGAAGCGTCTCCTGTATCTATCTCATGCTGTATTATGTTGGTGCATCCAATATCTGTACTTCCCTCTATATAAAATAAATGTCTATATTTTCTTAAAACGACTCCTAGTCTGTCCGCGTTTTCCTTAGACAAATGGTTTAATTTTTCCTCTAAGTATTTTTCAAAGTGGCTGTCTACGCCTTCGATACTTTTGGCAGGTACCTGAGTTACACTGTTCACATTTGATGTTTCAAATTCACAGATATCTTCTACAAGACTAACTGTGCCTAAGTTAGTTCCTTTGTTTATCACTATTTCTTCCTGGGAGATATTTAACAAAATTACTGACATATAGCCTATCGTATTCTCGCTACTGCTACGTGTCCTATGTGTTTCATTACTAGTAGTGATGGTATTAACTACTCTTAGTTCGTTCTCGCTGTGTCCAAGATGCTTAACTCCTATTTCATTACTTCCTTGTGTTGCATTATTGCTCTCGTATGTTATGCTATCGACAGAAACGGACAACTGTGATTCTACCTCTTTGCATCTTTGAGCTTCAGGATCTGTCTGTCCATTCACTCGCTGGAAACATGGAATATTTTGATACCTTTCATCCGCCAACTGACTGACTAGGGACGTAGGGGAAACTGCAGGACATACAGTACTTGTGAGGTAAACGTTACCTCCGGGGACTTTCGGCAAAGTGGTTCCACCACGCGAGATATCAAATAAGGATCCTTTACATACAACTGCGCTAGCGACTCTAGGCGCAAAAACACCCGGTAAGAACATAGCATCTACCGGTTCAAAAACAACTACTTGAGGGACAGTAAGATTACCGCGTCCAATAATCTTACCACGGACTATTCTCGCTGCCAGAGGTGGTAGCATTATGGTTTCCGGTTGGGACACCCGTGCATGCCAGCTGGTACTAACATTTGGATCAGTTGGTCCCGGCTCCAGAACTGCTTCATGAGTGGCCATCCCGTTGAAGTCAGTTGTGTGTGAGTTAACCTCACTTGAGCAGTTTAAGGGAACAACATTCTTTCCTATTGTTAAAGTACCGGCTCATAGGTCCAAAATTGCTTCCACTTTCTGGAGAAAATCGATACCCAATATTCCATGTCCAGGGACATTTAATTCACATATCTGAAAATTGTGTAAAAATGTTTCTTTACCTATTGTGAATTCTATAACTTGTTCTCCTAGGATACCTAACTTAGTTCCTGTAATTCCCCTAGCCGCTATCTCACTTTCTTTTAATCGTACTCCACTCACTGCCGGTTTCAACAACGAAATAGTGGATCCGGAGTCCACCAACAAATCAACCGCAATTTCCCCTATAACCGAGTGGAGCAGCGGCCCCGTCGCGGACCTTTCTACTGCTGGTACGATTAATTTCGGCTTGCTTTCGGGAAAACCTTCGGGGATGCTCTGGTTTTCCCTTTTCCGTTTAAATCTGGACGGCCCTCACGTCCTTCAGTACAATATCTTGCTATGTGACCCAATTTCCGGCAATTATTACATTGGATATCTCGCCTGCCTGCGCCCTGGTAGCCGTCGCTACCCCTCGTAGGTTGTAAGTTGCTCTCCCTTTTCCCAAGGCCTGAACTAACACCTCTCTCTGACCCCCGGTGAAATTCCCTCCCGGTGTCTCTTTCGTAATACCCCCGGTTATTACTATTTTGGTTCTTATTCTTATATGCCTGTTGCGACGGTCTGTCCCTAGCACTTCCTACGACGAATACCTGTGAGTGAGTCAGCTCACGGTTAGCACTGGCCTCCTTTTCTGCTTTAAATGTTGCCATCGCAACTTTCAGTGCTTTTTCTAATGTGTCAGGCATATTTACTTTAACCATTAATCCTGGGTTACCTCTCAAGCCATTAATAAACGCAGATAATAATCTCTTCTCTGCTTGTCTATTATAAATTACTTGCTCAGCTTTTACTACTGAAAATTCCATTGTTTTCCTATTTAACGCTCTTAGCCTATCTGCAAATTCTTCTGGAGTTTCGTTCTTTTCTTGTTTAGCATTTTGCAATTGAACATAATAATAAAATTCATTTTCCTTATCTTTAAACCTTTGCACTAGCGTCTCTTTTAATTTTTCAAATGTAACATTCCCACCCTGTAGGTCCGGGTGTGTTTCTAAAAATGTTTGAGCAGCACCTTGTAGTTTTATTGTGACTATGTGTACTTTAACGATGTCTGTTAGTCCACCTAAGCTTGCTACTGTTTCTACTAAACGAAGGAAGCTTTGAATAGAACCACAACCTTTGTCCCTCCATACTGGAACAGAATTTATTACTGTTAAATCCTTAGTAGCTATTTTAGCTGTTACTGCGTCACCTGTACTTGTCATATTCGCATTTGTTGATAATGAACTCAAAACTGCAAGTTAAACATATTCGTACCTGACCTACACTACTTGAAAGGAATGCTGAGTGTGTAAACTATTACAAATGTTTCGCTCTCACTTTTCCTACAATATACACTGTCGTTCTGTACACAGACGAACGGAAAAGAATTATAGGGCGTGAATTCTACTAGACGGTAATCAATTAAACTAATGTAATTCCGTTATTACCGAATCTGGCCTGGGGAAAAGCCCATTAGTTAACAATTAATTAAGCTAGTTTAAACCGCTGCCACCAATTCTGTCGTGCCTAATTTGAGGATATTACTGGGTAGCGAGGAAGGGAGCGGTTGTCAGTATTCCTAAATTAAGCAGACGAATGCTTGACACAATAGTGTAAGGTTTTATTATAAAAAACATAAAAATAGGAACTGAATAATAAGTATTTGATATTAAAATAGTAAAATTAAGTTCTATTATGAGCATTCGTGAATAACTGTCTAAAACCCTTGGCTGTGCTACCGGAGTAACAAATAGCTGTAAGCTACTTACAATTCAATAGACGAAAGCCCATGGTGTCCATGTTGGTTGAGGTTGTGAGAATCACACTTGACTGTAACCAGACCTCGAGGATACGATGTATGCTTAAAGTGTCTTCAAGTAGTTCTGCCCTAACCGTTAATCGTTTTAGAATATATAGTATGATTTAGCCTTCAGAAAGGATAAATCATAACTTGATAGTGTAATATTGTTTTCTGACAGTTATGTAATTGATCACAAATACTCACAATAGTATTTGAAATAATGCAATGCTACCTTGAGAATTGCTGCTTAGTTAAACATATCGACAAACAGTCCAGGTGTTTGTTTATAAGTGCTTATGACATAAGATGATATAGAATTGCTCACTCTGGGGTCCTGGGTGCGATGCCAGGGCACCACAATGGAATTTGCGATTTTCAGAAACATAATTCACATACAAAAAAACTTCTCGGAAGTAGCACAATAAGTACAAAAGGAACTCGAATAAGGCTGTACTAATATCAAATTCACTATTTAATAGAGATATTTGCAATATTCAGAATCATAAATCACATAAGAAAAAACATTTAGGATATTGCACATTGTGTTCAAAAGGAAATTGAATAAGACTGTATTAGCGTCACATTCAACGTTTATATGTTGAATATGTGATATTCAGAAACGGACAACGCATCTAGAAACACATTTCTACAATCACACATTAATTGCAATAAAAGCTCGAATAAGTACGTAATATCGTCAAATTCATTGTTTATAGATGGAATTCGCGATGTTCAGAAACATAAATCACATATGAAAACACTTTTCGGAAATAGCACAATAAGTACACTAAGAACTCGAATTAGGCTACATTAGTATCAAATTCACTGTTTAAAGTTTCAATATGCGATATTCAGAAACGTGCAACGCATCTGAAAACACATTTCTACAAACTCACATTAAGTGCGATAGTATGTAAGAGGAGCTCGAATAAGTATGTAATATCATCGTATTCACTGTTTATAGATGGAATTCGCGATATTCAGAAACATATATCACATGTGAAAAGACATTTCGGAAATGGAAGAATAAGTACAAAAGGAACTCGAATAAGGTTGAATTAGCGTAAAATGAACTGTTTAAAGCTTGAATATTCGAAATTCAGAAACAGACAACACATCCATAAACAGATTTCTACAATCACACATTAAGTGGAATAGTAATTATCTGGTGCTAGAAAAGTATGAGATATCGTCATATTCACTGTTAATAGAAGGAATTTGCAATATTCAGAATCATAAATCACATAAGAAAACACATTTAGGAAATTGCACATTGAGTACAAAAGGAACTTGAATAAGGCTGTATTAGCGTCACATTCAACGTTTATATGTTGAATATGTGATATTCAGAAACGGACAACGCATCTAGAAACACATTTCTACAATCACACATTAATTGCAATAAAAGCTCGAATATGTACGTAATATCGTCATATTCACTGTTTATATGTGGAATTCGCGATGTTCAGAAACATAAATCACATATGAAAACACATTTCGGAAATAGCACAATAAGTACAATAAGAACTCGAATTAGGCTATATTTGAATCAAATTCACTGTTTAAAGTTTCAATACGCGATATTCAGAAACATACAACGCATCTGAAAACACATTTCTACAAACTCACATTAAATGCAATAGTATGTAACAGGCGCTCGAATAAGTATGTAATATCGTCATATTCACTGTTTAGAGATGGAATTCGAGATATTCAGAGACTTAAATCACATATGAAAACACATTTAGGAAATTGCATATTAAGTACAAAAGGAATTTGAATAATGCTGTATTAGCATCAAATTCACCGTTTATAGGTTGAATATGTGATATTCAGAAACGTACAACGCATCTGAAAAACATTTGTACAAACTCACATTAAGTGCAATAGTGTGTAACAAGAGCTCAAATAAGTATGTAATATCGTCATATTCACTGTTTACAGATGGAATTCGCGATGTTCAGAAAAATATGTCACATATATAAACACTTTTCGGAAATAGCACAATAAGTACAAAAGGAACTCGGATAAGGCTGTACTAGTATCAAATTAACTATTTAATGTTTGAATATGCGATACTCAGAAATGCACAACGCATTTATAAACACATTTCTACCAACACACATTAAGTGGAATAGTAATTGTCTGGAGCTGGAATAAGTATGAGATATCGTCATAATCACTGTTTCTTGAAGGAATTTGCAATATTCAGAAACATAAATCACATATGAATACACTATTCGAAAAAAGCACAATAAGTACAAAAAGACCTCGATTTAGGCTGTATTAGTATCAAATACCCTGTTTAAAGATTCTATATGCGATATTCAGAAACAGACAACACATCCATAAACAGATTTCTACAATCACACATTAAGTGGAATAGTAATTATCTGGAGCTAGAAAAGTATGAGATATCGTCATATTCACTGTTTATAGAAGGAATTACAATATTCAGAATCATAAATCACATAAGAAAACACATTTAGGAAATTGCACATTGAGTACAAAAGGAACTTGAATGAGGCTGTATTAGCGTCACATTCAACGTTTATATGTTGAATATGTGATATTCACAAACGGACAACGCTTCTAGAAAAACACATTTCTACAATCACACATTAATTGCAATAAAAGCTCGAATAAGTACGTAATAACGTAAATTCATTGTTTATAGATGGAATTCGCGATGTTCAGAAACATAAATCACATATGAAAACACTTTTCGGAAATAGCACAATAAGTACACTAAGAACTCGAATTAGGCTATATTAGTATCAAATTCACTGTTTAAAGTTTCAATATGCGATATTCAGAAACGTACAACGCATCTGAAAACACATTTCTACAAACTCACATTAGATGCAATAGTATGTAAAAAGAGCTCGAATAAATATGTAATATCGTCATATTCACTGTTTATAGATGGAATTCGAGATATTCAGAGACATAAATCACATATGAAAACACATTTAGGAAATTGCATATTAAGTACAAAGGGAACTTGAATAATGCTGTATTAGGATCAAATTCACCGTTTATAATTTGAATATGTGATATGGAGAAACGTACGACGCATCTGAAAACACATTTCTACAAACTCACATTAAGTATGTAAGAGGAGCTCGAATAAGTATGTAATATCGTCATATTCACTGCTTATAGATGGTATTCGAGATATTCAGAAACATATATCACATGTGAAAACACATTTCGGAAATGGAAGAAAAAGTACAAAAGGAACTCGAATAAGGATGAATTAGCGTAAAATTCACTGTTTAAAGTTTCAATATGCGATATTCAGAAACGTACAACGCATCTGAAAAAACATTTCTACAAACTCACATTAAGTGCAATAGTGTGTAACAAGAGCTCAAATAAGTATGTAATATCGTCATATTCACTGTTTATAGATAGAATTCGCGATGTTCAGAACATAATTCACATATATAAACACTTTTCTGAAATAGCACAATAAGTACAAAAGGAACTCGAATAAAGCTGTACTAGTATCAAATTCACTATTTAATGCTTCAATATGCGATACTCAGAAATGCACAACGCATTTATAAACACATTTCTACAAACACACATTAAGTGGAGTAGTAATCATCTGGAGCTGGAATAAGTATGAGATATCGTCATATTCACTGTTTCTAGAAGGAATTTGCAATATTCAGAAACATAAATCACATATGAATACACATTTTGAAAAAAGCACAATAAGTACAAAAAGAACTCGAATTAGGCTGTATTAGTATCAAATTCACTGTTTAAAGATTCTATATGCGATATTCAGAAACGGAAAACGCATTTATAAACACATTTCTACAATCACACGTTAAGTGGAATAGTAATCATCTGGAGCTGGAATAAGTATGAGATATCGTCATATTCACTGTTTCTAGAAGGAATTTGCAATATTCAGAAACATAAATCACATAAGAAAACACATTTAGGAAATTGCACATTGTGTACAAAAGGAACTTGAATAAGACTGTATTAGCGTCACATTCAACGTTTATATGTTGAATATGTGATATTCAGAAACGGACAACGCATCTAGAAACAGATTCACACATTAATTGCAATAACAGCTCGAATAAGTACGTAATATCGTCAAATTCATTGTTTATAGATGGAATTCTCGATGTTCAGGAACATAAGTCACATATGAAAACACATTTCGGAAATAGCACAATAAGTACACTAAGAACTCAAATTAGGCTACATTAGTATCAAATTCACTGTTTAAAGTTTCAATATGCGATATTCAGAAACGTACAACGCATCTGAAAACACATTTCTACAAACTCACATTAAATGCAATAGTATGTAACAAGAGCTCGAATAAGTATGTAATATCGTCATATTCACTGTTTGTAGATGGAATTCGCGATATTTAGAAACATGAATCACATATGAATACACATTTCGAAAAAACACAATAAGTAAAAAAAGAACTCGAATTAGGCTGTATTAATTTCAAATTCACTGTTTCAAGATTCTATATGCGATATTCAGAAACGGAAAACGCATTTATATACACATTTCTACAATCACTCATTAAGTGGAGTAGTAATGATCGGGAGCTGGAATAAGTATGAGATATCGTCATATTCACTGTTTCTAGAAGGAATTTGCAATATTCAGAAACATAAATCACATAAGAAAACACATTTAAGAAATTGCACATTGTGTAGAAAAGGAACTTGAATAATGCTGTATTAGCATCAAATTCACCGTTTATAGGTTGAATATGTGATATGCAAAAACGTACAACGCATCTATAACCACATTTCTACAAACTCACATTAAGTGCGATAGTATGTAAGAGGAGCTCGAATAAGTATGTAATATCATCGTATTCACTGTTTATAGATGGAATTCGCGATATTCAGAAACATATATCACATGTGAGAAGACATTTCGGAAATGGAAGAATAAGTACAAAAGGAACTCGAATAAGGTTGAATTAGCGTAAAATGCACTGTTTAAAGCTTGAATATTCGAAATTCAGAAACAGACAACATATCCATAAACAGATTTCTACAATCACACATTAAGTGGAATAGTAATTATCTGGAGCTAGAAAATTATGAGATATCGTCATATTCACTGTTTATAGAAGGAATTTGCAATATTCAGAATCATAAATCACATAAGAAAACACATTTAGGAAATTGCACATTGAGTACAAAAGGAACTTGAATAAGGCTGTATTAGCGTCACATTCAACGTTTATATGTTGAATATGTGATATTCAGAAACGGACAACGCATCTAGAAACACATTTCTACAATCACACATTAATTGCAATAAAAGCTCGAATATGAACGTAATATCGTCATATTCACTGTTTATATGTGGAATTCGCGATGTTCAGAAACATAAATCACATATGAAAACACATCTCGGAAATAGCACAATAAGTACAATAAGAACTCGAATTAGGCTATATTTGAATCAAATTCACTGTTTAAAGTTTCAATACGCGATATTCAGAAACATACAACGCATCTGAAAACACATTTCTACAAACTCACATTAAATGCAATAGTATGTAACAGGCGCTCGAATAAGTATGTAATATCGTCATATTCACTGTTTAGAGATGGAATTCGAGATATTCAGAGACTTAAATCACATATGAAAACACATTTAGGAAATTGCATATTAAGTACAAAAGGAATTTGAATAATGCTGTATTAGCATCAAATTCACCGTTTATAGGTTGAATATGTGATATTCAGAAACATACAACGCATCTGAAAAAACATTTCTACAAACTCACATTAAGTGCAATAGTGTGTAACAAGAGCTCAAATAAGTATGTAATATCGTCATATTCACTGTTTATAGATGGAATTCGCGATGTTCAGAAACATAATTCACATATATAAACACTTTTCAGAAATAACACAATAAGTACAAAAGGAACTCGGAATAAGGCTGTACTAGTATCAAATTCACTATTTAATGTTTCAATATGCGATACTCAGAAATGCACAACGCATTTATAAACACATTTCTACAAACACACATTAAGTGGAATAGTAATTATTTGGAGCTGGAATAAGTACGAGATATCATCATATTCACTGTTTCTAGAAGGTATTTGCAATATTCAGAAACATAAATCACATAAGAAAACACATTTAGGAAATTGCACATTGTGTACAAAAGGAACTTGAATAAGACTGTATTAGCGTCACATTCAACGTTTATATGTTGAATATGTGATATTCAGAAACGGACAACGCATCTGAAAAAACATTTCTACAAACTCACATTAAGTGCAATAGTGTGTAACAAGAGCTCAAATAAGTATGTAATATCGTCATATTCACTGTTTATAGATGGAATTCGCGATGTTCAGAAACATAATTCACATATATAAACACTTTTCAGAAATAGCACAATAAGTACAAAAGGAACTCGGAATAAGGCTGTACTAGTATCAAATTCACTATTTAATGATTCTATGTGCGATATTCAGAAACGGAAAACGCATTTATAAACACATTTCTACAATCACACATTAAGTGGAATAGTAATCATCTGGAGCTGGAATAAGTATGAGATATCGTCATATTCACTGTTTCTAGAAGGAATTTACAATATTCAGAAACATAAATCACATAAGAAAACACATTTAGGAAATTGCACATTGTGTACAAAAGTAACTTCAATAAGACTGTATTAGCGTCACATTCAACGTTTATATGTTGAATATGTGATATTCAGAAACGGACAACGCATCTAGAAACACATTCACACATTAATTGCAATAAAAGCTCGAATAAGTACGTAATGTCGTCAAATTCATTGTTTATAGATGGAATTCGCGATGTTCAGGAACATAAATCACATATGAAAACACATTTCGGAAATAGCACAATAAGTACAATAAGAACTCTAATTAGGCTATATTTGAGTCAAATTCACTGTTTAAAGTTTCAATACGCGATATTCAGAAACATACAACGCATCTGAAAAAACATTTCTACAAACTCACATTAAGTGCAATAGTGTGTAACAAGAGCTCAAATAAGTATGTAATATCGTCATATTCACTGTTTATAGATGGAATTCGCGATGTTCAGAAACATAATTCACATATATAAACACTTTTCGGAAAGCACAATAAGTACAAAAGGAACTCGGATAAGGCTGTACTAGTATCAAATTAACTATTTAATGTTTCATTATGCGATACTCAGAAATGCACAACGCATTTATAAACACATTTCTACAAACACACATTAAGTGGAGTAGTAATCATCTGGAGCTGGAATAAGTATGAGATATCGTCATATTCACTGTTTCTAGAAGGAATTTGCAATATTCAGAAACATAAATCACATAAGAAAACACATTTAAGAAATTGCACATTGTGTACAAAAGGAACTTGAATAATGCTGTATTAGCATCAAATTCACCGTTTATAGGTTGAATATGTGATATGCAGAAACGTACAACGCATCTGAAAACACATTTCTACAAACTCACATTAAATGCAATAGTATGTAAGAGGAGCTCGAATAAGTATGTAATATCATCATATTCACTGTTTATAGATGGAATTCGCGATATTCAGAAACATATATCACATGTGAAAACACATTTCGGAAACGGAAGAAAAAGTACAAAAGGAACTCGAATAAGGTTGAATTAGCGTAAAATTCACTGTTTAAAGCTTGAATATTCGAAATTCAGAAACAGACAACACATCCATAAACAGATTTCTACAATCACACATTAAGTGGAATAGTAATTATCTGGAGCTAGAAAAGTATGAGATATCGTCATATTCACTGTTAATAGAAGGAATTTGCAATATTCAGAATCATAAATCACATAAGAAAACACATTTAGGAAATTGCACATTGTGTACAAAAGGAACTTGAATAAGGCTGTATTAGCGTCACATTCAACGTTTATATGTTGAATATGTGATTTTCAGAAAAGGACAACGCATCTAGAAACACATTTCTACAATCACACATTAATTGCAATGAAAGCTCGAATAAGTACGTAATATCGTCATATTCACTGTTTATAGATGGAATTCGCGATGTTCAGAAACATAAATCAAATATGAAAACACATTTCGGAAATAGCACAATAAGTACAATAAGAACTCTAATTAGGCTATATTTGAATCAAATTCACTGTTTAAAGTTTCAATACGCGATATTCAGAAACGTACAACGCATCTGAAAACACATTTCTACAAACTCACATTAGATGCAATAGTATGTAACAAGAGCTCGAATAAATATGTAATATCGTCATATTCACTGTTTATAGATGGAATTCGAGATATTCAGAGACATAAATCACATATGAAAACACATTTAGGAAATTGCATATTAAGCACAAAAGGAACTTGAATAATGCTGTATTAGGATCAAATTCGCGGTTTATAGGTTGAATATGTGATATCCAGAAACGTACGACGCATCTGAAAACACATTTCTTCAAACTCACATTAAGTATGTAAGAGGAGCTCGAATAAGTATGTAATATCGTCATATTCACTGCTTATAGATGGTATTCGCGATATTCAGAAACATATATCACATGTGAAAACACATTTCGGAAATGGAAGAAAAAGTACAAAAGGAAATCGAATAAGGATGAATTAGCGTAAAATTCACTGTTTAAAGTTTCAATATGCGATATTCAGAAACGTACAACGCATCTGAAAAAAACATTTCTACAAACTCACATTAAGTGCAATAGTGTGTAACAAGAGCTCAAATAAGTATGTAATATCGTCATATTCACTGTTTATAGATAGAATTCGCGATGTTCAGAACATAATTCACATATATAAACACTTTTCGGAAATAGCACAATAAGTACAAAAGGAACTCGAATAAAGCTGTACTAGTATCAAATTCACTATTTAATGTTTCAATATGCGATACTCAGAAATGCACAACGCATTTATAAACACATTTCTACAAACACACATTAAGTGGAGTAGTAATCATCTGGAGCTGGAATAAGTATGAGATATCGTCATATTCACTGTTTCTAGAAGGTATTTGCAATATTCAGAAACATAAATCACATAAGAAAACACATTTAAGAAATTGCACATTGTGTAGAAAAGGAACTTGAATAATGCTGTATTAGCATCAAATTCACCGTTTATAGGTTGAATATGTGATATGCAGAAACGTACAACGCATCTGAAAACACATTTCTACAAACTCACATTAAATGCAATAGTATGTAAGAGGAGCTCGAATAAGTATGTAATATCATCATATTCACTGTTTATAGATGGAATTCGCGATATTCAGAAACATATATCACATGTGAAAACACATTTCGGAAATGGAAGAAAAAGTACAAAAGGAACTCGAATAAGGTTGTATTAGCGTAAAATTCACTGTTTAAACCTTGAATATTCGAAATTCAGAAACAGACAACACATCCATAAACAGATTTCTACAATCACACTTTAAGTGGAATAGTAATTATCTGGAGCTAGAAAAGTATGAGATATCGTCATATTCACTGTTTATAGAAGGAATTTGCAATATTCAGAATCATAAATCACATAAGAAAACACATTTAGGAAATTGCACATTGTGTACAAAAGGAACTTGAATAAGGCTGTATTAGCGTCACATTCAACGTTTATATGTTGAATATGTGATTTTCAGAAACGGACAACGCATCTAGAAACACATTTCTACAATCACACATTAATTGCAATGAAAGCTCGAATAAGTACGTAATATCGTCATATTCACTGTTCAGATATGGAATTCGAGATATTCAGAGACTTAAATCACATAAGAAAACACATTTAGGAAATTGCATATTAAGTACAAAAGGAATTTGAATAATGCTGTATTAGCATCAAATTCACCGTTTATAGGTTGAATATGTGATATTCAGAAACGTACAACGCATCTGAAAAAACATTTCTACAAACTCACATTAAGTGCAATAGTTTGTAACAGGAGCTCAAAAGAGTATGTAATATCGTCATATTCACTGTTTATAGATGGAATTCGCGATGTTCAGAAACATAATTCACATATAAAAAAACTTTTCGGAAGTAGCACAATAAGTACAAAAGGAACTCGAATAAGGCTGTACTAGTATCAAATTCACTATTTAATAGAGATATTTGCAATATTCAGAATCATAAATCAGATCAGAAAAAAACATTTAGGATATTGCACATTGTGTTCAAAAGGAAATTGAATAAGACTGTATTAGCGTCACATTCAACGTTTATATGTTGAATATGTGATATTCAGAAACGGACAACGCATCTAGAAACACATTTCTACAATCACACATTAATTGCAATAAAAGCTCGAATAAGTACGTAATATCGTCAAATTCATTGTTTATAGATGGAATTCGCGATGTTCAGAAACATAAATCACATATGAAATCACTTTTCGGAAATAGCACAATAAGTACACTAAGAACTCGAATTAGGCTACATTAGTATCAAATTCACTGTTAAAGTTTCAATATGCGATATTCAGAAACGTACAACGCATCTGAAAACACATTTCTACAAACTCACATTACATGCAATAGTATGTAACAAGAGCTCGAATAAATATGTAATATCGTCATATTCACTGTTTATAGATGGAATTCGAGATATTCAGAGACATAAATCACATATGAAAACACATTTAGGAAATTGCATATTAAGTACAAAAGGAACTTGAATAATGCTGTATTAGGGTCAAATTCACCGTTTATAATATAATATGTGATATGCAGAAACGTACAACGCATCTGAAAACACATTTCTACAAACTCACATTAAGTATGTAAGAGGAGCTCGAATAAGTATGTAATATCGTCATATTCACTGCGTATACATGGTATTCGCGATATTCAGAAACATAGATCACATGTGAAAACACATTTCGGAAATGGAAGAAAAAGTACAAAAGGAACTCGAATAAGGATGAATTAGCGTAAAATTCACTGTTTAAAGTTTCAATATGCGATATTCAGAAACGTACAACGCATCTGAAAAAACATTTCTACAAACTCACATTAAATGCAATAGTGTGTAACTAGAGCTCAAATAAGTATGTAATATCGTCATATTCACTGTTTATAGATAGAATTCGCGATGTTCAGAACATAATTCACATATATAAACACTTTTCGGAAATAGCACAATAAGTACAAAAGGAACTCGAATAAAGCTGTACTAGTATCAAATTCACTATTTAATGTTTCAATATGCGATACTCAGAAATGCACAACGCATTTATAAACACATTTCTACAAACACACATTAAGTGGAGTAGTAATCATCTGGAGCTGGAATAAGTATGAGATATCGTCATATTCACTGTTTCTAGAAGGTATTTGCAATATTCAGAAACATAAATCACATAAGAAAACACATTTAAGAAATTGCACATTGTGTAGAAAAGGAACTTGAATAATGCTGTATTAGCATCAAATTCACCGTTTATAGGTTGAATATGTGATATGCAGAAACGTACAACGCATCTGAAAACACATTTCTACAAACTCACATTAAATGCAATAGTATGTAAGAGGAGCTCGAATAAGTATGTAATATCATCATATTCACTGTTTATAGATGGAATTCGCGATATTCAGAAACATATATCACATGTGAAAACACATTTCGGAAATGGAAGAAAAAGTACAAAAGGAACTCGAATAAGGTTGTATTAGCGTAAAATTCACTGTTTAAACCTTGAATATTCGAAATTCAGAAACAGACAACACATCCATAAACAGATTTCTACAATCACACTTTAAGTGGAATAGTAATTATCTGGAGCTAGAAAAGTATGAGATATCGTCATATTCACTGTTTATAGAAGGAATTTGCAATATTCAGTATCATAAATCACATAAGAAAACACATTTAGGAAATTGCACATTGTGTACAAAAGGAACTTGAATAAGGCTGTATTAGCGTCACATTCAACGTTTATATGTTGAATATGTGATTTTCAGAAACGGACAACGCATCTAGAAACACATTTCTACAATCACACATTAATTGCAATGAAAGCTCGAATAAGTACGTAATATCGTCATATTCACTGTTTATAGATGGAATTCGCAATGTTCAGAAACATAAATCAAATATGAAAACACATTTCGGAAATAACACAATAAGTACAATAAGAACTCTAATTAGGCTATATTTGAATCAAATTCACTGTTTAAAGTTTCAATACGCGATATTCAGAAACGTACAACGCATCTGAAAACACATTTCTACAAACTCACATTAAGTGCAATAGTGTGTAAGAGGAGCTCAAATAAGTATGTAATATCGTCATATTCACTGTTTATAGATGGAATTCGCGATGTTCAGAAACATAATTCACATATTAAAAAACTTTTCGGAAGTAGCACAATAAGTACAAAAGGAACTCGAATAAGGCTGTACTAGTATCAAATTTACTATTTAATAGAGGAATTTGCTATATTCAGAATCATAAATCAGATAAGAAAACACATTTAGGAAACTGCACATTGTGTACAAAAGTAAGGAATCGCGCACAATGTGCTTTATCTTAACCTAAGACTTAACCTACTGACAAACACCCAGTCCTGAACCCGGGAAAGGGATTTTTCACTACTGAAAAATCCCCGACCCGGCCGGGAATCGAACCCGGGCCGCCGGAGTGGATGGCAGGCGCGCTACCGACTCACCCACGGCGACGAAAAGGAACTTGAATAAGACTGTATTAGCGTCACATTCAACGTTAATGTGTTGAATATGTGATATTCAGAAACGGACAACGCATCTAGAAACACATTTCTACAATCACACATTAATTGCAATAAAAGATCGAATAAGTACGTAATATCGTCAAAATCATTGTTTATAGATGGAATTCGCGATGTTCAGAAACATAAATCACATATGAAAACACATTTCGGAAATAGCACAATAAGTACACTAAGAACTCGAATTAGGCTACATTAGTATCAAATTCACTGTTTAAAGTTTCAATATGCGATATTCAGAAACGTACAACGCATCTGAAAACACATTTCTACAAACTCACATTAAATGCAATAGTATGTAACAAGAGCTCGAATAAATATGTAATATCGTCATATTCACTGTTTATAGATGGAATTCGAGATATTCAGATACATAAATCACATATGAAAACACATTTAGGAAATTACATATTAAGTACAAAAGGAACTTGAATAATGCTGTATTGTGATCAAATTCACCGTTTATAGGTTGAATATGTGATATGCAGAAACGTACGACGCATCTGAAAACACATTTCTTCAAACTCACATTAAGTATGTAAGAGGAGCTCGAATAAGTTTGTAATATCGTCATATTCACTGCTTATAGATGGTATTCGCGATATTCAGAAACATATATCACATGTGAAAACACATTTCGGAAATGGAAAAAAAAGTACAAAAGGAACTCGAATAAGGATGAATTAGCGTAAAATTCACTGTTTAAAGTTTCAATATGCGATATTCAGAAACGTACAACGCATCTGAAAAAACATTTCTACAAACTCACATAAAGTGCAATAGTGTGTAACAAGAGCTCAAATAAGTATGTAATATCGTCATATTCACTGTTTATAGATGGAATTCGCGATGTTCAGAAACATAAATCACATATGAAAACACATTTCGGAAATAGCATATTAAGTACAAAAGGAATTTGAATAATGCTGTATTAGCATCAAATTCACCGTTTATAGGTTGAATATGTGATATTCAGAAACGTACGACGCATCTGAAAAAACATTTCTACAAACTCACATTAAGTGCAATAGTGTGTAACAAGAGCTCAAATAAGTATGTAATATCGTCATATTCACTGTTTATAGATGGAATTCGCGATGTTCAGAAACATAATTCACATATAAAAACACTTTCGGAAATAGCACAATAAGTACAAAAGGAACTCGGATAAGGCTGTACTAGTATCACATTCACGATTTTATGTTTCAATATGCGATACTCAGAAATGCACAACGCATTTATAAACACATTTCTACAAACACACATTAAGTGGAATAGTAATTATCTGGAGCTGGAATAAGTATGAGATATCGTCATATTCACTGTTTCTAGAAGGAATTTCCAATATTCAGAAACATAAATCACATATGAATACACATTTCGAAAAAAGCACAATAAGTACAAAAAGAACTCGAATTAGGCTGTATTAGTATCAAATTCACTGTTTAAAGATTCTATATGCGATGTTCAGAAACGGAAAACGCATTTATAAACACATTTCTACAATCACACATTAAGTGGAATAGTAATCATCTGGAGCTGGAATAAGTATGAGATATCGTCATATTCACTGTTTCTAGAAGGAATTTGCAATATTCAGAAACATAAATCACATAAGAAAACACATTAAGGAAATTGCACATTGTGTACAAAAGGAACTTGAATAAGACTGTATTAGCGTCACATTCAACGTTTATATGTTGAATATGTGATATTCAGAAACGGACAACGCATCTAGAAACACATACACACATTAATTGCAATAAAAGCTCGAATAAGTATGTAATATCGTCAAATGCATTGTTTATAGATGGAATTCGCGATGTTCAGGAACATAAATCACATATGAAAACACATTTCGGAAATAGCACAATAAGTACACTAAGAACTCGAATTAGGCTACATTAGTATCAAATTCACTGTTTAAAGTTTCAATATGCGATATTCAGAAACGTACAACGCATCTGAAAACACATTTCTACAAACTCACATTAAATGCAATAGTATGTAACAAGAGCTCGAATAAATATGTAATATCGTCATATTCACTGTTTATAGATGGAATTCGCGATGTTCAGAAACATAATTCACATATATAAACACTTTTCGGAAAGCACAATAAGTACAAAAGGAACTCGGATAAGGCTGTACTAGTATCAAATTAACTATTTAATGTTTCAATATGCGATACTCAGAAATGCACAACGCATTTATAAACACATTTCTACAAACACACATTAAGTGGAGTAGTAATCATCTGGAGCTGGAATAAGTATGAGATATCGTCATATTCACTGTTTCTAGAAGGAATTTGCAATATTCAGAAACATAAATCACATAAGAAAACACATTTAAGAAATTGCACATTGTGTACAAAAGGAACTTGAATAATGCTGTATTAGCATCAAATTCACCGTTTATAGGTTGAATATGTGATATGCAGAAACGTACAACGCATCTGAAAACACATTTCTACAAACTCACATTAAATGCAATAGTATGTAAGAGGAGCTCGAATAAGTATGTAATATCATCATATTCACTGTTTATAGATGGAATTCGCGATATTCAGAAACATATATCACATGTGAAAACACATTTCGGAAATGGAAGAAAAAGTACAAAAGGAACTGGAATAAGGTTGAATTAGCGTAAAATTCACTGTTTAAAGCTTGAATATTCGAAATTCAGAAACAGACAACACATCCATAAACAGATTTCTACAATCACACATTAAGTGGAATAGTAATTATCTGGAGCTAGAAAAGTATGAGATATCGTCATATTCACTGTTTATAGAAGGAATTTGCAATATTCAGAATCATAAATCACATAAGAAAACACATTTAGGAAATTGCACATTGTGTACAAAAGGAACTTGAATAAGGCTGTATTAGCGTCACATTCAACGTTTATATGTTGAATATGTGATTTTCAGAAACGGACAACGCATCTAGAAACACATTTCTACAATCACACATTAATTGCAATGATAGCTCGAATAAGTACGTAATATCGTCATATTCACTGTTTATAGATGGAATTCGCGATGTTCAGAAACATAAATCAAATATGAAAACACATTTCGGAAATAGCACAATAAGTACAATAAGAACTCTAATTAGGCTATATTTGAATCAAATTCACTGTTTAAAGTTTCAATACGCGATATTCAGAAACGTACAACGCATCTGAAAACACATTTCTACGAACTCACATTAAATGCAATAGTATGTAACAGGCGCTCGAATAAGTATGTAACATCGTCATATTCACTGTTTAGATATGGAATTCGAGATATTCAGAGACTTAAATCACATAAGAAAACACATTTAGGAAATTGCATATTAAGTACAAAAGGAATTTGAATAATGCTGTATTAGCATCAAATTCACCGTTTATAGGTTGAATATGTGATATTCAGAAACGTACAACGCATCTGAAAAAACATTCTACAAACTGACATTAAGTGCAATAGTTTGTATCAGGAGCTCAAATAAGTATGTAATATCGTCATATTCACTGTTTATAGATGGAATTCGCGATGTTCAGAAACATAATTCTCATATAAAAAAACTTTTCGGAAGTAGCACAATAAGTACAAAAGGAACTCGAATAAGGCTGTACTAGTATAAAATTCACTATTTAATAGAGGAATTTCCAATATTCAGAATCATAAATCACATAAGAAAAGACATTTAGGATATTGCACATTGTGTTCAAAAGGAAATTGAATAAGACTGTATTAGCGTCACATTCAACGTTTATATGTTGAATATGTGATATTCAGAAACGGACAACGCATCTAGAAACACATTTCTACAATCACACATTAATTACAATAAAAGCTCGAATAAGTACGTAATAACGTCAAAATCATTGTTTATAGATGGAATTCGCGATGTTCAGAAACATAAATCACATATGAAAACACATTTCGGAAATAGCACAATAAGTACACTAAGAACTCGAATTAGGCTACATTAGTATCAAATTCACTGTTTAAAGTTTCAATATGCGATATTCAGAAACGAACAACGCATCTGAAAACACATTTCTACAAACTCACATTAAATGCAATAGTATGTAACAAGAGCTTGAATAAATATGTAATATCGTCATATTCACTGTTTATAGATGGAATTCGAGATATTCAGAGACATAAATCACATATGAAAACACATTTAGGAAATTGCATATTAAGTACAAAAGGAACTTGAATAATGCTGTATTGTGATCAAATTCACCGTTTATAGGTTGAATATGTGATATGCAGAAACGTACGACGCATCTGAAAACACATTTCTTCAAACTCACATTAAGTATGTAAGAGGAGCTCGAATAAGTATGTAATATCGTCATATTCACTGCTTATAGATGGTATTCGCGATATTCAGAAACATATATCACATGTGAAAACACATTTCGGAAATGGAAGAAAAAGTACAAAAGGAACTCGAATAAGGATGAATTAGCGTAAAATTCACTGTTTAAAGTTTCAATATGCGATATTCAGAAACGTACAACGCATCTGAAAACACATTTCTACAAACTCACATAAAGTGCAATAGTGTGTAACAAGAGCTCAAATAAGTATGTAATATCGTCATATTCACTGTTTATAGATGGAATTCGCGATGTTCAGAAACATAAATCACATATGAAAACACATTTCGGAAATAGCATATTAAGTACAAAAGGAATTTGAATAATGCTGTATTAGCATCAAATTCACCGTTTATAGGTTGAATATGTGATATTCAGAAACGTACGACGCATCTGAAAAAACATTTCTTCAAACTCACATTAAGTGCAATAGTGTGTAACAAGAGCTCAAATAAGTATGTAATATCGTCATATTCACTGTTTATAGATGGAATTCGCGATGTTCAGAAACATAATTCACATATAAAAACACTTTCGGAAATAGCACAATAAGTACAAAAGGAACTCGGATAAGGCTGTACTAGTATCAAATTCACTATTTAATGTTTCAATATGCGATACTCAGAAATGCACAACGCATTTATAAACACATTTCTACAAACACACATTAAGTGGAATAGTAATTATCTGGAGCTGGAATAAGTATGAGATATCGTCATATTCACTGTTTCTAGAAGGAATTTCCAATATTCAGAAACATAAATCACATATGAATACACATTTCGAAAAAAGCACAATAAGTACAAAAAGAACTTGAATTAGGCTGTATTAGTATCAAATTCACTGTTTAAAGATTCTATATGCGATGTTCAGAAACGGAAAACGCATTTATAAACACATTTCTACAATCACACATTAAGTGGAATAGTAATCATCTGGAGCTGGAATAAGTATGAGATATCGTCATATTCACTGTTTCTAGAAGGAATTTGCAATATTCAGAAACATAAATAACATAAGAAAACATATTAAGGAAATTGCACATTGTGTACAAAAGGAACTTGAATAAGACTGTATTAGCGTCACATTCAACGTTTATATGTTGAATATGTGATATTCAGAAACGGACAACGCATCTAGAAACACATACACACATTGATTGCAATAAAAGCTCGAATAAGTATGTAATATCGTCAAATGCATTGTTTATAGATGGAATTCGCGATGTTCAGGAACATAAATCACATATGAAAACACATTTCGGAAATAGCACAATAAGTACACTAAGAACTCCAATTAGGCTACATTAGTATCAAATTCACTGTTTAAAGTTTCAATATGCGATATTCAGAAACGTACAACGCATCTGAAAACACATTTCTACAAACTCACATTAAATGCAATAGTATGTAACAAGAGCTCGAATAAATATGTAATATCGTCATATTCACTGTTTATAGATGGAATTCGAGATATTCAGAGACATAAATCACATATGAAAACACATTTAGGAAATTGCATATTAATTACAAAAGGAACTTGAATAATGCTGTATTAGGATCAAATTCACCGTTTATAGGTTGAATATGTGATATGCAGAAACGTACGACGCATCTGAAAACACATTTCTACATACTGATATTAAGTATGTAAGAGGAGCTCGAATAAGTATGTAATATCGTCATATTCACTGCTTATAGATGGTATTCGCCATATTCAGAAACATATATCACATGTGAAAAGACATTTCGGAAATGGAAGAATAAGTACAAAAGGAACTCGAATAAGGTTGAATTAGCGTAAAATGCACTGTTTAAAGCTTGAATATTCGAAATTCAGAAACAGACAACACATCCATAAACAGATTTCTACAATCACACATTACGTGGAATAGTAATTATCTGGAGCTAGAAAAGTATGAGATATCGTCATATTCACTGTTTATAGAAGGAATTTGCAATATTCAGAATCATAAATCACATAAGAAAACACATTTAGGAAATTGCACATTGAGTACAAAAGGAACTTGAATAAGGCTGTATTAGCGTCACATTCAACGTTTATATGTTGAATATGTGATATTCAGAAACGGACAACGCATCTAGAAACACATTTCTACAATCACACATTAATTGCAATAAAAGCTCGAATATGTACGTAATATCGTCATATTCACTGTTTATATGTGGAATTCGCGATGTTCAGAAACATAAATCACATATGAAAACACATTTCGGAAATAGCACAATAAGTACAATAAGAACTCGAATTAGGCTATATTTGAATCAAATTCACTGTTTAAAGTTTCAATACGCGATATTCAGAAACATACAACGCATCTGAAAACACATTTCTACAAACTCACATTAAATGCAATAGTATGTAACAGGCGCTCGAATAAGTATGTAATATCGTCATATTCACCGTTTAGAGATGGAATTCGAGATATTCAGAGACTTACATCACATATGAAAACACATTTAGGAAATTGCATATTAAGTACAAAAGGAATTTGAATAATGCTGTATTAGCATCAAATTCACCGTTTATAGGTTGAATATGTGATATTCAGAAACGTACAACGCATCTGAAAAAACATTTCTACAAACTCACATTAAGTGCAATAGTGTGTAACAAGAGCTCAAATAGGTATGTAATATCGTCATATTCACTGTTTATAGATGGAATTCGCGATGTTCAGAAACATAATTCACATATATAAACACTTTTCGGAAAGCACAATAAGTACAAAAGGAACTCGGATATGGCTGTACTAGTATCAAATTAACTATTTAATGTTTCAATATGCGATACTCAGAAATGCACAACGCATTTATAAACACATTTCTACAAACACACATTACGTGGAGTAGTAATCATCTGGAGCTGGAATAAGTATGAGATATCGTCATATTCACTGTTTCTAGAAGGAATTTGCAATATTCAGAAACATAAATCACATAAGAAAACACATTTAAGAAATTGCACATTGTGTAGAAAAGGAACTTGAATAATGCTGTATTAGCATCAAATTCACCGTTTATAGGTTGAATATGTGATATGCAGAAACGTACAACGCATCTGAAAACACATTTCTACAAACTCACATTAAATGCAATAGTATGTAAGAGGAGCTCGAATAAGTATGTAATATCATCATATTCACTGTTTATAGATGGAATTCGCGATATTCAGAAACATATATCACATGTGAAAACACATTTCGGAAATGGAAGAAAAAGTACAAAAGGAACTCGAATAAGGTTGAATTAGCGTAAAATTCACTGTTTAAAGCTTGAATATTCGAAATTCAGAAACAGACAACACATCCATAAACAGATTTCTACAATCACACTTTAAGTGGAATAGTAATTATCTGGAGCTAGAAAAGTATGAGATATCGTCATATTCACTGTTTATAGAAGGAATTTGCAATATTCAGAATCATAAATCACATAAGAAAACACATTTAGGAAATTGCACATTGTGTACAAAAGGAACTTGAATAAGGCTGTATTAGCGTCACATTCAACGTTTATATGTTGAATATGTGATTTTCAGAAACGGACAACGCATCTAGAAACACATTTCAACAATCACACATTAATTGCAATGAAAGCTCGAATAAGTACGTAATATCGTCAAAATCATTGTTTATAGATGGAATTCGCGATGTTCAGAAACATAAATCACATATGAAAACACATTTCGGAAATAGCACAATAAGTACACTAAGAACTCGAATTAGGCTACATTAGTATCAAATTCACTGTTTAAAGTTTCAATATGCGATATTCAGAAACGTACAACGCATCTGAAAAAACATTTCTACAAACTCACATTATGTGCAATAGTGTGTAAGAGGAGCTCAAATAAGTATGTAATATCGTCATATTCACTGTTTATAGATGGAATTCGCGATGTTCAGAAACATAATTCACATATAAAAAAACTTTTCGGAAGTAGCACAATAAGTACAAAAGGAACTCGAATAAGGCTGTACTAGTATCAAATTTACTATTTAATAGAGGAATGTGCTATATTCAGAATCATAAATCAGATAAGAAAAAACATTTAGGAAACTGCACATTGTGTACAAAAGTAAGGAATCGCGCACAATGTGCTTTATCTTAACCTAAGACTTAACCTACTGACAAACACCCAGTCCTGAACCCGGGAAAGGGATTTTTCACTACTGAAAAATCCCCGACCCGGCCGGGAATCGAACCCGGGCCGCCGGAGTGGATGGCAGGCGCGCTACCGACTCACCCACGGCGACGAAAAGGAACTTGAATAAGACTGTATTAGCGTCACATTCAACGTTAATATGTTGAATATGTGATATTCAGAAACGGACAACGCATCTAGAAACACATTTCTACAATCACACATTAATTCAAATAAAAGATCGAATAAGTACGTAATATCGTCAAAATCATTGTTTATAGATGGAATTCGCGATGTTCAGTAACATAAATCACATATGAAAACACATTTCGGAAATAGCACAATAAGTACACTAAGAACTCGAATTAGGCTACATTAGTATCAAATTCACTGTTTAAAGTTTCAATATGCGATATTCAGAAACGTACAACGCATCTGAAAACACATTTCTACAAACTCACATTAAATGCAATAGTATGTAACAAGAGCTCGAATAAATATGTAATATCGTCATATTCACTGTTTATAGATGGAATTCGAGATATTCAGAGACATAAATCACATATGAAAACACATTTAGGAAATTGCATATTAAGTACAAAAGGAACTTGAATAATGCTGTATTGTGATCAAATTCACCGTTTATAGGTTGAATATGTGATATGCAGAAACGTACGACGCATCTGAAAACACATTTCTTCAAACTCACATTAAGTATGTAAGAGGAGCTCGAATAAGTATGTAATATCGTCATATTCACTGCTTATAGATGGTATTCGCGATATTCAGAAACATATATCACATGTGAAAACACATTTCGGAAATGGAAGAAAAAGTACAAAAGGAACTCGAATAAGGATGAATTAGCGTAAAATTCACTGTTTAAAGTTTCAATATGCGATATTCAGAAACGTACAACGCATCTGAAAACACATTTCTACAAACTCACATAAAGTGCAATAGTGTGTAACAAGAGCTCAAATAAGTATGTAATATCGTCATATTCACTGCTTATAGATGGTATTCGCGATATTCAGAAACATAAATCACATATGAAAACACATTTCGGAAATAGCATATTAAGTACAAAAGGAATTTGAATAATGCTGTATTAGCATCAAATTCACCGTTTATAGGTTGAATATGTGATATTCAGAAACGTACGACGCATCTGAAAAAACATTTCTACAAACTCACATTAAGTGCAATAGTGTGTAACAAGAGCTCAAATAAGTATGTAATATCGTCATATTCACTGTTTATAGATGGAATTCGCGATGTTCAGAAACATAATTCACATATAAAAACACTTTCGGAAATAGCACAATAAGTACAAAAGGAACTCGGATAAGGCTGTACTAGTATCAAATTCACTATTTAATGTTTCAATATGCGATACTCAGAAATGCACAACGCATTTACAAACACTTTTCTACAAACACACATTAAGTGGAATAGTAATTATCTGGAGCTGGAATAAGTATGAGATATCGTCATATTCACTGTTTCTAGAAGGAATTTCCAATATTCAGAAACATAAATCATATATGAATACACATTTCGAAAAAAGCACAATAAGTACAAAAAGAACTAGAATTAGGCTGTATTAGTATCAAATTCACTGTTTAAAGATTCTATATGCGATATTCAGAAACGGAAAACGCATTTATAAACACATTTCTACAATCACACATTAAGTGGAATAGTAATCATCTGGAGCTGGAATAAGTATGAGATATCGTCATATTCACTGTTTCTAGAAGGAATTTGCAATATTCAGAAACATAAATCACATAAGAAAACACATTAAGGAAATTGCACATTGTGTACAAAAGGGACTTGAATAAGACTGTATTAGCGTCACATTCAACGTTTATATGTTGAATATGTGATATTCAGAAACGGACAACGCATCTAGAAACACATACACACATTTATTGCAATAAAAGCTCGAATAAGTATGTAATATCGTCAAATGCATTGTTTATAGATGGAATTCGCGATGTTCAGGAACATAAATCACATATGAAAACACATTTCGGAAATAGCACAATAAGTACACTAAGAACTCGAATTAGGCTACATTAGTATCAAATTCACTGTTTAAAGTTTCAATATGCGATATTCAGAAACGTACAACGCATCTGAAAACACATTTCTACAAACTCACATTAAATGCAATAGTATGTAACAAGAGCTCGAATAAATATGTAATATCGTCATATTCACTGTTTATAGATGGAATTCGAGATATTCAGAGACATAAATCACATATGAAAACACATTTAGGAAATTGCATATTAATTACAAAAGGAACTTGAATAATGCTGTATTAGGATCAAATTCACCGTTTATAGGTTGAATATGTGATATGCAGAAACGTACGACGCATCTGAAAACACATTTCTACAAACTCATATTAAGTATGTAAGAGGAGCTCGAATAAGTATGTAATATCGTCATATTCACTGCTTATAGATGGTATTCGCCATATTCAGAAACATATATCACATGTGAAAACACATTTCGGAAATGGAAGAAAAGTACAAAAGGAACTCGAATAAGGATGAATTAGCGTAAAATTCACTGTTTAAAGTTTCAATATGCGATATTCAGAAACGTACAACGCATCTGAAAAAACATTTCTACAAACTCACATTAAGTGCAATTGTGTGTAACAAGAGCTCAAATGAGTATGTAATATCGTCATATTCACTGTTTATAGATGGAATTCGCGATGTTCAGAAACATAATTCACATATAAAAACACTTTTCGGAAATAGCACAATAAGTACAAAAGGAACTCGGATAAGGCTGTACTAGTATCAAATTCACTATTTAATGTTTCAATATGCGATACTCAGAAATGCACAACGCATTTATAAACACATTTCTACAAACACACATTAAGTGGAATAGTAATTATCTGGAGCTGGAATAAGTATGAGATATCGTCATATTCACTGTTTCTAGAAGGAATTTCCAATATTCAGAAACATAAATCACATATGAATACACATTTCGAAAAAAAGCACAATAAGTACAAAAAGAACTTGAATTAGGCTGTATTAGTATTAAATTCACTGTTTAAAGATTCTATATGCGATGTTCAGAAACGGAAAACGCATTTATAAACACATTTCTACAATCACACATTAAGTGGAATAGTAATCATCTGGAGCTGGAATAAGTATGAGATATCGTCATATTCACTGTTTCTAGAAGGAATTTGCAATATTCAGAAACATAAATCACATAAGAAAACATATTAAGGAAATTGCACATTGTGTACAAAAGGAACTTGAATAAGACTGTATTAGCGTCACATTCAACGTTTATATGTTGAATATGTGATATTCAGAAACGGACAACGCATCTAGAAACACATACACACATTGATTGCAATAAAAGCTCGAATAAGTATGTAATATCGTCAAATGCATTGTTTATAGATGGAATTCGCGATGTTCAGGAACATAAATCACATATGAAAACACATTTCGGAAATAGCACAATAAGTACACTAAGAACTCCAATTAGGCTACATTAGTATCAAATTCACTGTTTAAAGTTTCAATATGCGATATTCAGAAACGTACAACGCATCTGAAAACACATTTCTACAAACTCACATTAAATGCAATAGTATGTAACAAGAGCTCGAATAAATATGTAATATCGTCATATTCACTGTTTATAGATGGAATTCGAGATATTCAGAGACATAAATCACATATGAAAACACATTTAGGAAATTGCATATTAATTACAAAAGGAACTTGAATAATGCTGTATTAGGATCAAATTCACCGTTTATAGGTTGAATATGTGATATGCAGAAACGTACGACGCATCTGAAAACACATTTCTACAAACTCATATTAAGTATGTAAGAGGAGCTCGAATAAGTATGTAATATCGTCATATTCACTGCTTATAGATGGTATTCGCCATATTCAGAAACATATATCACATGTGAAAAGACATTTCGGAAATGGAAGAATAAGTACAAAAGGAACTCGAATAAGGTTGAATTAGCGTAAAATGCACTGTTTAAAGCTTGAATATTCGAAATTCAGAAACAGACAACACATCCATAAACAGATTTCTACAATCACACATTACGTGGAATAGTAATTATCTGGAGCTAGAAAAGTATGAGATATCGTCATATTCACTGTTTATAGAAGGAATTTGCAATATTCAGAATCATAAATCACATAAGAAAACACATTTAGGAAATTGCACATTGAGTACAAAAGGAACTTGAATAAGGCTGTATTAGCGTCACATTCAACGTTTATATGTTGAATATGTGATATTCAGAAACGGACAACGCATCTAGAAACACATTTCTACAATCACACATTAATTGCAATAAAAGCTCGAATATGTACGTAATATCGTCATATTCACTGTTTATATGTGGAATTCGCGATGTTCAGAAACATAAATCACATATGAAAACACATTTCGGAAATAGCACAATAAGTACAATAAGAACTCGAATTAGGCTATATTTGAATCAAATTCACTGTTTAAAGTTTCAATACGCGATATTCAGAAACATACAACGCATCTGAAAACACATTTCTACAAACTCACATTAAATGCAATAGTATGTAACAGGCGCTCGAATAAGTATGTAATATCGTCATATTCACCGTTTAGAGATGGAATTCGAGATATTCAGAGACTTACATCACATATGAAAACACATTTAGGAAATTGCATATTAAGTACAAAAGGAATTTGAATAATGCTGTATTAGCATCAAATTCACCGTTTATAGGTTGAATATGTGATATTCAGAAACGTACAACGCATCTGAAAAAACATTTCTACAAACTCACATTAAGTGCAATAGTGTGTAACAAGAGCTCAAATAGGTATGTAATATCGTCATATTCACTGTTTATAGATGGAATTCGCGATGTTCAGAAACATAATTCACATATATAAACACTTTTCGGAAAGCACAATAAGTACAAAAGGAACTCGGATAAGGCTGTACTAGTATCAAATTAACTATTTAATGTTTCAATATGCGATACTCAGAAATGCACAACGCATTTATAAACACATTTCTACAAACACACATTACGTGGAGTAGTAATCATCTGGAGCTGGAATAAGTATGAGATATCGTCATATTCACTGTTTCTAGAAGGAATTTGCAATATTCAGAAACATAAATCACATAAGAAAACACATTTAAGAAATTGCACATTGTGTAGAAAAGGAACTTGAATAATGCTGTATTAGCATCAAATTCACCGTTTATAGGTTGAATATGTGATATGCAGAAACGTACAACGCATCTGAAAACACATTTCTACAAACTCACATTAAATGCAATAGTATGTAAGAGGAGCTCGAATAAGTATGTAATATCATCATATTCACTGTTTATAGATGGAATTCGCGATATTCAGAAACATATATCACATGTGAAAACACATTTCGGAAATGGAAGAAAAAGTACAAAAGGAACTCGAATAAGGTTGAATTAGCGTAAAATTCACTGTTTAAAGCTTGAATATTCGAAATTCAGAAACAGACAACACATCCATAAACAGATTTCTACAATCACACTTTAAGTGGAATAGTAATTATCTGGAGCTAGAAAAGTATGAGATATCTTCATATTCACTGTTTATAGAAGGAATTTGCAATATTCAGAATCATAAATCACATAAGAAAACACATTTAGGAAATTGCACATTGTGTACAAAAGGAACTTGAATAAGGCTGTATTAGCGTCACATTCAACGTTTATATGTTGAATATGTGATTTTCAGAAACGGACAACGCATCTAGAAACACATTTCAACAATCACACATTAATTGCAATGAAAGCTCGAATAAGTACGTAATATCGTCAAAATCATTGTTTATAGATGGAATTCGCGATGTTCAGAAACATAAATCACATATGAAAACACATTTCGGAAATAGCACAATAAATACACTAAGAACTCGAATTAGGCTACATTAGTATCAAATTCACTGTTTAAAGTTTCAATATGCGATATTCAGAAACGTACAACGCATCTGAAAAAACATTTCTACAAACTCACATTAAGTGCAATAGTGTGTAAGAGGAGCTCAAATAAGTATGTAATATCGTCATATTCACTGTTTATAGATGGAATTCGCGATGTTCAGAAACATAATTCACATATAAAAAAACTTTTCGGAAGTAGCACAATAAGTACAAAAGGAACTCGAATAAGGCTGTACTAGTATCAAATTTACTATTTAATAGAGGAATGTGCTATATTCAGAATCATAAATCAGATAAGAAAAAACATTTAGGAAACTGCACATTGTGTACAAAAGTAAGGAATCGCGCACAATGTGCTTTATCTTAACCTAAGACTTAACCTACTGACAAACACCCAGTCCTGAACCCGGGAAAGGGATTTTTCACTACTGAAAAATCCCCGACCCGGCCGGGAATCGAACCCGGGCCGCCGGAGTGGATGGCAGGCGCGCTACCGACTCACCCACGGCGACGAAAAGGAACTTGAATAAGACTGTATTAGCGTCACATTCAACGTTAATATGTTGAATATGTGATATTCAGAAACGGACAACGCATCTAGAAACACATTTCTACAATCACACATAATTGCAATAAAAGATCGAATAAGTACGTAATATCGTCAAAATCATTGTTTATAGATGGAATTCGCGATGTTCAGTAACATAAATCACATATGAAAACACATTTCGGAAATAGCACAATAAGTACACTAAGAACTCGAATTAGGCTACATTAGTATCAAATTCACTGTTTAAAGTTTCAATATGCGATATTCAGAAACGTACAACGCATCTGAAAACACATTTCTACAAACTCACATTAAATGCAATAGTATGTAACAAGAGCTCGAATAAATATGTAATATCGTCATATTCACTGTTTATAGATGGAATTCGAGATATTCAGAGACATAAATCACATATGAAAACACATTTAGGAAATTGCATATTAAGTACAAAAGGAACTTGAATAATGCTGTATTGTGATCAAATTCACCGTTTATAGGTTGAATATGTGATATGCAGAAACGTACGACGCATCTGAAAACACATTTCTTCAAACTCACATTAAGTATGTAAGAGGAGCTCGAATAAGTATGTAATATCGTCATATTCACAGCTTATAGATGGTATTCGCGATATTCAGAAACATATATCACATGTGAAAACACATTTCGGAAATGGAAGAAAAAGTACAAAAGGAACTCGAATAAGGATGAATTAGCGTAAAATTCACTGTTTAAAGTTTCAATATGCGATATTCAGAAACGTACAACGCATCTGAAAACACATTTCTACAAACTCACATAAAGTGCAATAGTGTGTAACAAGAGCTCAAATAAGTAGGCTATGTAATATCGTCATATTCACTGCTTATAGATGGTATTCGCGATATTCAGAAACATAAATCACATATGAAAACACATTTCGGAAATAGCATATTAAGTACAAAAGGAATTTGAATAATGCTGTATTAGCATCAAATTCACCGTTTATAGGTTGAATATGTGATATTCAGAAACGTACGACGCATCTGAAAAAACATTTCTACAAACTCACATTAAGTGCAATAGTGTGTAACAAGAGCTCAAATAAGTATGTAATATCGTCATATTCACTGTTTATAGATGGAATTCGCGATGTTCAGAAACATAATTCACATATAAAAACACTTTCGGAAATAGCACAATAAGTACAAAAGGAACTCGGATAAGGCTGTACTAGTATCAAATTCACTATTTAATGTTTCAATATGCGATACTCAGAAATGCACAACGCATTTATAAACACATTTCTACAAACACACATTAAGTGGAATAGTAATTATCTGGAGCTGGAATAAGTATGAGATATCGTCATATTCACTGTCTCTAGAAGGAATTTCAAATATTCAGAAACATAAATCATATATGAATACACATTTCGAAAAAAGCACAATAAGTACAAAAAGAACTAGAATTAGGCTGTATTAGTATCAAATTCACTGTTTAAAGATTCTATATGCGATATTCAGAAACGGAAAACGCATTTATAAACACATTTCTACAATCACACATTAAGTGGAATAGTAATCATCTGGAGCTGGAATAAGTATGAGATATCGTCATATTCACTGTTTCTAGAAGGAATTTGCAATATTCAGAAACATAAATCACATAAGAAAACACATTAAGGAAATTGCACATTGTGTACAAAAGGGACTTGAATAAGACTGTATTAGCGTCACATTCAACGTTTATATGTTGAATATGTGATATTCAGAAACGGACAACGCATCTAGAAACACATACACACATTTATTGCAATAAAAGCTCGAATAAGTATGTAATATCGTCAAATGCATTGTTTATAGATGGAATTCGCGATGTTCAGGAACATAAATCACATATGAAAACACATTTCGGAAATAGCACAATAAGTACACTAAGAACTCGAATTAGGCTACATTAGTATCAAATTCACTGTTTAAAGTTTCAATATGCGATATTCAGAAACGTACAACGCATCTGAAAACACATTTCTACAAACTCACATTAAATGCAATAGTATGTAACAAGAGCTCGAATAAATATGTAATATCGTCATATTCACTGTTTATAGATGGAATTCGAGATATTCAGAGACATAAATCACATATGAAAACACATTTAGGAAATTGCATATTAATTACAAAAGGAACTTGAATAATGCTGTATTAGGATCAAATTCACCGTTTATAGGTTGAATATGTGATATGCAGAAACGTACGACGCATCTGAAAACACATTTCTACAAACTCATATTAAGTATGTAAGAGGAGCTCGAATAAGTATGTAATATCGTCATATTCACTGCTTATAGATGGTATTCGCCATATTCAGAAACATATATCACATGTGAAAACACATTTCGGAAATGGAAGAAAAGTACAAAAGGAACTCGAATAAGGATGAATTAGCGTAAAATTCACTGTTTAAAGTTTCAATATGCGATATTCAGAAACGTACAACGCATCTGAAAAAACATTTCTACAAACTCACATTAAGTGCAATAGTGTGTAACAAGAGCTCAAATGAGTATGTAATATCGTCATATTCACTGTTTATAGATGGAATTCGCGATGTTCAAAAACATAATTCACATATAAAAACACTTTTCGGAAATAGCACAATAAGTACAAAAGGAACTCGAATAAGGCTGTACTAGTATGAAATTCACTATTTAATGTTTCAATATGCGATATTCAGAAATGCACAACGCATCTATAAACACATTTCTACAAACACACATTAAGTGGAATAGTAATTATCTGGAGCTGGAATAAGTATGAGATATCGTCATATTCACTGTTTATAGATGGAATTCGCGATATTCAGAAACATGAATCACATATACACATTTCGAAAAAAGCACAATAACTAGAAAAAGAACTCGAATTAGGCTGTATTAGTATCAAATTCACTGTTTCAAGATTCAATATGCGATATTCAGAAACGGAAAACGCATTTATAAACACATTTCTACAATCACTCATTAAGTGGAGTAGTAATCATCTGGAGCTGGAATAAGTATGAGATATCGTCATATTCACTGTTTCTAGAAGGAATTTGCAATATTCAGAAACATTAATCCCATAAGAAAACACATTTAAGAAATTGCACATTGTGTACAAAAGGAACTTGAATAATGCTGTATTAGCATCAAATTCACCGTTTATTGGTTGAATATGTATTATGCAGAAACGTACAACGCATCTGAAAACACAATTCTACAAACTCACAACCAGTGCAATAGTATGTAAGAGGAGCTCGAATAAGTATGTAATATCCTCATATTCACTGTTTATAGATGGAATTCGAGATATTCAGAAACATATATCACATGTGATAAGACATTTCGGAAATGGAAGGAAAAGTACAAAAGGAACTCGAATAAGGTTGAATTAGCGTAAAATTCACTGTTTAAAGCTTGAATATTCGAAATTCAGAAACAGACAACACATCCATAAACAGATTTCTACAATCACACATTAAGTGGAATAGTAATTATATGGAGCTAGAAAAGTATGAGATATCGTCATATTCACTGTTTCTAGAAGGAATTTGCAATATTCAGAATCATAAATCACATAAGAAAACACATTTAGGAAATTGAAAATTGTGTACAAAAGGAACTTGAATAAGGCTGTATTAGCGTCACATTCAACGTTTATATGTTGAATATATGATATTCAGAAACGGACAATGCATCTCGAAACACATTTCTACAATCACACATTAATTGCAATAAAATCTCGAATAAGTACGTAATATCGTCATATTCACTGATTATAGATGGAATTCGCGATGTTCAGAAACATAATTCACATATAAAAACACCTTTCGGAAATAGCACAATAAGTACAAAAGGAACTCGGATAAGGCTGTACTAGTATCAAATTCACTATTTAATGTTTCAATATGCGATACTCAGAAATGCACAACGCATTTATAAACACATTTCTACAAACACACATTAAGTGGAATAGTAATTATCTGGAGCTGGAATAAGTATGAGATATCGTCATATTCACTGTTTCTAGAAGGAATTTGCAATATTCAGAAACATAAATCACATATGAATACACATTTCGAAAAAAGCACAATAAGTACAAAAAGAACTCGAATTAGGCTGTATTAGTATCAAATTCACTGTTTAAAGATTCTATATGCGATATTCAGAAACGGAAAACGCATTTATAAACACATTTCTACAATCACACATTAAGTGGAATAGTAATCATCTGGAGCTGGAATAAGTATGAGATATCGTCATATTCACTGTTTCTAGAAGGAATTTGCAATATTCAGAAACATAAATCACATAAGAAAACATATTTAGGAAATTGCACATTGTGTACAAAAGGAACTTGAATAAGACTGTATTAGCGTCACATTCAACGTTTATATGTTGAATATGTGATATTCAGAAACGGACAACACATCTAGAAACACATTCACACATTAATTGCAATAAAAGCTCGAATAAGTACGTAATATCGTCAAATTCATTGTTTATAGATGGAATTCGCGATGATCAGGAACATAAATCACATATGAAAACACATTTCGGAAATAGCACAATAAGTACACTAAGAACTCGAATTAGGCTACATTAGTATCAAATTCACTGTTTAAAGTTTCAATATGCGATATTCAGAAACGTACAACGCATCTGAAAACACATTTCTACAAACTCACATTAAATGCAATAGTATGTAACAAGAGCTCGAATAAATATGTAATATCGTCATATTCACTGTTTATAGATGGAATTCGAGATATTCAGAGACATAAATCACATATGAAAACACATTTAGGAAATTGCATATTAAGTACAAAAGGAACTTGAATAATGCTGTGTTAGGATCAAATTCACCGTTTATAGGTTGAATATGTGATATGCAGAAACGTACGACGCATCTGAAAACACATTTCTACAGACTCACATTAAGTATGTAAGAGGAGCTCGAATAAGTATGTAATATCGTCATATTCACTGCTTATAGATGGTATTCGCGATATTCAGAAACATATATCACAACGCATTTATAAACACATTTCTACAATCACACATTAAGTAGAATAGTAATCATTATACTAACGGAAGCCTGGTTAAGTCATGATATTGGGTTTGATTTACCCGGTTATACAAAAAACGTTAAAATGAATAAGTACAGCAAATACGATAGTTTAGTGGTCTATTGCAAGAATTATATTGACTTCACTCTCACTGACATAGAAATTTCAGAATGTAATTCTTTGCATTTAAATTTTACGTTTGGCAACAATACATTTTCATTAACAGCTATTTATAGATCACCGAACACCTGTAAATATGATTTCCTTGATAATTTTGAACGCTTTTTAATAAATTCAAAACAAACAGATAACCATCTAATTGTTGGCGACATAAATATTCAGATTATTGAAAATCATTTAGATATTACTGGAAACAGGTATATGGATATGTTACATGCACATGGTTTTGTAAATTTTTTAAATGGCGTTACGAGACCAGGCTCGGAAACTTGCTTAGACCATATATTTTTTAAAACTAAAAAGAAATGGAAATTTATACCAGGAATTTTCTGTAGCGCCGTAACTGACCACTATGCCGTTTTTTCTCTACTAAAAAATCCTAATGGTCACATTTCGAAATCCCCAGGTACTCAACAATCTTTGCCCATTTCAAATAACATTAACAATGAAAAATTAGTCTCGCTTATTGAGAGAGAAACCTGGGACTCTGTGTATAAATGTAAAGATCCAAATACTTCTTTCCAGTTATTTTATTTTATAATTTAATTAAGAAATACATAATAAGTAGTTCGACCAGCAATCAAAAGCTTCCTCATAAATTCAAAAAAATTAAGCCATGGATCACTGTAGGCATAATCAAATCTATTCGTACTAGAGACAAGATTGCGAGAAAAGTAATTCATGACCCAAACAATGAAAATTTGAAAATTTATTATAAAAATTATAGAAATATGCTGACTCTTGTTATAAGAAATATGAAGATTAGTTATTATAAATTAAAATTTGAAGAATATAAGAACAACCCTAGGAAATTTTGGCAAACTGTTAATGAAGCCACAGATATAGGTACTGAAAAAAATAAATCGGTTTCAGAATTAATAAATGAAAATGGTACTCACATAACAAACAAAGAGGATATCGCAAATGAATTTAATAAATACTTCTCAAAAATAGGGCACAGTGTAACCTCAAACGTTAATAAGGCATCGTCAGACTCTTCGGAGTACAATAAAATAGCCATGAATCCAATCACATCTATGTTTCTCAGTCCTGTTAATGAATGCGAAATTATTAACATTGTGAAGACCTTAAATAATAATGTAGCTCCAGGCATTGATGGAATAAAAAACATTACATTGAAATCTATCATTAAATATATTGTAAAACCTCTTGTCTATATTTTCAATCTTTGTTTCACAGAAGGTGTTTTCCCCAATACTCTAAAAAATGCTGTGATAATACCTATACATAAATCCGGGAAAATGAATGATTTAAACAATTATAGACCAATATCACTTCTTCCGGCCTTTTCCAAGATACTAGAGAAATACATAAAAGTTAGGCTACTAAACTATTTACAAAAACATGAAATTATATCAAAAAATCAATTCGGTTTCCAGAGCAACATATCTACTGACGATGCTTTTATTAACGTTACAGGTAACATTATTAAAGAATTAGACAAAGGTAATAATTGTTTAGGAATTTTCTTGGACTTACGTAAAGCTTTTGATACTGTTATTCACTCGATACTATTAGATAAACTGAATAAGATAGGAATTAGAGGAACAGTTTACAAATTATTTGAATCATATCTGAGCAATAGATGTATAATGACAAAGGTTGACAGCCATATAAGTGAAATATCAAATATTGATATTGGTGTGCCACAAGGAACGATATTAGGACCAATCTTATACTTAATTTATGTAAATGATTTGCTAAATTTAAACCTAGATCAAATAAACGGCTCCATATTTTCATACGCAGATGACACTGTTGTGATTTTCAGTGGTCATTCATGGGAAGTAGCATATAAATACGCTAATACTGGCATGAAAATTATAAAAAAATGGTTCGATTCTAACCTTCTGTCACTAAACGTGGATAAATCAACATTAGTTCCTTTCTCATTGACATCTACTGGTCAGATAGCGCGGAAAAAATGTACAAATTTAAATTTAATAATACATAATTGTAATTTTGATGTGAATTGTAAATGCTTACCACTGAAAGAAACAGCCGTTGTGAAATATTTGGGTATTTTTATTGATAAACACCTTAAATGGTCTCACCATGTTAACTACATCTGTAATAGACTACGCCGAACAATTCATAAATTTGTCATTTTACGCCACTGTATGCCCATTACTGTTTTACGTTCCGTTTATCTAGCACTTTTCCAGTCCATTATTCAATATGGCATTCTCGTCTGGGGAGGTTTAGCGAAAACTACCCTTAAGCCCCTCTGCCTTTTACAAAAAATAATAATAAAAATCTGTCTAAGAAAACACATTGATTACCCAACTAGCCTAATATTTTCGGAATTTAATGTTTTAAGTTTGGACCAAATTTACAAATTTTCTATATTAAAATATTTTCACAAACATCGTATAAAATACTCTTCCAGTGAGCATATCTACAAAACTAGACGAAATACTAATTTACTCCTATTAGAACCCAAATGTCTCACATCGGCAGGATTAAAGCATAGCATTAATTTTGGACCGCGCTTCTATAACTCAATTATCAGAAAAAATCCTGATCTCTCAGCATACTCCACTGTTAAATTTAACAGATATGTAAAGAATTTTTTGTAATTTTTGAGCTTTTAAGTAATTTTTGTTTCACTCCTTTTATGTATTTATGTTTTTATGTTTTAATGTTTTTGTTTTACTTTCTTTTTTAGTTAAGCACATTATACACTCTATTTCTTTGTCTCTCCTCTTTCTTCACTTTGATATTTTTGAAACGGCACCCGAGCACGAGCAGTCTTGCTCATTCGGGTGTATTACTAAATGTAATACCTCTTGTAATATCTCTTGTAATAAATAAATAATAAATAAATAATAATAATAATAAAATATATCACATGTGAAAACACATTTCGGAAATGGAAGAAAAATTACAAAAGGAACTCGAATAAGGATGAATTAGCGTAAAATTCACTGTTTAAAGTTTCAATATGCGATATTCAGAAACGTACAACGCATCTGAAAAAACATTTCTACAAACTCACATTAAGTGCAATAGTGTGTAACAAGAGCTCAAATAAGTATGTAATATCGTCATATTCACTGTTTATAGATGGAATTCGCGATGTTCAGAAACATAATTCACATATAAAAACACTTTTCGGAAATAGCACAATAAGTACAAAAGGAACTCGGAGAAGGCTGTACTAGTATCAAATTCGCTATTTAATGTTTCAATATGCGATACTCAGAAATGCACAACGCATTTATAAACACATTTCTACAATCACACATTAAGTAGAATAGTAATCATCTGGAGCTGGAATAAGTATGAGATATCGTCATATTCACTGTTTCTAGAAGGAATTTGCAATATTCAGAAACATAAATCACATATGAATACACATTTCGAAAAAAGCACAATAAGTACAAAAAGAACTCGAATTAGGCTGTATTAGTATCAAATTCTTACTTTCCAGGTCAGGGCGTTTTGTATATGAGCTTATAAGATCTTTGTTCTGATTGATATATTTAGACAGGATACAGTATTTAAAAGACATATCATCACAATTCCTCACATTGATAACTGACTGTGAATATTTATATTTCATAGGCAGGTCTATATACGAACTAGCGTTGGCGAGGGGGATATGCTTATTTATCCGCAGTTCTATTTTATGTACTTTTTTAAAATGCCAGCCCGAGCCCTTCATGGAACAATCTTCTACTTCAGCACATATTTTAGCAAAATTATTTCTTATGATCTGATCCAAATCACAACTTGTAGCCAATGCAGTATTTTTTGTTTTGAAATTTTTCATGCACGTTTCGCTTTGAATATTTTCGCATTCGCATTCAACGAATAAGTTACACTTGACATTTTTAAACAATTTTATATCCTCTTTTAGTTTCTTTACCATGTCATTGAAATAGTATTCCAAATTAGTTTGAATGTCCCCAACTGGAGTGTTATATGCAACATATGTTTTTAATCTGGATTTAAATGCAGTTTGCAACAATACCATTTTACCCCCATTATCACTCCGTCTGACCTGTGTATGATCCTGATGACTCGATCCAGGCTGTGGGCTTGATGTGGGTCCTTGGTGAATAATTTGATGGTGGTTAGGGCTTGCTCCGGGCTGTGGGATTGGAGTATGTCCATGATGATGATGGCTCGGCCCGGGTTGAGGGCTTGATGGTCTGCATTGTCTGGGCACAATACCATGATCCTGATGATTAGTATCAGGACGAGGAGAATCACGCTGGCAGGACTCTGGCTGAACGTTGACCTCACGTCCCGCTGCGTTCTGGAAATCAGAAATAAAAAAATAATAAGTTTTCAATAATCTATTATTTTCCCTAATATAAATTACATCTGCAGTAAAATTAGCTTCTTACCTGATTATTTCCGCAGTGCTCTCTCTGAACATGATCACTCAGTCCCCATCTCGATATGTATGTCGTATTACACAGATCACAGTGATAGTTATGACGTTCATGGGCTTCGATAATATGTCGTCGTAAACTCCTATGTGTCGTGTAAGTACGATTACATATGTTGCATGTGAATGTTATGTTGGCATGCTTTTCTCTTACATGTCTTCTTAGGGTCGTGCTATATTTATATGAAGCGGTACAATGCTCGCAGCTAAATCTTTCCATTATGATAGTGTTGTATCGACTGGCTTATGTACAGACTTAGCACACGCTTATAATATGCAGAAATTATTTTTTAATCTTAACCATTGTGTATTGTGCATGTGCATATGTGTGTGTGTGTTTGTGCTTATAAAGTGAGAATGTAGAAGCCACGGAATGCTCCTATTATATATATGCCTCACACACCTGTCAGCAGTTAAAACTCGAAAACTCCAATCCTAAGCGTCTCGACCACGCCCTTATTTATTACATAGTGTTAGGAGACATGGCATGGTCGTCTGTCGGTCCATATAATTAACTTAAACGGCATTCCAAATCGTCCCATCAATTCTTCTATCACACAATGCAAAAACCTTGAACAAGTCCACTTAGGTCAATGCCATATCCTCCTAATATGAACATACGGGCAAAGCCCAAAATTAACATACGTGACCATCTGCTATTCCCAAATAAGGAAACATGCAATTCTCCTTCTTACATCGTACACAAATAATGGCTCGATTTATCAATGTCAGCATAAAATGGACACCTGCCCATATAATTAACATATAATTAACATAACGACATTCCAACTCGTACAATCATTATTATTCTTCTACCACACAATGCAGAAACCTTGAACAAGTCCACTTAGGTCAATGCCAAAGCCTCCTAATATGAACATGCGGACAACGCCCAAAATTAACATATACTCGACCACCTGCTATTCCCGAATAAGGAAACATCCAATTCTTCTAGTTCATCGTACACAAACAGCGGCTCGATTTATCCATGTCAGCATAAAATGAACACCTGTCCATATAATTAACTTAAACGACATTCCAACTCGTCCTTCTATCATACAATGCAAAAACCTTGAACAAACCCGCCCAGGTCAATGTCGCCTGCGTCACGCGCCGCGCCTCATGTGATCCGATGACCACAAAAAATGTGGTTTCTTGTGGTCGTGACCCTATTCTTATACTACTAAAGTCTAATTCCTAGCTCTTTTTCTAAACTGAAACTGTTATTCAGATCACCCTGTATTTTATACATAACGTATCTCATTGCTTCTACTTTAAAATTCCAATGTTTCAACATGGTCTTATAATCTTACAACTGCATAAATTATGTTTACGTACCAAGTTCCTGGCATTCTGTACTTATTTGAATTTTAGCAAGTAATTTTGAAAAACTGGCAAACATGGAGAACTTGAGAGATTACTAAGCAGACGGACGGACCAAAGAAAAATTAAAAGCATGATATGATTACAGATTTACCTTATGGGGCGAAATTTCTAGTAGCCAAAAATCAACCGTGAAAATGAATTATATGAATCTTAGAAAAATCTATACTTTACGGCAATTTAGAACTTCCAAAAGAGGTGAGATGTCTGATGCCAAAAGAATTTATAATTATATTAATAGAGAAATAAGAACAATCTCACCAAACAGCAGACACGTTCCATCGTAGAACTGCTGGGAAACGCCCACCAAAATCACAATTCATTCAGCTACATGCTCGCGCTGGCGGAGTCAACTCCCAACTAACGCACGAAACGTGTGCTCTCCAGGCCCTCGCTTCCGCGTATCACGTTCAGAAATTACCAAGAGTAACCAATGGTAAACTCGGACGCATAAAACTCATTAACTTTTCAAGCTATTAATGTTCCAGAAACTTACTAGGGGCGCTTTATATACACAATTTGAGCCGAATTCACGGCTCATCACACATCATCACACTTTTTGAGGCAAGCATCTCAGATCACACAAGGCAATGCAGAGATCTTTATAACCCTTATTACAGGTAATGGTTTACATAACACTCATGCCTATGAATATAGAAGAATAATTGGTGATTCCTTAATTCCTTAATTACATCAACGTCTAGATTAAGAGTCTAGAAGGAAGCCTGGGACAGTGTTTATAATGCGACAACCGTTGATGATCAAATTGAGAATTTTTTAAGAACATGACATATAATATTGATGTGACCATCCCAATAACAACTTAAGACAGAGCTCTGTCATTTTTAATACTTATTCATAACTTCATTATGTTTATGTGGATTTACAATTGTAGAAAGGTGTAGTAATAATTAATTAAGGAATCGCGGACAATGTGCATTATCTTAACCTAAGACTTAATCTACAGACAAACACCCAAACCTGGACTCGGGGAGGGAATTTTTCATTACTGAAAGCCCCCCAACCGGCCGGAAATCGAACCCGTAACGCTGGGGTGGAAGGCAGGTATGCTACAGATACACCCAGATAGGTGTAATAATGGCACCATAATAATTTGTCAGAAAAATGTTTTAAAAGTTGACTAATTTTAAATTAAAAATAGCCTACATCTTGACTTCAAGTAATGATAACACAATGAAAACAGATCATTGAATTTAAAATATACTGATAAATATCCTCCAAAAATATCATTCCATTTTCTTGAACAGTCCCAGAGGAAATGGAAAACAAACTTTGTAAATTTAACAATAGTGGAATAGGCCATTCGTACTCCCCTTAATCTGACACATTAGCGCTATAGATCTGTAGTACAAAATGATAGGTCAGCATAAAGCCTAATGTTACCAAACTAAACTACCTTCAATTGTGTGCCAGACACATCTACTTCTAACTCGAGATCTAAATCAGCCTCAATGCTTTAGAGTTCTGAATCCTGGTTACTCATGAGGTTCTATGCTCTATTCCTGGCAATGTTATGGAGATTTTAACTTACGTGTTCCCCAAACCGATCCTAGTCGAGAATAAAATTAGTAAAAATTTTAAATTGCCTTCAGTTTCCTTAATCAAAAGAATTTACGTTGATTCCCTCTTATGAACTCATGAAAATGACATTTCTTAAATTAAGGTATGTTAGTAGCATCGTACAAATAATTTAAAAGGTCTTGAATAAAAAATATTACAGTTCAAAACGGAATATATATATAAATGCTTTATTTTGTTATTTTCTTACTACATTTGTGTGTCAGCTATTTATAATTACCTTAGATACTTCCGGGACATTAATTACGGTTTTCTAAAGTATTTTGCTCAGTAAACGCTCTATATGACGGACTGTTTTAGAGGGCATATGAGGCGGGACGAAAAGGGGCTTGCCTAGCGCGACTTGTCTATCATGGTCGTGCGCTGTTGCCTAGTTCGAACATCCACGGCAGAAGAGTGAGCAACAGAACTCCCTATTATTCATAGCCCAAAATTACTATTGGAAATTCGTCATTTTAATGCGCCTAGCTATAATCGGGAACAAATTTCGAAGCAACCTCTCCAAACGCCACATTTCTGCACCGTAAGGTTCTCAAGTTACCGTGTCAGGAATAAACTAAGCAATGCGATGAATGTTATTTCCTTACCTCTATCTCCGCGCCTTCTTGCTGAGAACGCAACACTTGGCAGCAGTGCAGCTGTCGCAAGCATGCATTGACTGAGATCATATGCCTCCTAAACAATGCGCCGTGTAGTTAAGCAGGACTTTTTTGGCATTCATGTTTAATCTTCCGTGTTATTTTCTTGAACCTAGGTGTACTACGCCACGCCATTTTGGCAACTGACTACGTCAGTTACGCTCTTCAGCATGCATGCATGCACATGTACGACGAAAGGTCTGGGATGTTCATCAAGTTCGTGGTCAATCACATCCTAAGCCGTTCGCCCAAGTTAGACAACATCACGCTATCCACTTTACAATCGGTCATGAGCAGTTTCGACGTAAGCCAAGAAGACTGGGTTCTCGTCAATAACTCTGCCTGCTGAATGGCGTGAACTACTAGCCTTGACCATGGACAATTTCCAAGGATGTTTGGAAGAACTCCAAGAATGATAATTATGTTTCCGTATTTCTCGTTTCCATTGGGACTTAATTCTGTCTAATGATTCCTATTTTCTAAAAATGAAATGTTAATCCACCCTTGCTAATATATTTTATCTCAAATGACCTTCTGGATGAATAATCAAAGCCAATTTACTAAGAATCAAATTCATAAAGTCAATATTAGCCTATATAATTTGCCTTTAACTTAATTATCCTGTTCTCAAAAAGGGTTCTTATGAATACATGAAACTGCTTGCGTTTCTAATGAAATAAAAGTAGGTCTGTTACAAGAAATAAAATCAGGTAAACTGATGTAACAAAGTGCCAGTATGTTTTTGTTTAATCAGTTATGATTTCAATTATGATTCGCCCCCACCCATGCTGTGACGTATGAAACCTGCTCTTCATGTTCAGTGTCACGTCGAAACTGTTTTTTGCTGACGTCAAGGGCGACTGTAGTGGGAGAAATTCCCCTACCGCACAGTGACACAATGTGCACCAGTTGTGAACCCATACCTTATAAGATCACAGTAAAACAATAGGCTCTGTTGTCATGATAACTGATTTGCATTTCATAAATTCTTTCGAATACGTATATTGCCATAAAATAGGCACTAAATTGAGCATTACTCCGAAACAGGTCAACAGATTTTATCCAATATCAATAGACGTCTTCCCGTTATAAATGTGTATACCAAGTTTCATAAAAACTGGTAAAGCGTATTTGAGTTACCGCGTCTTTAAAATAGACACTAAATTGGGTTTTACTCCGGTACAGGTCTACCGATTTGGTCCAATATCAGTAGACGTCTTCCCATGTACATTATAAATGGGTATACAAAGTTTCAGGAAAATCCAATGAAGCATATTTGAGTTATCGCGACTTCTTATATATTAACATAAAAGGCACTAAATTGGGCATTATTCCGGTACTGGCTAACCGATTTGGTGGAATATCAATAGACGTCTTTCCATGGACAATATAAGTGTGTATACGTAGTTTCATAAAAATCCGATAAAGTGTATTTGAGTTATTGCGCCTTAAATTGGGTTTTACTCCAGTACCGGTCAACAGATTAGGTTTACATTCAATATGGTACGTCTCATAGACGTCATAAATGCGTATACCAAGTTTCATGGTAATCCGATACAGCGTATTTGAGTTATGGCGCCTTTCTGCCATAATCTATTAAAATAGGCACTAAATTGGGCATTACTCCGGTACCGGTGAACCGATTTGGTTCAATAACAATAGGGTTCTTCCCATGGACATTATAAATGTGTTTTCCAAGTTTCATGAAAATCCGAAAAAGCGTATTTGAGTTATGGCGCGAACAGACACACGGACGGACGGACAGACGAAGAGACATTTTTCGTCCCCACACACATCTCATAAAGTACCATACTGGCACTTAATAAATTATCATTCGAAAATGCTCTTAAGAAATGTCTGTGTGTTCATCAATTTATTCAATAGATGAGTATAGTGATTTTCAGCATTAGCAACCTATTAATTTGTACTGACTCAATCGTTAATGTGTTATACAGTCAAACATCCGTATAGCAATATTTGTGGCTCCTAGCTGGTTGTATTGATACTAGCAGGTGCCCACGGCTTCGCCTATTATTTGCTCAACTGCTATATGTTTTATCTAAATAACTTAGTTAACAGAAAAATAATTAAAACATTATATTTACGAGTACTAACATTTACCAATACTTGACATAATTTGCATTAATTACATAATTTTATTTGTAATTATATTGATTACGTAATAAATAGAAATCGAGTAGAACGAATCTTATGCTTCCGCATGGGCATAGGCCCGACAGAAACGAAATGAAACGATTAAAACGTACCTTACTCATGAACTTTACCCAAATCATGCATAAACAATTAAAACGATTTTTTAAATATATCTTGGTAACTTTATACGAGTAATAATACATTACAATTTTGCTAATTACAGCAGAAATAAAAGAACATGACACTTGTTTCCTGGGTTCTGCCCAGCGACAGTCCTAGTTGTAATTAACACTAATGATAATCAGAAAGCTAAAATCCCGGTTTAGATGTGCATTTCATGAAATAAGAGCGATGCCCGGGTAAAAAACGAACTCAGATTCGAGTTGACTAGCCCAAAAACTCCCGCATAGTGGGTTTCGTTCAATCATTCAATGCTCTTTTTTTCAGTTGCTATGGCAAATCAAGCAAGGTTACCTTCAATTAATTTCACAATTTTATTGAATACTGTCTTGATATTATATTAGATATAGGGGTTATTGTTATTGTTATACTGAGGGGCTGTGATATACCTCGTATTACATAAACTGTGTGCAGAATACTGAGTAATTTAGGAGACAATTCAAAGAGCAGACGTGCAAAGAAGCGACAAATAATTAATCACAAATCTAAATGATCAAAAGACCGCTGATTTTCCTTCTAAACGAGGCTCATGTCCACTTGAGAGCTGAGAGTGCTAGAAACTCTCGAGAGTTGGATTTCGGTAAGTGGACACGCGTCTGAGAGCACTGTCTAAGAGGTAGTGGAGAGTGGCATCCAGAGAGTCAACTCGCAGGTGGACACGCCTTTGCAATCTCCGAGAGCAGCTCGCACTATACGAATCTGTTTCGTATAGCTGAGAGTTCTGTGAGAGTGGATAATGTGTATATTATGCCCACCAAACCATATGATAAAATTATTTAATTTGCCTTCAATATTTATTTATATTTTCTAAAAACGAAATCTAAATCGAATAATACTCAATGATAATGGATTATAATATCGTTTAATGTTCATATCTTCATAATGAAAAAATGTAGTAAGTTCATAAGGGGGTAACTGAACAATAATAAAATGTTTACATTACATTAATTCATGAAACATAATGAAATACTGATAATCTCCATGATTCACTACAGGCGATCATCGATTCCTCTACAGAATATTCTGAGGCGAAGAAGGCTGTAACGGGTGCAGTAACCCTCAAGTCTGTAGATTAGAGGCATGTAACGATCTCCTGCGGGACAAAATTTCGGAACAGCGGTGACAGTCATAGGCCTAAGTTGCAGTACAACCCCGTCGTTAAGTAATTATTTAAACGAACACAATAAGTTATTAGTGCAAACTACATACGATTCCACACGTTGAAAGGAATCTATAGCCACTTTACACACTGAAAGTTAACACAGCTGTTTAACATCGCGGATCACTAAAAGCTTTCACCCTTGGGCATGTGCCAGAATGTTCAAACTCGTTTTGGTGGGAGCAGGGTTGAAAACTACAGCCGTTTTACCATACAGATAAGGAAAACCATTCGCTTAGCATGGTGTTTTAACAGCACACGCTGTCTTGTGCACATTGAATTAGCTACCGAACTCACTGTATGTGGGAAGAAATAAAAAAATAGTGTTTTGCAAAATAAGGGTGGGATGTGAGTGTTTACAGAATGGAGGAATCGACTTCGTCTCGTCTTTTTCTATTTCCGATAGGCTTATTCTGTCATAAGCCTCACACACATGTACTGCATGTTCTGCGTAATACGTCGTGCCATACTTAGCTGCTTTGAATTAAATCGTAAGTGAATGTTAAGAAATAAAATAGAAGTAAAGACACAGACAAGATTGAAATAGTAAAATTCAACTAGCAAATATATTCCATGTCTGCAATAATAAATGCAATAAAAAGTTGGAGGTTTTGGTTTGTAATTCCGCACATATGAACTACAAACCGGTGAGTTAAGTTACTGGCATTGGGTACAGGAAGTTCGAGTTTCCAACATGGCAGCGTAAACGGGAAATGGATGAAAATCACTATCGTAGAAGATTTTTTTTATAGTGAGTTCTTTGAACAAAACATTATAAATCAGATAATACAATATTATTACATAATTTATAGAGGCAGTTACAAAACTATTTAATACAAACTAATAATTTGCGTCACGTTAGCTAGATTACAAGAACAGATTGTTGCATTCCCGAACTGGAACACACGAAATATGGCATATGCCCGTGAAATAAAACGCAATACTCTGTAACGTTAATATTTTCAGAGAGGCTGAAATGAGCAGGAGTTCCACCGCGCATGACGTACATGTCTCGTCGTATGTGTAATGGCACATGTTCCAACAGGACAAGTAATTGGTTTTTTAAGAACTTTCTGTGCCTACGTCTTTTGAGACGATAATCCCCCCCCCCCAAACAGTCACCAGTAATGCCGACCCAGAGTTGTAGACAAAGGGCTGTAACCAGGAAATAGGGCATGTAAAAAAATTTTATCCTCTATATGTAATACTACAAGACCGCAATAAAATTGGATTTCCCATTATGTTCTGAGTTATAAATCGCGATATGGTATTTTAAAATTTTCAAAACAAATAAAACGATCAGTATGTTAGCGTACGTAGTGGAAATGCTCCCAATGAAGGTTGATTTCACTTGCGTGTTCACAACAGGTTACTCTATTTTTTCTAACACGCCAGGCTGCTGCGTATTGAAACGTGGAAACAAATTAGGTGCCTTCAATTTTGTACAGGCCTATACAAAGTCATGGTAACCTGTGAAGTTCTGTATAACGTATTACCTCCATTCAAATGCAAATCCAATTGTTTTAGTGTCATACGGCTCCAATTTTCTTACACTTTAATACAATTTAGTGTTTTATTTTGGATATTAGCCTAAGTTATTAACCTCTAGGACTAAATAAACTAGGCCTATATATTTTTACTGGGGCCCTTCCTGGTACACCGCGGTGCTCCGGACAAGTCACCTAGGTGGGTTTTTCCGGGGGTTTTCTTCACCTGTAAGACGATATGTTGCATAACTGGGATTTTAAGGCAAATGCCTATTTTGTTCCTTATGAAATGAAATTAAAATTTTTAAATATGTTGACGTTTCATGATAAATCACTTACATTTATAGAGTTTTATAGTGCCCTAAAATGCTTACTTCGACCTTCGGAGCCTATTTTTACTCTTTTAGTGCCTAAAATGCTTATTTTGTACTTTTAAAATAAAATTCTACTTCTGTAGCGTTTACAATAGTTTAATGGGCATCCCTCAATGAAGAGCAGGACAGCAGAGGGTAAGTTTTTCACAGAAACTTGATTTTCCCAAACAATTGACGCCATGGAATGCTGACTGGAGGGGGAGGGGGAGGATTAACTCAAAAGAGCAAGTAGCAGTAAAGAGCAAGTACTATAGGCCTATAGTAAGAAGGGACATACTGTGTCAAGTCGCCAAAAAAAAGACCAGCTGTATAAGTGAATATAGTTCCTAAAACGAAATCACCTAAGAGTTCCCTTACACAATATTGGCTTATTCGATTTCCAGAAATGACTTTTGATGGCAAGATTATTTTCTGCCAGTACATTAATAAACAGGTGTGTGATTTTTTCATATTAATCTAAAACCTTTTTTGCTATTGGCTCCAGTAGTAAATAGGAAGCTTTAAATTACAAATGGCCGTCATCGACGCCGCCCCCAGCGTCGCGACGCCGCCCCGACACCGCGTCACGTATAAGACGACGTGACGCTATTATAGTCGATTCGAAAAAGCGAGACGAGCCCGTTCGTCCTGTGGCAATGCCAACCAGACAAGACCCCCCGTTTAAGAGTTAGGACCCAAGACAAAACCGATGCCGCCCCCGATCCCCTTACTATGGTCCTCTATGGCAAGATGGGATTCGATTCGAACAATGCAGACGTCGGCAGTAAGACTGGGGTAACCCAACCCAAATCAGACCCACTTCGAAAACCGACGCCTTCCCCCAGAGGGCTAGTTATGCCCCTAGATACGAGGCGTGGGCAGACGATATATGCAAATACACACTAAGAAACACGTTCCTATGTTATCCAGATCCTTTAGTTACAACGTAATGATAAAATATAGGCCTAGTGTATTAATTAGATTCATATGGGTTGTGTATCCTTCAAGGATGCAATGCAGGTATCCAGGAATGAAACGATATGTAATGTCTCCCACCTATGTCTAGTTGACAAAAGATAAAATAACCTTATACTTACATATCCAATTCTCCTTCCTGATGAACACTGTTACTATCACTATCAACTAATGAAAACGATTATGTAATGTAATGAATATGAATACGATAGGGTTCTATTTTCGTTTCAGAATGTCACAACCTTATTCTATATCATAAGGTTGTCACGCTCCTATGAAATAATATGTATAAACATTAGGTTTCAGAGTAATACACGGTAAGGAAGAAAGAAACACGTTCCTGTGTTACAGTTCCACATGTAGTTATATTGTAATGGTCAAATTACCCTCTGGTGAAATAATGATAACGTATTAAATCCCTAATGGATTAGAACCTTTCACCTCTGTCTAGGAAGCTGGCGCGCGCGCAAGTTTTTTAATTTCCTTCATCCGTATGCACAGATTACGGCACATCACCTAACCTAACATAATATATCCTAACCTTTCCTAACCTATAGACATAATTTTAAAATGCCAGATGCAATAACCTAACATAACCTAAACTAATTTCCCATAGTTATATTATTTGTGATATTAACTGAAACTTCGTCCAACATTTAAAGTTGTCTATCTTATAAAACCTATTTAATTTCCTAGTATTGCCTTTACATTTCGAAAACCGACACCTAAACATGCGCACTGGCAGCGTATCGAATTTGAAATATCCATCCTGAGGCTAACATATTTGAAACAGTTTTGAAAATATATTCTTTGTGCACTCCATTCGTTATGAAAACTAAATTATTAATTGAGATATTAGCTTAGGTGATGGTATTTGTGACTAGTTTTTTCCTAGATCCTTTATACGTTTTGGTCGTAACCGTAAAGGATAGGTGATTGATTGTGTGTGTGTGTTTTTTTATCATCTCCGGGAACGCATCGGCGTAAGACACAATTTCAACCATGATTGGTAATCAATAATTTTGTTTTCATAGCGACTGCACTGTAGAAGTAGTATGTTCTCTTCTTCTAAGTAATAACAAGTTTGATAGTTTGTGAATACTTTTTTTATTTAAATCGTATTCTGTGAGATTTCATAGTGACTGAAGTGTACAAGGAAGACAGTTGTGTTTTATACAGTTTGCGCAAGAGTGCTCATCCAGACCTCACTGACACTATTGCATCGTTGAAGGATACACATCGCATATGAATCTGATTAATATAATAGGCCTACGATTTCTCAATACGCTGTAACTACAGGAGCAGGGTAACATTGGAAACATATTTCCTTCGGAAGGTACAAAGGTATACATGCCTATGGAGGACGAAAAGGATAAAATTCAATTACCATATGTTACAAGTTCTTAAAAAGGCATTCTGGTTAGTGTTAAAGAGTACAAACGTTTACATAACAGTTTTGAATTCATCAGAGGACTTTTCCATTTAATTTTATGCATGTTAGTAGTTGATGCAGTACCTCACATTAAAAAGCCCTGTGGTTGTAGGAGTCCTTTTAATATGCTGCAATCAGGGTTGCGGTCCACCTCCACAATGTTGTACTTACTGCGAAGTGTTTCCTTCTCCAGCCTGGTGGAACCTCGGGTTGCTCAGTCGGTATACAACGATTTACTCTATCTTTTCTCGGGGCATAAATAGGGTGTGGTGGTTCAATAGTTAATGTTTTTAAATAATTAAATATTCATAGGAAACACTGTTGAGTTTATTTTAGTCTTTCAATCAAAATTAATATATATAAAATGTCACTTTCGTAAGATCGTTACCTCTACAGACAGTATATTGAATGGAGTCTAATATTGACACTCACAGCTTGTACGTAATGTTACCTTAGGATGACGTGCTATATCCGCGTAATCCTGGATGCTGATGACGTCAATCGCCACAATTGTACTTACTTGATACAGTCACTGAATTTATTTAGTAAGTAGCTGTAATGTAGCTCTTACTGCAAGTAGAAATGTTAAACAGATTTTATACTTCGATAATTAAAAGAAGTTATTTTAATATATACTGTCGGATTGGCCACAATGCCAATACGACTATGTGTATTAATAAGGGAGCCACGCAGGAACTATGACCTGCTCCTACGCCCGAGTCGCGTACACAAGTTGATGTCACGGCCTCCCGTATACAAGACTCTCGCTCCGAGTCCTGGACACAAGTGAATTTCCGTAAAAGCTGTGATCTTAGCATCCTTCCAATATCCTTCTCTTTACCATAGTCACACAAAACCAATCATATGCACTCTTACAGCTAAATTATGTTTTTCTTATCCTAAACTTAAATTCTATTGGTTCTTTCATTGAGCGTGCCTTTTAGCTCGGGAGTGATGCTTTTCTGTTACTACCCTCAAGCGATTTTCCGAATTACAGTCTGATTCTCGGACTCCCTATACAACTTATATTTCCCACTGTACATTCTCGTGAAGTGCCTATTCAGCTCATAATCTTTCCTTTCTACTACGTCTTGACTTAATGGCAGAGTAAAGTTTTAACAAAGCCTGGCACCTATCTCCCACTGAGTTGCCATACATTTCACTCCGGCTGCATTGTATATTTCTGAGTATTCCGTCTGCTAGTTTCTATTGAGTCCTAGTGTATTTTATTCTTTACTATAAAATAATTAATCTCAGCTAAAGTATTGATGATATTAATTTCATATTTATGTAATATTATTTGTTATTTTGTTCTGATTTTTATCATGTAATTTATAATAATATTGCTTGGTTAGTTCACAAGTTATTGTCTGCCGTATTTAATTAATATCAATCTATTTCTAATCATTTTATATTAATTGATATTAATGGAGATGACTCCATTTACACCATATGCCCAATCTTTTTCTTTGGAACAAGTGCGGATTTGAAAAATTGTCACTTTTTCAGAGAAACAGATTAATGCTCCTTACACTACTATGACTGACGAGATGTCCCTTTAAATTCTTACTCGTACTGGAGTAGTGGCCTTGACCGACTCTCTCTCTCTATGTCCTTTCTACCTGAATACCTTGTGTGAATGAACCTCGCGATGTTATTGTTATGTTATGATTTAATGAATACATTCCATGCAAGCATACTTCGCATATCGGAGATTATTACCTAACCATCATAATATAAACAAAATAAAATTACCCTCTTACTCACTAGATAAAGGTCTGCGGATCTGTTTGCATGAGTCCTTTTTTAAAACTAGATAACACACATTTTAACTTGATACCCTTGATAAAAATAATAAATCACTGCGGCTCTGGGGTTTTGCTAGTGTCCTTCTTAAAACTAGATAACACAACAGATTTTTTTTTTCACACGGAATTATAATATCAATGCCACTCTTGTCACATTCATACTATATTCAATTTCTTATACAACTTTTTCTTGAACTTAGCGCGGAAAGCAATATGTCATTTCTACCCACAATGTTTTTGCCTATTTACCTATTTCTCTTTATAAGGTCGGATAAAAGACAAGTTATACCGCCCTATTACCTTATCATCATTTAGATTTGCAACCTCAAAACATACATCATTAAAAATCTGAGTTATCCGGAAAGGCCCGCGGTACAAAAGCTCGAGTTTATGCATTCTCTTTTTTGGTGCATTCGATAAGTTTTTCCTCCTTATCAGGACTATTTCGCCCACTACTGGCTTCCATATGTTTTTGTACCTCTTCGCTCTTTCCATTCTTTGTAAAGCCTTCTTTCTGATATTTGCGATGGCGGTTTTACAATAATCCTCTAATTTTCTGTTTACGCCTGTTTGTGGGATGGCTGGAAGTAGGCCTTTCACTAGTTCCTTCGGCTCCTCCCCTTTAAGTAACCTGATTGGTTCTACTCCTGTAATGGGATGTATCGAATGGTTAAGTATGTCCTCAATAGGCTGGATGTATCTGACCCAGGCGTTGTGCCTTTTGTAACACAATGCTCTTAAATACAAAGAGAGGTCTCTGAGACCGCGTTCTCCAACGTTTGATTGTGGGTGGAATTTAGAGACTTTATAGCATTTTATCCCTAATGATGACATTTTGTTCAGAAACCTTTTACTGATAAAGGGTGTCCCATTATCGGACAAGACTGCCTTAGGTCGTATACACTTTGGAAAGTAGTCGTAAAGCAATTTTCTTAGTATTTCACTGGTATTTGCTGACCTTGTTGTGTACAACTTAACAAAGTGAGAAAAAACGTCATAAACAATCAAGATATACCTCATCCCATAAGCTCCAGTCACTAGCGGCCCATGAAAGTCAAGCGCTACTAATTCTCCCGCTTCTTCCCTTGTGATAGTTTTCGGCATTTTATCGAACTTTTTGTTCAGAGGTTTTGGTTTCTGGCACAAATCACAACAACTGACATATTTTCTAATTTTCCTTCTAGCCTATCATTAATTTCTCTGACTTCCTCGCTAATTTTATCTAATCTCCCTACAACTTTCTTGTTATCCTGAGAAATCTGCTTATTTTCTTCATTAATCTGCTTAAATGATTTCTTATTTTCTTCATTAATCTGCTTAACCTCTTTATTAATCTGCTTAACCTCTTTCCCCAACTGCTGATTCCCCTCATTAATTTTTTTTAACACGACTGCCACCCATTGTTGCATTACTGATAGCTGATCTAACCCTACATTTTAATTTTCTCTTTCTACTGGACCTATCTCGCTCTGATTAGCTGAATTTTCCCCATCAATTTGCACTGAAGGTTGCTCTGATTGATTTTCAAATTCCTGCCTGTTATGTTCTTCAATAACCCTTACTTCATTATCATTGGTTACCTCCATATTTACATTATTTTCAAAATTTTCCAGTTCCCCTTGACTTAATAAATCTTGTCCGAACTGACTTTCACTGGATTCCATTTCACTGTTTACTATTTTCCCACTCCGTAATTTATACATTCCTTACCCTTTGTATTTTCTTACAGCATTTCAGGTTACCCCCAAAAGTTTTCATGCACAATACCCTCTTATTGTTTAACACACAAGTCATATATTCCATGCAAAATACAAAATACCCTTTTAACACTTTCTTATACAAAAATCTTTTGACTTATCCGTTTTTGGGTTCCGGTTGGTCATCCTTCCTTCTAGTTTGATCGTGTTGCCTTCTTTTTCTCTCTTCTTTTCTTCTCTTTTCTTTTCTTCTTTCTTCTTGCTTCTTTCTTCTTTCTTCTCTTCTTGCGTTGCCCAGCTCCTAATCTTGATTCCCGTCGTTCCCTTTCGCTCGCTCGGTGCCCAGCTCCTACTAGTGATGGTCGTCGTCGGCGGTCGTTATCCCTTGGCTTCACCGCGTCTAACAGTTTTTATTTTAGCCTCACGAAATTGGTTAGTCCATAGATATGTTGCCTATGTATTTTTCGAATCGAAGCCCCACGAAATGGTCGCCATAGATATGATGCAGTACCTCACATTAAAAAGCCCTGTGGTTGTAGGAGTCCTTTTAATATGCTGCAATCAGGGTTGCGGTCCACCTCCACAATGTTGTACTTACTGCGAAGTGTTTCCTTCTCCAGCCTGGTGGAACCTCGGGTTGCTCAGTCGGTATACAACGATTTACTCTATCTTTTCTCGGGGCATAAATAGGGTGTGGTGGTTCAATAGTTAATGTTTTTAAATAATTAAATATTCATAGGAAACACTGTTGAGTTTATTTTAGTCTTTCAATCAAAATTAATATATATAAAATGTCACTTTCGTAAGATCGTTACCTCTACAGACAGTATATTGAATGGAGTCTAATATTGACACTCACAGCTTGTACGTAATGTTACCTTAGGATGACGTGCTATGTCCGCGTAATCCTGGATGCTGATGACGTCAATCGCCACAATTGTACTTACTTGATACAGTCACTGAATTTATTTAGTAAGTAGCTGTAATGTAGCTCTTACTGCAAGTAGAAATGTTAAACAGATTTTATACTTCGATAATTAAAAGAAGTTATTTTAATATATACTGTCGGATTGGCCACAATGCCAATACGACTATGTGTATTAATAAGGGAGCCACGCAGGAACTATGACCTGCTCCTACGCCCGAGTCGCGTACACAAGTTGATGTCACGGCCTCCCGTATACAAGACTCTCGCTCCGAGTCCTGGACACAAGTGAATTTCCGTAAAAGCTGTGATCTTAGCATCCTTCCAATATCCTTCTCTTTACCATAGTCACACAAAACCAATCATATGCACTCTTACAGCTAAATTATGTTTTTCTTATCCTAAACTTAAATTCTATTGGTTCTTTCATTGAGCGTGCCTTTTAGCTCGGGAGTGATGCTTTTCTGTTACTACCCTCAAGCGATTTTCCGAATTACAGTCTGATTCTCGGACTCCCTATACAACTTATATTTCCCACTGTACATTCTCGTGAAGTGCCTATTCAGCTCATAATCTTTCCTTTCTACTACGTCTTGACTTAATGGCAGAGTAAAGTTTTAACAAAGCCTGGCACCTATCTCCCACTGAGTTGCCATACATTTCACTCCGGCTGCATTGTATATTTCTGAGTATTCCGTCTGCTAGTTTCTATTGAGTCCTAGTGTATTTTATTCTTTACTATAAAATAATTAATCTCAGCTAAAGTATTGATGATATTAATTTCATATTTATGTAATATTATTTGTTATTTTGTTCTGATTTTTATCATGTAATTTATAATAATATTGCTTGGTTAGTTCACAAGTTATTGTCTGCCGTATTTAATTAATATCAATCTATTTCTAATCATTTTATATTAATTGATATTAATGGAGATGACTCCATTTACACCATAGTATATTGTGTTTTATTTAAATACATTTAAACTCGATATGTGCATTAATACCTTTCATTTGTCAAATTAATTTGAGGCAACTTACTCTCCTCGTATTCCTTGTACATAACGGTATTAATTATATACATATGAGTAGTATTTTGTGTTTTATTTAAATGATTGCGGATATTCTTTATTCCAACACCCTTTTAATTACACCTGAAGCTGATTATCTTCATGACACATGCCAAATCATTGTTCTTCATACTGTAAGGGGGGAAAGCTTGTTTACGTAATGTGTTTATTACTCTAACATTCAGACAACAGTTTCTTTAAACAACAAATTCCTGTTGGACATTGTTATCAAAACACAGCCCCCACCCTGACATGTGTGGTAGGAGGACCCAGCATGCGAACTCTCGTATATAAGGAACTGTTAATTTTCAACATTAAAAACTTAACCATGTCTACACTAACTCCATCGCAAGATCTAATTCAGGAGATGTGCAGGGATATCCCCGAAGAGGTTATACCTCAGGCCGAGGAATTTATCATCCCTGACATGGAGCCGCCTGCCTCGTCATCGCCTGAGCCGACGGAATCCTACACAATTAAGATACATAACGGGTGGGGGCATGAGCTGAGGACTGAGAAGTTCCCCATCCGAAACACACACGTATGGGGCCATAATCAAGAGCATGTCGAGCGCTCGGAAATCCTACCCTGTGACAACACTCTTCACGATATGGCTGGAGATGCTATTACCCACACGGACATAGGACATGACCAAGTGTGCTATGGTTCAAGGCATTTCCACAGGTGTCGATCTCCTCGAGAGGGTCATTATAAGGATTGGAGTAGGAAGTGCACGAGAAAGTGTAAAGTATTCGTCACCTTGAAAATGGCTGTAAGTATTTTGATCACCTACCTTAACATTTAATTCTAGTATTATATTGTGTTACTTATAATATGTGATGATTTTTATATGTTTCAGACGAGGGCTGCATTCTTCCACGATAAAAATTGTGGCCTAGGTCGTGAGTGTAGATTGCCTGAATGTATCACAAAAAAGAATTTTGGCTCATGCCTGAAAATGTAAATATGATTCATTTAAACCTATGGTACACATATTATATTATATAAACGTATTACTAATGCCTTATTACTTGGGTATGTCTAGATTCGTTAAAAATCCTGTTGTATTACAACAACCTTTCCTTCCGTTGATAAACTTCGTATTTCAGATTGCAATGATCTACATTTTAAATCATGGTGTATCGTATTTCATATATGTAGGTATATAGGAAGTAACTAATTATTCTTGAAGCTGTTATTTAATGATCAAGTATTTGGATTATCACTTGATGTACAGCGTATTTTTTTTTTGTTTTTAGAGGGAACCGACTTGGCATCATCTCTCTCTCTCTCTCTCTCTCTCTCTCTCTCTCTCTCTCTCTCTCTCACACACACGATGTTATACTTGTTGCAGTATGGAATGTTTTTCTGTTGTTGTTATTCACATAGTTTTGTGGAATGACTCTATACTAATGTTTTGGAGAGCAATATCGCTAATAATCATCTAATCTTTGGGTTATTATTGTTATTCTAGCGGAGATGTTTTCAACATCCCATTGATAATGTGTTTATCGCGAATTCAGTGTCCTTGTATTCCACTATTACACATGTACACACCGTCCTGATCGATGTTATATTATCTATAGGTTTTCTGCCTTTGAATATGACAATCATTTAAAACGTATCTGTGTACTTGTGAAATAGCTAATATTAGTATCTTTATTATTATTGATAATGTTATCGTATAGGTATCCTTACAAAATAAGAATATAACTATCTGTATGACCATTACGCTGTAAGTACATGAGGAACGTGTTTCTTTCTTCCCTAGACATTAAAATCATTTGCCGCGTATTTGAGTTATAACCCTTCATTTGCTAATGATGTTACAATTTCATTAATTCTAAATCTGATTTCAGATTTTTGTTTGGAATTGAAAATACGATAGATGTAAATTGTTTAAACATCTAATTGTTTATACTCTATGCAAATGTAAAACAAATGCATGACAAACTATAGGTAATCTTACAATATAAGAATATAACTAACTGTATGACCATTACGCTGTTTCTTTCTTCCTTAGACATTATAATCATTTCCCTCGTATTAGGGTTATAAACCTTCATTTGCTAATGCTGTTACATTTTCATTAGTTATAAATCTGTTTCTTTATTGAAATACATTTACCCTTGGCATGATCGTTACTACATTTCATTTGTCAAGTTATTGCAGGCAACTTACTTTCCTTGTAATCCTAGTACTGACTATATGCTAACGTTTTATTTACATATCTGTTATGAATCGATCGGATGACTTTTCCATTAATTTTTAGACCTATGCATGTGTGCAGTATTTCGTGTTTTATTTAAATGATAGCGGTTATTCTTTATTCCAACACCTTTTAATTGCACCTGAGTTGTTTATCTTCGTGACACAAGACAAATCCTCGCACTTCATACTGTAAGGAGGTGATATGAACGAAATATTTACTCTGCTATAACATGTTTACGTAATATGTTTATTACACTAACATTCAGCCAAAAGCTTCTTTAAACAATAGATTCCTGCGGGACATTGCAATCTGATGAAAGGTATTCAATGTATAAACATGAATCGCCTAAGGGAGAGAGAGTTTGAGTTTAAACTATATGTGTGGCATGCGTCAACCCAAATGACATGTTTTTATTTAAATAGAATAATTGTTCTCGGCATTACCAAGACGTAGGATAATAATAGGATACAAGAGAGAAGCTGTTTATACAGCCAGCTTCCTAGACAGAGGTGAAAGGTTCTAATCCATTAGGGTTTTAATACGTTATCATTATTTCACCAGAGGGTAATTTGACCATTACAATATAACTACATGTGGAACTGTAACACAGGAACGTGTTTCTTTCTTCCTTACCGTGTATTACTCTGAAACCTAATGTTTATACATATTATTTCATAGGAGCGTGACAACCTTATGATATAGAATAAGGTTGTGACGTTCTGAAATGAAAATAGAACCCTATCGTTTTCATATTCATTACATTACATAATCGTTTTCATTAGTTGATAGTGAGAGTAACAGTGTTCATCAGGAAGGAGAATTGGATATGTAAGTATAAGGTTATTTTATCTTTTGTCATAGGTGGGAGACATTACATATCGTTTCATTCATGGATACTTGCATTGCATCCTTGAAGGATACACAACCCATATGAATCTAATTAATACACTAGGCCTATATTTTATCATTACGTTGTAACTAAAGGATCTGGATAACATAGGAACGTGTTTCTTAGTGTGTATTTGCATATATCGTCTGCCCACGCCTCGTATCTAGGGGCATAACTAGCCCTCTGGGGGATGGCGTCGGTTTTCGAAGTGGGTCTGATTTGGGTGGGGGTACCCCAGTATTACTGCCGACGTCTGCATTGTTCGAATCGAATCGCATCATGCCATAGAGGACCATAGTAAGGGGGTCGGGGGCGGCGTCGGTTTTGTTTTGGGTCCTAACTCTTAAACGGGGGTCTGGTCGGGTTGGCATTACCACAGGACGAACGGGCTCGTCTCGCTTTTTCGAATCAACTATAATAGCGTCACGGGGCGGCGTCGCGACGCTGGGGGCGGCGTCGATGGCGGCCATTTGTAATTTAAAGCTTCCTATTTACTACTGGCTCCTCTAATTAATTTTAGAGACCTCATCCAGGCGGCATGGGTTGGATTTTCAGTACCGGCAGTAATTTAGAAAGCTATGAGGTCTGGAACGGCGTTGACCCAGCGTTGTGAGGTCAATTGGGAAGGTACAGTGAGCTGCAGTCACGAAGGCAGTGCAATGTGGCTGAGGGATGTGTTAGTTTGACCACACGACCACCCAGTATCTGCAGGCCATGAGCTGGGCAGCAGCCGTTATTCTAATTTTTCATAAGTTATAATTCAAAACTCTTTTTGATAAACTTCTTTAAATTCTGTCTCAATTTTGCAGTTATTTCTGTTAGGAATAGGTATACTATGCTTCTTACAGAAAAAAATATCACTTTACAGTTAAAGAGCATATCGTAGTATTTTTAAGTCTATTTTCTGTCTATTTCAACATTTTTAAAGCACATTTTAAGTGCCTATTTTCTCTTTTAAAAGCCTATTTACTTGTTTCAAAAGCCTATTTTAGGTGCCTAAAACTAATTTTTAGAGCCTAAAATCCCATTTCTACTTATATGCCAGGTTTGGCCTGGTAGGGGAAATGGGGTGGAGTAATGACGTCATAGGGGTTGGGGTAATGAGGTCATTGAGGGGAATTGATGACGTCATCTAAGATGACGACACTCCCGGTTCCGGTTCAAAATGGCGGCACGTCCGGTCCCTACTGCAAATGGCGGCAATTCTTGTTCTTATTTCAAATGGCGGAAATTTAAAATGTCGTCTAGCTGGATACTTGAAAATAGTATATTTTGAATTAGTGCGTAATCCTTATTTCAAATGGCGGAAATTAAAATGGCGTCAGCACGGAGATTTAAAAATTGTATATTTTTGAATTCGTGCATAATTCGCATTTCAAATGTCTAACTTGTCTTCAAATGGCTAAACTTCATGTTCAATATGGCGTCTGGAGGGAGATTTGAAAATTTGGATCCAACCTATGACGTTACAATGTCTAGACCACGGTTAAGACCGAGGCAAGGCCAAGAACTAGACCAAGACCACGGCCAAGGCCAAGACCAGTGTTTCCATCAAGATATCAAAATGATGGAAAGTAGCTGGAATACCAGCTTGATGGGAGACTACTGCTGGTCACTTAATTGACAAGTTCAGCAAACGTCTCACAGGATAAAAAGCTGTACCAGAAGCTTTAAGGCGGAGAAGGAAAGAAAATGGACACATAACCTATATAGGGTGTTAATGAATAACACCGAAATATTTTACCTGTGTATAGAGGGGACTTTTTTTTCTTTCTTTTGGCACCGCCTTCCACCCCCGGAGTGCCTGAGCCATAGGCTATACCTCCGGTCCAACAACCGATTTCGCATTTGTTCTAAGATAGTCGCTTTCTCTTGATCATAGAACACAGGGAAAATGTTTGATGAATTGACTTTGGATTTTTTTTCCGTTGTCCGTTGTCGCGGGGGAGCGTGTCCCCGATGTGGTATTCACCTTATAGAGTGAGGGAAACCCCCCGGAAACCTCACTCAGATCGGTTGGTGCGAGGCTATCCCGCAGCTTCCGAGGCAAGTCTTGGGCAATCTGCCATATATCCGTCTTGCTCGGTAAGGCCCCAGGGGATCTGAGCATTCCCTCAAGTGGATTCGTCTCAATTTCGGTGTCTTAAGCATCATCTTGTTCTTGTTCTTACCTGCTTTCTATCACGTGGCGTGTGAATATTCTACAAGCAGTGTTAGCTCCCTTTGTCGTCCAAAAGGTAAGTTCTGGTGGCCACATTTCGCCTGCTTGTTTGGCTACCTCTCTTAGGCCAATACGTGCTTCCCTATATCTCGCGCATGTATAGAGGGCGTGGTACATTGTATCAGGCTCAGTCTTCACAGTAACATAGATAATCCTCTGCTAGGTTAAACCTAAATAGGTTTGCTGCGAAGTAGCCATGTCCCGAATAGAACTGGGATGTTGAGAAATCAGGAACGATCCATTTTTGACTGAGCCGTTTGCGGACGCTAGGGAAATAGTCCTTTGTTAGGAGGCCCTTTTGGAGATCTTTCCAGCGTCGTCCCCACGCATGTACAGTTGCGCTTCTAAGATGCTTCATTAGTTCTGAACGGTTATACCTTTCGTAAATGTCTTGATTTAGTTCCCACTCTTCAATTCGAGTAGGGAGGTGTTTTCGAATTTTGTAAGCATTTAATTTTTCCTCTAAGAGCAAATCTACTGGGATTTCTCCAGCAATAACCGGTAGCGCGTCATTTGATGTAGTCGAATATGCTCTGGTGACTCTAAGTAGAGCTTGTCTCTGTACCGTAATCAACTTACGTTAATGGCGTGAATTTATGTATGGAGCCCATCCGTGGGCAGCATATGTAATTAGTGCCACGAATACTGCCGAGTATAGCCTTTTATAATTCGTATATTTGTAGCCCCATGTTTGGCCTGATAGCCTACCTAACGCGTGGAAAAGGTTTACCGTTGTAGTGCATATTTTTTCTACTTGCCTATCCATCTTGTTGCCGGCTTGGAGTTCTACGCCTAGATAGCGCAGGGACACTGCGCTATGGATTCGGGTTCCCAGCGCAAATATTCTGGGAGATCTTCCTGGGTGTAATTTCCCTTTCAGGAGCAAGCACTTCGTTTTTCCTGGTGATAGCTTTAATTTGGCCTTGTTGCACCAATTTCCTTTCTCCTCTATTGAGGCTCTGCTATCTGCTTCGATAAGGAGGACCATATCATCTGCAAAAGCTACTGGCTTAGCCTCCTGGCTTTCTTCTATTATTCCTATAGCTTCATCAAATACTAGTTCCAATGTTTCGGACCCAGTACTAAGCCTTGTGGGCAGCCCTTAGTGACTTGTTTCGTTCGAGTACGATAACTCTTTTTAATCATAACTTCCCTGTCTCTAAATTAATCTTTGATAATTCCATATATATCCGCAGGGCATCCAATCCCTCGCAGGCTATTTAGGACTTGGGGCCACCATACATTGTCGAAGGCCCCCTCAATATCAATAAATATTCCTGCCACGTATTTCGCTTGGGAGTTCCTGATGATGCCTTGTAGTTTTGTGATTGCCTCCATCGTGCTCCTTTCGGGCCTAAAACCAAATTGGGTATCGGAGTACGATGCTTCGAGTACGTTTTCGATCCTAGAGAGAATGAGCCTCTCCAAGATCTTCCCTAGTACCGGGAGCAAGCAGATCGGTCTGTAGGATTTCGGTAAATTTGGGTCTTTATAGTATGACTTTAGAATGGGATAGAGCTGTCCTTTTTTCCATGATTTTGGGAACATAATTAGCCGAACGCATGCGTTATATATGTCGAGAAGGTGGGCGTGCAACACTGCACCACCCTTAGTTATTAGTTCCGGATTAATCTCGTCTAGTCCTGGGACTTTCTTTGTCTTTGTGGAGTCAAGTGCTATCTGTAAGTCCACGTTATCAAATGGTTGGATATGTTATCCGTCCTCTATGATTTCTTGAGTAAGACTACGGATTTGCCTTTGTTCAGCTGTCTCATTCTGTAGGTCGTCATCTGGCACAAGCGTCGTGGACATAGACAAGCAACTTTTACTAGGAGATATTTGCTCTATGGATTCAATTTTTCCTGTTACAGCATAAAATCTCCCAGGGCATGGCCGCCACTGACGTCTAACATTTGAAAAAAATACAAAACAAAGGAACTTCGTTGTTAACGCTATAGTTATGAATAAAAGAACTAATGCAGTGGCGGGCATTCATGTGATTAGTCTGTAAATTTTGTAGATTATGAAAGCTCTAAATTATGATATAGCTGTTGATGAATGATTAAAAATCAGGTTTTTGTCGATCACTTAGAAGGCATAAAGTCAATTTAATGAATATTTTAACCCCATTTCGCTTAATCATTGACTTATGAGCACCAAATTGTAATAACTTTAATGCCCTGTAGCATACACATTTTACGTCATAGGGCAAAAATATCCTAATAAAAGTTGGTTGTCTGTGTCTCTCCTATACACAGGTAAAATATTTCGGTGATATTCATTAACACCCTGTACAAAAAAGAGGTTTTTCATATTTATCCTTAGAGAAAAGCATTTTATATATTGTAACATTAGTTTAGTTTTCATTCCTGAAGTACGTTCCGCTAATTTTCTAGTTTGTAACGAAATCAGATTGTGAAGAAACTGAGGGTGATAGAAAAGAATTGAGGTCAGATATGGAATCAGCAACAAAAATACCATAAGAATCACCTATTGACTTTAAAAAAGTTTTTAAAACGTATATTTTTCTTGGCCTGTGTTATTATTAGGGTCCGGATTTTTAGGGTTTTATAAAAGGTATTTTAGCCCTTTATTTTCGCGGATTACCCCTTTATAGGCTTTACACAAATGATTTTAGCCGTCTTAATAGAACATAATATAATGAACACTAATATTAGGCCTAACACCGAATATTGTATTATAATTTTGACAGAGTTATTCCAGTTTTTTTAACAAAATAAACAAGTAACTATTCCTTATATTGGCACTCGAAAAATAGCATAAACAATTGAGATATTTACCCTTTAATTATACAATTATTCAATGCACCACTTAATTCACTTCCGATCTACAAAAATAAGTAGATTGGAGAGTCACTAATTTGTTCTTTTTATATTCTTCTATGTGGGCGGTCGGCAACTTGTTATTTCAAAGGTGAAACGACAATGGATTAATTGCAGATTTCAGATTTCAGATTTCTTAAAATGGGGGTACGCCGTAGCGTAGTGGTTGAGGCGCTGCGCTACAAACCGGACGGTCGCGGGTTCGATTCCCGATGAGGTCATTGAGATTTTTCAATTGGCCTAATCCTTCTGGTGGCACTATGGCCCTGGGGTCGACTCAGCCTCTAACAGAAATGAGTACCAGGAGCAATCCTGGGGGTAAAGGCGTAAGGCTGACAACCTTACCACCTTCATGTGCCGAATGTCCAAAATCTGGGAGCCTCAACCTCCTGGAACCCTCTGGGCCTCCATGGCCTGTATAGGGATCACTTTACCTTTTTACCTTACCTTTTCTTAAAATGCACAATTTCACATATTTATTTTCCTTTGCATTAATTGGAAAATCTATTTAAAGTCGTGTTTTTCTGCAAAAGTCCTCCTTAACCCCTAGTTTTTCAGCAAAAGTCCTCTTTAGCCCCTAGTTTTTAAGCAGAAGTCCTCCTTAGCCCCTTCAGTCCGATTTAGCCCTTTTTAGATTCGGAAGCAAGGGGCAAGAAACGGAAAAATACGTTAAAATTTTCTAATTAGAAAGCTGGGGAAAAAATAGGTTGAAACCTTCAAATCCATCCCTAGTTATTATTATAATAACAGGCATAATAAATCTCCGGTTCTGGTGGAGTTACCATCTGACAACCCTAGAAGATCTACCTGATAAGAAATAGCGGCTCCGTTACAAAAACTGAAAGAATTATCAATAATGGTCGTAGAAGTCGGCATGTTAACTATTTACCTCAATCACCACTTGATTCTGTTAACCGAAATAAAGGGGGGAACGTGGTTTAGGATAGCCAACACTTCGGGTAAAAATTAAAATGTCATTTTTAAAGGTTAACAGTTACGTTATGAAGTTTTAGGTGAAAGTAAATGAAGACAGTACATATAATGTGTTAAAGTAATTTAATAAACCCAAAATTCAACTGCTTATAACTTTTCTTCATCGCTATCACGATCCGTTTCTACTTTGCTGACAGATGCACAATAAAACCGATAAAAACACTTTCCAAAAGACGTTAGATCACCACCGCACGGAAAAATACTAGCAAATGACCGATGTGAACAAACATAAAAAAAAAACAGAGTTGGCATGTGCTTTTACAATATGTAAGGGATGTAACTTCAGAGTTACTAAACCTTGGGACATTTCTTCCCCACCCCCTCATTTTCTATTCTTAAAACAGTGTGACGATGGGATGGAGAGATTTCCCTCTTCCGTCAAAGAATTAATTTCCTTTGTGGTGACCCAAGTGTTTGAAACACAACTTACATCATTTATATCGTGACAAACCACTATTTTGTCGTTTCGGTTAAAAGTGTTTCGGATAACGGAGGTTGTGCTGTAGGCCTATATACTTTATAATCTATATACTTTATAATAGAGAACAGTTAAAATGATAACAACAATAGAGGAGAACAACAACAAAATGAGAACAATAATCGGTACGTTGACAAGGTAGAATAATGTGGGAAACACTCCATACATTATTAATTTCCGCATTCATCACAATCAATTCCACACGAAATGGGTTACAACACGTAACATGCAAGCACACACTTCAGTGTTATAATGTGAACATGGTGACATTGGCTGTCAATTGGGAAATGAAGTTTGTTGCGAAAGTTAACAACGGTTTCAATTACTGTGATTTGTGAGTTAATATGCGGATTACATTATTGCTAATTGCATGTTGTGCTGCCACAACAGATCGGTCAAGACGACTCTGACGCTTCATAAAATCATCATTGTAAGTTACGAATTCATATTTTCTTGTGCTAAAACGAAGTTAGTCCTACTTGTGTTTTACGATCAAGTAATTTGTAGGCCTACTTTAGCTTTCTTACAAATAGCATTTCTTTTTAAATTGAGCTTTGTTTATATTCGTTTAAACATAGAGGTCATATCACGAATCAGGTTCTACCTGTAAATCAACAAGCCATCTAACTATGATGTGCATCTGTTTTCTAGTGTTGATGTGTTTATGGCGTCTGTTAATTTCAACTGATATTAAATTTTAATGGATATGATACAGGATGAAATAGCGGGGATGAATCATGGCAAGCAAATACACGATTTACGCCTTTACAACTGCCAACCAACCATGGAAAATCCCTCATATTTGCCGGCAATGAGGTTTGAATCCGGGACCTCCCGAATGCGAATACAAGACGCTACTAACTCGGCCATCTCGCTCGGTATTATTTTCTCTCATACACGCAGCATAAAGAAAGTATTGTGATCGTGACAAACAAATCGAAATCGAGATAACACCGGGAAAACATGTTTCACGATCCCTAGAAAACGAAAAATTTGTTTTTGGAATGACGCCTGTCTGTCTGTGGACAAGCACAGTGGGTGAAGGGTTCATTGTATTTAGGCCTACTTTTTTTAATGTAAGTACTTTTTTTGGAATTTCTACGAACCGCCCAGAATTTGGCTTTTATAACTGAAATATTAAGGGGCCTTTAATGATTTTTTAAATTCTATTTTTGGAAAAAATGGCTCTAACGATTTTAATAAAAATGTAAAATTAGAAACTCCTATCTATGACTAATAAAATGGCTATATCCGCTTTTCTGTAAAAATAACTTTACCACTCATTTTCAATCTTCTCAGCCTTTCTCTATTACAGTAGGCGATACGTGAAAACCTAGCACAGTAAATCTGCAGAGAAAATTAAAATGGAAATTTTTCTTTGACGCATTTCTTTATAAAATTAATAGATATCAAGATAAAAACGAAATAAATATGACTTAAATGCAGAATGTCAGAATAACCATTAATGAAAATATGAATGATATTCTTCTGCTTTCCATAGTAACAAGAAAACTACGTCGCTATTTCAAGACATAGCAGACGAAGTGGATACAGGGGGAAGAACTGATGCAGTGGTTATAGATTTTTCTAAAGCTTTTGACGTAGTACCACATAACCTACTTATCCGGAAAGTAGCTGGGGCAGGAATTGATAAGCGTGTTGTCCATTGGGTGGAGAATTTTTTGGAAGGGAGATCGCAAAGGGTAAGGGTGGGGAATGAGCTGTCAGAGTGGGTGAAGTAAGTTCAGGGGTGCCCCAGGATTCAGTTCTGGGGTCCTTACATTTTCTGATTTTTGTAAATGATATGCACATACTACAACTCAAATAAGACTGTTTGCAGACGATTGTGTCATTTACAACAGAATTAGGGACGATCTAAAGGAGAGGGAACTTCAGGAGGATCTAAACACAATAAATAAGTCATCATCATCATGTCTGGCTTAACAACCCAGGTCGGGTCAAGGCCTCCCTTAAAATTTTCTTCCAGGCTTCTCTGTTCCTGTCGACCATCCACCAGTTTTTAACTTTTAGTCTTTTTATATCTTCCAGCACACCATCCATCCACCTGGATTTAGGTCTTCCAACTTTCCTTCTTCCTTCTGGTTTATTTTCCATTACTCTCTTAGCCATTTCATTGTTGCTCATTCTTTGAACATGTCCTGCCCATCTCAGTCTAGCCACTTTGATATCAGTAACAACATCCGGTGTCCTGTAAAGGTTATACAGTTCCTTGTTGTATCGTACCCACCATTCTCCTGCATCCTGGATGGGTCCATATATCTTCCTGAGGATCTTTCTTTCAAAAATGCCAAGTTGGTTGGCAGTATCTTCTGTTAGGACCCAGGTTTCACTTCCATAAGTCAACACTGGCTTTATCAATGTTTTGTACAACCTAACTTTTGTTGCACGAGTGAGGAGTTTAGATTTGAAGTGTTTTACCATACCATAGTAGCATTTATTGGCATTTTTAATTATCCTATTTATCTCTTGTTTCATGTCATTTGATTTGTTAATCTGGGAGCCTAGGTACACAAAACTGTCCACTTTTTCAAATTTAAAATTTTCTATATTAATGTATTGTTCATTTCTGTTATACTTCTTGTTTTCATTGATTATCATATATTTTGTTTTTTCTTCGTTTACTTGGAGGCCCAATTTACTTATTGCTTTATTTAAAGCTTTAAAGACTCTCGTAACATCATTTTCTGTTCTGCCAATAATGTCAAGGTCATCAGCATACGCTAATATCTGTGTTGATCGTTGGAATATTGTTCCTCTTGTTTGGATGCCTGCATCCCTAATAACTTTTTCCAATCCCAGATTGAAAAGTACACATGAAAGTGAGTCGCCCTGTCGTAGTCCATTAGTTGTTCGGAATGGATCTGATGTATCTGTTTGAATTTGGATTAAGTTTTGACTATTTTCCATAGTTGCCCTTGTCAATCTTATTAGTTTATTGGGTATTTCAAATTCCTTCATTGCTAAGTATAACTCCTTTCTATTAATACTGTCGTAGGCTGATCTACAATCTACGAAAAGATGGTGGGTTTCAATTCCATATTCTCTTGTTTTCTCCAGGATTTGTCTTAGCACAAATATTTGGTCTGTTGAGGCCTTCCCTTGTCGAAATCCACACTGATAGTTCCCTATTATTTTCTCAGCATAGGGTAGTATTCTTAAATACAGGATTTTAGAGAATATTTTGTAGGTTGTTTGTTGTTAGTAATGTTATTGCTCTGTAGTTCTTACAAAGCATAGGGTCCCCTTTTTTATAAATTGGACATATCAGTCCGGTTTTCCATTCCATAGGTGTTTCTTCTTTATTCCATATTAGCTCGAACATTTTATATAGTGCCATTATGAGTTCTCGTCCTCCATATTTTAGGGCTTCTGAGGGGATATTATCAATACCTGGTGCTTTTTTATTTCTAAGCTCTTTAACGACTTCATGAATTTCTTGTATTGTTGGGTGATGACTTCCATTAAAATCATTAAGATCATCAAAATTATGTATAGGGTCATTCGTAAAATCTGTAACATCCTCTATAAAATGTCTTTCTAGTCTATTATCCTCCTCATCAGAAACTTTATTAAAATGTTCTTTAAAATATTTACACCACTGATGTAAAATATCTTCTTTCCTTGTTAGGATATTACCAAGGTTATCTTTACAAATTGTAATTTTTGGTTTAAAACTTTGTCTACCTTCAATAAACATTTGATAAAATTTCTTTACATTGTTTACATTATTACTTTTCTGAATTTCTTCCATCTTTCTATTTTCATGTTGTCTCTTTTTTTCTCCTATGGATTTTCTTTTCTTCTCTTCTTTTATTTTTATATTCTTCCGTCGAGTGCCGGGTACATTTTTTTTGTAGTGTTCGTTGGTATGCTTCGTTTTTCTCTAATGTTGCCTTCTCACATTCCTCATCAAACCAATCATTATTTTTTATTCTCTCTTGTGTCCCTATGACATTATCAGCTGTGGTAATCAATGAATCTTTAATAATGTCCCAGTAGTCATCAACATTAGTTATAGCATCAATTCTGTTTTGTCTTATTTTATCAATTTCTTCATTTAATTCAGTCTAATATTGTGTTAGTTTATTTAGTTCTTTTAAGGAGTCTAGGTCATATCGCTTCTTTTTAGTTGTGGTTGCATTTCCATTCATATTTATATTTCTATAATTACTTATTTTAGCTCTGATTGTTGCTCCAACTAGGAAGAGGTCAGAGTCAATGTTCGCACCTCTGAAAGTTCGACAGTCCATCAACATTGATTTATGCCTCTTCTCTATCAAGAAGTGGTCAATTTGATTTATTGTATGACTGTCAGGAGATTTCCAAGTTCCTTTATGTATTTTTTTGTGAGGGAATGCTGTACTACCTATAATAAGTCCTCTTGATATAGCGAAATCAATCAGTTTCACTCCATTTTCGTTACTGATACTGTGTAAACTATGTTTATTTATGGTTGTATAATACATCTCCTCTTTCCCTATCTGTGCATTCATGTCTCCTATGACTATTTTATATCTCTTCCTGGGCATGCATCATAGGCTTTCTCAAGATGGTTATATGCTATAGTTTTCTCCTCTTCTGGTTTCTCTTCTGTTGGCAGGTGTACGTTCATTATGCTATAGTTGAAAAATTTACCCTTAATCCTTAGAACTGATAGTCGTTCATTTACTGGTTTGAAGTCTATTACTGAGTGTTTAGTTTTTGTATTGACAGCAAATCCTGTGCCTATATATAACTATAATAAATTGTATATTCTTTTTTTTCAATTACACCTGTCGGGTGTCGGGATTAAAGCCAGTCCATCTAATCTCTTGTAATGCTGTAATGTCTGCTTTGTATTTAATTAGCTGGTCAATTAACAATTTCAAAGCTCTTGGCTTATAGAGGGACAATACATTCCAAGTACATAATCTCAAATCGTTATCCTTTTTCTTTGCCATTGGTCGCCATGGTTTGATCCGTCCGGCTTGAATATCTTTGGGCTTCTCAACGGTTAATTTTTTACGAGGTTGGATTGTCAATCCAACGCCCAACTCCCAACCTGGAGGACCAGGGTATCCCTCTTCGTCTGGCCCATCACCTTTGACCTGTCCGGCTTGGGTGGCCCTACCAGGAGCTTACGCTCCCGCCGGCATAGCTCTCAGGATCTCTTGGGCTCACAAGCCCCCACATCACTACAAGATGGAGATACCATCGTGGGGGACACAATAAGTATTCTATTCTATTTTGTGCCCCTTAAGGCGGGGAGGCGGGGTGGGAACGCCCCTAAGAACCGCAGCCGTTGCCGACTTATTGTACCTACCTCCGGGATGGGATGAGTTGCGTGCCCACAGGCCGCCCCGGACTCCCAAAGCCCCCCGTGGGCCCCCACGGAACTCCCCTACATCCAACAAGCCTAGTACCATGCCACGTGTGCGCCACCCCCTGCGGTACCTCCAACCGGGAGCCCCGACAGGTTCGTGACACACACCACCAACAACCTCTTCACCACAAGCAGCGGGGAGAACGGGAGAGGCCCCCAAAGGGCTCTGACTGCCGAAGCAGACCCGATACCAGAAGTGGAAACGGGATGAGGATGAAAAGGGGGAAAGGTGAGATGAAGTGGAGAGTGTTGGTGGAATGAAAGGGGGAAACGGGAGAACCCCGAGAAAAACCCCCCAAAGCACGGCTTCGTCCACCACGAATGACACACCCGCCGGCCCCGAAATTTGAACTCAGGGCCGCAAGCATGCCAGGCTCACGCGCTACAGCATGAGCCACCGCGCCGGCAACACAATAAGTAAATGGGCGGATGAGAATAAAATGACAATCAACACCAGTAAAAGTAGATCAATAGTTTTCAGTAGAAGCAAGAATAAAATTCGGCAAAATTATCACATGGGCAGGGAACGAATTCCACAGGTGGAGAGCTGCAAATATCTGGGAGTATATATGGCAAGTAATGTGGGTTGGGACGAGCAGATAAATGTGGTGTCAAGGAAGGCGTGGAAAACACTGCACTTTATAATGAGGGTACCTAAAAAAGGGAGCGCAAAATCAAGGGAAATAGCCTACAATTCTCTAGTAAGGCCAATAATGGAATATTCTGTAGCATGCTGGGATCCGTATAGAATTAATCAAATAGATTTACTAGAAAAAATTCAGAAGAGAGCAATAAAATTCATAAAAAGAGGTAAATATTGTGGAGAGGAGATAAGATGGGAACTCTTGCAAGACAGGCGTAAGATATATAGGTTAGATACATTATACAAAGCTTATCAGGGTTCTAAGGCATGTAAGGAAGGTATAGAACAGATGTAGGGAAGTTTCCATTGAGGAATGGAATAAATTGCCTGTAGCAGCTTTTCAGGGAACCCCCCCCCCCCTCCCTGAAGAAATTTATGAATAACTTAAGGTCTTCTTTGTGTATTAAGTAATGCTACCTTCTTATGTATTAGTTCTTGTTTATGAAATGTTAATCGTTCATGTGATGTTCCTCGTTAATCTGTATGTTACTCGTTAATGTGTAAATATTATAGTCTTTGTTGTAGTATTGTAGTATTAGGAAACGCTGCCACCGGGTAGTAACCCAATTGCAATGAATAAATACATACATACATATATATACATACATACATACATACATACATACATACATAAACAAATTGTTGTGAAATGGAGTATATTTCAATTGTAATGAACACACCAAAACCAATCGGAGCGAGGTGGTATAGGCTAATTCCGGGGTGCGCGGGCAAAGAGAGTTAAGTCCACCATCCTAAAAAATTTAGATATGTTCATAGAGTTATAGATAAAAATGTTCTCTACATTTGTGTTAAGTCCAGTAAGTCATAATCAAAATTGTACGGTAGTTATGGATGTGTGCCTCATGGGTTTATCCATCTCTAAAGCTATGTTGGGCTGGTATAGTCTGTTAAGTCACTATAATTCTCAGTAACAAGGAAGTGGACTTAACTCTCTTTGCCCGCGCACCCCGGAATTGGCCAGAGGTCCTGGGTTCAAATCAAACCTCGTGTCCAGCCAAATTGATTTGGGTACCGGTATTTTACGGTTTCCTCATTCGCAAAGGCAATCACCGGATTTGTAGGACTTGATTATTTTCCATAACTCATCGCCGCTATTAATTATTAGTGGATGTTGTTGTGATACAGCTCTATTTCAAAGCTTGCAAGTTAATGTTTACTTCCATATTATGTGGATATTTTATTTTTTATGAAGGTAAAATAAAAATAAAAAATAAAATATTATTTAAAATCGTCAAAATGAACCGCGAACTATAGCCGAGACCAGCTAAGATAGAAACCTGAAACAAAACCAGTATGTCTGTCTCACTCTTAAATCACGCGAGTAATGTGCTAGATTGAGACAGACGTACTGGTTTTTGTTTACTTCAGGTTTCCTTCTTAGAACGGTCAGACTATAAGAATAATTGTAACGAAAGGGAAAGAGGCATCTAATAGTTGCAATAGAACAGAGGAAAATTTACTGGGAGTTTAAGTACTGAAAAAGGGAGATTTTAATGCAAGAGCTATGACGGTAAGCCTACGAGTTGTTAAGTTGTTACTTAAAGTAGCCTGGAAACCACATACAGACCTACTCAATCCCTTATTATTGGGGGGGGGGGGAACAAAAAACAAAACAAAAAAACAAAAAACCTCTGCCTAGAACGGTGAAAGTAAACAATAAATGTCTAACTGATAAACATACTGAATAAATCCCGAATAGTTCAATAGTTCCGGGGAACTGTGTTTCGTAGTCAAGACATAGGGTATATGCCTAATCCAGTAGCAAAATAAAAGTGTTTCTTGGGACCAATTTTAAGCCAAGGGTTTTTTTTTCATAAAGAGTGTTGTTATACCATTCTAAATTATACATGAAAAGTATCCGACTTTCTACTTGATGTAGGCTTCCGTCTTTTTGGGGGTGAAGAGGTGATATGGGGGATTACTTCTATTCAGCTATCTAGGCAAATAGGGTATCGCTTTCTATGTATTTTTACGCTGAATCGAGTAAAACCTGATATGATAAGTCGATATGATTAACAGTTTAGAAATATTAAGGGCTTTTATGAATGAAAACTGCAATTTGTTTTGGTATATTTAGTTATGAGTCGGCTTATTACAAAATTAAATACCTTGTAAATGTAAACTGTGAGACAATACTTGACATACTATATTTTATTTACTTTACACATTATACCTTACATGACATTATAAAAATATCCGGCATAGTTCAATAATAACTCCCCCCATCGTCACAGTATGGCTGATTTGTACGGTCGGCGCGATGTATTTGTTTTCAACCGAACAATTTATTGTTTATAGTAGGTAATGACTAGGGCTAGGATTTTTATGATATAGCATGTTTTTTTTGGTAAGACTGATATGTTCCTTAAATAGCAATAAATGTTTGTTATGAAAACAGTGATTAAATGTGACTACTTTGTTAAGTCATATTTTTGCATATTTTGCCATTTTTGTGTGATACAGCATATTTTAATAATTTAATGGTCATATTGGTCATATTTTCACTTTTTCAGGAAGTAAAGAACTTTTCTCATAGAATTTCTTTCTTCCATATTCATTTGAGGTGTTAAATTTCTCAGAATTACATAAAGCATTTTTTTTTCCTAAAGCGTGTCGACCGGACTGCAGGTGTCTCAGCCATTGTGTTATTGAATCTTGTTGAAGTCGAAGTGTGTAGGAGAGTTCAGGTAAAATGCCTAAAGTGAAGGAAAGTGTTCAAGTTAAATTAACACAGTACGTGTCTCAATATGGTGAGAAAGTGTTTTGGATTGATGGAAAAATACTGTATTGTAAACTGTGCGACTTAAGAGTAACTGCAGAGAATTTTTTTAATGTCCAGCAGCATGTGGCAACAGCAAATCACAAACGTGGTATACAACAAATTGAAGATGTAAAAACACAACAGCAAATGCTTCTAGGGGAGTCCCACCAATCTTATTCACCATTCAGGTTCAGTTGAAGTTGAAAGAAGTTTTTCCGAGTACAAGGCTTTATTTTCTGACAATAGGAATTTTTTTTGAATTTAATTTCCACAAGGTATCCATTGCATATTGGAACACTGGGTTCATGAATGAAGAAAGAAGCGTAATAATATCAAATTTTCTTTCTGTAGCTTGTTTCTCATGTGTCCATTTTATTCTTAAATAAATTATTGTCAGCTGATCTACTTGTTTAATTTATAATTGAAATTATTACTTATTTTAGTAATTACTGTAATATTTTTTGGTCATATTTGTTTTTTATGAAGTATATTTCTGTAATTTTTAGGTCATAAGTGCATATTTTATTTTGCATATTTTGAAGGTTTTTAGGTCATATAAATCCTAGCCCTAGTAATGACTAATGACGAAAAATCGGAACAAACACTAATTAACTTGTCTACAGTTCAAGTCTACAATTCCATTATTTCTCACTGCCTTTTCTAACAGGCGATGTGTTAACCGTTAACCATAATTAAAATATGATTTTCAAACCATTATACTACGTACATTTAGACAAGGATGAAGCGCCACGGATTTTAGTTTAGTACTAGTGATAAGTTTAATGACAGTATTAATGACTGATGTAGTATCAACAAAAATTACAAGTAGGCCTACGGTATTATTAGTATTAGTGGTATCAAAAGTAGTACAGTAACAGTAGATATAGTGTTAATAATTTCAGCACTTCAGTCATAAGTCATAACTTTGTAGATGAAATAAAAGTAATACGGGTAACAAAAGTAGCGAAAATACAATTAAATATCAGCACTTAAAGTATAATAATAGAAACCATTCGTACACAATAACAGCTGCAAGAGTAGGCCTAATGCCAAATTCTGCATTATTCGTAACAGTTAATCACAACAGATGGGAGTTCAAAGATGGGTAGAACAATTACTATTAATATTCTTGAAATGAAATAAAAATGGCATTAATTATGACAATAATAATAATAATAATAAGCGTAATAATTGAAAAATAGACAATATACCAAATAATGTAAGGCCTACTAAGCAGTTAATTACTGAAAGTCATTAAACAGCAGTTTTATCAACACTACTGGCGTGAAGTGGGTTGTCTATGACAAACTGGACAGTGTTCTAAGGACACACAGTATACTGTACTCACTTTATATTCTTTCTGCTATGTTTGATACCTCTTTTCACACACTGGATATCACAATTATTTTCAAAGCAACAATAATAATTTCCAAGTCAACGGGTTTTATATTAATTAATTAATTGCATGTGCCCTCTTTATACAATAATTTGTACCTTTTGCTTTTATCTGCATCTACCTATCCCTAGATAGGCCTATCAGTCAGTTACTTAAATAAAACAGTTGCTAATAGGAAAATAAAACATTTTTTGTCATCATCAACAAATAACCATCTCCCTGAGTAAGAGTACCATTTCATTTATTTCTATAAAATCAGCACTCGTCTACTTTTATTGTTATCACAGCTATTGTGTGGTACTACTACAGCTATCACCACTGTTGTTACCTGGTCTTTTGTTAACACTGTCACCGTTGAACCACTGTTATCACAACTAAGTTAGTATAGTAACCACTTGTGGCCTATGTAATTAGGGTAGTTCCCAACCCGCCTTTCCCCCCTACGTGGGTTTCTACATATATATATATAGATACATACATACATACATACATACATACATACATACATAGTAACCACTCTAGCTCCACTGCTAGCGTTACTACTGTATCACCAGTGTTGTTGCCAATATTTCTGTTGACAGTGCCACCATTGACCCACTGTTATCACAACTAGTGTTTTTTTTTTCTTCTTATAGAATAATACTTTTTTTTAGATTATTTACAACCGGAAAGAGGAAGAAAAAATTGAAATAAAAGTCTTAATTATAATGATTGTACAAAATTAACTTATCATGCATCACTTTATCTCTCATCGTAATGAAATATGCATCGTTCCTCTTATTTATTCTTCAGTTATTTATAGCTCTGTAAAATCACATGGATGAGTTTCTAAAGTTGGTTTTCAAAATCATCTTTAAGTGATTAGGCTAACTAATTTACAAAGAGAATCTTTATTTTATTTCACATCTTTCCTTGTATTCCCTCACAGTCACAAATTCAACTTCAAACTTCTGATCCACCAATCCACCTTCCCAGTACCGTTTTGTACGGAGATGTTACATTAGAATTTTATTATTCCTTTGCTTCCTCTTTATCATCATCTGTCCAAAGTCCTTTGTATCTCAGGTTATTCTGCAAGAATTTTGCGGAGTCAGATCTTGACATGATTTACCTCATCTTACTTTTTTTTTATATATTTTATTTTATTTTTGTATTTTACTAACACTGAATATAGTAACTTTCTTAGCAAATTCAGTGTTGAACTGTCATTTTTTTCAATGTCAGTAAAACCATTCTTCTTAACATCAGTCTTACCATTTTCCAGTCAAATGTGATATTTCAGAAAGAACTACTTAGTCACTTACATCACTGTAGACAAAACACACACTACACTAAAAAAAACAGGGGACTACAATTTCAACGCTACCGCCGCTGTAACTGACCATCAAAATAGATTCCATACAGCGGACCAAACGTTGCAGAATAATTTCCTGTTTAGCTCTCGGTGGATAGTAAAAACTTGGCTTTAGAAGGAAGTTGATATCGATATACTTGGCGGGAATATTGGCTATGTGGCTGATATCTATTATTGTAGTCTTCCAGTAGGGTTTGGTACTTGGGCAGTCTAGAAACCTGTGCTGGAGTGTGTCCTCTTGTTGGCATAAGGTACAGACGGGAGAGTGTGTTACACCGATGTTATATAATTTGCTTTTTGTTTGAAAAATATCATTCACCACTCTGTACCACAAATCCTGCTGCTGATGGGTCAATATATTATTATGAACATTTTTCCATATTCTCTTCCAATTATAGACTGGAAAACGAAAGACAATTTTTGGTGCTGGTAATTTTCTATTCATATACTGGTAAATATGTTTTGAGGTGAATAAGTCCAGTGGTACGTAACTAAGTTCCTGCCTAGGAGTTTTCACCTGTGGTGCGTGGCTAGGCAGCAATCGGAGGTCAGGAGGATTCTCTATTTTTTTTTATGTTTATCCATTGCGCGAGAAAAGCCGAACAGAAATCATCTCCTCTTCCCGTGACATGCAGAACATTCCGATGTATGTAAAGACTCAGGTGTAGGTGTAGGGATCAAAAACCCCTAAGCCTCCTTCTGTACCACAGAAACCATCCAGCGACAGAATGTTACTTCTTGCCAACCAGGGTGGGTATAGGTAAAATTTGTGCTATATACCAAGCTTTAGAAACTGCATATATATTGACGTACTGAGCACGTTGAATCATATTATCAAAGCGAAGTATCTGCATGGACAAGGTATGTCGTATTGCGTTAGTGAATAAATTCCAATTGTATTGAATTGTTTTATGGAGGTCATTAAAAAAGGTTACTCCTAATATTTTAATATGTGCTTGGATGTTCAGCCATGATGGAGCCGGAGTATATTGTTCCCTGCCAATATATATCGCCTTCGTTTTCCGTTCATTTAATTGGGCCCCAGTTTCCAGACCATACTGTTGGATAATATTATATAAGCTTGGTAACTTTCCAATCCCATCTATAGTTAAGGTTATGTCATCCGCGTATGCTCGGAGAATGCTTCCTGTATCCGTGAGTGAGATTAAGGAAAGTTTCTCTAAAAGGGGATCCATAGCAATTACAAAGAGATGCATAGAGAGCGGGCATCCCTGTCTCACCGACCGTTCCACAGGGAAGGCCAGGGTTAAATATCCGTTCACAAGGATTTGGGTTGTGCTGACAGCCATTATGTTTCGGATACATGAAATATAATTAGGATCAATGTGTAAATCCACCATTCTTTGTTGAAGGTAGCTATGGCGAACTCGGTCAAAGGCGTGATCAAAATCTAGGGATATAAGCAAGCGACTTTGTCGTTTTTGTTTTGCGAGACTGATGCTATCTCGAATTGCACACGTTGAGTTGAAAATGGTTCTGTTAGGTATCAAACACTGCTGATAAGGTCCTATTGTGTTTGGAAAAATGGTGCCCAAGCGTGCTTTCATGCACCGCATGAATATTTTATAATCGCTGTTGAGAAGAGTGATGGGACGGTAATCGGCAGCTGATTTTGGACGAGCGATTTTTGGTATGAGGACCATTATTCCTAAGCAGAATTCCTGTGGGATGGCTGGTGCTATCATCAGAGCATTCAATACCTCTATTAAGTCCTCATGTAGAATACCCCAAAAGGTCAGATAAAACTCAACTGGAAGCCCATCTGCTCCCGGCGATTTATTTAGTGGACTTGCTTTGATTGCCTCCATAATTTCCTGTTTTGTCAAAGGCTGTGTCAGAGGGGTTGAATCTTTGTCATCTAAAATAGGGGGTACCGTTGAGGGATGGCCATGCGATAGATCTGGTTCAGTGTATAAATTTTTGTAATAGTGAAATAATGCTGAACGAACAGAGAGTTGGGTAGTGTGGACTGTGCCATCCGCAGCATTGAGTCGAGCAATATATTTACGTTTTCCCCTCTTCCTTTCTCGGATGATATCATACATAGACGTTTGTTCCCCCGGCAAGGTAGTGGTCCTTGCACGAATTTGTGCTCTCTTTGCGCGGTCATGGTGTATTTTTAAAATGCGTGCTTTGGCTGCTTTGAGGATCTGAGTGAGCCTTGGCGTAATAGAGGGCGTCGCATATATGTCCCGCATTAATCCGTAAAGGTATTCTTCGTATCCCTTAATCTCCTGTTGCCGTCGTATACTATAGGATTTCAACCATTTTCCCAACTTTCTTTTTGTATTCACCCACCACTCTAGGATGTTGCGATATCTGAACTTCTGTCGGCCGTAAATTTTCCATTGTCTTTCTAAATCCACAGTGAACTCTTCATCCTCCATTATACTTTTGTTAAGTTTCCATATACCTCTGCCAAAAGGAGTAGATATTCTGAAAGTTCGAAGTGCTATCATATATCCACAATGATCAGAGAAAGCCACCGGGCATATGTCCGTGCTAGTGACGTGTGTAACCAATGTATGTGTAACATAGATGCGATCTAACCTGGAAGCACATTTGTAACTACGATAGGTGTAAAGTGGTTTTTGGTGTGGCCGTAAGAGCCATGAGTCATGTAGTTGCAAGCAAATTATAAGCTCCTGTAGTATCGGTGGAATGTAACACACAGTTGAAGTCTCCTCCTAATACAATTTGGTCATTTGTGTTTACTAGAAGGGGCAAAATGCCTGTTGTAAAGAATTGCTGTCGTTATCGTCATTTCTGAGAGCCAGAGGGAGCATAGAGATTCACAAAGTAGTGATCTCCTATCCTTAATCTGATTCCTCTTCCATCAGGAGTAGTTACAACATCTGTGTAGGGTATATGGTCTTGTATAACGATAGCTGTACCTCTCATCCCCGGAAGGGTGTTGCATTCTGTATTATATCCGTATATCGATTGGAGATGCGACGTCGCAACCTCTTGTAAAAATCCGATGTGCATGTCCATATTGCGAAGAGCTTCTGTTAGTAAGGCAAATTTGTGAGGGGTGGAAATGTTGTTTACATTTAGCGTAAGAATATTATAAGTGTTGTTCATGATGAGGATACACCAGAGGGAGAAAGCAACTGGCATGAATAACTTCATAATGGCTATGGAAAAGGCTAGAGTGGTCAAGACTGTAAGATAGGGAAATATAACCCTGTGCTAAAAGCGCTGTTGAAGTTGAAAAAGTGTTTAGTCGGTGGTACGCAATGGAGGGAACCCCAATTTATTACTGTCGTGTTTGTACGGGTGGGATCGGCCAATTTTGTTACCTCCTTTTCAGTTTTCTGCCCACTTGTGTCCTTTGTTATGGGTACATTTGGAGGGGTCTCATGGTTTTCTTCTTCATCCACTAAGTCGTTCCATGACGGTCGCATGTCTTTTAAAACCGGCTCACATGAAGAAGGATAACCTGAATCTGATTTCGACATTTCGTGATGACTGTGCATGTGAACATCTGTACCCTGTGTCGAATCTTCAAGATTCCTGGTGTGACTTGCGTCCTCAACGACTCGGGGACACGATTTTTCACTGAAGACTGTAGTTTTGACCTTATTATTGACTTAGTTATTGATTTGTAGAGTACTCAACAAGACGTAGTTTCAAAAATTTCGAATTTCCATCCACCCCCACTCGTACCCCCAAAACCCCCGGAATTGTTGGTGTCACTGTGAACTCCATAGGGAGTACTCTAATTTATTCAAGCAAAGTTTCCCTCTATACTTCATAGGGGCAGAGATATAAATGTTTTAAAATTTCAACCCCCTCCCCCGACCACCCCCTTGGGCCAATTTTGCTCATTAACGAACTTGTCCGAGCTATTGGGCCTAGAAATAACATAATAGAATTTGGTTCAAATATCTTCAAAATTACGGCCGCTAGCGTGTAAAGATATATATAAATATCACAATTTTTTTTTGAACAGGCGGTGGTTTCGTACTTAGGGAGGCATGAAACATAAAGATATGAAAGAATTTTTCGAAAATCATGACATGGTATCCATTGCAATAGGTAGATTTTTCTTCGAAATCTACCTAAAAGAGTGCGTGGAACGCCACGCGACAGAAGTGAAACTTATTTAATTTTTTGATTTTTTCAATTTTGAATTATTGGGTTTTTTTTAATTTTGGATTGTTGGACTTTTTAATATTGGGTTTTTAGACTTTTTAAATTTTGGTATTTGGATTCTTTTAATTGTTTATCTTTTAATTTTGGAACTTTGGATTTTTTAATATTGGATTTTTAAATTTTAGATCTTTAAATTTCTTTAATTCTTGGATTTTTTAATTTTTTACTTTCGGATTTTTAAATTTTGGATTTGCGACTTTTTAATTTTGGATTTTTAGATTTTGAATTTTGAATTTTAAAATTATGGATTTTTAAATCTTGGATTTTTTTATTTTTTAAATTTTGGATATTAAAATTTTAAATTTTTTAAATTTTGGATCTTTGATTTTTTAAATGTTTGATGTTTGGATGATCTTAAATTTTGGATTTATAATTTTTTAAATTTTGGATTTTTTATTTTTTAAATTTTGGATTTTTAAATTTTTTATCTTTGATTTTTTAGATTTTGGATGTTTGGATTTTTAAATTTTGGATTTATTATTTTTTAAATTTTGGATTTATTATTTTTTAAATTTTGTATTTTTAAATTTTGGATCTTTGATTTTTTAAATTTTGGATGTTTGGATTTTTAAATTTTGGATTAATTACTTTTTAATATTTTTATTTTTTAAATTTCGTTTTTTTGAATTTTGGATCTTTGAATTTTTTATTTTGAAATTTTGGATTTTTTTTAATTTTGGATTTTTTTAAATTTTGGATCTTTGAATTTTTAAATTTTTTATTTTGAATTTTTGAATTTTTAGATTTTTTAAATTTTGGATTTTCAATGTTTTAATTTTTTATTCTTTAAATTTTGGATAAGCCAAATCATTGAGTTGATTGTTTTCTTGCAGTCCGTTCCGTTACACCCTACTAATTTCGTGACAATTTTGAGCGTAACACTAATTGCGTGACAATTTTGAGGGTAACGCAAGCTTCTCGATTTACTCCTACCGCGGCTAAAGAAGTTTCACTTCAAAAAAGCCAATGAAATCGAGAAGATCGTATTAACTTAATGGTCTCTCGCGTGCAGGTACTTGGTTTCTTCCATGCAGGACCAGACATGACTAGTCGCACAAGAAGCCTCACTTTCCTCTCATTCAGAAGGCATTCCAGTTAGTATTCATTTCAATGGGTAGACTGAGACCTGATTGTGCGCCATCGCTGGTGGTGCACCTCGTGTTTGTTGTTGGTGTTCAGTGGGGGCCTTCATTGGTCAAGTTCGGCTGTTGTTGTTCTGAGTTCACTGTAGCGGATTTAAATAAATCGCTCATGGTTAAGACAGTTCTTGGAGCAACCGTAACGTTTGCTCTAATCTTCTTTATCATTGCTACCATTGAACCACTGTTATCACAAATATAGTATAGTTACTACAATCAACAGTTATCACTGCTATAGTTTAGGATTACTACTGTACCACCAGTGTTGTTAGCAGTATTTCTGTTACCACTGCTACCACTGAACCACTGTTATCATAACGAGTGTAGTTACCACTGATACCGCCTATTATCACAGCTACTATTATCAGTGTTGTTACCGATACGTCTGTTATCACTGCTATCACTGAATCACTGTTATCACAGCTAGTGTAGTTACCACTTCTACCTATGTTACCACTGCAGCACTACTGTTATCACTAGTGCGATTACCAGATCTTCTTTATCACTGCTACCATTGAACCACTGTTATCACAAATAGTATAGTTAATACATCCAACAGTTATCACTGCTATTGTTTTATTATTACTACTGTATCACCAGTGTTGTTACTAGTAGGCTACGTCTGTTATCACTGATATCACTGAACCACTGTTATCATAACGAGTGTAGTTACCACTGAGACCACTTGTTGTCACAAGTACTATTATCACCAGTGTTGTTATCAGCACTTATGTTATCACTACTACCACTAAACCAGTTTTCACTGCTAGTGTAGTTACCACTTCTACCTACTTTTATCACTGCTATTTCAGTAGCACTACTGTTTTCACCAGTGTCATTACCAGATCTTTATCACTGCTACCACTGAAGCACTGTTATCACAAACGGTGTAGTTAGTGCAACCAACAGTTACCACTGCTACTGTTTTAGCATTATTACTGTATCACCAGTGTTGTTACCAGTACTTCTGTTATCACTGCTACCACTGAACCATTGTTATCATAACGAGTATAGTTACAACAGATACCGCCTGATATCGCAGCTACTATTATCACCAGTGTTATTACCATATCTTCTTTATCACTGCTACCACTGAACCACTGTTATCACAAATAGTGTAGTTACTACATCCAACAGTTAACACCGCTAATGTTGTAGGCCTACCACTAATACTTTTATAACCAGTGTTATCACCAGTAATACTGTTTTCACAACTAGAAAATTTACCACTGCTGTCTCCTCTTATCACTCCCAATGAAGTAGCACTACTACTGCTATCACCAGGGTTGTTATCAGTACTTCTGTTATTACTGCTACTGTTCAACCAACCAACCAACTGTTATATTGCTGTCCACTGAACCAATGTCACCACATTTAGTGTAGGCCTACTTACCACTTCAACCTCCTGTTATCACTACTACTGTTGCAGCACTTCTACCATCTGTAGTATTTGTTATCACTGCCATCATTGAAACATACTGTTATTACAACTGTAGAGAAAGTACTCTCATATTGGATACTTTTTATAAAATAATTATACTACTTGGCCTAATCACAAAAACAAAATTAATCATAAAAACGTTTCTTGTATGATTATTATTAATATTGTTATTTAACAATAAAAATAATTTATAAACAAGAAACATGACAAGAAACGTTTAAATTACATTAAATTTAAAAGGCATCCACATCATTAAATTGAAAAATATCTTCCTAATGTCGCATACTAATATATCCCAATATTGAATACCATCCAATACTAGGATGCGATTGATTCAGGTGGCAGTGACCACACGCATTGTTGGTTTCACGAGTGATAGTGTCATATTTAACGAATTACATAAGTATATTTACATTTTTTGTGTGTTCTAATTGTTCCTACAGTTCCTCGTTCGCATTACTGTGTTCAAGTGAATATTTTCAACTCAGTGTTGACTGTTTTTTGTGTTACTGAATTTGCATTCTGCATCTTAGCTATATTGTTATATCGTTTCATGTTATAAGAAAAACTAAGTTAAATACATTTTGATGGCTCATACCATCAGCCCTGATTCTGGGCATTTAATAATCAACAATCCATCTTCTTCTGCTAATATGATTTCGTCCGCTGAAACTCAAAACAAGCTACAGAATAGTCAAAACATATCAACAGACCAGCTTACCAGGCGTCAAAGCCTTCTGCACCCACCATCACTAGTGCTAAATCAGTCTGTACAACAGCATTCTATGCAGTTATCAGTTTCAACGAGAAATCCTAATACAAACCATTCTCTTGCAGCAGCACATGTAAATAAACAAAATAATAAACGCCAACGCGAAGATTATTCTAATTCAATGGACACTAATTCTATTTCTGAAGGCACTTTTCAAGTCCCTAATAAAAAACATACAATCTCAGCTGCTCATGTTAACAGCAAATATGTGGTTGACTTAACAGCTATTCACAACAAGTTTTCTGTACTAGATGATATGGATGAAACCAGTTCTAACACAAGTGATCCTACACAGTCAGTACCAAAGGTTAAAATACCACCCATTTTTCTACACCAAGTAAATAACTACCAACAAATAATAAAAGATCTGACCGCTTTAATTGGTGATAAATTCTCAACTCAGTAGCAAGGTAAAGTCTTAAAAATAAATACACTTAATGTGTCAGATTTCAGATCCATAACAAAGTTCTTAGAGGATAGTAAGTTGCCATTTCATACTTACAGAGATCCAACTAACAAAAATTGGAAGTTGTACTACGAAATGTGCCCTTCTCACTTACAAACGAAGAAGTCCTTGAGGAACTAAAATCTGCTGATCTGCCAGTAACAAACGTAGTTAGATTACTACATCGTGACAAACAGCCTATGCCCATGTGTTCCGTCTGGCATTCGTGTCTGGCCGGATTTGAGGCATCAGCTGGTTTTGCGAGGTCATTCACCGTGTTGCTATGGCAACAGGCTTGTGACTTCGTTTGTTTTATTTTCTTGTTGTGTCTTCAATATAATTTTAAATATGTTTACTTATCTGTTTGTTCTTTCTCCCATCAATTCTCATAAGAAATGACATTTGACTGTCGCATCTTTCATTTTTTGGATAGTCATGTTATAATCTCCAACCCAAAGTTTCAGTCTGATTATTTTTTAGTATATTTTATTCATAATTTTGTGTTTTTAAAGAAACAATTCAGTTTTAAAGTAATGCTATTTATTCTCTTATTTATGTTCTAGTATTTTAATGTAACTTAATTGATTTATTTCCAAGATTAATTATTTATTGTTTTTCTTGGCCAATGGGATTCTTGCTTTACGTCACATGTCGTGACGTCTGTCATTCTTGCTATTCATTCTTATTCTCTCGTTCGAAGCTTTCGCCAGGCTAGTTTTCAGTTCAGAATTCTGAATCTAGTTATTATTGTCGAGCTGGGAATTTGAAGTTTCCCAGCCCTAGTTATTGCAGAGACGCAATTTAGTACGTTCATCAAAGTAATTTATTTGTGATTTAATTACAAATGTGTGAAGCCAAGTTTTTTACTTCCCTGATCAAACCGTATGGACTTGAATGCGTAACTCATTAAGTAAAAGGATTTACTGTAAGTACTGCTGTGAAGTGAATATTTCAGAGTGCTTAATTTTAGTTGCAGTGTCGAAGCAACATTTAAAGGTTCTTATTCTCGGTCGAAGCAGCAAGTCGACCTTAAAATAATTTGCTGATAGTGCGCATTCACTTCAAGAATAGTGAAAATGCTTTCTCAGTCGTTTGAGCAAGCGCGACTATAAAAATTGCTCTGCTCTGGTCCTCCGAGCTATTCATCAGTCTTATAAGGCAAGCATGCCTTATTTTCCAGAAGGAGCTTACTAAGTCGTCTCCCCTTGACTTCATCAACATTTCATCTTCTTCGGCACCGCTAGGAAGAGGAATTTATTTGTAAAGCAAGATACAAAATTCCATCTTGTATTTAAAAGGGTCTGCTTATCATTTTGTCCATTGTGCTCTTTGTATCTTTCAAGGGGCTCAATAAATATATTTTAAATTTGACTTAGTGTAGCATCCTTCAAACCGGAGAGGTTTCCCCGTGTCCCTATTTCGCCTGCGAGCTACCGTGGGAGCGGGAACATCTCTTTGTGGTTCCTCCGGGCCTAGATATGACCCAGAGGCCTATGGTTGAAGATGCATTGATAGTTAGTGACCTATAATTAACATAAAGTAACTATTCAATTAACAGTTTGAATTTGTCTTGGTCACTTATTACAGAGACCTCAGTGATTAGCCACAATTCTAGTCATTCTTATATATCAATCTTGTTCTCCCGGTATAGTTTGCCGCCGGTGTGAGACGCTACCATCAGTAGCCATCAGTAATAAGTAGTTTAAAGTCAGTTGCTATAAGTATCCGTGGTTCTCCTCCGCATTGCGTTTGAGGGAGGTCTCTGACAGATTTCAATTAAGTTTTTGGTACTTTCTTGTAAAGTGTAAGCATTTACATCTGTGTACTTACACCTGTACAGCTACACACTATTTCTTTGTCTACTCGTATGCTCCTATGCGGGCAACTCACTCCATTCTTATAAGCAAACGTTAATTTGTTATTGTTGCACCGGCTCTAGGCGGGCAACCTATTTAATTCAGACATTGTAGAAGCAAGTCGCTATGTCGAGTCCAGACGGTTTGACGGCTCTTAAAGCCAAGCGAGTTCCCATTAAGGCCCAGATTACGCGGCAGGTTAATGTCATTAGTAATTTAGCCATTGAGGATGTCACTTATCCTGAACTCAAAAAGTATGAGTCTAAGTTAGACGAACTTGCAGCTAAGTTCGACCATGTGCAGACTGAAATCGACGGTGTGGATTATTCTGATGCTGAAGAAGCCTATAGGGCAGAAGTCGACGCCGTCATTTCCAGAGGCAACTCTCAGTTGTGTAAATTTCTTCAGGCCTTATCTGACAAGGAGGCCCAGGCCCAGCTCGCCCTGGCCCGTGAGGAAGCCGAAGCTAAGAGAGCGGAGGCCCTGGCCCAGCAGGCACTTGCAGAAAGGCAGGCTCAGGCCCAGCTCGCCCTGGCCCGTGAGGAGGCCGAAGCTAAGAGAGCGGAGGTCCTGGCCCAGCAGGCCCTTGCAGAAAGGCAGGCTCAGGCCCAGCTCGCCCTGGCCCGTGAGGAAGCCGAAGCTAAGAGAGCGGAAGCTCAGGCCCAGCTGGCTTTAGCCGAAAAGGAAGCTGAGGCTAAGAGAGCCGAAGCCCAGGCCCAGCTCGCCCTGGCCCGTGAGGAAGCTGAGGCTAAGAGAGCCGAAGCCCACGCCCAGGCCGAAGCTGCCCAAAAGGCTAAAATAAGACGCTTCGAGTACTTGCAATCGCAACTTCTGCGTCAAATGCAGATTATGCGAGAGTACGAAATCGAAGATCTCACTACGCTTCATGAGGCGCGCATTCGCCGCTCTGAATTCGTAGAGATCTTCAAGGCCTATAAGTCAGACTATGCTCAGGTGGCCATTGACGAGGCCTACCAGGATCATGAATTCGACTTTCACGCAGTGGAATCTGATTATTATAAAGTCATCAGTTTCTTTGACTCCATGATAGCTGAAAAGAAACAGCTATATGAACCCGAGCAGGCGCAGACTGCCAGTCAGCGCTCCTCGCTCGACCCTGTCACGCCGTTGTTACCGAAACTCCCCGAAATCCGTCTTCCTCAGTTCAATGGGAACCCCTCTGAGTGGATCGAGTTTCGTGACACTTTCTCGTCGTTGGTAATTCAACACAGGCACATTTCGGACATGGACAAGTATCAGTACTTGAAGTCCTGCCTGTCATCAGAGGTTAGTACGGTCATTCAGAATATTCCTGTCTCTGCTGCGACCTTCCAGGTGGCGTGGCAGACTTTGATTGATAGGTTTGATAACGACCGGCTAATCGCCAACACCCATCTGGACAATCTCTTCTCTCCCCCTCAGATTGAGAGGTATTCTGCAGAATCCCTGCAGAAATACCTGGATCATTTTATAAGCACAGTGCATGCACTGAATTCCCTTAATACAGAAGTGGAGTTGTCAGATCTGATTATTACCAGAATTATCATCGACAAGCTTCCGATGAACCTCATCAGAGAATGGGAGTCATCTGTCAAAATAGGGAAGCTCCCTACTCTCAAGGAGTTATTTGTCTTCTTGGAAAGCCGAGTTCGCATACTGCAGATGACTGATGCTGCCACGAAAAGTCAGGCTGCTAAGTCAGTTCCGAGCTCTCCGGCTCCTTCCAAGTCAAAGTCTTCTTCTCCGAGGCCTAAATGTCTCTGTTGTCGTATTGCTGTGCATGACCTGTTTTCATGCAGCGACTTCAGGAGCATGACTTTCGCTCAAAGAGACCAGTTTGTTAGAGACCGCAAACTGTGTCGCGTATGCCTGTTTAGTCAAGGGCATGCCAACAATTGTAGGACTTTTCAGTGCAGGAGATGTGCTGGGAGACATAGCACATTCCTCCACGACCCGACTAGCGATAGTCACCAGGCTGCCAACACTGCAGGTGTTATGGCTTCTAGTCAGACCCAGCAGCGCTGCTTGCTTCCTACTGCTACTGTCCGCATCCTGGACTCAGACGGCTCGCCTGTTGAGGCCACAGCCCTCCTGGATAGCGGTTCAGACTGCAATCTTATTAGCGACAGGCTGTTTAGGCGTCTTGGACTAGCTCCTCATGCGCAGCGGACTACGCTAGCGGGAATTTTGTCCACTAATGTTAGCACACATAAGCTAACCAGCATCACGATTCAGTCGCGAGTGACTTCATGGCGCTACAATGCACAGGCCATTGTCGTTCCGGAGATTTCGGAGAAAAGGTTCCCGAGCTCTTTCATTGAGACGAAAGATTGGAACATTCCTCCGAATCTCCCCTTGGCTGACCCAGTTTTTAGTCGTCCTAAGTGTGTCGATCTACTTCTTGGAGTGGAGATTTGCGCCCAAGTGGTGTGTCCAGGGCAAATTTCCACCTGTGAGTAACCTACGATTCAGAACTCGCACCTTGGTTGGTACTTCGCCGGGAAACTGCCCTCTGCGCCTTTCCCTTCACAGCGTTGCCATACTTCCAATGGTCATCGACGCCGATCCACGGCTAAGCGTTATCTTGAAGCAAGCCCCAATGAGCCTGAATGCTCGGAGGCTATGTCTTCTAATTACTCAGCCTTCCTAACTGCTGACCAGTTAGTGAGTAACCAGCTTTCCCGGTTCTGGGAGTTAGAACGAGTGTCTAACTCAGCCCCCTTCCCTGACGAGTCAGTTTGTGAACAGCATTTTGCTGCCAATACTCAGCGTGACTCCGATGGGCGATACATTGTAAAGTTGCCCTTTGTATCAGCTCCAGAATCCCTGGGGAGCACAGTGTTACAAGCCCAGAAGAGATTCTTCTCATTAGAAAAAAGACTGTCTTCAAATGAAACCCTTCGAGAGGAATATAACAGGTTCATGGATGACTATCTGAAATTGGGTCACATGAAGCCTGCCTCTCGGAGTTCACTCGGGAAATATGAGTATATTATCCCGCACCATCCCGTCTTGAAGCCTTCCAGCACCACGACAAAACTCAGGGTAGTTTTTGATGCTTCAGCGAAGTCTTCTAACGGGAAGTCACTCAATGACATCCTTGCGGTAGGTCCGGTGGTGCAACCTGACCTCTTCTCGATCCTCCTACGCTTTAGGTTCAATCCAGTGGCGTTCACAGCGGACATCGAGAAGATGTATAGACAGGTCTTAGTCCATCCCGACCACCAACCTCTCCAGCAGATTTACTGGAGAACTTCTGTGTCAGACCCTATCCAGCTGTTTGACCTAACCACGGTCACTTATGGCACTGCTTCTGCCTCCTTCCTGGCAACCAGAGCTCTTAAACAGCTAGCCATCGACGAGGGAAGCAAATTTTCTGTAGCAGCCTCCATCATAAACAATTCCATGTATGTCGATGACATAGTGGCCACAGCTGCTACGCTGTCTGAGGCCAAGGTTATTGTCTCTCAGCTGAGAGAGCTTCTCCCCCTAGGTGGATTCAATCCTCGTAAGTGGAGTTCCAATTCTGTGGAACTGCTCCAAGACGTTCCTCCTGAGCTGCGGGAGTCTCTCGACCACAGAACCTTTGGTGATTCTGACACCTCCTCCATAAAGGCGCTAATCCTCATATGGCAACCTTCTGACGATATGCTCAGGATCGAAACTTCAGTCGATCCTTCCAAGCCATTCACCACCTGTTCCAGAAGGACATTGCTGTCTTGTATAGCCTCTATTTTTGACCCCCTTGGTCTAATATGCCCTATAGTGTCCTACTGCAAGATTCTGTTCCAATCTTTGTGGAAGGAGACTACTTCATGGGACCAGCCCCTTCCTTCTGCGGTCGCCGACAAGTGGCGCAAGATTCACAACCAACTTCAGTTCATCTCCAGCATCGCTATCCCTCGGCTAGCATTACAGCAGAACTTCGTATCTGTGCAGTTGCACGGTTTCTGTGATGCTAGCGAGGTGGCATATGGCGCCTGTCTGTACCTACGATCTACTAATCACCTCGATAAGGCCAAGAGCTGTCTGCTTTGTGCCAAGTCTAGGGTTGCCCCTTTGAAGGCAACGACTATACCTCGCCTTGAATTGTTGGCAGCTCACTTGTTGGCAACGTTAGTTCACCGGGTGTTACCTGCGTTGCAACTTTCTATAAGTTCAGTACACCTGTGGAGTGACTCCAAGGTTGTACTTGGTTGGTTAAACCATTCACCTTCTAAACTGAAGACTTTCGTGGCTAACAGAGTCGCGGACGTCCAAGAATTCACTGCCATTGAATCTTGGTCGCATGTGTCATCTAAGGACAATCCCGCTGATCTCATCTCTAGGGGAGCCACCCCTTCTGACCTACTTAACAACTCTCTGTGGTGGTCAGGCCCTTCTTGGCTTACTGCCGACTCCACTCAGTGGCCCAGTTTGCCCATTGAGCTAGAGTCTTCGTCTCTCCCAGAGGTGAAGATAGCAGCGCTAGTCATCATCGAAACCTCTAGCTTAAGCCCATGGCTGACTAAGTTTTCACATTTGAAAACAATCAGGGTCATGGCTTATGTGCGACGTTTCATTAATAATTACTTGAAACTCAAGTCACCTATCAATGGCCCTTTGCTGCCGTCAGAGCTTACTGAAGCTTTGCATTCTTGCATTAGAATCATTCAAAGGAATGCTTTCAGAAAGGAAATTCAAGCATTGTCTTCCTTGCAAGATTTGCCTTCTTCTAGTAAGATCCGGCAACTATGCCCCTTTATTCAGGATAACATCCTGCGTGTAGGTGGACGTCTAAGTCGGTCCAACCTACCCTTTGACAACAAGCATCAGATATTACTTCCTGCAGAGCATGCTTTCACCAGGCAGTTAGTTCTCCATGTGCACTTGCATCTAGGTCATGCAGGACCTCAGCTAGTCATCTCGCACTTGCGAGAGTCGTATTGGATCCCTTGCATTCGCAAGCTGGTTCGCAGTGTACGGAGGCGCTGTAGTGTTTGCTTCCGCTTTGAGGCTCAGGCTTTTCAGCAAAAGATGGCTGATCTGCCTCCTGAGAGAGTAAATCCTCTCCCTCCTTTCACAAACTCTAGTGTGGACTACGCCGGTCCATTCTCTCTCAAGTTTGGTGGCCCGCGGTCCAAGGTGACTACTAAAGCCTACGTTGCTATTTTTGTCTGCATGTCCACGAAGGCCGTACACGTTGAGCTAGTGACTTCGCTCACCTCACGTGCCTTCCTGGCGGCATTGTCAAGGTTCACAAGTCGTCGTGGAATTCCAAGTTCAATCACTTGTGATAATGGTAGAAACTTTGTCGGAGCCCACGCCGACCTGCAGAACCTCTCTAGGCTTTTGATGTCATCAGAACATCACTCCGCAGTGCAAGACGCCACTGCGCATTTGAACATTCATTGGCGTTTCTTGCCTCCTCACTCTCCACACATGGGAGGGCTTCATGAGGCGGCAGTACGCTCTTTGAAGTTCCACTTGAAGAGGATGTCCTCGTCCTGTAAGTACACTTACGAGGAGATGTCTACTGTTCTCACACAAATTGAGTCATTCTTGAATTCACGTCCTTTGATGTCGTTATCTGAGGACGTGGATGACTTTGGATATTTGTCTCCCGGCCACTTTCTTATTGGCAAGCCCATTGTGTCGGTGCCCAGTCCTGACCTCTCTGGTGGGTACAGCCTGCGTTCCCGTTGGAACCATCTTCAGCAGATGGTCACTTGCATTTGGAAGAAGTGGTCCGTGGATTATCTCCACACGCTACAGCGTCGTGCAAGGTGGCACAAGGTACTGCCAGACGTTCCTTTGGGTACCCCTGTATTGGTTCTCGAGGACAATGTACCTCCTCATAGGTGGGTGCTTGGTCTGGTGCACCAAGTACACCCAGGCCCAGACGGCCTTGTCAGAGTTGTCACTGTGCGCACTGTCTCAGGCACTTATAAGAGGCCCCTCATCAAGTTGGCTCCTCTGCCTGTCAGTGAAGAGGGACAGTGACACTTGTTTCATTCAGAGTGCTGATTCCGGACGCATCCCACTCCACCGATTTTGACTTTATTGCGACTTGATAGTTGTTTTGGCCTCGAATCCTTGCATTCACGGATTTGCTTGACGTCACATTCTGTTAGATAATTTCACGAGCGAAATTATCGCGGGCAATATGTTCCGTCTGGCATTCGTGTCTGGCCGGATTTGAGGCATCAGCTAGTTTCGCGAGGTCATTCGCCGTGTTGCTATGGCAACAGGCTTGTGACTTCGTTTGTTTTATTTTCTTGTTGTGTCTTCAATATAATTTTAAATATGTTTACTTATCTGTTTGTTCTTTCTCCCATCAATTCTCATAAGAAATGACATTTGACTGTCGCATCTTTCATTTTTTGGATAGTCATGTTATAATCTCCAACCCAAAGTTTCAGTCTGATTATTTTTTAGTATATTTTATTCATAATTTTGTGTTTTTAAAGAAACAATTCAGTTTTAAAGTAATGCTATTTATTCTCTTATTTATGTTCTAGTATTTTAATGTAACTTAATTGATTTATTTCCAAGATTAATTATTTATTGTTTTTCTTGGCCAATGGGATTCTTGCTTTACGTCACATGTCGTGACGTCTGTCATTCTTGCTATTCATTCTTATTCTCTCGTTCGAAGCTTTCGCCAGGCTAGTTTTCAGTTCAGAATTCTGAATCTAGTTATTATTGTCGAGCTGGGAATTTGAAGTTTCCCAGCCCTAGTTATTGCAGAGACGCAATTTAGTACGTTCATCAAAGTAATTTATTTGTGATTTAATTACAAATGTGTGAAGCCAAGTTTTTTACTTCCCTGATCAAACCGTATGGACTTGAATGCGTAACTCATTAAGTAAAAGGATTTACTGTAAGTACTGCTGTGAAGTGAATATTTCAGAGTGCTTAATTTTAGTTGCAGTGTCGAAGCAACATTTAAAGGTTCTTATTCTCGGTCGAAGCAGCAAGTCGACCTTAAAATAATTTGCTGATAGTGCGCATTCACTTCAAGAATAGTGAAAATGCTTTCTCAGTCGTTTGAGCAAGCGCGACTATAAAAATTGCTCTGCTCTGGTCCTCCGAGCTATTCATCAGTCTTATAAGGCAAGCATGCCTTATTTTCCAGAAGGAGCTTACTAAGTCGTCTCCCCTTGACTTCATCAACATTTCATCTTCTTCGGCACCGCTAGGAAGAGGAATTTATTTGTAAAGCAAGATACAAAATTCCATCTTGTATTTAAAAGGGTCTGCTTATCATTTTGTCCATTGTGCTCTTTGTATCTTTCAAGGGGCTCAATAAATATATTTTAAATTTGACTTAGTGTAGCATCCTTCAAACCGGAGAGGTTTCCCCGTGTCCCTATTTCGCCTGCGAGCTACCGTGGGAGCGGGAACACCATGTGTGTAGTAGAATTACTCAATAACGAGGACGCCAAACGCATATTTGAATTGACTCATATACAGCATGCTATTATCTCAGTGGAATATCGATGTAAATCACCAAATATTCCACAATGCACTAGATGCCAGCGTTATGGTCATACAAAAAACTTTTGTCATCTTCCACCACGATGTGTGAAATGCAAAAATGACCACCATTTTTCTGAGTGTAACAAGCCCAAGCACATAGAACCAACTTGTGTTAACTGTGGACAGAATCATCCGGCAAATTTCAAAGGTTGTTCCTACTACTTGGCTTATAAGGATAGCCATAAACGGCGTAACTCTACAGTACACAGTGCAACAATAAACAATACATCAACATCACCATCTCCTCCAATCAATGATAAGATGAATTTTCCACCCATGCCCAGGAGGTCTCCTACGACTGCAGCAACACAGCAAACATCAACTTCTGGTGCTCAATCAACGGCATGGCCCCTACGTTCAAACACCAATACAGGATCTGCTTCTAGTGATACTAGTTCTTCATCCCTGACTGATCACATAATTAATCTTATCCCAGTGTTACTGTCTTTTATCAAACCTTACCTTCCACAAATCAAGTCTTTCATTGCAAGTATAATAACTACTGTATTACAAAATGGCCAATAATTCAAGATGTTCTTTCTCTTCCCTCACTTTACTGAACTGGAATGCAAACGGCATTAAAGCTAAACGCCAGTGTTTCCTTGAATTCCTATCCAGACACAACATAGATGTAGCCTGTGTTACAGAAACACACATGATTGAATTGGAAAACTTTAAAGTTCCAGGTTATAAGACATACAGAACTGATCGAAATGCTCCAATAGCATCAGGAGGTGTGGCTGTAATTGTTAAAAGTAAGTTGAAACATAGTTCTGTATACTTACCGTCCCTGAAAGGTCTTGAAGCTTGTGCAGTTAAACTTCATTTGCACAATAATACTGAACTGTTAATTATATCTGCCTATAAACCCCCCTCTGCACGCCTGAACTCACAAGACTTTCAGAACTTATTCGATATATCCACGCCTACCATTCTCCTAGGCGACTTAAATAGTAAAAATGAAATTTGGGGCTGTAGAGTTACAACTCCTAATGGTCGGCGTCTTCTAGATACAATTAATACTAATGCAATTCACATTGTAGCCCCATCTATGCCGACGTATTATTCTAACAATCCAAATGTTTTTCCTGATATATTGGACATAGCACTTACAAAGAACTTCTCTTCTCAACTTTTCACGCATGTCTTACCTGAATTAGACTCTGATCATTGTCCAGTAATCCATACTTTCTGTGATGAACAGGAATTTGCTACCCGACCTCCTAGTTTACTTAAAGGATTTGTAAACTGGGAAATTTTCAAAGAAAATCTAGATTCAGGACTGCAACTATTTCTGCCTTTGAAAGAAAGAAGTGACGTCGTGGCTGCTGTAGATCATTTTACAAACACAATCTGTTCTTCCTTGAAGTCAGCAGTGTCGTCTCCTTGCTCAACTAACCGAGCAAGGTTTCATGAGGAAATTCCAGCAAAAATAATCAAATTGATAAAAACTAAACATCAGGTACGAAGATTATGGCAAAATGAAAGACAACCTTGGCAGCGCCAAAGATTGAATCAACTAATAAGGCAAGTAAAAAAGGCATTGGATGATTATAGATTTAAATCTTACCAACAGCATCTTTCTACCATTTCGCCACATGACTGTACATTATGGAAAGAAACAAAAAGAATTCTCCGTGAACCTACTATAATAACACCTTTGAAAATAGCAAACGATCATTATACAAGTGACGCAGATAAATGTAAAATTTTTGCTGACTTTTTGGAGCATACTTTTACACCTAATCCTGTAATCAATGACGAACACAATTCAAAAATAGAAGACGAACCAAAATTTTATGTCACCGCACCTTTGGCAATTCACTTTACTGCTCCCAGTGAATTAGATTTTATAATTAAAAATCTGCAAAGCAAGAAGTCACCTGGACATGACTTGATTCCAAACTTAGCTTTGAAGCATTTGACCAGGAAAGCTCATGCCTTTCTTGCCTCCATATTTAATGCTCTTCTCCGTTTGGGACATTTCCCTGAGATCTGGAAACATGCTGAAATCATTGTTTTACATAAGCCTGGAAAACCTGTAAATCTTCCATCTAGCTATCGCCCAATAAGTTTACTACCGACATTATCGAAAGTTTTCGAAAAGGTAATCCAGCAACGTCTATGTAAATTTCTACATGATAATTCAATCTTACCTCCACAACAATTTGGTTTCAGAAAACACCATTCTACTACTCACCAACTACTGCGTGTTACTGAATGCATAGCCCGAGGGTTTGAAGTTAAACATCATACAACAGCAGTATTTCTCGACTTCAAACAAGCATTTGACAAAGTGTGGCATTCTGGCCTTCTCTTTAAGTTGCACGCAATTGGTCTTCCTGACTACCTATATAATATCGTGCTCAGCTTCCTCTCAGACCGAACATTCTGTGTCAGAATCGGAAATGATAAATCACCAATCAAGCCTATCAAATCTGGTGTTCCGCAAGGATCAATTTTAGGGCCTATTCTCTTCAATGTTTATACTTATGATATGCCATGCCCATCTTTCACCAACGTCGCCATGTATGTGGACGACACTGCAGTATATACCTCACATGAAGATATTCTTAAAGCAACTTCTCGTCTGCAATCAGCATTGTCACGAATAACTGACTGGCTTTCTAAATGGCGTATTTCACTTAACTATGCTAAATGTGAAGCAATGATCTTCACCTTACGTTGTCCAATAACTCCTCCAGCTATTACTCTTGATGGCATAACTGTTCAATGGAAACCATCTGACCAAGCAGTTAAATATCTAGGAGTTCGTCTAGATCGTCGCCTCACTTGGAAGCATCACATTAATATGAAACTAAATTTAGCTCATGCTAGACTTTCGAAACTATATCCTATTCTCAACAGAAATTCTTCACTCAAATGTGATTATGCAATTCTACTGTATACAACATTAATAAGACCTTTAATAACCTATGCTTGCCCAGTATGGGGTACTGCTGCTAAAAGTAAAATTAAGAGATTACAAGCTCTTCAAAATAAAACACTACGTATTGCTGTTAACGCTCCATGGTTTGTGCGAAATAGTCAAATTCACAGAGAACTTGGTCTGCACAGTATCTATGAATTTATTCGCAAACAAGCTAAAAAGTTCTTCGCAGATTTGTATAAAGTTCCAGGAGCAGTACACTTCAATCTTGGCCATAGAACATCTCAACAAACTAGAATTAAAAGCAGACTACCTCAAGACAATCTCCTATCAACACCAGAAACATCGGACGAAGAGAGTACCTGAAGCATCACTTTATCTTTAAACCAGAAATATGTATATTGTTACAGAGGGGCCATTGGCTGACCTCAGGTCTTGTTTGTTTGTTTGTTTTATGTGTGCATGTGTGTGATTGTTAAGTTAACAGTAATCTGTAAAGCACTGATGTTGCTGGGCGATTATTAACTGATTAAAAAAAAATACTAGGATGCACTATTAATGCATGTGTTGTATGTCCTCAGATTAATTATTGAGGCACCTAGCACGTACCAAGTTTCTCCACTTAATGACTTTGGCACATTGGCATATTACTTTTGTCCTTAGAAAACAGACCACCACAGGAAAATCATTCAGTGTTGTTCTCTTCTTAATTATCACCATCTCTGTCTGATTTCTCCTTGTAGTTTATGAAAACACCTTGCAGATTCCAAGAAAAATATATAATTGAATGTTGCTGTAAAAATTCAAAGTTAGTTTTTTAACCACTTTCCCTGAATTCTCAGAGAAAGGGTGCTTCTAATTATTTCTTATGGGTAGTTGCCATAACAGGGCTTCACTAATTCATTTTGTAGTTTTTGCTGGTAGAACAGACCAATGTCCCAATTTACAGGAGCACAGGTCACAAGCATCTTTACCTGCATGATTCGTATAGTTTTCCACAGTTGATCTTGATACTTTAAATGTTCTGGAAGCTTTAAAATAACCCACTATTTCCATATCTTTTATCGTTGATTTAGGGTCCCATATTTTCTAGGTACATTTGATTGTACGGGAGCCACTTACATATAATGAAATTAGTATTAGTATTAGTATTAGCCCGTAACATCCCTATCGGCCAAGAGCCTCTTTCTATGAAAGGTAGCTGGGTTCTTGCAGACCCGGGTAGCTAGTCCGGGAGAGATCAGTCTTTGATAGTGTCCAAGTTAAGTTTTATAAGGTGTCTCCAGGTTTGACGATCCTTGGCTTGCGTCGTCCATCGGTTACCAAAGGTGTGCCTGATGTCGTCTGACCAGCGTGTTTTCTGTCTTCCTATGTGCCTTTGACCTGTCCTAGGGTCCCATGAAGTTATTCTGTATGTCCATCTGGTGGGTTGTAGTCGCATGGTGTGCCCTGCCCATCTCCATTTTAGGCGGCTTGCTGTGGTTGCTGCGTCTCTCATACCTGTCCTCCTCCGTATTACATGATTGGGTATCCTATCTTTTAGTGTGATCCCTAAAATTTTCCTCTCCATTTTCCTCTGACAGATTTCTATGGCTTGTCTGTGCTTCTTCGTTAAGCTCCATGTTTGTGCTCCATATATTAAAACCGGGAGTATGCACATGTTCATGACTTCGGCCTTTAGGTGAACCTAGTATGAATGATCTAGGAGGATGAATTTAAGGGACCAGAATTTTGCCCATGCTGCTGTGATGCGACGTGCTATTTCTTTGTCTGAGTTATTCTGGAATGAGAAAATCTGCCCCAAGTAGGTGGTTTCTTGGACATACTCAAGCGGTTCCTTAGTAGCTAGTGTGATGGCAACTTCGTTTCTGTTCGTCATTAGTTTGGTTTTTGCTGAATTCATGGTTAGACCTGCTGCTGCACTTAGGTTTTCCAGAGCGTTAATGTGTGATTGTAGTTCGATTGGTGTGGGGGCAAAAAGCACGATGTCGTCTGCAAATCTTAAGTGGGATAGCTTTGTCCCATCTATGTTGACCCCATAATCACCTTCTATTCCTCTGAATATACTCTCCAGTAAGCTTATAAAGAGTTTAGGTGACATTGGGTCCCCTTGTTTATCAAGTTGAATCCTTGCCGTGATGTTGGAGTATAGTTTGGCTAGTACTCTTATGTACTTATCGTCTGTTCCTTGGTTCTTTAGGGCTGTGATTAGTGGTACATGTTCAACTGTGTCAAATGCTTTCTTAAAATCCATAAAAGCCAGATAAAGATCCTGAATGAATTCCTGGGTTTTCTCTAAAAGCTGTCTGACTGTGTGTAGATGGTCTGTAGTGGAGTAACCTGCACGGAATCTTGCCTGTTCCTCTGCCTGGTTTTCGTCCAGATTGCGGTTGATCCGTTTAGTGATGATCTTAGAGAATATTTTATATATGTTAGACATTAAGCTTATCGGGCGGTAGTTGTTGATGTCTTCTTTATTCCCTTTTTTATGCAGCAGTATTATGTTATTGGATTTCATTGGTTGGGGATATTCTCCATCTTGAGGACTTCATTGAAAATATTTGTTAGATGTAGGCCTATTACTAGCTCTTCACCTCCCGCTTTTAGCTGTTCATTGGTGATGTTGTCTTGTCTTGGCGTTTTGCCTACCTTCACTTCCTTTATTGCTGCTCTAACCTCGCTCTTCAATATTGTAGGGACGTCCTGCACTTCTTCTAGAGGAGTTGAGATGAATTGAGACAGTCCTTCGGTTGAAGTAGCAAGTGTGCTCTGGCATAGTTGTTCGTAAAAGGCAGTGGCTGTCTCCACTATGTTCATTCTCGTAGTGACTTTCGTTCCATTGGTTGTTTGGACTTGCTTGATGAGTTTTTTGCCTTGTGTTAGCTCTTTCTTTATTTTCTTTAATGACTTCGACTTCTTCATCTCCTGCTCTACTATTTCTGTTTTATATTTGCGTAAGTCTTGTCTAATTGCTCTTTTTGTGGTTCTGTTTAGTTCTGTGTAATGCTTCCTAGATTCATCGTTGTCATCCCTCGCCGTGTATGCCTCTGTTCATCTATTTATTAATTGGAGTGTGGTTTCGCTGAGTTTCGACTGCTGCCTGGACTTGCCTTGTGTTGCTTCTGTGGCTGCTTTTTGAATGCTCTGCTCGATGCTATTGTAGTTTTCCTGGGTGAGGTTAGGATCCATTCGTGCTCTGCTTTCTAGGTTTGCCTGTAGCTCTTGTTCAAACTTTATAGGGTTTAGGGCCCCTTCTTTTGGTTTCCGTTTGTGGAGGAGTTTGCGTCTTATTATTTTTCTTTGCATATTGACTGTCGCGTGTACCATCCTGTGATCCGTGTCGAACTTTAGGCCTTTGACTGTTCCTACGTCTTTTATGAGGTGTAGGTTGTCGCTTAGAATATAATCAATTTCGTTTTAACCTCCCCGCCTGGTCCTCTCCAGGTCCACCTGTCTCTTGGATTTTTCCTGAAGAAGCTGTTGGTGATCTTAAGGTTCTGTCCTTCGGCAAATTGGATGAGCCGTTGTCCTCTTGTGTTTCGTTCGCCTATTCCATATGGGCCTACTGGGGTTTCTCTAGCGCCCCTAGTGTGTCCTATCTTGCTGTTGAAGTCGCCTAATACAAAATTAATATTTGCTCTATGAGTGTTTATGGTATCGTCTAGCTCTTCGTAAAATTCTTCCACTTCCTCATCTGAGCTGTTTTGTGTTGGAGCATAGACCTGTATGGCTGTTACTGTCGTGTTGTTGATGTTAAATTTCGCCACGGTGATCCTTTCCGATATCCCTATTGCTTCCGTTAAATGTTGCTTCAACTTCTTGGATATTAAGAAGCCTACTCCTCGTTGACCACCTCCTGTGCCTGTGTAACTCAGGAGTTGCCCGTTCGGTAGTTCAAGTAGTTCGTTTCCTTCTCTGCGTACTTCGCTTAAACCAATCACGTCAAATTGCATGTCCCTTACTGCTTCTTCCAGTTCTAAAAGTCTATGCTCCCCTATAAGTGTCTGAACATTCAACGTTGCTAGCTTAATCCATTGGCCTGTGTGTTTTGCCGGTTTTTGCTGTCCAAGAGGTATGCGGGCGTTGACTGGGGTGCTTTCTAGTTGGAGCGTGGAAGTTGGTCGTTTTTTGGAGGGTTATCTTGCCAGAATTCCCATTGTCCATTGATGTTGATTTTTTGAAATTCAATTTTCACCTCATTGCCTTTTTCACGTTCTTCTCTTGATCGTTTGCGTATCTGTGCCTGTACTTCTCTCTCCCGTTTCGTCATGTCGTCCTCTATAAAGCATTCTTCTCCTGCTAGTTTCCTTTTTTTCCTCATTACTTTGACTTTGTCCTCGAACTTCTCCATTGTGAGTCTCACAAGTCCCCTTCCTTTCCAATCCTTTCCTATACACTTGGCTGCTGTTTGAGGTACTTCTGATTCTATTTTACTGAAAATCTCTTTTACAGCTTCTTGTAGTTGCTCTTTGTTTTTTTCAATTTCCGGGCTTTTGATGATGATGTTGTTCCGCCGTTCATTTCTGTGTCTTCGTCCTTCTTGATCTTCCATGAGTTTGAGGCGTTGGTCTAAGTTCCTTATTTTGGTTTCGATGGAATTATTTAGGTTCTCCATTCTTGTTTCTAGCCTTTCTTTATCGTGCTCCCAATTCTTGTCTCTTTTTTTGAGTTCGTTTCTCATAGCCGCTATTTCTTTCTTTGTGTCGTCTTGAAAGGCTTCGTTTTGTTTTTTAATTTCTTTTATTTCTGCCAATATGACAGAGAACATCTCTTTTGTTTCGTCCGTATTTTCTTTTTTGTCCAACTTCATCGGAGGTGTATCTTTTTCTCTCTTTCCACCGCTTCTAGTCTCCATTTTATTGGTCGTTATGCTTAGATTGGTATCTGCGTTACGCTGCGCCATCTGTTGGTTGTTCCTTGCGGTGCTGACTGATTTTGAAGGTAAACTCGTCGTGTGTGGTTGGTACTTGTACTTTTCGTCACTTCCGGTTTTTCAAATTTTCGGCTCATCTGCGCCTGACGCCTGGTTTCGGAGAATGGTTTTCTCGTTGGTTCACTTACTGATTGTATCGTTAATATTGTTGCTGAACCATTATTAAAATGGTTCTTGTTCTATTAATACTTATTTATTGTATATTTATATCTATTCTGGTACATTTTTTGTGTTTTCTAGCTAACATTCACTTATTACGTACTTTTCTGCTGTTCATTTCCGTTACGTCACTATACTTCCGGTTTTGCCTTATTCTTAAACTCTGTTATTTATTTATTCAATTCATTATTAATTCTAGTTATTCAGTTTATGTATTATTCTGTAATTATTTCTTTATTTATTACTTAATTATTTATTGCTTAAAATATATATTTCATTTGTTATATTCTGATATCCACTTCTATGCGTGTTTAACGTTTCTTCTGTGTTGTGGCGCTGCCGTCACTCGGCAAGGTTAAGCGCTCGGTATTCCCGGCCAGATCAGATCGCCGAGGACCTCCGAGCTAGAAGCACGTAAACTTGAAGCTGCGCTCTGTGATTACGCATTGTCATGTAACTTTTAAACAGTGAATTTCTCCAGCAGGCCAATTGGCCATTATATGCAAGGTATGGTCTGAAGTTATTTTTCTAATCATGTAACTGCCTTAAGCTTCTTTTCTTGTGTTCTTTCGCTTTATATTTAACGTCATGTAAATTTTTTTGGCTCTTGTTTAGTTCAGGTTCCGTTTTCAGTTTACTTTAGTTTTTTATATATATAATTTTTTTTTTGGTCTTTAAATTTCACTTCGTTGCTTTTCTTGAGTTTTTTATCATTCCTTACTTTGCTGCTTATGCTTTATTTCCGGAAATGTGTAGTATGCAAGTTAACACGCATAGAATGGATTACATAACCCAACGGGGTTTTAAAGTCATTTCCCCCAATCTCAAGATAGCCTACCTTACGAAAGCATCGGGAATCATACGACATAACAACTAAATTCTGCTATATTGCTGTGCCAAATATTAATGTTTAAAGGAGTGTGTACATAAAAAAACTGTTCTAATTATTCACTTTTCAAGTGTTGTGTGTTGTTTATATGAAATATTGGCCTTATCAATAAAATACAAGAGCCCTTGTTATGGATAAATTTGAATTCTTTTGTAGTTTTCTATTTCCTGTACTCTCTCTCCTACGGACTCTGGAATATATTTTGTTGGGTGATGACAATATCCAGTACAGTAGTGGTAGCAGAGCGTAGTTGGTTCGTGTGCGTGCGAACTATATTTCTTTATGGAGAGTACAGTGATTTCACCTGATGCTTGCGTAAGGATATTTTGCTTTCATTGATAAATTTAGCAATTCCTTATTTGACTTTTGCCGTGGTATATATAGATTTTCGTCATGGCTGACCGTATTTATGTACCATTAGAATTCCTTATCAAAGCCGATCTATTATATGAATTAGAAATAAGAGGAGTTCAAGTGAATTCTGATTAGACAGTTCCGAGTTTGGTTAAACTTTTGAAGGACAATATTTCAGTAGCTTCCGGTTTTATCGAAAATAGCCCTACTTAATCCTCAAATTGAGATTCCTGCTCTAATAAATAAAACAGAAGAAATTATCGAGCAAATTAAAGAGATTAGGTTAGAAGGCGGCCTGTCACCAAAACAGTCAAGAAGGTTACAGGCCAAATTAGATCATCTTTTTAATAGAGTTCAGGATTTGTCCTCGGTAGAAATGAGTGCCGAATTTAGTAATTCTTTGGTATCCTTGAAGGATGAAATTCTCCAACATAAGGAAATGGTTAAAGGGGACGGGGAAAATTTTGTAAGTGTGCCATATACTGAGAATGAAGCTTCCGATTGTTTAGTTCAACCGGTTAGTTCTCCTAATCCTTTTCATCCGCGTGAGGCTGGCATAATGCAGGGCCATCCTGTACAAACATCTAATACACCGGAAGTTACCCATTGCTTTAAGCAAGAGTTTTCTAAATTACCACATCCTTTGGGGAGACTTTTTGAGGTTCTGGACCGTTTTAGGGACCATTCATTGGAGGAAGTGGTGAAGTTCATAAAATTTATTACTGAAGTTAAAACTCAAGTTACCATATTTTCTTTCGATGAAACTCAAGTATTAGGTATACAGTATGCTCACTTGCAAGGTACCTTGAAGGTTTTAGCCAGTAAAGCTGTTAGTGAACGCAAAACTTTGAATTCTTTCCATCAGGACTTATTGAATTTCTATTTTCCTCCAAGAGCCATGGCATCTTTTCTTGATAAATATTATTATCGTGTTCAGAGTGAGAGGGTGACCTTTTCTGAATATGCTCAATGCATTCGTCAGTATGCCGAGGTTTTCCTTATGAATTGTTCGGAACTTGATATTGTTAAGAATATTTTAGATGGTATGTCACCGCGGACTAGAAGTATGGCGGTTCTTGAGTCTCGGCCATGTAGTTTTGCCGAATTAGATCTTTTGTGCGCCCGCGTGAATGCCATTGCTTATTCTGATACTCTGAGATCTGGCAGTTCAAATATTGCGTCTTTTTCTGAGCAGCGACCTAATACTGTTAGAGATCTTACTCTTCTGGGGCATCGTAATGAGCGGAGACCTTTATTTTGTAATGGATGTAGGCGATCTGGACACACTATAGATAGGTGCTGGACTAATGGCCGCCGTAATGGTAACGGAGGTCACCGTCGTGGCAACGGTCATGTGTATCAGTCTAGTACAAATAATCATTTATGACTAGAAAATGAACCGAGAAATCTTTTAGCCAATTGTAATTATGGACTTGAGGCTAAAACCTTTAATAATTTACCGATGCTTCAGATTTTCATAAATCAGATTTCGTGTTTGGCTCTTCTAGATTCTGGATGTGTATTTTCATTAATATCTGCTGAATTTGCTTTAAAGAATAAAATTAAATTTGACACTTATCAACTTTTTTGTCAAAGTGTGGACCAGACGCTTGTATCCGTTACAGGAAAAGCATGCCTTCGGATAAATCTACATAAATATGCCTGGAAATTCCAGTTCTTTAATGTGCAGAATTTAGCTGTTGATGTTATCCTAGGAGTGGATTTTTTGTCTAAAGCCAGTATATCATTAGACTTAGGCCAAAGAGTGTTGCGCTTTGGGTTTGACCCGAAGGCCCAAGTGCCATTCAATCTGGAAGCCTACACCAGTCGCTATGAGACTTTAGCTGCTACCAGTGATCCGTTGTTTGCTACTGAGCCTTCGACGGAAATAAAACTGGAATATCTTTCTTCTGGTGTGAAGAGGGATGTTATGAAGTTGGTAGAACAATACCCGGATGTTCTTACTAACCAGTTAGGGCTGACTGACCTTATAGAATATGATATCATACTTAATGATCAGACTCCTGTCAGACTTCCCCCTTATCGTCTGGCCCCGCCTAGGATGCAGGTTCTAAAAAAGAAGATTCAGGATATGCTTGAACAAGGCGTTATACAACCATCTAAGTCAAATTATTCTAGTCCAATATTTTTGGTTCCGAAACCTGGTAATGATTTCAGGCCGGTGGTCGATTATAGGGTACTTAACAGTAAAATTTCTATAGAATCTGTTCCTCTACCTGATGTGCATAACAATTTTCATTGGTTTAATCGAGCTAAATTTTTTACCAGTCTTGATCTTAACAGTACGTACCACCAAATACCATTAACTCAACGTTCCAAGCATTTAACAGCATTCAATACCGACTGGAACTTGTATGAATATACTTGTTTGCCTTTTGGAATTGCTGTGGGTGCGCAGGTTCTCACACGTCTTTTGGACAGTATTTTTTCTGATATAAAATTCAAGTATGTTTTCCACTATTTGGATGATCTTATAATTTATTCCGAAACTTACCAGGAACATTTGGAACATATTCAGGAAGTTTTTGATAGGTTGAAAGCTGCTAAACTTACTGTTAAACCTGCTAAGGTTAATTTTCTGGCTGAAAGACTTTCCTTTTTAGGTCATTTGATTTTTCCGTCAGGTGTCACTATTGACCCTGACCGAACTCAAAAAATTAGAGACTACCCGGTCCCCAAGAATGCTAAGGGTGTTGCTCGTTTTGTGGGCATGGTCAATTATTTTGCCAAATTTATTCCCGGGTGTGCTGATCTGTGTGCTCCTTTAAATTTTCTCAGGAAAAATGGGGTAACATTTCTGTGGGGCGATGACCAACAGCGGGCTTTTGAGTGCTTAAAAGAAAAGATCTCCAACCCTCCTGTATTAGCTATGGCGGACTTCACGCGCCCTTTCATTCTGCAAACGGATGCTTGTGGCCGTGCTGTAGCCGCTGTGTTGCTCCAGGAGTTTCCTGAGGGTCGCCGCCCTGTTGCCTTTGCTTCTAGAGCCCTTACTCAACAAGAACGCAAGTTGTCTATGTATGAACTGGAAGCGTTAGCGGTACTTTTCGGTATTGAAAAGTATCGCATGTACTTAGAACATGTTGAGTTTTTGCTCGAGACCGACAACCAAGCGTTGAGCTGGGTTCTTGGGCGTCCCAGGAAGACTGGGAAAATTGCTAGATGGGCTCTTCGGATATCTGCATTTCGGTTCAAGGTATCTCCTATACGTAGCTCAGCGAATGTTGTCGCTGATTCTTTGTCTCGTATGTTTGGGGAAGAAGATCCGCCGCCTAGTCCTAATGCTTCTCAAATTGGTTTTGATTCTGCCTTATTGGGGGCTCTTTTGTCAGATATCCCGAGTTCCTTTACGACTACTAAGCAGGCTCAGAGGGAAGATCCCGTGTTGCTTGATATTATTAATACCATAGAGCGCAATCAAGCCGTAGCTCCTTACTTGTTGAAGGACGGCGTTCTCATGTGTAAGGCTCGCAGGGATTCTAAACTTAAAATAGTGAGTCCTCCTAATCTGATTAATACTATTTTTCAGTATTTTCACATCTCTCCTGTAGGTGGTCATTTGGGGTTATTTAAGACTCTAAATAAAATACGAAAGTGGTTTATTTGGAAAGGTATGGACAAAGACATCCAAGCAAGTGTTAAAGCTTGTCAAGTATGTATGCAAAGTAAACCGGCTCAAAAGACCCTTTATGGCTTTCTCGCTTCTCGCGTTGCCACTAAACCCATGGAGAAGTTATTTGTTGATTATGTTGGTAAATTGCCCAGGTCAAAAAGGGGAAATAGTTACTTACTGGTGTGTGTAGACGCTTTCTCAAAGTATGTCTGGTTATTCCCGGTAAGGGAAGCCACCACTAAGGTTACTATTTCTTGTTTATCATCAATTTGTGGTAGTTTTGGCCCCCCCAAGATAATCGTTACTGATAATGCTACTCAGTTCACTGCCAATGCTTTTCATAGATTTTGTTTTGAACGCGGGATTACCCGGGTTAATACTACCCCATATTACCCTAATCCGTCGCAAGCCGAAAGGGTTAATCGCAACATTAAGTCAGCTTTGATAGCTTACCATTCTGCTGATCATTCTGATTGGGATTCTAATTTGGAATGGCTCCAATATGCCTTCAATACTGCTACGCACGAATCTCACAAAACTACTCCTTTCAGTTTGCTTTTGGGTTTCCAGCCCAATTGTCCGCTTTCAAATTTGTGGTCTCTAAATGACCTTCTTCCGGACGACATTGATCCCGCCGAAATTAAGAAAAGGTGGAAAAGAGCCTATAACAATCTCAAAAAGAGTCATGAATTTGTAGAGCGGAAATATAATCGCTGTAGAGTTCCTTCTCCATTTAAGGTAGGTGATGTTGTTTTTTTTTAAATCACCCGCAAAGTAACGCTGCTAACAGATTTTCGGCTAAATTGGCTCCTAGGTTCTTAGGTCCGTTTAGAATTCACAAATTTACTAGCCCGGTGTCTGTTGTGTTGTGTGATGATCAAGGAAATTCCTCTAGGGCCCATTTGCGTCAACTTAAGCCTCAGTAATTTGCTCTGGTGTTTTGCATTATACACATTTCCTCCGTTTTGTTTTGTTTCCCTCAGGGGCTTCTGTTGTGGGGACAGAAGTATGGGAGTTTGCGTTCCCAGGGTCCTGAGCTCTAGGGTTTTGGTCATGTCAAAAAAAAGCAAAAAAATATATATATGTAAGGGGTATTATTTTGAGCATTTAATTAACAAGGGTTTGAAATAAAAATAAAGCTAAATAATGTTACTAAACACATTTATTGTCATGTGTCTTATGCTCTATTCAAATGCTAAGCTTATACCTCTCTTTATTAAACTTATAAAGGTAATTACTAAAATTTGAATTATTGCTTCTCAAAGTTTGCTTGAATTATTATTATTATGACCAAAAAAGTAGTATACCTAAAGATGTTCTATAAACAAAATTTCTCTTAGCCCCACGGTGGTTCTAACTCGAACACGCGATTGGTAGTTCTTTTCCAAATTTTCATTGTTGAGATTTTTGACTCATTCTTTATTAAATTGTAGTTTTGTCCCTGTATTGTGGGTAACCGTACGCGTTTTCGAGTTCGTTCGACTATCGTTTTGTTGAGTTTCCGTTTTGCTTGTTTTCGTTTTTCTATTATTATTTTTTCTTTGTTGTCCTTTTTTGGTTTTTTGGTTTTGTTATTTTTTGTTTTCCTGGGTTATGTTTCGTTTTTTGTATTAAGTTTTTTTTTATCTTAATCTTGGAATTCAGACCATCCTGTGCATCATGCTTCACATGAACTTGGGCTATAAAAAAAAAAAAAAAAAAAAAAGAAAGAAAAAAAATTATCAAACAAAAATGAAGAAAATTGCTTGGTGAATTAGTATTCGCCTACTTTTCTCTCTCGATTGTCATAAAACAATCTTTTGTGATTTTCGGGGACTGTTAATAGTTGTTCCCCTGGATTGTTGAAATTAATGGCCATTGTTGAGGATTTGTAAATAAAATATTTTTAAATTATTATTTGAATTATTATCTAACTTATTCACTAAGTTATTGATTAACTTATTATCTTATTATTCACTAATTTATTCTAATGAGAGAGATTATTGTCAAATGCTATTGATGCCCTTTTGATATTACTTAATTAAGTATTAATGAATTCACTGTTATAAAATAATAATAATTATAAGACTATATGCGAGCATTTATCAAATAATATATTCCTATCATACCAATATTGTGCTTTGGAATATTAAATGCTTCCTCGGCGATCTTATAACAAATAAACAAAACCTGAAAAGAAAAAAATATGTACACAAAAGCGAGCTTTTGAAAAGATAATATGGTAATCATAAAATTCATGTTGAGTGTACACATATAGCTCCATTTCTTATGTGAATTATTAAAACTTTGGGGCACATTAAATAAAATATATGTAGGCCTATATTAGATTTGGCCATGTGAATTTGTGAAGTTTCGTTGGTGGTCATTTCTAAATTATTACATTAATTTATATGTATTTTGATTATTCTCAAGTGCATTCTATAATATTGTAGTCATGAGATTTCCTTGCGGATGTTTTTGGGCAGTCCTTACCCATTTTTTGGGTTTGAGTTTTGACATTTGTCTTCGTACCGTTCTGGACGGGATTCGGGTACGTCCATCTAGCTTCTTTATTCTCGACGTTTCTGCCTAATTAATTAATTAATTAATTGGTAATTAATAATTCCGCATATCTTGCCCTGTATTTGCCTATGATAATAAAATTTATTGGATCAATATAATAATTACATAAATGTAATTTTCCAATTTTGTAGTTAATGTGCATTGTCTGAGAGAATTAATGCTTTCAAAAAATTTTCACTTGTTCTGAGTAAAATTTATTACTATTGAATTAGATATTTCCAAAGTTGATCTTACTTGAGATTTATTATAATGATTTCTAATTTACCACCACAAACTATTACCTTGTATTTAAATTATTAAGTGAAAATATTATTGGGATTAAAAAAATAAATTGATAAAAAGGGGGGGAATAAAAAACTTGTGTGTCAGAATACTGCCGCTGGTTTCTATGTTTCAGTTTGGCCAGTGATGATGTCTGTGCATGTTACTTATGAAGTCTCGCACAGCTATCTGTATTTGTAAGGGTTGCCTCGCCGCACTATCGATGGAGCATGCATGTCACGCCTGGGGACGCACACTCTATTCTCCGCTTCTTCTTCTGTGGTACGCCTAAGACGTCGGGCGATTCTTCTTGACTGTGTCTCCATGCAGTCCGACTTCAGTATGATAGAAGCGAATTCTTCTGTGTAGCCGTCCCGCATTCTTCATTATTCATGGACTCTCTGTATTACAGGCCTGTATGATCATCTACATCTATGGATATGCCATCTATCACAGTGAAGTTTTCAGTCTATATTATATGTGCCAACACATTCTACATTCGACTCTGTAGCACCTTAGTATACCAGTGAACATTCCTGGTGGCTACATATGTTTATTCTACGCATATTTGCATATGGACTTTGCAAATATCTACAACATTGTTATACTGATAGTATTCTGCTATATTTTGGTCTACATATATTTGCATATGGACTTTGCAAATATCTATAATTCTGTAATTTTGTCAGTAATGCTGCTATTTTCAAGTTTGGACTGCTCTGGTGTTTTCTCACTTACGCCTGTGAAATTTTGTGGCATCGTGATGTTGACTATAGACTTGATCAACCTATACCAACCTAGTATGCCTTACACCTATGTCCATCATTATTATTTTTTTCTTTCCATTTAGTAATTGTTCCATCCTAAAACTATCCATCGCTCCGGTTGATATTTTCATACAGACTGTGGCCTGATATGAGATGATGTATTTTATGAAGATTCAGATTTCGTAAAACGAAATTTTCAGTTTGTGTGGCGGCTAAACTTTGTCTAAGGATGTTCTACATGGTGTCTTCTGATAGTGTGCTGTTGGACCCCTTCAAAATGTGCGTGTGTGTGCTTGCTTAAACTTTAAATTTGTGCGCGCGATGGTTTTCCCATATATTAATTTATACCCTTGTATAGGACTGTCAAGAAAACTTTAGAATTTTGGGGTGTTAAAATTAAATTTTGTGTGTGTATTACAAGCAATTTTTGTTGGGCGGCTGTGCGAGGCTGAACCATTATTAAAATGGTTCTTGTTCTAATAATACTTATTTATTGTATATTTATATCTATTCTGGTACATTTTTTGTGTTTTCTAGCTAACATTCACTTATTACGTACTTTTCTGCTGTTCATTTCCGTTACGTCACTATACTTCCGGTTTTGCCTTATTCTTAAACTCTGTTATTTATTTATTCAATTCATTATTAATTCTAGTTATTCAGTTTATGTATTATTCTGTAATTATTTCTTTATTTATTACTTAATTATTTATTGCTTAAAATATATATTTCATTTGTTATATTCTGATATCCACTTCTATGCGTGTTTAACGTTTCTTCTGTGTTGTGGCGCTGCCGTCACTCGGCAAGGTTAAGCGCTCGGTATTCCCGGCCAGATCAGATCGCCGAGGACCTCCGAGCTAGAAGCACGTAAACTTGAAGCTGCGCTCTGTGATTACGCATTGTCATGTAACTTTTAAACAGTGAATTTCTCCAGCAGGCCAATTGGCCATTATATGCAAGGTATGGTCTGAAGTTATTTTTCTAATCATGTAACTGCCTTAAGCTTCTTTTCTTGTGTTCTTTCGTTTTATATTTAACGTCATGTAAATTTTTTTGGCTCTTGTTTAGTTCAGGTTCCGTTTTCAGTTTACTTTAGTTTTTTATATATATAATTTTTTTTTTTGGTCTTTAAATTTCACTTCGTTGCTTTTCTTGAGTTTTTTTTATCATTCCTTACTTTGCTGCTTATGCTTTATTTCCGGAAATGTGTAGTATGCAAGTTAACACGCATAGAATGGATTACATAACCCAACGGGGTTTTAAAGTCATTTCCCCCAATCTCAAGATAGCCTACCTTACGAAAGCATCGGGAATCATACGACATAACAACTAAATTCTGCTATATTGCTGTGCCAAATATTAATGTTTAAAGGAGTGTGTACATAAAAAAAACTGTTCTAATTATTCACTTTTCAAGTGTTGTGTGTTGTTTATATGAAATATTGGCTTTATCAATAAAATACAAGAGCCCTTGTTATGGATAAATTTGAATTCTTTTGTAGTTTTCTATTTCCTGTACTCTCTCTCCTACGGACTCTGGAATATATTTTGTTGGGTGATGACAATATCCAGTACATTACGTTGACTATACCTTTATTTGTGCTAGGCCGGTACGTCTTCCGCCGTAATTCGACACTTCCTAAAGCGCTTTTCCTTTTGTACTTCTCTCGTTACTTAGTCACTATCTGCCCTGATTTGCAATTTTAGTCAGCTGTCCGCCATTTTTTCACCGGAAGTCATATAATGAAATAGCCAGTGTTAATTGACTAAACTCACGTTCGAAAACCCAAGATGCCTAATATCGGAAATCCGATATTGGGATATTGCCAGTATCCAATGTTAGGTATTCACAGCGACATTAAATATATATATATATATATAAATCTCCCACTGTTCACACACAAGCATAATGAAATACACCACAAGTAAACTACATTATTATAAACTTAAATGAAGTAAATTAATTATCACACATACCTTATATGCAGTACAGGCTGGTCAATTCTCCTGCTACCTCCTGTTATCAGTTCTACTGTTATAGCGCTACCACAATTATCACCAAAGTTGTTATTAGAAGTTTGAAATCACTGCTACCACTGAACCACTATTATCACAGCTAGGGTAGTTACCACTTTTACCTACTCTTATCACTGCTATTTCTGTAGCACTACTACTGTTGTCACCAGTGTTATTCCAGATCTTCTTTATCATTGCTACCATTGAACCACTGTTATCACAAATAGTGTACTTACTACAATCAACAGTGAACACTACTGATGTTTTACCATTACTACTGTTATCACCAGCTTTGTTACCAGTACTTCTGTTATTACTGCTACTGCTGAACCACTGTTATCACAGCTAGTGTAGTTACCACTGCAATCTAATGTTATCACTGCTACTTCAGAAGCACTACTACTGTTATCACCAGTGTTATTACAAGGACTTCTATTATCAATGCCACCACTGAGCCACTGTTATCGGAACTAGTGTAGTTATCACTGCTACCTCCTGTTATCACTGCTACTGTTGTAGCATTACTATTGCTATCAACAGTGTTGTTACTAGAATTTCTGTTATCACATCTACTATTGAACCACTATTATCATAACTACTGTAGTTGCCAGTGGTACTTCCTGTTATCATTGCTACTGTTGTAGCATTTTTACTGTTTTCACCAGTGATGTTACCAATACTTCTGTTATCATTGTCACCATTGAACCACTGTTATTAACTTATAACATTTAGTGTAACACTACTGCTATTTTCACCAGTGTTTTACCAGTACATCTGTTATCATTGCTAGAATGTGCCATTTGCCAGACTGCAAAAAAACTCAGGTTAGCCATTGAATGAATTGGCTATTTTTGATTTTCAGCCATCTTAGCAACTGTTTTATTATTTCCAAAGCCCAATAAGACCGACATACAAAATACAAAATTATTACCAACATATAAACTTACATATTAAATTTCCCTAACATACCGCCCCACCAAAAGGCAACTGCTTTTTGCAATAACATATCTGGGCAAACATTAGAGAATCGTGATGCGTACATTTTCTCATGATTTGTCGAATCCTGGGAACCCTTTATTTCTGGCGTAGTGATGAAATGAGAAGTTGAGGTCCAGCGTGTAATAATCTTAGATGTTCTCTCAGGACAACAAGTTTGGTGGAGTAATGTTGAGGAGGAAGTATGAGCTGATGCTTGACTTCATAGGCAACTTGTGCGTTTTGCAGTCTTCCCCAACTCGAAGATAGCCTTTTTGATCCAAAATTGGATTCAAACTCTTGGGTGTACCCCAAGTGAAGCAAGTTCTGCTGGGTTGTCTTGTGACCTTACGTGCCGCCAGTGGGAGGCCGGAACAATGTCTTGTATCTCCTCTATTCTGTTGGCCACGGATGTCTTCCATTTTGTGGGGCATGAACGTAGCCAAGCCAGTACAATTTCTGAGTCAGTAAAAAGGTATTCACTGTCTGGGTTTGTGCGCAGCGTTCTAAGAGTTTTCTTGACGAGACGAGCCAAGATCAGAGCACCACACAAGTCGAGGCGAGGAATTAATATTTGCTTAAGAGGCGTCACTCTTGATTTTGCACATAGGAGTCTCATGAGAACTTCTCCCTTGTCGTTCATGGATCTTACATATATTGAAGTTCCATAAGCAGTCTGTGAGGCATCGCAGAAACCATGTATCTCAATCCTATTCACGTTTCCTTCAATGAGAACAAATAGTGGAATTTTAATGTCATTAAGCATGGGTAATTGCTTATATAAATCAATCCAATCTTCAAGTAAGCTTTCCAACAATTGGTCATCCCATCCTGATCCTTCTTGCCACAGGCGCTGCATGAATACCTTGCAGAGAATGAACACGGGAGTTACCAGTCCTAGTGAGTCAAATATCGATGATATGGTGGAGAGTTTAGAGCAGCTGCGTTTATTGGCGTCGTTTGAATTCAATCCACAGTTGATTTGGAATACGTCAGACGAAGGATGCCAAGTCAAACCTAGCGTCTTAACCAAACTGCTGTCATCATCAGTTAATGAACGCTTGTACTCTCTTAAGTTTTCTGGGATTTATTCTAATAGTTCTGGACTATTCGTGCACCATTTTCGCAGTGGGAATCCTCCAAGCTGATGAAGGTATTGAAGTTCAACACGCAATTTTAGGGCTTCTTCTAGAGTCTCTGTTCCCGAGATACAGTCATCCACGTAGAAATCATTTCAGAGGACTGAAGCCGCTCGAGGAAATCTTGTAGCTTCATCTGTTGCTATAGAGCGTTTCACGTTAAGAATGCAGCATTGCTTATATGGGGCAGTCATTTCCATCCCTTCCATCCCCTTCACACCCCTTCTTATCGGGTGGCACGTGCTTTTGGGCCATCCTAAGCCCGTACAGTCTGAAGCTAAGTGACCTCAACAAGTAGTCTATTTTACGAGTGGCAGTATGGCATTAGATTAGCATCTATTACACATTGCAAAATAAACTAATATATTCATTATTTATCTATACAATTCATATAATGAATTAATGATACATTACATAAATTCCTGACATACAGTAAAAAAAATTATATATTATTTACAATAAATTCATGAACTGAATAAAACACTATGGGCCAGTTGTATAAACATGTAAACTGTAGTTATCATGCAAAATTAACTTTCAGTTACATTTAACTACCTTTTTTTGTTGTATAAACATTAATCCAAGTTTATCTCATCTTAACCAACATTTTAATATAACTGGTGAATTTTTGCAAGTTAAAACATTAACTGATGATTTGGAAATTTTAAATACATTTCAAACAGTGAAAAAGACACTAGAAATCCATTTTATAAGTACAGTGTGAGTTATTATTATTTTCATATCATTTAGATTCAGTTTGCTTTCATTTTGTCTAATGACATTAAAAATACAGACACCTTGCACAGTTACCTTGGCTTTGTTGTTGGTTATGGTAACCCCACATTACAAAATAGCAACATTTATTTCTAGATGTCTGATTATTCTGATACCCCATCTGGTGATGCAATGAAAACCCATCATGTATCTCTTGAATGTCATAATCTTTTATTAGTACTGCATGACATGCTACCAAAATTTGGGCAGAACAACTAGACAGAGGTTATGTCTCCTTCCCATTACAATCAAGTACAAAGCAAATTCATGATATGTTTATGATATTCAGGGTCACCCCTGAGGTCCTTTGCGAATTATTGTGATTGGAAGCTTACAAATAGTTACTGAGGCCAAAGGAACAGCCAGTAGAACCATTCATAAATTGACAAGGGAAAATTATACTTTAAGGCCTCGGTTTATTTCAATTCCAACTAAGGACAGTGTTTTAAGAAAACAATATTAGATATCTACAATATTTGTAACATTCCAGGCATTATAGGTACTGTAGGTTGCGTTTACACACCTAAACACCTCTATAGAAAGGTTAAAGCAGTTTGAAGCAAAAATATACATGGCCTCAATGAAATTATTTTTAAAAAAATAATAAAAAAAACTAATCTTTATTAAGCAATTGAAATAAATACCAAAGACATGTGTAACATGGTGCTTTGTCTTTAATTAAACAACTGAAAATCAAAGACCAAAGGTATAAGCATAATACTCCCTGCAAATTTCCCTCAACTTTTGCACTGTTGCCAGATGTTTTATTATTTTCTCCAGTTATTTAAAACTGTGAGTTACACAATCTACGGTTATTTTTATACAACATAAGTAGCTAGTTATTTTCAAACTTTCAGTTAAAAACAACCATCAGTTTGTGAGTTTTATACAACTGGCCCTATGATAACTAAAAATTCACAGTCTTTCTTAACATATTTCAAAATGTCATAAATACTTAAATAATACACATGTTGGTCCTGAAACTCCGAAAGCGCAGGAGATCATGCTCGGCGGCAGTTCAATTGTTACATTTATACAGGTCTATGTCTTACAATAGAAGTGTAATGTTAAACAAGTAGACAAAATATGATGAAAAAGTAATAGAGGATAAAGGGAAAAGCTGAGAGCAATGGCATGATTCAAGTGATATACGTAATAATAATTATAATAATGAAAAATAATTATCATGATGGTAGTACCAGAAAGAAAAAAATTAAGAGGTGAAAATTAAATAGTTGAATAAAAACACTTTCCTTAACGCAATTTATTTACCTTGGTTGGTACTCTGCTGATGATGCAGGAACACCACCTGCGAAACGGCCGTCCAGAAGTTTACCAAGGTAAATAAAGTGCGTTAAGGAAAGTGTTTTTATTCAACTATTTATTACACAACGCTAAAGTCGGACACAAGAATGAATGGAAATTAAAGCTTTATCGTCCTGTGCTGTGTTCATGTGAAACAGTAAGCAATTTTATCTTATTTTTATTGTAGAATTTTAATAAAGAGTATCTGTAAATTGGTGAATGTTAAATACATTAAACTCGCAATAGATTAGTTCAGTTGGATAGCCCAGCTGCTTTTTTAAACAAATTCTTAATGGATTAAGAATAGTTTTAGAAATGCTTCCCCATCCAATAATACCATATTGAATAATGAATTCGACTAGGGCTAGACAAACTAACTTACTCTTAAGAGCATTAATGCCCATACAGTTACTGAGTTTTACAAATTGATATATTCCTTTTCTTATTTTATTAGACATATATGAAATGTGCTTATCCCATTTCAAACACTGATCAATAACAATCCCCAATATTTCACTTGTGTAGATATTTTAAGGGAAGGGCATTCACAAACCGTAAGGTTTTCACAATCAGAGTTATGGATTATTAATTTTCAAATGGAATTGTTTTAATCCAGAAACTGTTAGGGAGAAAGGCGTTAAAATAGTTTGAGTTACATTAAGAGAAAGTTAACATCCAACCACTTTTTAAAAATCGGATTTATACTCGCATTAACATTCTTGTAGGCATCCTCCCACGTTAATTCACTGAAGATCAATGCCGTATCATCAGCATAAGAATACGGGGCACCATTATACTCCTTCAGATCTGTTTTATACAATAGGCTATTAGATATAAGATTGGTCCCAGGATTGCTATTGACATCTGCTTTTGATTTAATGTCCCTTAGTAATTGATTATATAATTATTTCAATCCTTTAGGCCTATAATTTTGTTTTTTTTCTAAAAAACTCTAACATGTGTTTTGTTAAGTTATAATCATTCTGCATTCTTAATAAGTTATTTCATTTGCCCGACCTTTAGATAAAAATGTGATGTATGATTCATGAGGGAAACTGTACTCTGTGGATAGAAAAAGAGTTCAACAGTACAGGGAAATCCCTTTTTCCGAGAATAGTGTAACCTTGACCTTCAAACTCTGCCTGCAGGCAGCATTGTAACAAAGCCTGGAATAGCCCCATAAGGCCAATGCTGCATTCTTAGCATGAAACGGTCTATAGCTGTTGAAGACACCTTGTAGCCAGAAGGATGCTGATGCAGTTCCATAGGTGACTGTCGTAAGAGTGTAAGTTTTGAGCTCTTCATCAGGGCTTTTTCGCCATAATATGCATTGCAATGATTGATGCTTTGGGTGTACCTTCACTTGCCGGTACATTTTCTCCACGTCAGCCGTAAAGGCTATTCTATGCATGCGACAGCGCATGACCAATGAGCATAAGTCGTCATGCGCAGTGGGTCCCACCATCAAAATGTCATTCAGGGCCACACCAATTTCGGTTCTTGCAGAGGCATTAAAAACCACTCTCGTTTTGGTTGTGCTGCTCGAATGCTTATGGACGAAGCATGTAGTATTCGTGTTATTCACGTGCAGAGTCTGATTGAAGTTCGACCATATGTCCAAGTGCCTCGTATTCCTTCATGAATTCTACGTAGTCTTGATGAAGTTTGCTCTGTACTTGAAGTTTCCTCTCTATAAAATGAAAACGCTTGCTAGCCATGTCTTTGGAGTTTCCTAAACTGATTTCTTTCTTGATGGGAAGTTCTACAATATACCTGCCACTTTCGTCACGTACAGTTGTATCCTTGAAATGCTTCTCGCACTCTTTGTGTTCTGGTGAATGTGTTACATGATCTATTTCTTCTAAAGCCCAAAACCGTTGAATCTGGTTCTCTAGGCTGAGTTCAGATCTAATGAAAAGTGACTGTCGTTCGCGATCTCCAGCTTCAATCGGTTGCTGCGGATACTCTCCACTTAGAATCCACCCTAGATGAGTGTCCTGAAGAGTAGGATATCCTTCTCGAGTTTTCTTTCTCTCCTTCATAAGTTGCAAGAAGAATTGAGCTCCGATTAACAGATGAGTACTCTGAGAAATGTGGAAGTCTGGATCGGCGAGAATGACATCATTCGGAATATTACAGTCCTTGTAGTTAATATTGAGTGTAGGAATATGGCCAGTTATCCTAGATAGTACTACACATTCCATATTGAAGTGGAAGTCGCTGACCGTCGAGTGTACATCTATATTTACTGATGAATCAGCTTCGGATGTCAGATCACCAAACGATTGCAGAGCTATGGTCGTGGTTTGTCTCTTCTTAAGCTTGAGCAGGCGCACTGCTTGCTCAGAGATGAAATTGCTCTGGGATCCGCTGTCTACACGGCACGTAGGCGGTGATATCTTCCATTTGAGTCCTTTACTTTAACTAAGGCTGTACTTAGAAGTACCTATGAATTCGGAACGTTTTTTCAGTGAATGGTATGATGACCGACGTGAATTACTGCCTTGTGAGTTTTGTGTCGTAGAGTCATTAGCTTGTCTTGTGTTTGATGTGTTCTCATCTTCTTGATGTAGTAGCGTGTGGTGATAATGAGTTCCTTGAACCCTACCGGATTGAGTTGTGCATGTTGAGTTTTATCTAAACGGGAGAGTAATAAGTCATTAAGGAGTAAGTCTAGGATGCTTGGTTGGGCATCCAGCGCATTAAGTGCGTCTATACTGCCTTGGAATGTATTTATAAGATGGCGTATTTCGGTCTCACTTGAACACAGTTTTTGAGGTATCTCCATGATTTGCCTGACATATTCGGCTGCTATCAGCTTGGGCGAATGATAGCGATTGACAAAATGTTGTATGCTACAGGGAAGTTTGCTTCAGATACGCTGATATTTCTTATGATCTCCTTTGCTTCGCCTCTCAGGGAAGAGAGTAAATAGTGCATTTTTTCTATATTTGAGAGCTCCTTGTTATTCACCACTAGGCCTTCAAAGGTATCCTTGAAGTGTAGCCAGGTGGTTAGACCACCACTGAAAGTAGGAAGGTTTATTTTGGGAAGCTTTACATATGTGGATCTGCCACGAGATGACTGGGTGATTACATCGTCATTTTCATGCACGTTTTGTGCGACAGTTGCCTTTCTGAGTTTAGCTTCTAGACGGTCAACAATGTCTTCAAATTCCTGTCTGTACGCAGCGTGACCTTCTGCGTTGTCTTCATCATTCAGTTCTAGTTCGCTTTGAACTTGCTTGAACTCTTCATTAGTAGAGAGCAATCTGTTTAATTTTACTTGAATAAGGCTAACATCAGTAGAATCTAGTTCTGTGTTCAAGAAGTGCTGAATGAGAGTTATGCTTGACTTCAGTGTAGCTCGCTTTTTGGTTAGTGTTCGTTTGTCGATTTCATCCATATTATGCAATCGTTGTAACATGAATATAAATACCTGGTATTTAGGAAGCTGGCTTCTTGTAGATCATATGTAGAATGTCCGGGCTAGGAGGATCAAGAATGAATTGGCTACTTTTGATTTTAAGCCATCTTCACTTGACTTTTATTTATTTATCGACATCATACCCGGGGTTTTGACGTCCGTACATGTGGTTGATGTTATTAACTAACAATTATGTATTTTGTATGTATTATCCAAATTTTACAGCTTCATTTTGCACTTGTGTAGGAATCTTGATAATGCGCTTGCTGCTTTGTGTGGTTGATCCTCAATAAATGCTGTTAAGTTCCAAGGGCTGTATCACTGCCTTCTTTATTTCTTACAAGCCATGCTGTTAAATCTGGCAACATCGCATCGGTAGTCCTATCGGCTATCAACATGCCGTAAATAAAGCAATGAACTCCATCAGAATCATCACAAATTAAGCATATTTCACCTTAAAGTAATCCCAGTCATCCCAATAATGGTTTAAAGAACATCTGGACACACCAGAAGAGCATAGAGAAGGTAAAAACCTTGTATATAATGAGAGATTTATATACACCGTCACCTCTAATTGAGTACACCAGAGAACAGTTTTTCATAGAAGATTTTCATGTTCATCAGCTATTACCATCTACAAACGAATACAAGGGAGAGGTACGGTATGATATTAGTGTCCTTCAGGAAGAATTGGCTGGTATTAAAGAAGAATTGAAAAGAAATAGAGTAACTTTTACTGGTATAAACCTTTATCAAGCTGCTCACAGTAGGCCTAATTTATCTCAATGTGGCAGACACCAAATCGTAGTATATGCAATATCCTATCCTCCCAATATTACTACTAGAAAATCGATTCAGCGCTATCCTACGGTTTGGTGAAGGTAATGAACGGGATTCAAACCTTAACCTCAAAAGTGCTGGCGAATCAACACAGTTCACCACCGGAGCCAAGGATGAACGAATGAATGACTTTTAGACAGCAAATAACTGAAAGCTGAGTGTTTCCAAGGAATTAGGCAAAGTTCTTTTCAGTGACAGTTATGGGCGTAGTCTTCCATAAATGTGACAAAGAGAGATATCAGTGTTATATTAAACCTGGGAAAATAGTGGTGATACAAAATTACCCAGAGAAGTGTAGCAGCTTAATAAAAGATGGCTATGTTGTGGGTTAAATAACAGAGCTCGTAGGCCTAACAGGATAAGTGAGGTTGTTACCAGTAAAATAAGAAGAAAAAAGTGACATCATAACATACAATGAGAAGACGCTGAAAACTACGAATTCCTTCAGATATGTGAGAGTAACCGCGCATTACGTTATTAGCAGGCTTTAAAACTTAGTGCCCGAACCCACAGAGGGAAATGATTCCGGTTACCAACAACCTGAGTATAGGGGGTGGGGGTTGATTGCGTAGGCTGATAAGACAGTCATTGATAGTAGTACTGAGAAGTGAATGCGCTTGTGGTACGGTGCCTCTCAAATTGGTCAACAGTATACCTTGTCATTGTGCGTGTTTAAATTTATAATACGTGTTCGGCATGCCGAAAGTAAAGTGTTCTAAAACGCAAACATATATTGAAACATTTGGGAGAGACTATTATACACAAACAGGAGAAAGGATCGTTTTGCATGCTTGTAATGTGAGTTTAGATAATAAGAAGTTATTTTGTGGTCTTCCTATATCTGCATTTCGGTTTGTTTACTATCACGTGAACTAGCATATGGTAGCTAGGGCATACGCCGAGCAAAGTCTGTACACTACGGTTGCTGTTAACATATTCGATCGGGCACTAAGTTTTAAAGCCTGGTTATTAGGCACATCACAAGTATAGGCTATGCAATATAGGCCTACTGATTTGGCCTAAATAAAGTCAGTATTTGTGATGAAGAAAATTATCTGCATTAAAAACGTATTCAAATGCTTCCCACAGACCGCCACAGGTAGGACTACCTCCTGTGTTGCCAGATTTCAAGCAGCATGGCTTGTAGAAATATAGAAGGCAGTGGCTGTATCCATATGCTGTACGTAGTTCGTTATAAAAGTAATGAGTTCTAGTATTAACTTCTGGACAGGAAAAAAGTATGTGTTCAATGGCGCCAAGCTGACCACAGTGGCATTGTGGAGAATCCTTCCTTTTGATCCTATGTAGACAGTAGGGTGTGATAGCCGTTTTGAATTTCACTTTATATAAGATGGAGATTTCGGAACGAGAAGCAGGAACTTTTAGGAACCAGGGTTTATCTTGCTTCGGAGGGGTAGGCCTATGTATGCGTAGACGATATGAGATGTAATCTTGTATATTCAGTGGATATTTTTCCTGAGCATGGAGTTCAGTAGCCTGTTTTGCTAATTGGTCAGCAATTTCATTGCCTCTAATATTATGATGACCTGATATCCAAACAAATCGGAGAGAGTTATTAGCAAGGATTCCTTTGATCAATTGTTTACTGCTGACTTCAAGCCATGAGAACTTAGTGCGTATATTATTTAGAGTTATTGATTCCAGAGCGCTTTGTGAATCGGAGAAAATAATTATATTAGCACCTTATATGTTTCTAAGGCTCATGATAGCCTGACGGATTGCTATGATTTCTGCAATGTATACGCTTCTGTTGTGCTGGATGTTAAATTGTTATTTTTCATTAAAGGAGTCATTGAAGAATGCAGCACCCGTACCCACGTCCGTTTTTGATCCATCGGTGAAAATTATAATAGTTTCTTGTTGTTGAAAAACTTATATATAATCCAAAAATGTTTGAAAATCATTTTTTGTGAAAGCTGTGAAGTTTTTATCAATGGTAAGGATGAGGGTACTATAATCTGTACAATAGACAGGATATTTCGGGAAAGGTTGGATTTTTTGGTCATAGTAAAAGGATTTGAAGACTTCGAAGATAATGGGTAATCTATTGAGAATCCGGGAAGAGTTTGTATTCTCTCGCAGTTCAGTAATATATTTTAGTTTCATGTATAACAGGTGGGAGCTATTAAGAAATAAATATTTCATATACTTGATACATGCTCCTGTTGTTCTCGATAAGTCTGTAAGTGATGTTCTTTGATGACATGTACTTTGTTAGGTTTGCCGCCTTTGCCTAAAATTCTCTTCCCAATGTTGTAGATGATGGAGCTTATTTTTGTATGTCAATTCTTCGTTGGAGGGGGCAAAACCTGAATTCCATACTCTAGAGTAGATCTTATGAAATTATTGTACAGCAGGTAAAGCACTTTTGGATGGTTTCCCCAATATAAATCGGAATATATTTTGTTTGTTGTTGAGTTTTTTCATTACCACTTGATAGTGAGAATTTCCTGAAAGATTGTACTCGAGGTGCACACCAAGGTATTTTAGAGAGTGACGGTAATGTATCGGTTCCTTATTTATCATCATTTGAGGTAACTGAGGGTGGAGGATCCTCTTCTTGGAGAATATGGTGAAGGCACTCTTGTCGGCATTTATGTCCATTCTCAATGTGTCAAGTTCTTGGATCAAGGACTCTATATCTTCCTGTAGATCCTGAATATCGATGGGGTTACCCTTTTTGAATCTCTAGTACAATATGATGTCGTCAGCGAAGCAAAGTAGTCTGATGGTCTTAAATCGAATCTTATGAAGGTGATTAGTATAGATATTAAATAAAGTAGGGCTTGAGGCAAACCCATTCCCCGATGGTCGAGTCTGCTGTGTACTTACAGGAATTGTTGGCTCTGGCACTCGGCCATTGGGATAAATTAATGCTTTCTTGAAGTTGTGCATTTCAGAGCGTTGATGGCTTTCTTGTTCCTTTCGTTTAGTTGGTGTATGAGTGATGCGTGTTGTGGATACTTGTGATTGGTGAGATGTGACTTTTTTTCCCGCTGTGGTTGAGGGTTGTTTGCTAAGGTCGTTTTGTTATCCAGCTGTGGAAATTGATTGAAATTGCTGAATATTGTGCTTGTTTGTTGTTGCACCATTTGTGCATAAGATGAGCGTCCCAGGGCTATCTGCTTCGCTTCAAATCTAGAGACTGGAAGTGATGCCAGTTTATCGTTTATTTGCTTTTCCAGTTTATATGCTGGGCACTTCTCGATCTCTGTTGTTTTATGATTTCCTTTGCAATTTATGCATCTCAGGTCTTCTACTGGGCACTCCCCCTGATGTGGTTCCTTGCCACAGTAAAGGCACTTAAGTGTCGATCTACAATTTTTCGCCCTATAGTTTAACTTTCCGCAGTTGAGACATGTTTGTGTGCGTTCAATATATGTACTGTATCTACATTACATTTTTGGTGGTATAATGTGACTGAACGTGGCAGCCATTGACTGCGAAATTTTACTTCTACAGTTTCAGTCGGTATATAGGAAGTATTTCCTTGCCCATCTGTTACACGTCGATTGAATCTATATACATTTATAATTTGAAATCCTTCAGTAGTCCAGTCAATGAATGCCGTAAAAGGGGTTGTAGAGGACATGGAGAGGGGGAGAATTTTTTTCTTCGGGAATGTGTTGGGGGTTGTTAGGAGGTAAACATACTAAAAGTCCCCACCCCTACCCCTTACGCTTCATGGGGGTGGGAAAGGCCCACTTATTTTGTTTTTCGCTTATATTTTGAAAATGGTGCGTCGTAGGGAAAATTTTTCAGATGACAAATTAAAACTGACACAATTCTCTACAAGTTGATTCATACACACTTTTGTCGTATCTATAACTTTTTTCGAGATATGGGCTGCTGGATATCACTAATTTTCCCAAAACTAATTTTTACCTCACGTTTTTCGTTTAATTTGTCTTTCTAACTCATCAGCCTTACGTTTTACAGCAAAGTTGTGAGGAATAGAGTTGTAGTGAATTAAAGTTTCTTTAAATATGTATATAGATTTTAAATTTATCTTCAACAAATCAAAAGTTACAACAATTTGAAGTTGTCGGGATAAGTTTGTGATTTCAGAATAAAATAGGACATTTATTTCCCAATTAAAGAACTATAACGAAATATCTATGTATATACTTATATACACATTTACATACTATATATACACATAATATATATATATATATATTAGGAATCTACATTTAAGAATCCCCGTCATCTTCCATCACTTTTTTATATCGGATTCAGAGTCTGCTGGGGATGTGTGGAGGGGTTCCATTTCTTCCCCATCGTCGTCTACGTTCATTACAGGTATCTTGTTCAGGTACATATAATGTGCTGTATGCTTTCTGTAGCTCTGGAACAATGTCTGCATTTGTCTGTGATAACTGTTGGATCATTCATGATGAATCTTCGATAGTTCCGTGTGGCTATCACTTGATCCTGAATGGCCAAAACAAATCCTTCCACTTCTGGGAAAAGACCAGGATAGGTCAGCCAAGCGTGCGACGCAGACTTCTCGATATGAGGCTGATCCAGCTCGTAAGGATATTTCCCATGGAGAGATTTTTGCTTCCATGCTGCTACATTTGTCTCCTTTGTAGTTGGAACAGGGACGGGCATTTCCTGTGACGATAGATTGAGGGGTGTATATTTTATGTCAGCTGTGCATACCGCATGGTGAAGACATGACGCATCAGCTCTGGAGTGGAACTTGATATCTGCTTGTTGTGTAGATTTACAATGGATAAAAATCCCCGACCACCCTCTGATCTCGGAAGAGTTAGATGCTCGGTAGCAGATTTAGGATTATTATTATTATTATTATTATTATTATTATTATTATTATTATTATTATACCAATGAACCACTGTCATCACGACTGGTAGTAACTGTTGTAGTCACTACCAATACTGGCAGGTGGACAAGCCTTTGCAATCAATCTCCGAGAGCAGCTCGCACTATATATGAATCTGTTTTGTTTAGCTGCTTGTGGATAATGTGTATATTACACCATATGATAAAACTGATATAGAGAAATTTCATGAGTGTAGATTTTAGAACCCGTACATATGAGAAAATGTAATATTAAATTTAATATATCTGTACAATTGTTTTATATTTATACAGTAACTATAAGATATTAATTATTTTTAAAACTGAATAAATATATATATATAGGCCCTAGGTATTCAGTTATTTAATTTGCCTTCAATTTTTATTTATTTTTTCTAAATACAAAAGTTAAAATGCCTACTCAATGATAATGGATTACAATAGCGTTTAATGTTCGTATGTTCATCATGAAAAAATGTAGTAAGCTTATGAGGGAATAACTGAACAATAATAAAAAATGAAAATTACATTCATTTATGAAGCATAATAAAATACTGATAACATCCATGGTTCAGTAAGTTACATTGCTAACTGTGGGTGAACATCGATTCCTCTAAGTCTACAGAATATTCTGAGGTAAAGATTGCTGTAATGGGTGCACTAACCCTCATGTCTGTAGATTAGAGGCATGTAGGGTCAGTAGGTGACAGTCATAGGCCTAAGTTGCTCTACAACCCTGTTGTTAAGTAATCATATAAACGAACACAATATTGGTGCAGACTACATACTAATCATATATTCTGTTACGTTGGGCATTTCCAAATTGGAGTTTAAAAACACGGTGCCTGTAGTCAGTCTTGGTGATGGTCTTTGTACTCTTTGATGTATGTGAGTGCATATCAGGGCCGTCGCGTGGTTTGTTGGCGCCCGGGGCAAGATTTCGTCAGGCGCCCCCCCCAACTCAATCTCACGTGCACCCACCCGACATTCCAACTATCTGTAAGGATTCAAACACAAACACACATTGAGCGACGTGATGTGACACTATCAAATACATATAAACATAAACGCAATGAGCGACACGACTTGGGGCGACGTGAACTGGACAAGTTCCAAGCCGCATCGCGTCCAGTCACTCGTTAGCCAAGTTGCGCATCTGGTTGCGTCGCTGTCTGTGTTTTTGTGCCCAAAAGAGACACCTAATCGGATTACCTTACAAAAATACCAGAAATAAAATTATTTAAATTGTATTCAAAATCAAATTAATACAAGTTTAGTAATGTAAGAAAATCTTAACAATCATAAAAAATACTATAAGCATTATTAATGGACTACAAATTAATAGTGTGGGAAACCTCGATACATACATTGAATAGAATATAGAAAAGGGAACCGCGTTTATCAAATTAAGATAAGGTACTAAACATTAAATGCCATCTGCTGGTTTTTGCACGAGCAAATGTCATTAGAATTTCCTTCAAGTCTATTTTTTGTGCTTCGTCGTTTTCAATGGACAAGATGGCCAGAGAATTCAGTCTCTCCTGTGACGTAGTTGGTAGTAAATATGTCTTTATAAGCAAATATTTATTTTGGGATAACTTAGCAAATATAGGCCTAAAGTTATTGATGTCAAATATTTATTTGTTTAATAAAAACATACAACGTAATTATCAAAATTCAGTTATACCTAACTTTAAAAAATACGTTATGTACATCCTACTTATTTTTTCAAATTTTGTTGTTTTATTTTTGCAGTTTCCACGGCGCCTCCCCTAGTCGCGGCGCCCGGGGCAATCGCCCCGCTCGCCCCGCCCTGGTGCATATGAAAGTAGAGACCATGTAACAGTGATGCACAAAATGCTTTTGCTCAAGTGGTAAAGGACCAATCAACAAGGAGTATTTGTTGGCTCTTGGTCTTCATTGAAGCAGAGGTTAAATAGTAGACCTGTCTGTCTATGTAGATACACAGAGTTTACATTCACAGTTTAATAGGATCACTCTAATCGATTTGACATGCTATAAATTAAAAATCACACTCTTGATGCCATTAAAGCACAGAGTTGCCATTAGTTTATCTTTAACAGGAACCTGATATCACATTTCCATGCCATTCTAATTAATTTGTGGCCATATCGAATTCACTAAAACTTCATAATGTTCTGACGATATCCAGCCAAAAATAAATTGTTAAATTCTTTTAAACCTGTAATAGTTGAAAGAATGGATTCATTTAAAAGCATTCAGTAAGCTCTCATAATATGCCTATGTTAATATTAACATCGAATAATACATTGCTGTTCGTCCATCTTGTCAGTAATTATGCATGACGAAAACTCGTGCAATATTTGTTTTAAGTGCAAATGGTTCTGAGAGTAATGTTGCAAGTTTTATTCTTAGCTTCTCTCAGGATTGGACTAGTGCTCTCTAGTGGACCTTATTATACTTGCTATTTAATTGTAATTATCTTATACAATCAGTTTATTTTGCTAGATAGATAGATATCTTCATTCATCGTACGTTTCACTCAATGAGCATTTACATTTCTGTACATTACCGCAGAGTCTTTTACCATACATAACAAACTCTACTCTAAACAATCAACTAACTCAACGAGATTAAAATTGAACTAATTCCCAAAATTTGTTTAAAAGGCAATTTAATGTCACTGACTCTTAAGAATGCCTAATTCCCTTTTACCATTCCTCTATTTTCTTATACCATTTCTGCTTCATTAAAAATCTCTTTATTTTATCTAGGTCTACATTAATTGTTGTACATAATTTCCTACATGCTACATTTTTGCTCATCTTCAAGAATTTCTTGTTAATATATGATGTCCTCCACATCTCTGTAGTTTTATTTTGCTAAATAAAACTCTTTTCAGCACATAAAATTATTCATATTCCTTATTTTATATTTTAATTGTCAAAATGAAATGTTCTGAAGGACAGCTAATCTCATCTTTAACATCACATAATATTTGCAGCAATGTGAGTTATGGCACTTTCCATTCATATAATCCCTTCCTAAAAAATCTTATAAAAAGGTTACTTCTTACAACGAATCCGTAATATGCAATAGATGTGACCAAACTCATAATGACTAATGGTTTCATTGAGGAGTAAAATAATATTGGAGTATCTGCCGCACAGCCCTTGAATGGTTAAAAGTATTTCTTATATGTAATTTTTAAGTGACTGCACTGCAAAAAACTTTTAAAAATCCTATTAGGTGGCTGGTTCCTACACAAAAGTGTCTGTCAAAGTATCATTCAAATTCTGTGGGCTGTGGCTAGATAGTGAGTAAAAATGGTTTTAATGAAAATCTGAATGTTCTACTCTTGGGGTTACTGTGACTAAAACAACTTGGTTTTGTTTCAGACACCACTTGTTCAAATAGTTGATGCAGCATTTTGGAAGATAGTGGTTGTTATTGTTAAACTTCTAAATACAATACATCACAACATGTATATGAAGCTGAGATGTAACTCATTTTTTGTGAAAGTTACTATCCCACTCAAAGACACAATGTGGATATATCCATCATCCAAGAAACCACTGTCTTACTTTAGTACTAGTACCATGCCAACGTCTCGGCCACGACAATCTTTGCATAGCAACGAAAGTAATTGTACAAATAGGTTGTGGAATAGACATGATCACTATGCACCAGAGGATAGCAACCCTATCGTCATTAGAGGATTTATTTTTGATTACTGTGAAAATACCAGTATTCATGGAATGCGATATATCTCTGAGCATGGAAGACATTGGTCCGAAAGGTAAGGATTCAATGTACTTTGTATACCTACAGTAGTGTAATTTGTGAGAATATTATAGGAGAAAAATTCCTCCGACACTGGGACTTGAACCCAGGACTTTGGGCTATTCGCACCAATGCTCTACCAACTGAGCTAAGCCGGAGTTCAATTCACAGAGCTAGATGGAACCTCTCTCCTATGACTGACTGCCCTAATGGTCGACCTCAGAGACAGACAGACAAGTTATGTCATATGCAGTACTGTGAGGCACACTAAGTAGTGATTTTTGTGACCGGGCGTGAATAGACAAAGGTCCTGGGTTCAAGTCCCAGTGTCAGAGGAATTTTTCTCCTATAATATTCTCATGTAATGTCCAACAGAGACAATAATCTGTGGTTCATGAATGCTTATGTAATGTAATTTGTATAATGTATGTAATAATCTTGAATGTAATTTGTGTTATTGTAAGCTTATCCAAAGAAAAAGAAGTAGGCCTAGTGTATATTTTAGCATTCCTTAAAAAAAATGTTGCTGAAGTTAATCTGCTGATACTCGTATTCCTCTTACAATATTAAACATTTATAAATATTTAATCATTTCATAAGTCTTTAAAAAACATTTTCAAAATAGCATTGGCTGTTATATTATAATAAAGTAAAGAAGGTTGAGTGTATGTTGAAGCCTCAGATACTAGTAATCACCAACGATATTCTTGTAATTCTATTGATTTCAGGACAAAACTTAGAAGCTTTGCACTGTCCAAGGCAAATCCTTGTCTGTCATCTCGATTTTAGGGAGAATAATTATTGGCTCTAAAAGTTTGCTCCCACCCTTAAATTATCTAGAATTTTGCAGACAGCACTTCAGTAAAATAGTGTAAAGATGTAGAGCCAATAGAAAATCTTCCTTTCAAAACTGTTATCAGTGCAAAAATTGCACTTGCAAAGGAAAACGTTGATTATGAAGAAAGATCTCATAAATAAATGAAAGTGTACAGAAATAAAATAATATTATTTTTCTTCTTACTATAAGTTTTGTTTAATTTTGAATTGTCGATAAATAACAATTCATTTTGTGGTTTATTATTGCTTTAATATTTTGATTTACAAGTGTAAGGGAACATTAAAATTAGTTAGTGCTTAGGGCATTCAAGGGTGTTAATCCGTCCCTGCACACAGTGTTAGGTTATATTCAATGGTTATTCAAAAAGATGGACCCAATTTCTTTAATTTGTATTGCGGTGAATAGGCCTATAGCCGTATTCAGTTCATTTATTTAAGGGAGAATTAATTTCATCTAATCATTGTATTTAATTTGAATAATTAAAACAACTAATAAAAAGTAATAATTCATATGATATTACAATTTATTAACTTCAAGTAGAAGCAGAGAAGTAGGCTGCATAGAAATTCTGCTTTGGAACACAATGGAGCAGAATAACGGGTTTAAGAAATACATTAATTTTAACAAAGGCAAGTGGTAGCTCCAGTGGATGTCTTCTGAAAATTTTGGAGGAAACAAAGAAATATCAGATAAGAGGTGAGTATAAGTATAAGTATAAGTATAAGTATCGTCTGAAAATTTTGGAGGAAACAAAGAAATATCAGATAAGAGGTGATTTTATTGTGTGGCTAGGGAAAAGCGAGACCCGAGTCGATTTTGACGAACAATGAGTGCTGTCTGTTCCCCGGAACTGTGATTCTGGGAAGAGACGCAGTTTGAGTAAAGCAGTCAACCAATCAGAAACGATCAAAAGGTTGACAGCGTAAGGATACACAGTAATTAATAGCCAATAGAAATTAAGTGCTATTTTCTGTCTGATCAAGACAGTGGTAGCAGTGGCGTAGCAAGCTTAGGTGGTACCCGGTGCGGAAAATTTCTTGTCCCCCCCATTTAAATTATTAAAAGATGGAACAGTTCCAAGTGTTATTTTTGGGATAGTCAAAGGCAATCCCACAAAGGCAATCCCACGTATTATTGTTCCCACGAGTTTATCGATAGATGCAGCTGCAACGAATTTATCTGATGTAACTCGTAAACTCAACGAATTATGCAAAATTAATAATAATTACTTTGTTACATAAAAATAAAACTTCGCTCCGAAGTCATGATATACTATGCATCAACCAATCATACAGCGATTCGAGTTACCATGTCGTCGCCATGTTGTAACCAGTGCTACCATTGGTGCATATAAGACATAATAGTTAACCTAATTCAGCCAATTTTGTTAGGATTAAGATATACATATCAAGTACGTTATGCTGAACAGTGTACATTGTACTGTTAAACGACAATGAATTCTATTATTATTATTATTATTAATCTAAAGTGCGTTATAGACAGACAGATATACATTGTTTTCATGAGCGACAGACTGTGGGTGTTACTGTTAATAAAGCGAACAATTAGGCCAAAATACACTCCCGAAATTGTGTAAATTTTTATTTTTTTTAGTGATTTTTTTAATATTTTTTTTTATATTTTGTTTTCCAAGCGAAATCTCGAATTTTGGACAGATGAATTTTGATAAAAGGACAAAATTTTGTATTTGTGTCAGATACCTTTCAAGATGTGAACCGAAGATTGGAGACACGTTTTCCTTATTTTTACATAAAGAAAGTTTTCTCGAAAACGGCTTTAACGATTTTCTTTAAATTTTTCACGTGGGTTGCTTATACTAAGAGCTAAAACTTTTATTTGAAACACTTTTTCTAAATAATTCTCTGAAGGGTAGCTATAAGCCACCCACTCTGAATACGCGCTCTTTCCAATACGGCATCTTGCAACGGAAAATCGTACGAAAAGAAAATGTTGTATTTGGGTTAGGTACCTTTTGGGGATGTGACACGAAGATTGGCGACAACTTTCTCTTATTTTTAAGGGAAGCCTAACTTTTATTTGGACAGAGGAAGTTTTGTGAATTATACATCAAATTTTCATAGGTTGATCCTAAGAAATTTCATAAACAAGTAATGTGACTATTTTACGGAACTGTATTATTAATAATCTATTCTTAAATATGCGCTCATCCCAGTTCAAAATCTAGATTGAAGGAGACTTCGGAGTCAACTCACATTCGAATTTTATTTTCGTCAAAGTCATGACTGCCGCTGCGGGTAGAATTGGTTGCAGCTTGAGTAATATAAAATATCACCGATTGTTGAATTCTCATTTAAATTAATAAAACTGCAGAGACAAGCATCGACAGAAATAAACACCCCTCCCCTAACCATAATATTATTGTTCGTATCAACACAGCGACCAGTTCAGCCGGGTTTTATTACCTTTGTTGATTGAATTTAAAACTAAAAGAAGTTTCAATACGCATGTTGACTTTTAGAAAGTTGTTAAGCTTATTTAATTGTTTGAAATAATATTATTACTTTCTTTAAATTCCCTTGAGCGATTTTTTACTTACAAATACACATTTTTATTTTGTCACCCCCGGATGATGGCACCCGGGGCGGCCCGCACCCCCCGCACCCCCCTTCCTACGCCACTGAGTGGTAGTGAAACTCAGCAGAGGGAGATCGAATTACGACTGTGGCGTGGAAGGAAGTCTACTTAGGGGCTATGAGGGCTGCCTCCGATTATCGTGTTTTAAGTGCTTGAAAATTCACAGAGTTCCTTGGTTGTGAGCGACGGGTTTCCTGAAGTCAATCATAAGGGAGTAAATTAAAGTATTGGTTGTAATTACGTGAGAAAGGCGCGAGAGATTATTCAGAACGGACACTTTAGTAACGTAAATATTGCCCAGTCATTTGTTTTGCAATTTAAGAATTTCAGTTACATCCACGCTACCTCGATCTTAACACAGACAGCAGAAGTTCATTAAAGTATATACAGAGATGAGAGTATGGTTCATGAATGCATATATATATCTTGAATATGCAGAGATATCATCCACTGCAACCAGATTTGTTTATAGAGGTAATTCACTGTTTACGGAATGTTTATCTATCAAATAAATTGTTGATCTTACCCATGAACTGGACTATTAATTTACAAGTGCTATTCCCGAGTGCGTTGTCCCTGATAGAGTCTCATATAGCCGTGGCAATTATACACAAGGGTGAGTACATTGTGGGACTTTAGCAGCAGCAGAAGCAGACGGTAGCGAACCAGAGGTCCGGAATCATCCCAGGACTTCAGCAACAACAGCACCCACACCAGGTAACAAATCTTGCTCCAAATAATGCCCATCGTGGTTGATCTACGAGGTTTTGTTCCAGTATTTAATGAAGTATAAATTGGAGATCAACAACCTACACACTAATATAAAGAGGAAGTTTTTAACACAGGTTATAAATGTTCAATATGTCCTCCCTCTGCTGCACAGAAAACATCTAAGCAGTAGCCAAACTCGTCCCACACGCGAAGCAGCAGTTCACCGCCGCAGACACACGGATCCATAGGTCGACCAGAGTTACTGGTAGAGGTGGGACGTAAACAGCCTCCTTAACATATCCCCAAGATAAAAAGTCATACGGCGTGGGATCAGGAGATTGCGAATGCCAGAAGTGTGGAGCCAGGTCTTGATTTTCTATGTGACCTATCCACCACTGAGGAAGGGATTGCTTTAAAAATCCTCTGACATCATGGTGCCAATGGGGCGGAGCTCAATCCTGTTGGAAAATGAAGTCTTGTGAATCTTCGGTAAGTTGAGGAAAAAGCCATTGTTTCAACATGTTCAGGTACATCGTTCCACTTACAGTGCCTTCCGCGAAAAAGAATGGTCCATAAAAAGAATGCAGGAAACCTTATGCTGCAAAGTATTCATCTTACTCACAACTAACAGTGACAAGAAATGCCTGCCTATTGGCGAGAGCAGCCACTTACAGAACAATCACGCGACAATCACCGTCCAAGCGGTGGAAAACAAAACTTTGGAACTTCCTCTTTCATTCGCTATGTAGAATGTTAATATCCAATTTGTATTTCGTGAAATAGAAATTAATTAAATTGGGTTCATCTTTTTGAATAACCCTGTACATTTACTTATCAGCAGGGGTGTGGCTGCCTTGGAAGCAAGGAAAGCAATGCTTCCCAAGAAATCACTAACCTGCTACACTTTGTAAAACGTAATATACAGAATGTTAGTCCTATTTATTTTTGTAAGATCATAAGTTTTGTAATAAAGAGTGAGATAAAGCAGCACTGTTGAACACTTTGATATGCAGTAGCCTGGTTCAGGAAGCTCTTTTCAAACTGCAGCCTTCTAGACTGCAAATTTATTGTAAGCTTATGAGAGTTTCCTCACTCCTAGAATTGCAGTGGTCACAACAATTCCAATTTTGCTTTCGATCATCTTACAGAGAGGTTATTGAAGCTGGATTCTGCTATTTTCATTTGTTAGAATGATGCACAATTTACAGCAGCTTGTAAATTGTACAAGCAGCAGCTTGTACTGCTTTTAGTCCTTTATTATGTTATTCATATATATGTATAAAGTAAAAGTGGAGCCAAATCATCTAAGCAAAAGGACTATTTTATTTTCACAATCCTAAACATAAGCAGAAATGTTATATTTCGTAAGACAAGCCATTTTAATTTCATTTGAAAGCAGGGGTGTGGCTGCCTTGGAAGCAAGGAAAGCAATGCTTCCCAAGAAATCACTAACCTGCTACACTTTGTAAAACGTAATATACAGAATGTTAGTCCTATTTATTTTTGTAAGATCATAAGTTTTGTAATAAAGAGTGAGATAAAGCAGCACTGTTGAACACTTTGATATGCAGTAGCCTGGTTCAGGAAGCTCTTTTCAAACTGCAGCCTTCTAGACTGCAAATTTATTGTAAGCTTATGAGAGTTTCCTCACTCCTAGAATTGCAGTGGTCACAACAATTCCAATTTTGCTTTCGATCATCTTACAGAGAGGTTATTGAAGCTGGATTCTGCTATTTTCATTTGTTAGAATGATGCACAATTTACAGCAGCTTGTAAATTGTACAAGCAGCAGCTTGTACTGCTTTTAGTCCTTTATTATGTTATTCATATATATGTATAAAGTAAAAGTGGAGCCAAATCATCTAAGCAAAAGGACTATTTTATTTTCACAATCCTAAACATAAGCAGAAATGTTATATTTCGTAAGACAAGCCATTTTAATTTCATTTGAAAGTGATTATTTTACTTATTCTAAGATAAAAATTATTTTCCTTCCTTAATTTATGATTTTGAGTTAAAATAGCATATTTTACACACAAAACTGTCACATTAAAAGAGCTTATTTCAACCTAGACGTGATTACCACTGAATTTCTTTCTTTTTTCAACTAATAGAATTACTAGAAGACTGGGTTGTAAAATACTGTCAGATTTCAAAAAAGCTTTCTGGTGAAAAACAGATATTGGAGAGGAATTCAAAGATCGAGAACAGTTTGTTTTTCACATGCACTTATGATTTCATGCAACGTTGAAAGAACATTTTCACTTTTACAAATAATTGTTCACTAACAGACGTAGGAGCCTCAAACAAGGAAATCTGCAAATGTTTTTCCTCACTTACTGTAACAGCCATGAAAAAGATAAGATTTTACCAAAATAATAATTTATTTGATTTTTGTATCATTTGTTTTTGCTTATTTTAGTGTTTTTTCTTACATTTTTTGTGCTCATTTACTTGCTTCTTTTATTGTATTATTTTGCTTATAAATATGGGCTCTCATGATAAGTAATTTTTCAAATCTTGTTTTGTTTTAATATTATTTTGGGCGATGCTAGGAATATTTACCATGATAAACAAATGTCACTGGACCATCTCAAATAAAAAGAGTCGAGTTTAGCTATTTTAGTTAACTTACCAGACACTCACTATTTTGAACTAATACAGTAAATCAAGCAATTAGATTGATTTGTAAACTTCCCAACAGAAATCATCGCAGAAACTTATTTATTATGCTTAATATTATGACTTTACTTAGTATGTAGGCTATATATATATATATATATTAAGAAAAATTGGCAAAGTTTTGACCTAAACATAGTTATGACACTAGGCATTGCAATGATATTAAAAATAATTTTTGTTATTTCTCAAAATCTCTAAACAGTTCAAGTCTACTTCAATTAAATTATTTAATAAGTTACCACATACAGTTATAAGTTTGGAACTAAGGAAATTCAGTAAAGAAATCAATAGATTATTTGTTTTAACTATACATTTCAATTTAGTGCCATATAGTGTTCTCATGGTTTATTATATTGTGTATTGTGTATTCTTGTACAAAGTACTTATCATTGTCTAGCCTATACAAGTATTGCATATTTGTAACTGTTTTGTGATCTGACAATAAATTCTTTATCTTATCTAATCTCTATAACATTTGGTGACTATCAGCAATGGATACCACTATTGCCAATGATGGAGTTAAGAAGACATTTTTGTGTGATTTGGTTCCACAGAATGTGTGTGACTGGATTGAATTTCTTTTAAATATCTAAATAAAAAAAATATAAAATAAGGGAGTCAGTTGCTGATGCTGGCTGCCAGAGTCAGTGCTAGTAAAATCTAATAAGTATTTTCTAATAATATCTTGTACTACAATGAAGAAACAAAAAGCTTGTAATTATGTTATATCACTATGGGTTTATCTTGGTGACAGGCAGAATTGAATGATTTTAAGAATTCAATAATCAGATCTGGAGTAATATAAAGAATCGAATGATTCTTCGAGTAAAACAGTTATTGGATGAATGTAGGATCCGAGAAGCGAGAACTTGGTAGCTGAGAACTACTAAAACCTGACTTGAGAACTCAAATTTTTTTAAATGTAGGCCTACAGCTGGTCGATTTTGAAATGTTACAAGACTACTTTCTTTCCTGCAATGGCTGTGTCTTACCCAATACAAACCTCAAACCAATAAGAGTTAGTTTCACACAGTTTGGCACCACTAAACTGCCCTGCATGTTCATATACATGCCTTTCTTGCCTCAAAACTTATACTGCTCTAACGAAGTGATATGACTGTGCGAGAACTCGTCCTCACTTCCTGTTACTTCCAGCATTAAATCATTCAAATATTTTTATATGATTCTCAATATCTCATGAACTTTCTAGAATCAAATAATTCTGATTTTTTTTATTCAAGAACTGCCATCAGTTTGTTTAGTGATACTGTAATTTAATAATGGTTTAATATCAATTTAATACATAATGCTATTAATATGAATTGCATGCAATATCTTACAAATTGTAGTCATAATTTCCTATTGCCACCAAACTATTTAATTTACATTGGTATTTTGACAGTTGGTTCATTGGAGAAGGGAGGGAAACGCTATTGTCGCTTCTTCTAGGCAGTGGCGTTCCTAGGGTGGGGCGGTGAGGGCGGTCCGCCCCGGGCCCCACTTACTATGGGGACCCCCCACTGATGCCCCACCCTAATATAAAAATTAATGTTCTGTCTCCTTTTTTTTCATCGGAATTTTTGCATTAAATAAAATTATAGCGTGTTACCAATATAAAATCGACTCCAGTTAGGTTCATGAGTCGGCCACGAGAGGTTAGGAGATGTGCAGCTCGCTAATGTGCTAAAATGTATCATTTAACTAATGAAAATTAGAACATGTCGTAATTTCATTTGGGGGACATACAGCTTTCGATGCTGAAAAATAGGTGAAGTTCTTTTATTTCTCTCAGCAATGAATTGTTCTGTAGCCTTGTAATCTGAAATGCTCTATATTGACTAGTTCCATAATTGCCTACTATTTTCAGAATTAATTTTACTATTACAGTTATGGGTAATTTTATCATTACAATATGGCAGCCAAATGTTGTGCACTGAAGTGCCGTTTCCCTGATAATTTTCATAAATACCAATATTTCTGAGTGATTCTTTTTCTATCTATTTTTAAATATCATATGAACAACATAATCTAGAATCTTTGGATTATCTGCAGTATAAATATTTTTAACAAAATCATCACTTGTTACTTTTTTTTACAAATTTTTATATCAGAAATATAAATAAATGGTGCAAAAATACGTTGCACAAACTTTCTCGCATATACGTGTAAAGGCTAGCACAGAAAAAATTTAATTAAAGAGACAATTAAATTTTACTTATTACATTTTCATAAAACTAACAAGTATCTAGAACGGAAAGCATCAGGGTCGATCTTTATGTTCAATGCTTTTACCGTGAAATAATAATAAGAATAATAACAATAATAATAATAATAATCAATGACAGTAGAACTGCATATTATTAGTACTACTACTACTACGGGAAAATTCAAATATAAGTCGCACCTTGGGATAAATCGGTCCCACCCAACCTATCTTCACCGATGCAGTTTCTTTTATACCACGATCTAGCAAATTCTTCTGTCTTCGTATTATGAAGAAACTCGTGATCGGAAGTTGGAGGTGTGACGTCATACCGCTAGACGAGAGGTGACAGGCTGAAAAACCTCGCGGGAGATATAATATGCCACATTTTCGAAACCTACAAACAGTGTATCGTACATTATTCGAAAATGCAAGGGCGCTTCGCTACGGCTGCCGCCTCCGCTTCGCGTACTTAACTATGTGGTTAGTGTTATGCATTATTTAGCTATATGCAACAGTATACATGGGCAGTTGGTCACTCTGCTTCGCTCAGAAACAAAATACACCACACAGTCCGTGCAAATGTGAATATCGAATGGGGAAGATAAAGGCGACTTATATTTGAATTTCGCCACCACTACTACTACTACTTAGGTTATATTGCACGCTTTAACTGCATGTAGGTCATACCACGTGTTTAGTATGTTTGCGTGAAACATTAGTCTATATAAGCGTTTCTTAAGCTTTTTGAACCCGAGGACCTCTAAAATGAGTAAAAAAACTTTACGGACCCCAAATTTTACATCCAATTTTTAAAAGTAGGCTATATGTAGGCCTATATTCTTAATATTTGGGGTACTAAATTATAGGTCGTTATAACGAAATACATTTTTTTTAATCCGACGGAAACACAGTTATTGAATTGGAATGAAACTATTGACAGTAAAATTATATTTTGAACACACTTTAATATGTATTACCAATTTGATATTATAATTAGGAATTATGTTATTACTCACTTTTAATGAGACGGTTGAGCTTGACGCCTCTTGCAGAGTTCCTGTTTTTTTGGCTCAATATTAGTCAAATTTAGTCGATATGACCTATATTTTCGAAGATTTTAAACCTTTGACATCTAGTGTCCATTTTATGTGAAAAATTTCTACTTCTTTACTTCCCACTTGCTTTATGATATTTTTTAATTAATTATGTCTGCGGACCATCTGCACCGTGTTCGCGGACCATCAGTGGTCCGCGGGACCATAGGTTGAGAAACGCTGGTCTATATTAACAACTCATTCGCGTCATGTTTCTATTGTTTAGTGATGTCTTCTTATGTGAAATTCAGTTTAATGGATTATAATATCCAGTGACATGGCGGCGATGAGTTATGGAAAATAAGCAAGTCCTACAAACCCGGCGTTTGCCTTTGCGAACGACGGAACCATGAAAAACCCAAGTCAATTTGGGCGGCCACGAGGTTTGATTTGAACTCAGGACCTCTTCCCTGTTAGCCCATAGGCCTAACACCTCGCTGTAATTGGTTTTAGTGTGTTCATTGCGACTGAGCTAAACTGATTGCATTTCACAACAATAAGTACATTAGGCCTATAGTTTTCTTGTTACTAGGGGCAACAAAATGTCATTCATATTTTAATTTACATTTATGTTCTGAAATTCGCATTTAAGCTGTCCTTATTTCGTTTTTATCTTGATATCTATTAAATGTACAAAGAAATGTGTTAAACAAACAATGTTCATTTTAAATCTTTCTACAACTTTACTGTGATAGGTTTTCATGTATCGCCTACTGTAATGGATATAATCTAGAAAAATTGAAAATGGATACGAGTAAAGTGCCCCTTAAGTCATTTTTGCGGAAATACGGATTTAGCCATTTTATTAGTCACAGATAAGACTTTACAATTTTAAATTTTTATTAATATCGTTAGAACCATTTTTTAAAAAAACAATTTTTTTTAAAAAGTTTTCATGAAAAGTCCCCTTAATATTTCAGTTGTAAAACTAAATTTCTGGGCGGTTCGACAAAATTTCGAAAAAGTCCTTAATTCAAAAAATGAAGTAAATACAATGAACCGTTTACCCGCTGTGCTTGTCCACGGACAGACGGACAGACGGACAGACGTCATTCCAAAAATATTTTTTTCTGTTTCTAGGCTTCATGAAACGTGCTCTCCCGGTGTTATCTCGACTTCGATTTTTTGTCACGATCACAATACTTTCTCTATACTACGTATATGAGAGAAAGTAAAAAAAAACTATTAAAGTGACATCAATGATTCAAGATGGAGTTGTTCATTAGTGTCAAATATACTTGAGTGCAAAATTTCACTGCAATATGTTAATAAATGTTTGAGTTATGAGAAAAACGGCACTTCCGTGCACAAAATTTGGCTGCCATTTTGTAATGATAATCACCAGGGCCCGGATTCTAATGACATGTCATCTTTTTATTGATGCTGCCTAGACATTGCCAACTTGTAGATAAATCCTAATCATGGCCTCTAGATTATAGAAATGCATTTTTATTAGGTCATTTTTTGTCATTTTATGCGATTTTATATTTTTAGTGCATTTCACTTTTAGGTCATTATTTCGTCATTTTCGTGTCATTTGCTGCCTTATTTTGTCATTTTTATGCATTACTTTAAATATATGACTAGGTTACTCTAATGCAACATTGTTGTAGAATCTACTTTAAAAACATTTTTCTTCTCAAATGTTCCATTCAAGGACAAAGCTTTTAGCGTTACGATATCCTTTCTACATTTACAGTTTTCAGAATTATGTACAAATTAGTCTATATCTTTGTGTGCACAATAAAAAATTTATAAATAAAATATGAGTTTTTAGGTCATTCTTTGTAATTAATAAGTCATTTTCTTTAAACTTTAGGGTCATTTTATAGGACATTTTTCAAACAATTTTAGGTCATCAGAATCCGGGCCCTGATAATCACCCATAACTTTAATAGTTCAATTAATTATGAAAAAAGTATGCACTTGTAGAAAGAATCAATATAGAGCAAGCCACATTACAAGACTACAGAATAATTCATTGCTGATAAAAAAATAATGAACTTCATCTATTTTTGAGCATCAAAAGCTGTACGTCCCCCCTTAACATTGACGGAAAAATTAAACAATGAGTTCATGAGTCGACCGCGAGAGGCCTCTACGAGATGCGCTATGTGCTACGTGCAGAAAATGTATAGTTTAATTGAAGAAAATAGAGCATGACTTAATTGATATATTAGCTTAAAAAAATACTTAATGTGTATGATGTCCTTCAAAGAGTTCAGAGATGTTCAAGAATCAATTCCAAACTTATGTTTTGCACTAAAGTTGTTTTTAACTGTTAATATTATGAACTTCAATTTTGCTTTCTCTATGTATATGTATGTATGTATTTCAGTGATCTCAATATATAAACAGGATACACAACAGCTGTGCTTTGGAACTGCATAAATCGTGACGTTCACTTTTTGTTAAGTTGGCTACACCGTACGTATTGGTGAAGTGTGCTTCCTATGGTAAACGTATATTTATGAATGCGTTTTTGTTATTTTTCATGACAAAATGGTCAAATATTGCGTGGCATATGGCTCCACAGAGCTCCAAAGAAATGGAAGTAGACTTAGGCCCCTTCCCCCAGCAAAAGCTACGAACACGACTATTTTTAACTTCTTTTTCTATGGCTAGCCTTTTTGTCTTTCAGATCATCTCCATGGGCTAAGCTATACGAAAAAATAAAAGCCAGAATAAGGGAGCGAACTCATGTAGTATTTAATGTATTTATTTATTAAATACAAACATATATTAGTCCAAAAATATTAAGTTAACTAATTAGCAAAATACAAATATGTGCATAATTAAAAAGTTATGAAATGGGAAAATGGTCATGTTTAAATATGACAAAAATTAGGACATGTTCTATTTTTCATCAGTTGAATGATGCATTTCAGCGCAGTATCCAACTACGCATCTCCTAATAACCTCTCACAGCAGGCGACCAAAACATTGATAATAGGAGTCAATTTTTTGTAATTGGTAACACGTCAAATATGCAATATTTGTATTTAATACAAAAATTCCGATGAGCAAAAAAAGAGGTGGAACATTAATTTTTATATTAGGGTGGGGCATCACTAGGGGCCCCCATAGTTAATGGGGCCCGGGGCGGACCGCCCCCACCGCCCCGCTCTAGGAACAGCACTGGTCACCCACAGCGAAAAGTACATTAAGCAGCAGACACCTGATTGCTATAATGTCAAGGTCTGGTGCACTCGTAAAATTACTAAAAGATGCTGTACCATCAGTTATCAATTTTCCAGGACATCTTCAAAAAATTATTGTTCCAAAAAGACAAGTGGTTCGTAATGTGGTTAGTACTAGGCCTACTTTAGGTACCATGTAGGAATATAAATTATGCAATATGTCAGTCATGTAAATATAACTTAGTATTCTTATGCATGTAGGCCTAAATTTTTCATGCTAGTTTTTAATCGCAGAAATAAGAGGAAGCAGAAGTTTTTGTATAAGACCTCGCTGAAAATTATACGAAAATAGATAAACAGGCACAAACAGATGACCTCCCACCATCTCCTATCAAAACAGAATTGAGAAAAAACAAAAGGCTACAGACGATTGTCTGTTGCAAGAACAAGAAGATAAATAGCATGGCTAATTAATTTCATATTTGAAGAAAAAAGGAACTTCTAAGTAGTATTAAGACTTTAAGCATTTTGAAATTTCATTTCAGTGGCTTCCCTTTGCGCTAGTCTACAGGAAGTATTAAAAAAATAATAAATAATGTGAATTGTATTCAGTGCAGTAACGGTACAGTTGAAGGTCACGGTTTATGCATTTCCAAAGCACTTAGCACAGATTTTGCCTATTCTCTTTATATATAGAAATGAAGCATAATATCGCAAAATGTAGGCCTAATGTGAAGTGATTTAAAATTTTTAAATGCGAGTGTTTACAACTGTTTACCAATGCACATTCACGCCTGATTTAGATTAAAGAAATATTTTTGCCAAACCATTACAATATGAAATTAGTTTTGTTATGTACTTAAAAAGCATCAAGTAGTTTATATTGAAACGCTTCATTCATAAAAGTTTTTAAAAACGCAAATACATCTTCATAATTCCATTAATGCACATGAGTTTGTTAGAAGGAGATATGGGATAGGAGCTAAAGTATACGTTCACTTTCATGGCGGACCGCGAACCCTGCCGTCACGATTTTTCATCATGCAGCGCTACCTCCAGTATGTAATAGAGCTCAATGATGTATTTTGTTGTTGCTATTGGCAACACTGTTTTTAAGGACTAGGTGTAGTCCACAGATATATAGAGATAGATCGGCAATGATGTATGCTGTGCTATTGGCGGCAGTGAAGCCACGCTGAGCAGCTGTTACAGTATGGTAATATGGCGGTCCGCGCATCAACGCCAGACACTTGTTTTGAAAGATACCGACAAATAAAATTTCAAATATGCTTTGATGGACTAAAAACAATTTAAATAAAAATAAAAAAACAGAAGAAGTAATATTTTGCAGTCCAGTAGTAACCTATGAAACCAGTATGAGTTATTCTTATTGCACTCTCTTTCCAATTACAGTGTTCTTAATTTAAATGAAAATAAGTGGTGGAAATGTGTTGCACAAACATTCTCGCATGTACGTGTTAAAAGCTAGTACAGAAAAAGTAGATTATAGAGGCGATTACATTTTTTTAAACATTTTACAACACTAACAGGTAATCCAGAACGGACGGCATCAGGGCAGATCTTTATGCACAATGCTCTTACAGTGAAATAATAATAATAACAATAACAATAACAATAATAATAATAATTAATTACGGAGGATAGATATTTTGAGTGGGTGTTCACATCAGTCCATAAACTTTCTTTGTCTAAATAAATCATGCATTTGACAAAATTTATTACATGTCCAGAACTCTATTTGAGCATAGAATGTACACAAAGATAAAATATTGTTAGACTGTTAATATTCCACAATAAATATCTCTCAAATAGGTAGGCTACTGTAAATTAGTCTGACATGACAAAGATTGTCAGCAATTTTCTTATAGGTTAGTAGAGAAACTGCTATTTTACCGGTATATTTCCTTTTATATTTTATATCCAGTGCTGATGGAATTATGTGGTCATATTTATATGACTCGAGTTCCTATTGATATCAACGTTATTCTAAAACGTCAAATTTTATGCCATAGAAACCTAATTTTAAGCATGTAATTGAAACCAATACTTAAGAATAATAGCAAGATGGCATGCTTTTCAGTGCGGTTTCAGTATGTTTCACTAGAGGATGCGAAATTTCCAATAGAAAATTGTAAAATATACTTTAATCTAAGTTCTCGTAACATTTTCTTATTGAAGTACGTATAGTTTAATGGGTGTCTTACAGTGAGGAAAGATGGCGGCTGAGCGCAAGGCTAGGCTTCACGGCCGGGACCCAGATTGCCAGGCTGTGGTGTAGTCTCATGCCAAGCTCTTGTAATGGCGGTAGTTAGTAGCAGACCGTTGTTAGCTATGTATGTCAGTTGCACATTCTCTTTCATACAGTGTGGATGCTTGAAAATAATCAAGTGTGGTTTTTCGTGTGAAGGTAGTTTGTGCGCCGAGTATCCTACTGCATTACGGACAACTCGTCTGATTAGTGCCGTTTCTTACAATCTTCAAATTACTGCATAGTGAATAAAGTTTTTGTTTCCTTATATCGTGGTGTCGCCCCGCGGGGGGTGACAAGTGACAGTTTCTCAGACATATATAGCAAACGATTAACTCAAGATGGAGGAAGGGGTGGAGCCTCTTACAACACATCACCACCAAGACATGGAAGTTAACGACACGGAAATGGCAGGGGTTTCCACTTTGCATCAGGATCCAGCAGTGGAAACAAACACTACCAATCCTACTAACCTAACCAATGTTCTAGCTCCTGAAGCACACAACGACTCAACGCAACCAAAAATGGGGACGGCAGCGAAAGTGGGGAAATGGTTTTTTAAGCAAAACTATGAAGTTAGTCGCATAGATAAAGTACACAAATCACAACTCGACGTACATTTCCAGACATATAGTGCGGCCAATCATTTCTTAGAATCCAATTTTGATGCTCTACATGGCACAGAATCTTTCATCCCTCAGTACAACCTGTTTGTATCCGGAGTCATTCGAGGTGTGGACCTCGGTGTTACTGCTGAAGAAATTACTCAGGACACTCTTGTAACAGAACGATATAAAATTACCAATGTCTACCGGTTTAATCGGCGACAGCGTGATGACCAAGGGGTAGTTACATATGAACCCACGGAAACTGTTAAGTTAACTTTTAGAAGCCAATGCCTTCCGCCACATGTGTACCTATACCACCAAAGGTGTAAGGTTGAACCCTATACGGAACGACCCTCGTTATGCCGCAAATGTGGCAAACTCAACCATAGAGAGAAATTCTGTAGGTCACTCCCAAAATGCATCACCTGTGGGCTAGACCGTCATGACGGTCCTTGCACACAAGACGTACACAAATGTTTAAATTGTAAAGGACAACACCGCACTACAGACCTCCAACACTGCCCTGCTTATAAACTGGAGACAGCGATCTCGGAAAAACTTTCTACCCTCCCAGTCTCCAGATATGAGGCTCGACAAATTGCTGTAGGCACATCCTCTTATGCCCAGATCCTACAAGAAAAAACAATGCAGATTTTCCGTACAGGCAATACTTTCCCGCTGCTCGACCAGAGGTCCAAGTCACCTCCACAACCGACAATAAACCTACCACGGAGTGCTCCTGAGCCGGCTGCCAGCCACCAGGCGTCAGCGCAGTCCCCCAAAAGAAAAGGACAAGATGGTCAGGCAGAAGTCAACCAAGTGGCTCACAAAAAATTGCTAATCTGTCCGGACGGAAGGCCACCTCCTCAACAGACAAGGACAGTCATACCCAACGAAAATGTCGTACAAAATCCACAGAGGCCGATCACTACAGCGGGTCTCCCACATCCTCCACCATTACGAAGACTACCAACCGTCCCTCCAGCTTCAGACTCCAAACAGTTACAACGTTTCCGTTCTGTCATGAGGACGGCTTTAACGACTATGCTAAGTGAAGTACCTGACGAGTCCCGCCCAGTCATCGAAGACGTAAAAAACTATCTCAAAGCCATTTTTTTCTAAGTTCTGCATGTCCAAAGGTAGAGATCTCAAAATACTCTACTGGAATTCCCGCAGTCTCCCACGCAAAAAGACAGAATTACTCCAACTGATTCGAATTCAATCTTTCCATCTGATCCTCATTACAGAATCCCATCTATACCCCGACTGTTCTTTCTCTTTACCCGGATACAACCATATTCGGCAGGATAGAAACGCCCATGGTGGAGGTGTAATCATTTTTGTTCATTCCATGATATCTATAGAATCTTATTCTATGCACCTTAAACCACTACCATATATGGAAATGATTCACCTCACTTTTCATAACCTCTCCCTCTTCGTTATATATAATTCAGACAGGACACCGATTTCGACGGATCATTGGAGTACTATACTCCCTACCCTACCGGGATACGAAACAATCATTTGTGGTGATTTCAATATTCCTAATTTTCCCCCGCCATTCCAGTGGCGACTGCATCAGCACCCCCTCATTGTGCTATGCAACAGCCGTAATTGGCATATCCTCAATACTCATATGACGACGCGAATGGGAAACACACAACAACGAGACACCACACCAGATCTCCTAATAATCTCCGACAAACTCTTACCATATGCGCATTGCAGTAAAATTCCGGACACATGTGGTAGCGATCATTTTCCCTTAATCCTGACCATTCGACATCCTAGTAATGTTTGGTCGACATTATTCACACAGACGAGGACGGGAAAACTAGACAAGAATAGACCACAACAAGAGGTGTCAAATAGTTTACAGCAGACGGATGACGAGAACGTAGACTACAAGAAACTAGAGAACATCCTCACTGACTACATAGAAACACATCACCCCCACACCATTCAAGTTCCGCTAGCCCCCCATCAACCGGTGTGGTGGAATAAAACATGCGGTGCGGTGAACGCACGCCGAAAACTACTGCATTCGTATCGCCTCCGCTCAACAATGGAAAACTACATTCAATATAAAATATAAACGGCAAGAAGCCAACACCAAACGTATATTGCTCACAACGAAACGAAACGCGTGGAATAAATTTTGCTCCGGAATTAATCCAGACACCCCTACATCACATATCTGGAAGAAAATAGCATGGTTTAAAAGACGCCCTGACGCACGGACTTTGACTCCTATAGCATGTAATCTAAACCTACAACGAGACTTTTTAGACATGGTGGCGCCAGCGACCGTGAAAGGTCCTGATCTTCTTTTTCCACCTGCAGACACGCACCCACACCATCCATTGTTACGGGCATTTCACCCAGACGAAATTAGACAGATATGGCAGGCGAAATCCAAGGCCTCAGCCCCTGGACTGGATGATATTTCCTACGAAATGTTACGAGGTCTCCCACATATTTTTGTTGACCAATTGGCGAAAGCCTATACCCAAATATTATGGTCAAGGCAGGTCCCGGACACGTGGCACGAAACGATTGTCACGCCCATCCAAAAACCCAATACAACAGGACCACAGACGTGGCCATCGCTTTTTTCAAAAAACAATACGTAGCTGCCCTATATCTAGACATCACACATGCCTATGACTCTGTTCACATCCCCTTACTGATTCATAGACTAGCTCGATACGATTTTCCGCCTTTTTTTTTACAGCTGATTTATAACCTATTTCAGTCTCGGTTGATACGACTACCGAAAAAATATAATAATTTGGACTCAAGGCTCGTCCTTGAGTCCTATATTATACAACTTATATGTACAGGACATTATCACACAGACAAATGTGCCCATTCGGAGTCTACAGTACGCGGATGACATATGTATATATCGTACAATACAGTCTAACAGACTACACCTAGACTTGGAACAATTCAGTCAGTCCGCGTAACAATGTATACTTGCTCTCAACGACTTAGGTTTGTTCATTAATTTACATAAAACACAGTTTCAAATCTTCCGCCCCGGAACAACCTCTAAACGTTTTTCCGTTACTATAGGCCATCAAAACGTTCCATTTTCACGCACAGCTATTTTCCTTGGAATTCTAATGGACGCCCGTTTAAATTTCGCGGCGCACGTTAAACGAAAATTGCAGACCTGTAACAATCGCGTCAGACTCTTAAAAGCAATAGCGGGGAAAAACTGGGGCGCAGACCCAACAATACTCCTCAACTTAATCGTCCCTCTGTTCATATCCCGCATAGAGTATGGAGGGCTTGCCTTCCATCCGCTTACGGCACAAGTGGTACGGAGCTATCGTTCAGTTATTTACAAGATTTTTAAAACGATTTTTCGCATCAATGGTTTTCCGGCCATGGCCGACATGCAAAGGGAATTCCCTTATTTTTCACAGGGAAGACGACGTGAGGAGAAATCAATCACCTACGCGGCGCACCTGATGCTCCACACAAAAAATCCACTGTTACATAAGCTCCAATACCTACATCAACTCACAAGCACTCATCCACGACCAAAGGAGTTGCCAATGGAACAATTAGCTGCAGTCGTACACAAGTTTAAACAATGCAATAATGCCTACGCTACACCAGTACATCCCACGTATCTTATGGACCGACTTCCTCTTCAAGCAAACATACATATTGATCTTCTCACTTTTAGACAGTCCACGGAAGATCCGATACGAACTTATAGTCAGTATGTAAAGGTGCGTATACATTTGCGCTCTGTATGCGTACTGTACGCGTACAGAGCGCAGATTGGGACGGCATTTGAGGTGTTCGTGTGACGACACGCGTACAGAGCGCAGACAGTACGCCGCGATCCGTCTCCTGTCGGTTTTTTCGACGAACACAAAGGATTTCTGATTTCATATTGGGACGTGTTTTTGGTAGTTGCGCTCCGTCCGCGTGTCATTTTCCTCCTTGCTCTCTCTCTGCTCAAGCATGTTGTTTTGATTTTGAACACCAGCAACAATAACATCCGGCAGCTGTGCACACAATGTTTATACAAAGTTCAATATTAATATCATTAGTGCACGGATTTTTATGTGCTTAAAAACTTACAAATATTTATTTTTTATGTGCTAAAAATGTTACAAATATATGGTAAAATTTTAAAAATATGTGCTAAAACTATATATTTTTTTTCTGAAAAAGGAATAAAAACACCAGAATGTTCGTAACTTACTAGAACAAATTATACTGAAAATCACCAATTGCAGCTAAATATCATATGTAAAATGCTGACTGGAGTTGCAGTGCACAACAAATGTCATCTCCAGATTATGGATCACAAATCCTTGCCTATTATACAAGAATAATGCCTTTGAGAAAAGGAACGTTCTACATCACACGATGTTAACCTTGTATATTTCAAGAGGTGTACTGTATATCACTAACACACACACACACGATCAAGTTCACTTATGATTTGACCTTCCAAAACTTGAGCGACTTTGCAGAGGGTTTGGTAGCCACCATTTTTCTCAAACATACCTTTAAATTTTGTTCTTAGAACTTTTATTTTCAAACCTGAGATAGTGTTAAGTTGCCTTTCAACATATTGTATTTCTTTAACTGAATTACGCAATGTTGAGATTGAGTTCTGTTCTTCCCCGACAAGCAAGTGCAAGTGAATCACTTTCACCTCATTGCAATTTCTGTTGAATTCTTTCGAGATAGATATTTGTGTTGTAAAATGTTAAAAGAGATTGAGGAAAAGTACTAAAATATTTATTTGTGGAGAATATAGCGAAAATATTTATTCACATAACTTTTTTTTGTAAATAGTGTGTTTTTATGTAAAATAAAATAGGAATTTGCGGTTGTCGGACCTTGACAAGAGCATCAGAAAAAAAAATTACATAAAAATCCGAAAAAGTAGGCTACTAAAATATATATTTATGGAGAAAATATCGAAAATATTTATTCACATAACTTTTTTTGTAAAATATGTGTTTTTATGCGAAATAAAATTTGTAATTTGCGTTTGTCGGACCTCGATTTGGATATTGAACTTTGTTTTAGGAATGTACGCATCAGGAAAAAAAACCTTTTATTACATACAAATCCGAGCCCTAATCATTATTATTATTGTTATTAATTTCATTATTATTATTAAGTTAAATCCCTATAATATAAAGCCACATGGCTGGCTGACTCACTCACACACTGACATTAATGTTTGCCCACTTCCAGATGAGCTAGAAACTTGAAATTTGGTATACATATAGCTTTTAGGCTGTAAACTGCAGAAAAATTCCAAAAAGTTTATTTTTTTTATTTTTAGCCCTAAAAACTCCCGAAAAAGGGCTCACTCACCGACATTAATGTTTTCCCACTTCCAGATGAGCTAGAAACTTGAAATTTGGTACACATATAGCTTTTAGGCTGTAAACCACAGGAAAATTCCAAAAAAGTTTCTTTTTTATTTTTAGCCCTAAAACTCCCGAAAAAGGGCTTGGTTTCCATGGGAACGGTTTTATCAAACTGAGTTCACGTAGGGCTCTGACAGATTAAATACACGCACTCTATCTCCCATAGATCTTTTAAAAAACCTCTCCCGAGAACCTCAGTGGAGGTTTGGGGGCTCCGCCCCCCAGCGAAGCTAGTTTTAATATAAAGATGTTGTGGGCCCTATATTAGGGTTATTGGGCTGTGATATGATTTTTATCACAATAATAATAATAATAATAATTATTATTATTATTATTATTATTATTATTATTACAAAATGTTCTAGTTATTACAAATCACAAAAATACAAATTATTACAAATACAAATATAAATAACACAATAATAATAATGATGCTGGTGGTTCGCAATATGTTCGTCGCTTTCCTATGGATAATTTCAACGTACTGTTCGCGTACTGTACGCGTACTGTACGCGGACAGAGCGGAACGCGAGAGGAGCGCAAATGTATACGCAGCTTTACACAACGGACAATTGACCGCCGACACCAAATCTACTTTACGGACGGGTCTAAGACCACGGACAATACTGGGGCAGCTTTTTACAATGACACAGCCCAATACAGACACACAGTGAAATTACATCGACAAACGTCTATTTATACAGCAGAAACCATAGGATTATACTTAGCTCTCAAAGACTCTAACCGACAAAATATCTCACAAGTGACCATTTTTACGGACAATCAAGCGGTATTACACACGCAAAGCAGAATTTTCCCGACATCTGATAACATTTACGCAATTTTTACCAGATCGCTTTTACACACCTTACATCAGAAGAACCGACGGGTCAACTAAGTGTGGGTACCATCTCACGCAGGGATTCCCGGCAATGAAACGGTAGATAGCCTTGCAAAAATGTCCGTAGACAGACAAGCAGTTGCCGACAATTTTCTTACCCCACCTACCGACATAGCTTTGGATTTCATGGAACAATATAAAACACGAGAATCTGCGGTCACCCCGGAGCAGGAATCTGACCGAAAGAAAATAATTGCAATACGCAAATTTTTAAAACGGGAATCCCGCACCCCGATCCCAGCTTTCACTTATTATTACCGATTGAAATTTCGCACTGCCCAAGTGCCGGTATATTTGCAACATATTCATTCGGATATTTCCCCCCTCTGTGGGTGCGGCATGCGAGGAACAATCGACCATCAATTTTTTGGATGCCAGCTTACCAAACCACACTCCGACGCCCTCATAAAAATGATATATCAATTTCATCCCCCTGGACCAATACTTATGGCTAATTTACTTCTATCTCGATCCATTCCAATTACTAAAGCCCTTTTCCGATACATCACAAAAACCAAAATGAAAATTTAACCTTTTCCTCTACATCACAAAAATCCGACCCCTCGACCACCCATTTAAGACTCTGTCAGTAGCATCAGTGTTGGTGTTACGGAGCGGGGGCGGGACGCGGTGGCCAGTCTTTCAGACCGGCGGAGGCGTCGAGAAACAAGAACGAAGAAGAAGAAGAAGAAGAAGAAGAAGAAGAAGAAGAAGATATGTATGTGTTTTTAGTTAACAGTCTACTGCTCTCCAGTTCAGTCGTAACATTTTTCTAATAAATATTCAAGTTCTAACAGGTTACAGGCTCAGTATCGCGCTGGATAAGTAACGAGTGTTAAACCAAAGGAAACGTGTTCTACTGATCAACTGTTTTTTGGTTAATGAACTAAGAAGTTATGGAATTATTTACGACAGATAAACTCCTCGGTTCAGAAAACTGGGCAAGGTGGAAATGGATGGCAGAAGGTTTGTTAATGGAGAAAGAAAATGCAGAAATGGAGAAAGAAAAGTGTGTTCTGGTGAGATCGCAAAACCGGAACCGGTTCCTACAGATGCAATGGCGAATATTCGTGAGAAGTACGAAAGTGACCTAGCAAGTTTTAATAAAGGTAATAGAGCGGCTCGAGGAATATTCTCAAGGACTTTGGATCCCAGAACGTGTGACCTCGTATCTATGTGTAAAACTTCTAGAGAAATATGGGTGAAACTGCATGAACTCTTTGAACAGAAAAATAAACAAGCTCAATATGCATGCCAGTTGCAATTTTCGTCGTTTATGCGAGATCCAACAATTACAATGGCTATGCATATAGCGAAATTGGAACGCATACTATCACGGATGTCCGATTTAAACATAAAACCAAACGACTTTGTCGTAATGAGTAAGTTTTTGGAAACTTTGTCTAGTGATTTTGAGCCACTGAAAATGGCTTGGTGTGCAAGAACTGAAGAGCAACAGACACTAGTGGAGTTGAAAAAACGGTTAGTGGCAGAAGAGCAGAGAAGATCGTCAGAATCTTCTAGAGAAACTGAACTATCTGATTTACTAGCTAAAGGTGGTCTGGGAAAAGTTCAGAATGGTGCAGCAAAACTTGACAAGCCTACAAACAAGCAGGGGAAGCAATATAAATGCTTCAGATGTGGAAAAAGGGGCCACATGAAAAGGGATTGTACAGCAAAGAAAAATACTGTGCAGGAGAAAAAGACTAAAGAAGAAGAAGTTTTTATTAGTGAGTGCCTTGTAGCTGATAGTGATGACACATGGGTCATTGACACAGGAGCCACACAACATATGACCAATAGAAGTGACTACTTTCAAAGTTTCACAAAATACAGGTGTCCTTTAGAAGTGAGAGTGGGAAACAGCTCAACAATGAAACCGTATGGTCATGGCAAGATATGTGTAAAAATGCTGGTTCATTGTAGCTGGAAAGACAGTATAATGGAAAATGTACTGTATGTGCCAGGTGCTTCAAGAAATTTATTCTCTGTAAGTCAAGCTCTAGACCATGGGTCAGGATTCAACATGTCCAATGACAAATGTGAATTTGTCAAGCCAAAAGGTGTTGTTGCTGTGGGAATACGACAAGGTAACTTGTTCAGATTGCTATGCAAGGTAATATTGCCTGAGGTAAACAATGCAGCAAACATTGTTACAGTGTCCTCTTCTGAAGCTCAACTGAATGAAGTAAACTCTCTTCAACTCTGGCATGAAAGACTTGGTCATTTAACCAAGCAACATGTGAAAAAGTTTCTTCATTCTCAAGGCATAGAAGTGAATAATGAAAACGAGTTTTGTGAAGCATGAGTGCTTGGTAAGCAGCATAGATTACCATTTAAAAGTTGTCAACAACGTGCTAAGGCTGTTGGTGATCTTATACACACTGATCTCTGTGGGCCTATGGAAGAACAATCAATGGGTGGTTCTAATTATTTTGTATGTTTTACTGATGATTATTCTAAGTATAGGAAAGTGTACTTTATTAAGCATAAATCAGAAGCTGTAACTAAATTTGAAGAATTTTGTGCCTTTTTTCCAAAATCAAACGCAGAAGCCAATCAAGGCGGTTCTCAGTGATGGTGGATTAGAATATGATAACAAAGTTTTCAAAGGTTTGTTGCAGAAAATGGGAGCAGAATTTCGATACAGTACACCCTATACACCTCAACAAAATGGATCTGCTGAACGAAATAATAGGACTCTTGCTGATTTAGCTCGATCAACCATGATTGCAAAAGATTTACCAAAATCATTGTGGGCTGAAATAGTCAATGCTGTAGTACACATTCTGAATCGTACTGGAACATCAGCAGTTGAAGGAAAATCACCTTATGAAGTTTTTTGTGGTAAAACTCCAAGATTTGACCATCTTCGAATCATTGGCACAGACTGTTTTGTTCATACTCCTAAACAGAAGCAGAAAAAATGGGATCCGAGAGGTCGGAAAGGAATCCTCGTTGGATATTGAGATGAAGTTGATGGCTGTCGGGTATGGTTCAAGGGTACAAGAAAGATAGAACGTACCAGAGAGGTAGTATTCTCTCCTGAATCTGCATCAACAAAAGCCATTGTTGAAATTGAGCCAGAACAGCCTAACATTCATGATATTCATCCTGACTGTACTGGAACTGAGTTTGATCCAGATGAAATTCCTGAAGAAATTCAAAATAATCGACAGTTGAGGAATAGAAAAGAATTAAAAGCACCTGAATGTTTTATTGAATGCTGTATTGCAGAACAGCTAGAACCAGAACATTACTATCAAGCACTAAAGTCAGAAAATGCAAGTGATTGGGAAGCTGCAATGGACGAAGAGATAAAATCCTTATCAGAAAATGATACTTGGCATTTAACAGACCTGCCAGAAGGAAGATGAGCTATTGCAAACAGATGGGTATACAAAGTAAAGTATCATGCAAATGATGACATTGATCGCTTCAAAGCTAGGCTGGTGGTTAAAGGCTTTTCTCAAAGAAAAGGAGTGGATTATTCTGAAACATTCAGTCCAGTGGCACGATTTGAAACCCTTCGTGCTTTAATAAGTGTTGCAGCAAATGAAAATTTAGATCTGACACAGTTTGATGTCAAAACTGCGTTTCTGTATGGGACCTTACAGGAAAAAATCTATATGAAACAGCCTGAAGGCTACGATGACAACTCAGGTCGAGTGTGTCGACTAGTCAAAAGTCTATATGGACTGAAACAGTCCCCTAGATGTTAGAACAAGCGGTTTAAAGAATTTCTGGAAAAGTTTGGCCTAAAAGAAAGCAATGCTGATCTGTGTTTGTTTTGTAGTAACGACAAACAACAGAAGTTCTTGCTAGCATTACGTGTTGATGATGGACTTGTTGCCACAACGCCCCAGATTAAGAATCAATTCCTTGAAGAATTGCAGCATGAGTTCAAGTTAACATACAAAGATGCTGAATATTATCTTGGTGTAGAGATAAAAAAGCTGAGAAGTGGTGATATTGTTATCAGTCAACAAAGTTATGCTGATAAAGTTTTGGAAAGATTCAACATGAGTGATGCTAATCCTGTTTCTACTCCCATAGAAAAAGGAAGTCTTTCAGGGGAAGATACTGTAAAAATTATCTCTGAAAACATACCTTACAGACAAGTTGTAGGCAGTTTGATGTACATGGCAATTGCTACACGACCAGATATTGCCTTTGCTGTGTCATATTGCTCTCAATTCTTAGATAAAGCTGAACACAAACATTGGTTAATTGTGAAAAGAATACTAAAGTATATCAAAGGAATGACTAATTTTGAATTAGTGTTCAAGTCTGGTTTTCAACCTGGTGTCTTGGAGGCATATAGTGATGCTGATTATGCCAGTGATACAATAACAAGAAAGTCAGTTTCTGGTATTACATTTAAATACAGTGGAGGAGCCATTGGCTGGGCAAGTCGTCGACAGCAGTGTGTGTCTTTAAGTACTACAGAAGCAGAGTATGTAGCTGCAAGTGAGGCATCCAAGGAACTTGTGTGGTTGAAACGTCTCTTTGATGACATTGCTCCACTGACATCAGTTCCTATTCTGCAAGTTGATAATGCGAGTGCTGTTCGTTTGGCTAAAAACCCAGAGTTCCACCAACGTACCAAACATATTGACATAAGTTATCATTTTGTATGAGAAAAGTGTTTGGTTGGTGACATCAGAATCAACCATATTGATGGTGAATATCAGCTAGCAGACAAAAGCTTTACCTAAAAAACGCTTTGAACTTTCGAGAACCTTTCTTGGCATGGAGAGAGTGACCCAATTGCAAGTTCAAGGGGAAGTGTTAATATTATGAACTTCAATTTTGCTTTCTCTATATATGTATGTATTTGGTTGTTGCTATTGGCAACACTGTTTTTAAGGACTAGGTGTAGTCTCATGCCAAGCTCTTGTAATGGCGGTAGTTAGTAGCAGATCGTTGTTAGCTATGTATGTGTTTTTAGTTAACAGTCTACTGCTCTCCTGTTCAGTCGTAACATTTTTCTAATAAATATTTAAGTTCTAACATTAACTATTTGCAATTCGGTTGCAACTTGTGAAATAAGTTTTCAGAACTGAAATTAATCAAAAACTATTTGTGCTCAACAATGAGCCAAATCAGACTAAATGGACTAGCACTGAGAACAATTTTGCCATGAAAATAATCTTTCATGAGACAATTAGACAATTTTCTGATGTAATAGCTATAAAAAGACAATTTTGAACGTGACTATTACATATTCCGAATTAATATAATCCAGACTTTGCTAATTTATTATCTGACTCTCTGACTGAAATTAAAACTGTTGTTTGTTACCATAAAATTTTGTAATATTTAAACATAAGTTTTTTTCATTTACTTTTTTACTATGCACACATTTTTATTTTGTTATTCAGATGGCTTAATATCATTTGACTACCATCTGTTTGTATTTCATAAATAAACACAATGTTACTATAAAATTTCATTTTGTTAACTTTCCTATTTTCCATATTTACAGTCTTACTAATAATCCAGTTGTAACATTTATACCAGGAATATACAGACCTGAGGAGAAAAAGTGTACTAATAATCGTTGCATAAGGCTGAATGTGTGCAACCTTTACACAGCCTAACTCCCTTGTTTAAACTTGGCGTAAATAATCAAGATGGCCGATATCCGTAACAGCCGGTTGTCTGGAAGATGTCTGAGATTGAATTTTGAGGCTACGCATATTCTGAGCTGCTTTTGCGGAATTATAAACATTGTTCCTTGTTTGCGGGACAAATTTCCATACTTGTACCCATGATTACAGCTTTCTGAAAACAATATAATGAAATACTGAAACTACAATTAGTCTGCAGACGATCCATCGTTGTTTGCCCGCTACACTGATAGATGGCGTTCAGCAGTCCCTTCATAGCCTGAGGCTAGTAACGTCATGAAAAGCGTGACGTATTTGATGACGTTGGACGTACAAACCCGATGTAAACTCGGCAGTTACACACCGATTATTGGTAATGCGGCTTATGCAGAACTTGCACGGTGAACAACCAAACAACCGTTCAACGCAGGTATAAGCAGCTTTTATTAGTAAGGCTATTAAACATTAACTTTTTTTTTCTTAAATTATTTTGTGATTATGCACACATTTGTATTTTGCTGTGCCCCTCGGGGACATTATGGGCTAATACTAATACTAATACTAATACTAATCAGTTAGTTTAATATTATTGGACTAATGTCTGTTTGTACTTAATGAATAAACACATTAAATACTGTATGAGTTTGCTCCCTTATTCTGTTTATTGTTTTGTCATATAGATTAGCCCATAGAGACAATCTGAAAGACAAAAAATGCTAGCCATAGAAAAAGAAGTTAAAATAGCTGGGTTGGTAGCTTTTGCTGGGGAGAGGGGGGCCTCAAAAATATATCCGCCCCGGGCACCCAAGAGGTCTAGTTACACCACTGCTTCTAGGTCATAGCATGTGGGAAGCATGTGCTTGTCAATATAACATCTGCAATCTCCCTACCTGAACCTTTACAAGAACATGATATATTAAGTAAAATTGAAAACACAAAACTACACCTAGGGAGTACAAGACCTTGTCGTGGGTGGTGGAGCTTGAGTATCCCTGAGACCCTGAGAGCTATGCCGGCGGTAGCAAAGCTACTAGTCAGGCCTCCCATGCCGGACAGGTCAAAGGGTAGGGATCAGACAAAGAAGTACTCCAGAAGAGGATCTCAACAGCAGGCATGGTGGAGAAGGGAACCTTCGAAACGGTGTGACTAGTGGTAGAAGATCCTTAAGAGGGGTAGATCAGACTCCTTAGCTGTGGTGGAAGCGACTGATCTAGGGGATGGAAACCCTAAACAAATGACCTGGCCCTCCAGGTTGAGGGAAACCTTGCATTGGGCTAATCACCCATGCAAGGGTAATAATGATTCAGAGGGACAATTGTAGCCTTGGAAGGGTAAGGAATGTATTAAGACGGCCCTGGCAATGGAAAAGGAAAATACGATTTGGGAACTGGAATATTAAGACAATAAATGGGAACGAGGTAGAATTAGTACAAGAAATGAAAGAGCATAAGGTAGAGTTCCTTGGATTAAGTGAAGTGAAGAAGAAGAAGACTGCAGGAGGGATATGTATTGAGGTACTCAGGAGTGGGCATGGATAGTAGAGCAAAGGAAGGAGTTGGTGTGATTACTAGTGAGCAAATGGAAACAAAAGTAAGTGGATGGGACCCAATAAACTCGAGAATAATGGTCATAAATTTAGACCTAGAAATAAAAGTGTCCCTAATACAGACCTATGCTCCGACAGAGAATAATGATATAATAATAATATTAATATATTTATTCACCGTAAATTTCTATACAGAAATATTGGCTTCGTCAGGGAACTAAATCTAAATCTAATAACTAACAATTCTTATAACTAACAATTCTTATAACTAACTGTAACTAATACAAAGTGAAGGTAAGATTAATAAGATTAATTACGATATTAAGGTTACATCATATAACTCAGTAACTAAGGTAAGATGTTACACTTATCTAGTTAATGAGTGCCAGGTCCAGGAATTCATCAACAGTGTACGGCATATGATGCAGGAGCATTTTTTTAACTGCCTTTTTGAATTGACTTGTTTGATAGGTTTTTCTAGATAAAGAAGAATTTTATGTACAGCTGCAGAGTGTTGTTGACAAAGAGACAGTAAAAGGAAGAAAGATAGTGGTAAGTGGTGACTTAATCGCTAGAATAGGTTTAGATAGAAGAATAGCACATTGATGTATGGGCAAGCATGGAGGAGAAAGGAATGTGAATGGGAATGGTAGACGTCTACTTGAATTCTGCATAGAAAATCATTTATTAGTAGTTAATACCTTCTTCCCACACAAAAAATGTCACTTGATCACATTTGAAGCTGAGGGCAGGGAAGTCAAAAGTATAATAGATTACTTCATATACTCTCAGGAAATAAGGAATAGTATAATGCAGCGTTTCTCAACCTATAGTCCTGGTCCGCAGACATAATTAAAAAAATATCATAAGGCAAGTGGAGAGTAAAGAAGTAAAATTGTTTTCACATATTTCGTTATAATGACCTATAATTAATACCCCAAATATTAAGAATATAGGCCTTTTTTTAAAAATGGTATGTAAAATTAGGGGTAAGTAAAATTTTTTAGACATTTTAGAGGTCCTCGGGTTCAAAAAGGTTGAGAAACGCTGGTATAATGGATGTGAAAGTAAATAGGGGAGCAGAGGTATCAACTGATCATAGACAATTAGTGATGGATGCAAGATTTAAGGAGCCAGCAAAAGTTAAAACCAAGAAATTTGAGATAATTAAGATAAAGGAATTTCAGAATGAGGAGAAGAAGAAGGAGTACAAAGGAAAAGTGGAAACAAGAATACGGGAACAGATAACAGGAAATGAAAGCATAAAGGACATGTGGGTTAAACTGAAATCAGTACTATTACAGTCAGCGGAAGAAGTATGTGGGAAAACAATAGTGAATACAAGGAAGAAAAGAACAAGTTGGTGGACGGAGGAAGTGAAAGAGAAAGTTAAAAACAAGGAAATAGCATGGAAAAAGTATATAGGAATAAGGACAGAAGAACATAAAAGAGAGTATATAGAAAAGAGAAACAAAGCAAAAAATTCAGTGAAAGAAGCCAAAGAGAAATCGTGGGAAGAATTTGGAAATATGATAGAAAACAAAGCAAGAGAAGAGAACACAAAACAATTCTGGAAGACAATAAAAAATGTAACAGGTAAATATGGCAAGCAAACGAGAGTGATAAAGGATGATGATAATAAATTAATAGCAGAAAAGAAAGAAGTATTAGAAGTATGGAGGAAATATTATGAGAATAAATTTAAGAAAACAGGTCATTGTTACTTATACAATGATATATATACTGTAAGGGGTCATATTTGGACCATACGAGGAAGTATGGAATGAACTTGTGGAAGGTAAATTAGATGAAATAGATGTGAAAATGGCTGTGGATAAAATTAAAACAGGAAAGGGAGCAGGAAGTGATGGAATAGCACCGGAACTAATTAAATATGGTGGAAGAGAATTGGTAAAACAGTTAACAAAGTTGTTTAAGAAAATATGGGAAGAAAATACTTTACCAGAAGAATGGAAGAAAAATGTGATAATACCCTTACACAAGAAGGGCAGCACTTATGAGTGCAATAACTATAGAACAATATGCTTATCATCAGTAGTACCGGTATATAAAATTTATACCAGGGTGCTAAAAACGAGACTGAGGAGAGTGGTGGAGGAGGATATGGAAGAAGAACAAGCAGCCTTTAGACCAGAGCACCAAACTCAGGATCACATTTATACAATGAGAACAGTAATGGAGAAGAATATTGCAAAAAATCAGGATTTATACCTAGCCTTTTTGGATTTAAAAGCCGCTTTTGACTCTGTTCCTAGACAATATATATGGGATGCATTGGTAGCCAAGAGAGTACCATTAAGACTGATAAATGCTATAAAATGTGTGTAGAAAAATCCAGTCGGAGTAGTACACATTAATGGGGAAACGTCTGGCAAATTTAGGATGGAAAAAGGAATAAAACAAGGAGACAGTATAAGCCCACTACTATTTGTTGTTTTCATGGATGAAATAACTAAAATATGTAAAAGAAGAACAGAAAGGAACAAAATGGGAATGTGGAGAACGAGACCAGTATTCTTACAGACATTGCTGTATGCAGATGATGTTGTATTGATAGCAAATGCACCAAGCAGACTCCAACAGGTCATAATGGAATGGAATGAAGAACTTAAAAGGAAAGGAATGGAAATTAATATAGAGGAAAGCAAGATAATGTGGGTGTCAAAACAAGAGACACAGGATAAAGAATTAAAAATAGAATGTGAAGGGAGAGTACTGGAGAAGGTAGACAATTTTGAGTACTTAGGAACAATAATAAGTAATGACGGGAGAATAGAACAAAAGGTATTGAATAGGGTTAAAAAAGCTACCTCAGCCTATTATGGAATAAAGAACACAATAATAGGAAAAAAGAAATAAACAATAAAACAAATATTTGAATAAAAACACTTTCTTAACGCACTTTATTTTACCTTAGTAAACTTCTGGACGGCCGTTTCGCAGGTGGTGTTCCTGCATCATCAGCAGAGTGCCACTCTGCTGATGATGCAGGAACACCACCTGCGAAACGGCCGTCCAGAAGTTTACTAAGGTAAAATAAAGTGCGTTAAGAAAGTGTTTTTATTCAAATATTTGTACACAACGCTAAAGTCGGACACAAGAATGAATAAAACAAAACTGAAAATATATAAAGCAATCGTAGAGCCAATAACATTATATGGAACAGAAAGTTTGGCATTACAAGATAAATATTTAAGTAAGTTTACAGCAGTGGAAATGAAATGTCTGAGAAGAATAGCGAGGAAAACTAGAAGAGATAGATTACGAAATGAAAGAATTAGGACAGAGATAGGGCAGAAGAAAGCAATGGTTGATATAATAGAGGAGAGACAACTAAAATGGTATGGACATGTAAGAAGGATGGACGAGGAAAGAAAAATGAAACCGGTGTTTGAAATACAAGTGGAAGGAAGGTCTGGCAGAGGGAGACCACGAACGACTTGGGAGGATAGGATAGAGAAAATTGGGCAGAAACATGGAAGGACATTGGTAGAGCTGAAAAGGTTAAGTGGGGATAGATTAGAATGGAGGAAGTGGATTGAATGAGGCTACCCCGACGCCGGAAAAGGCAGTAAAGGGAACTGAAGAAGAAGAAGAAGAAGAAAACACAAGAACACAACTGTAAACACAAAACTGGCAGAAATCTGAAAAAGGCTACAAATGTTGTAACCACGTGCTCAAAAATACAAACAAAGGCAATGTTTGCTACCCACCCCAAGAGCTGAACGAATTTATTGGAAAAGGAATCAACAAACACTGTTTCTAAGATTATAATACCCCTCAAACTTCCTACATCCAAAGTTACATTGATTCCAATATACTGTTATGGTAAATGTACATCCAGCAAAGCAAGATGTTCTTAAGTAATCATTCTAATTCTCTCCTACCTTACTTATGAAATATTATGTACTTAACCATCTGAATTTTATTTACCTTACTTGATGATGCCAGCTTCTAGGCTCCTCCTCCAGTTGGTTTTGTATGATGTTTTCTGCCACTAATATTATATTCTACGCTGGTCTAGAACAATTCACGGAATTCAACCCTCTACTTTTATGTTGGCCAACACAGTGTCCCTCTTCTACTAGGAACCAGATGGAGCAGCTTTACATGCTATTGGTGGGAGTCCATTCTACACCAACCTACCCACACAAGATAATATTTTATAAGAATAATCATTCGAATAATAGTATATTGTGCAATGAGGATATAATGGCATATTAAGACATGAATATGATCCATACAAATGTCTCAATTACTATTATAGCAAGTTGCATACGACTGTTTTTGTTCGACCATAATTAAATGTATAATTTTTTTAGTTTTAGAATATCTTACAATATTGATAAAACAAAGACTCTCTACTTCAGTGACCATTTAGCTTGTTAGTTGCTCTCATCATATCCAATGGATGGCAGGCAACAAAGATATGCAGGGAGCATATGCTTTCAAAGGTGGAATTAACAGGGGGGTATAAGGTGGATTTTTTACATTTTAGCTAACAATAACATGGCGCCGAGACCTGAAGCGGCTTCAACGAGCTCCAGGAAAGAAATAATATTGTGTGATGAAAGGTGTGGAGAATGTCACAAATCAGTGAAGAACGGTGTCCTATGTGATAGTTGCGACAAATACATACATTTTCGATGTGGTAGAGCTGATGCAAGAACAGTAAAAAGTGAACCATGGTCCTGCCCCACATGTATAAGCAAAGGTAGAAACAATGGCGTGGGAATGTCACGGACCGGAGTTATTGACCGGAGTTTCGAAGAAATGCGGGAAATGAAGGAAGCAAACAAATCACTACTAGAAATTATTCACATATTACAGAATGACCTTAACGACCTCAAATCTGAAAATGACGAGCTAAAAGATAGAGTACAGAAACTTGAGTCAAAATCAACGTGGACGCAGGTGAGAGGGAAACTTAACACCCGCACCAGTACAGCAATCAATACAAGGATATATCCCTTCAATTCAAAGAATAAGTTCACCATCTTAAGCAGCGATGAAGAGGACCAACCCAACTCAGAATCGAGTGTAGAAATTCAAACCACTACCAGAACGGACCCAGATAAGGTTAGGATTGCCAAACAAAGGCCTAAACACAAGGTACTAGTGCTAGGGGATAGCCATGCTAGGGGAATAAGTGAGGAAATAAAAGCAAATCTGAACAAATCTTTCGATGTGACAGGCTTTGTAAAACCAGGTGCAAGAGCAGAGGCAGTAGTCCAAACTGCACCAAAAACGATAACAAATCTGAAATTTACTGATGTGACCGTAGTGTGTGCAGGTGCCAATGATATAAATCATAACAAATCTAGCGATGGCCTCAGCAACCTCAAAATGTTTGTTAGCAGGCATGTTAACACGAATGTCTTAGTAGTCAGTGCACCAAAGCGACATGATCTTCCTGAATCCTCTGTTATTAATAAAGAGATTACAGTATTCAATAGGAAACTCAACAAAATTATGAAATCCCAGGGACACGTGAAAGTTATCAATGTGAACCTGAATAGACAAAGTTATACTCGACATGGACTTCACTTAAATAGGAGGGGCAAGGAAGTCATTGGGAAGGAAATAGCGGAGAAAATTAGTGAAATTCTGTGTGGTACAGTAAGCACAAGTAGGGTAGCACTGAAATGGATGTCCGAAGATGTGAACAATCTACAAGAAGCAAGTGTGCAATACGACAAAGATAAGGAAAGCAATATGGTATCTGGAACTCAGGTAACTGAAAACAGGGTACCAGCTCAGAGAACCCCATCACAGGAAACTGAAAAGACGCCACCAATGGAAGAAACACTACAAGACAGCAGTTGTAATCATGAAAATAAGGAGCTTGAATCGCAGTCATCTGGTAGAACTGCAAAAAGGGCAAGAAGACCCCCAGCAAAATTAGTTGTAGATTTTTTGTAAATAATTCTTCAATGTGCAATACAATAGTGGACACAGATAATAGCAACAGCAGTGCAGTCAACACCAATGTGAACAAGAGGGGAAAGTTAAACAAAATAAACATTACTAAACCTATTAGAGTAGCAACTTGGAATGCTCGGGACAAAATTTGCTCTTCATATTTATTTATTTATTTATTTATTTATTGTTAATTTACACTGCAATTGGGCATTTGCCCGGTGGCAGTGGTTGTCAAATACATATTAAAACTATTTCAGATACCCATACTAATAACAAAGCCTCACCTAACAGACAGGCAAGGAAATTTCACTAAAAGTTAAAGACAAGTTAAAGAAATAGATATGAGATAAAATACATGTCAAGTTAGATAAAATGCATGTAACTAAAATTATTACATATCAATATAAATAAGTACAAATAAGTACAAGCCAAGTATTTAAAGAAATTAAATAATACATGCACATCATAAAGACAAGAATTAAACACATTTTATCTTTCTTTTAAAGGACCCTAAGGAGGGACAGGTCATGAAAACCTCTGCAGGGAGTTTGTTCCAATCGTTTATTGTTCTATTTAGGAAGGAAAATTTGCCTACATCAGTTCTTTGTCGAATAGTCTTAATCTTGTACTCATGATCGTTTCTTCCATAGTAAGTTGGCTTTTCTAAACGTGCTGAAATATCACTCCATGCTTTTTGTCCGTTATATGCCCTGTATAGTGAACATAACCTGGCTTGCTTGCGCCTAGTTTCTAATTTTTCCCATCCTAGTTCAGTAACAAGTTCTTCACCATGGTCTCATTTTCCTGTGACAAATTTAGCTGCCCTGCGCTGAAGTCTTTCGAGCGAATTGATTTGTTGGGTTCTGTAAGGATCTCAACAACCTGCACCATATTCCATTAATGGACGTACTAGTGTCATGTAAGCAACTTGTTTGGTCTTTGGGTTTGCCTTTTTTAAGTTTCTCATCACAAAATGTAACGCCCTCCACGCTTTACCCGATACCTGGTCAATTTGGCTATCCCATGTCAAATTTGAATTAAGATATACCCCTAGATATTTACAACATTCTTCTTGTGGGACCGTTGCGTCACCTATTTTGTAGTTTAACCGGATTTCTTGTTTCCTTCTGCAGAATGCTATTGACTTACTTTTGGTGTCATTTATTTTCATACCGTTTAATGTAGCCCAACTAACAATTATATCGAGATCACTTTGGATTATTTCAGTATCTCTAATATCACGAATTATTTTATAAATAATGCAGTCATCAGCAAATAATCTCACTTTAGATTTAATGTTTTTGCAGAGATCATTAATATATATGAGAAAAAGTAGTGGGCCAAGAACGCTTCCTTGCGGTACTCCCGATTTGACAGGTTCGGCTCTAGAAGTTTCTTTACCTACCCTTACTTTCTGTGTCCTCCCCTCTAAGAATGCCTTTATCCAGAGTACCACCCTATGGTCAATTCCTAGTCTGATTATTTTATCTAAAAGTTTTCCATGCGGCACTAAGTCAAAAGCCTTTGAAAAGTCAATAACAGTTGCATCTATTCTTCCTCCTTTATCAACTACTTCAGCTATATCTTGGAATAGTGAGATCATTTGACTATCACATGAAAATCCTTCCCTAAAGCCATGTTGGCCCTCATAAAACCAGTCGCTTGTTGTTAAAAAGTCCCGAATATATTTTGCAATTATATGTTCCATCACTTTACAGACAACAGATGTTAGGCTAATTGGCCTATAGTTTTCTACTTTCGTTTTATCGCCATTCTTATATATTGGTACTACAATAGCCGATTTCCAATCATGCGGGAGTGTTGCATTATTTATCGATATACTGATCAGACGCATTATGTATGGAATCATGGCTTCTCCTCCCAGTTTTAATATTTCCGTAGGAATTTCGTCCGGTCCCCGTGATTTATGGTTTTTTAATTTAGATATTCTTTCCCTAACCATTTTTAAGGTTACTTTAAAGCTTGAAACCGAATGTGCATCCTGCACACTGTCACATTTCTCACCATCGGGGTTAAAAACTGAGATGAAGTATGAGTTAAGAAAATCTGCTTTTTCTTTATCATCAACTATTTGTATATCCCTATCTTGCAGAACTGCAATGAGTTCTTTGTCGCCCCTTCTTCTGCGTACGTATGAATAAAATTTTCTCCAATTATTATTATCCCCTTCGTGTAAGATATTTCCCAGAAAGTTTCCCTGCGCTTCTTTCTTTTCTTTTTCTAACATCTTTGAAATGTCTTTAAACGATTTTAAGTGTTCTGGACTTTTATTTCGATTATTGTATGCTAATCTAGCTTTTTTCTTTAAGTTACGTATTCCCCTAGTATAAAATTCAGGGTCCGGGTTTTTCTTTATTTGTTTGTGAGGTACATGTTTATTTAGCGCTTCTAGAACAATGACCTTAAAGTTTTCCCAGGTTTCCTCCATGTTAGCTCCTTCAGATATGAATTTACCATATTTCTCGCGTAAAAAATTCTGTAGCCCTTTAATGTCTGCTTTGCTAAAATCCCTTGAAACTATTGTATTGAGTCTTGGACCTCGAGGTATATCCCATCCGATTTTCAGTAGGACGCTATTATGATCGCTAATACCTGGTAATGTTTCACAACAAATTATTTCTATCAGCGACCTGACTAGAAAAATATCCAATATAGTTGTTTCCCGCGTTGGTTGACTCACAACTTGCAGAAAGTTATTTTCCCAGACCAGATTGTTTACAAATACCTGCTTAGGTGACCGGGTGTTTGACTCACCCTTCCAATTTACCGTAGGCAGATTTAGATCTCCGGCTATTAATATCTTCCTGTCAATCGTGACTGTGCTCATATACTCCGTTAGTGAGTGCAATGTCAAATTATCTATTTCGTTTGGGGGTCTATAACAAGCAATTATTTCAAGATTATCGAGGTTGTTTGTAATTTGCACTGCTAACATTTCAACCTCATTGTGGATCCATAACAGACTACTATTTATTTCATTCTTTGTACATATGAACACCCCTCCACCCCTCTCATTTCTGTCCCTCCTGAAGACTCTATAGTCGTTTCTAAATAATTCCGCGTCTTTTATCTCTTCTCGTAGCCATGATTCTGTACCTATTATTAAATCAGGGTTATAGATGTCCACTAAGTTCCAAAATTCGATTACTTTGTTTACTAAACTGCGACAATTAACCTGCAGCAAATTCATATGACCTGTCCTTACCTGTACACAATCTATGTTTTGCTGTCATTCCGGGCTCCTACCACTCAATACCACCCTCTTGAAAAGTGCTCCCAGGGATGCCGCCCCTCGCCTATTAAGGTGGATGACATTAATGACATTAATTTAAAAATAATGTACCTGAACATCCAAGGTTTAAAAGATAAGGAACTAGATTTGAGTCATTTTGCTTCTGAAAATAACTGTTATGTAATCTGTCTGAGTGAGCATTGGTATAACGAACTTGCATTATCCTGTGCCTATATAGAATATTATAGTCTGCTCAATAGCTACTGTAGGAAGCAACATATCAGAGGGGGAGTTGCAATTTATGTTAGTGGTTCATCGAACCTATTAGGCCTACATACTAGATTAGATTTAAATTTTTTATGTATAGAGCAACATTTTGAAGCAACAGGCATAGTTTTTAATAACACTAAAGTAATAGTAGTGTCTCTATATAGATCTCCTATGGGTAATTGTAATATATTCTTAGAAAAGCTAGAGGACCTACTAAATTTTCTTAGTAATCCTATATATAAAAAATACAAATTATTGATTGGTGGTGATATAAATTCTGAATTTGATGTGACAACAGATAAGAATAGTGTTAAGGAACTCATTAATATATTAAGACAGTATAATATGAAATACACCAATTCTATACCTACCAGGGGCTTAGCATGCTTAGACAATATCTTCATAAATTTCTATTCTGAACATGTTACCACCTTTGTAAAAGATTATACTTTATCAGACCATAAGTCAATTTTCTTAAGCTTCAGCATACATTCAATGAGCAAATTGAATATCAATAGTAAAAATGACTCAAAGATAGTGATTACTAGACCATTGAACAAAGTTAAAATATCCAATCTGAAAGAATCCTTAGCCTCCTTTGAATGGCATATTCATCTCTATAGACCTGCTCACTTAGGTAGCCTGAGCTCTGCAACTACATTTAATAGATTTTTAAATACTTTTATGCATCTCTTTGATTATTGCGTTCCAATAAGAAAATGTAAAGTTAATTGTACTAGGTTTAAAAGAATGGGCAAAAAATCAAATAATCAATGGTACACTCCACAGCTGGCAATTATGAGAAAGAATGTTTTGTCATTGTTGAGTGTACACAAGAGTCTCGGGACTGATACTTCTAAACTGGCCTTTGTTAATATTAGGAATAAGTATAAAGCGACAATCCAGGAAGCCAAAAAGTTTTATAATTCAAAAATCATCAAAACATCAAGCAATAGTTGTAAAGCAGCATGGGATATTATAAACAAACTTTCCAAACCCAAGGTAACAGGTAATTTGACAGTTAGTCCGGATGATTTTAATGACTATTTCTTAAACTCTGTTATTGGAATCAGTAACTCTATTGTTAGACCATCAATCAATGCTACTGATTTACTTAATGAATTCCAAGCGGTGCCTGTCATTCACCCACAACAAAGTTTTAGATTTACTGAAGTAACTCCAGACATAATTATAAACATAGTAAAAAAATTTAAGGCATCTGACTGTGTTGATATATATGACATATCCTGTAACCTGGTTAAAGAGCTAATTCATAGCATTGTCCACCCTTTGACCTATTGTATAAATAAATGTATAATTGAAGGATTCTTTCCCCAGGAGCTTAAAATATCTAGGGTTGCTCCGGTTTACAAAAAAGGCGATAAAGATTCCGCTTCAAGTTACAGACCGATTTCTATTATCCCAGTTTTTGCCAAGATCTTTGAATATGTCATTTACTATCAGTTATCAAGGTATTTTGATAACAACAATGTGTTAAGTAAATATCAATATGGCTTCAGGAAAAGCAGATCGACCATTGATGCCATTGATGATCTAGTAAGATGTATTTATAAAGTCTTTGAAGACAAAGGTATTGCTCAGGCCACATTCTGTGACCTAAGCAAGGCCTTTGACTGTGTGGATCATGATGTATTATTAAGTAAATTGGATTACTATGGCATAAGAAATAATAGTTTAAATTTATTGAGGTCATACCTATTGAATCGTCAGCAAATTGTTACAGTAAATAAAATTAAATTTAAAGTTGCTATAGTTAAAAAAGGAGTTCCCCAAGGTTCTGTCCTGGGACCGTTTTTATTTATTATTATGATTAATGACCTTCCAGCAGCTGTCGATACTCATTTTGTGTTATATGCTGATGACACAACTTTTATAAATGTTAGTAATGACCTTAGTACTCTCAAAGCTCTCACTGACAATACAATGATAGAAACTACCAACTGGTTCAGGGCAAATGGTTTCCTACTTAATGAAGATAAAACTCAAGATGTATATTTTAATCTTAGTAACATGAACACACTGGCCTCAAATAACCCTTCTAGTGTTAAATTTCTTGGTATCTATGTCGACAATAAGTTAACATGGGAACAGCATATAACATATATTAGCGGTAAACTTTCAAGAGTTATTTATTTGTTACGACACCTTAAATACTACGTTCCAGATAATCACATTAGATCTTCATACTTCGCATTTTTTCATAGTGTTATTGCATATGGAATAATACTCTGGGGAAACTCCTGTCATGTAAATAGAATTCTGTTACTACAGAAAAAAGCTATTAGAATTATCACTAATAGCTCACACAGGGAACACTGCAAACCTTTATTTCTACAACACAAAATATTAACAGTGATAAATCTATATATATTTACTGTTTTAATTTACATAAAGAATAGACAGTCAGAGTTGCAGTATAGAAATAATATTCACTCCCACGATACTAGATCCAGTTGTCATATATACATTCCGTTCCAACGATTATCCAAATCTCTGAATAGTCATGAAATCATAGGACATAAACTGTTTAATAAACTATCTGTATCTACTCAACATACTCATAATATTGTATTTAGAAAAAGATTACATAATTGGTTAGTTTGTAACCCTTTTTATACCTTGGATGAATACTTCAATTGTAATAGTGTAATTTAGCTTAAAATATGTGTTATTTGTAACTTAGAACTTAGTAATTTAGCTGTAGTTTAATATTAATTCTATTTTTAGAACTTTGTCTATTGCTGTAATGGCCTAACGACAATTAAATTATTATTATTATTATTATTATTATAACTTTACTTTTGTGAACAAAAGTACCTTAATGAATGCTTTTAAGATACTGTTATTCACACATGTAATAATCATATTACAGTACCATTGAACGAAAAGCAATATTTTATTTAAGTTAGATCTTCAGAAAATTAAGTATTTCCCTAGTAGTACAGATCGTTGGGCCAATGTTGGGAAATGATCGCCATGTTTCATTGGTCAACGGTCAGGAATGTTCGTCGGGGTTCCGTTGCCAAGGAGCGTTTTATCCAACCAATTGCCAACTGTAGCCAACCAATATACAACAAAATCCCAACAGTTGGGAGACATCTATTAGGTAATGGTGGAACTGCTAGCAGCGCAGAGACATCTGGCGGAAATACTAGAAGCACAGAAAATGTAATTTTTTATTTTCCCTTTCATCCCTTTTCTCCTCTCTTCCCTATTACCTCCCTTCTCTCCTTCACCCTACCTACCTATTCCTATCGTATAAAATTCGCACCTATGAGGATTCGATCCCGGGACCGCTAGTGTTATAGTCTATCGATTTAACCACTACGCCATTAGTGATCGTTGCAATAAAAATCGAGAATTCTTCTAGCCTATTTACTACAGAGATGTGTAATACATGATAAATAGTAAGAAGGATATACATCTCGTATATGATATATTATATATATATCATATATGATATATCATATATGATATATCATATATGTGAATATATGATAACATTATTTTCAGAGAACAAATAAAGGGCCCTAATATTAATAGCAGTAAAAACACCATTCGGATTCTTCAACATATCAAGATGGCGATTGGCGAATAACCGTTTTATCTTCATCGTCTACAAGATGACCTAAACTACGCCGGAAATTGCCGAAGACTGGCAGGAAGAGGTGGAGAAGTAAATTTTTAGCATGTAACGCGCACAAAGAGCTCGAATAATTAATGAATTAACACTGTTTTATTTTATAAGAAATGAAAATTTAATGCTTATAATGTTATTTCAACACTTTTTAATTTTAACATAAATGCGATTATATTCCAACGAAATGTATTGCTGGGCCAACAATCCTGTTGGTTGGTAACGCCAACGGAGGCTTAGCCAACGAATAAATCCGTTGGTAAAACCGAGGAAATTACAACCAACCTTTTCCCAACATATCCCTTCCATGCCAACCAAATCCCTCCGTTGGGCCAACGAAGTGTGCTACTAGGGTTAGTGGCTCATCATCTTTATCAGAAGAGTGTAACTACAATACAGAAAATACTGTATTTATAAATTATTTGAACTAAAAAAAAGAGTACCGTACCAAAAGTGATCAAGAAGAGTAAGAAGATAAGGACAAGGATAAGGATACGTTAACACTACCAGCATGATTTTGCGGCAAAACATTTAATAAGTGATTTTAACTAAGTAAGGTCTCCTGATTTCAGAAACATCACTATTTCTTTTGGGGGGTGCGCCGTAGCGTAGTGATTGAGGCGCTGTGCTACAAACCATTGCAGGTTGCGGGTTTGATTCCCGAAGAGGTCGTTGGAGTTTTTTCAATTGGCCTAATACTTCTGGTGGCACTATGGCCCTGGGGTCGACTCAGCCTCTTACAGATATGAGTACCAGGAGCAACCCGGGGGGTAAAGGCAGCTGGTGCATAAGGCTGACAACTTACCACCTTCACGTGCCGAATAAACTCCTGGGAGCCTCAAACTCCTGGAACCTTCTGGGCCTCCATGGCCTGTATAGGGATCACTTTACCTTTACTATTTCTTTTGTATCACATCTAGTTTTCGTGTTTGCTATCTGAAAATGTGTCATGGCAGACACAACTTTAAGGTCTCTGTAGACCTTCTTGGAGGCTTATAGCAGCTAAATGGTAAGTCGTATCAAAAAACCTATTGCAGCAAGAGTAATGGATTTTGATAGATCTACAAGTTTGATCCTATGACTTTTTGTCATATCTCCATCGGTTATCCCTTAGATTGAGTTAGATTTTTTTTATTTCAAGTAAATTTATATATTTTCCTCACATTATGTAATATTTGCAGTATAAGGCAGATAAAATCGTAAAATTTGGCAGGAATATTGGCACATACAACAGCCATAAGCATGCACAATTTGATATTTCTAGCTGCCCCATAAGTATTGAAAATCTTGCTGGATAGCCGTGATGTCATTCAAATCTACACCAGTCTAATCTTCCACTTATTAAGTAAACATTGTTTTTTATTCACTTTCAAATGAGCTAGATACTTGAAATTTGGGAAGTTTATAGATTTTAGCCTACAACCAATGAGAAAATTCTAAAAAGTTCAAATTTTTTATTTTTCCCTCCAAAATAAACTATGAATCTTTTCACTGAGTATTTTTAAGGCTTCAGATATTTTGACAAAAATAAAGGAATAGACCTATTGTTGATGTGAGGAATTTGCTGTAAATTCAATCCTTCACATATGCTTATCAAAGTTTCTCAAGAAACCATCTAAAACTCAATAGTTTCTTCAATATGGCCCATTAACTCCATCTGGCACTTTGTTATATTAGTTTACCTAATTTCATTTGGTCTGCGCTTACAAAAATGTAGTGGAATACATGTCTTGGATTGTTTAAAAATATTTTCTTTTTCTCTATAAATATCACGAAACTATCCTAATTTTTCAGTACTTTTTATCCTACAGGCTAGTCTATGCAATAACTTATATCTCTCATTTGATATATCTATTGCAAGAAAATGTGATGTGATACGTAGTATCGGTCAATGGATTCGTGTTCAGCGACCCAAAATTAGACACCACTTTCAGAAAAAAAAAAGTTTCAAAATGCTGGGTAGTGTAATCAGTTTCTGTAAGCATTACAAGTGACTCCTTATGAAAAACAAAAGGAAACATGGGACAATACAATATTGGGAAAATATGGTGGATATATTCATTCTTAAGCCACAGATTATTGTCTCTGCTGGACATTTAATGAGAACATTATAAGAAAAAAATTCCTCCGACACTGGGACAAATAGTCATAGGAGAGGGAACTATCTGGCGCTGTGAATCGAACTCCAGCTAGCTCAGTTGGTAGAAAGGCAGCATGGATAGCTGTAGGTCCTGGCTTCAAGTCCCAGTGTTGGAGGAATTTCTCTCCTTTAATATTCTCAAAGCAAGGTGGTTGAATACATTATGAATATCATGACACAGCATCAGTAGATTAGCATCTAAGACTGTCCTTTTATTTGAAAACATGAAATTTTCCTTAACAATTCAAGACTGTTAACACATTAGTAAATAGAAGAAACTGCCTATTTGCCAAGAATTCACTACAATGATCACAGGACATGGCAACCTTAGATCATATCGCCACAGATTTGCTTTACTGGATAGCCCAATATGCAAGTGCCAAGAAGAGGATCAAACGGTAGATCACATAATATTTCGATGAAAAATTGTAAACCAACAAAGAAATGACATGATCAGGAAAATACAAAGTAGAGGATGCGCGTGGCCTGTAACCAAAGAGGAACTTACGAAAACTCATTTAAAAAACTTTGTTAATTTCGTGAAATCCATCAACTTCACAGATATAGGGAAACTAAAGCATAAATTCAAATTACCTTACTAAATAACCTTAGATGTTGTATTAGAATTAAGTAGTGCACATGTTTAGAACATTCTCACTGAACATATTATAATGTATATTTGCAAATTGTGTGTATTGAAGTTAAAGGCATGTAGTATTCTTTAGGAATGGAGCATGCCAGTAATAATTAAATAAACTAAAAAAATAATAATAAATAAAACATAAAAATAAAAATAAAAAGAAACTATCTTGAAGAAATATCCATTCACCTTGCCCTAGTAGAAATAAAATATTAAACATTTATTATTACATAAGTGAAATTGTGCATAATGTTACGTATTACACATAGAAAACATACGTTGTATGGTTATTTGCACATTTACAAATTGATATGTTTATATACAACATTAAAAAAGAAAACACCTCTGAAGAGGACAGCCATCACTGCCACATGAGAGTAATTTCTTTAAATTCGATACATAATTTTTACCTTCTTATTTCTATGACTACCTTAAATACAAATTAATTTTTTAACAGATGATTTGATCTTCTTCAAAGTAATTATTTTCAACAATGGTATGCATGTCATAAAAAATAATTTTTGAAGGCGAGTATAATCTATTAAATAAAAATGAATGTATGTGTGTGTGTCTGTCCTTTATGCATTACTACACCATTCATCCGATCACCATGAAACATTCGGAAGTTGTTGAGTGCATTCCCGGGAAGGTTTCTGGCATACTACATTTTTAATGTTTGCTATCGTTCGTGAGTTATGAGTGAAAAACGGGCAGACAACGTGTATTTTTTGCGTTTTCGAAGCATCAGTTTTCAGTAATACATTTCAATGTCAAATCAATTACAGTAGGCTTTGGCTATTTTTGTCATACCTTGGAAATAAAACCATCGCGATCGCTTGAATGTTGTAGCTCACGCTGGTCGATTCATTTGTTTATAATGTCAAGGCACGCAGACATATGAAATTTTCAACCTACACCAAAGAGGATTATTATTATTATTATTATTACTATTATTATTATTATAAGAGGGATAATCAATATAGGCCTAAATATGGTCAAACTTGTTCGATTTGGACGAAACTCACTACACAGGGGTTTTCTGGGCCAAGGACCTCGAATCTGAGGTCGCTTTTACCAGCCGACGCTATCTAATCGTGGTATGTAATTCACGTGATTTAGGTGTTAATAAATATAAAGATTTAACTATTATGCTCTTAATTTTTAATTTTTTAAATAATTATCGTGGGCGATCGCTTGATTTTGTAAGTCCATCCTTGACGATTCATTTGTTTAGAATATCAAGGCCCGCAGACATATGAAATTTTCAACCTACACGGAAGAGGGATAGTCAATATAGGCCTAAATATGGTCAAACATTGTTCGACTTGGACGAAACTCACTATGCAGGGGTTTTCTGGGCCAGAGAACTCTAATCTGAGGTCGCTTTTACCAGGCGAGGCTATCTCATCGTGGTATCTAGTCCACGTGATTTAGGTGTTAATAAATATAATGATTTAACTATTATGCTCTTAATTTTAAATTTTTGAAATAATTATCGCGTGCAAAGCCGCAGGCACACGCTAGTATTAAAATATAATGAGAACCCTGTAACATATGATCCACTTTCCCACAAACATATACAATTATAATATGTCACCAGCCACCTTTTAAATATTTGTATCCATATCATCTGCTTTAGTCAGTGGCGTAGCAAGCTTAGGTGGTACCCGGGGAGGAAAATTTCTTGTCACCCCCCATTTAAATTATGAAAAGATGGAACAGTTCCAAGTGTTATTTTTTTGGATAGTCAAAGGTAATCGCGTAAGAGTTTAAGAGTTTAAGAGTTTATCGATAGATGCAGCTGCAACGACTTTATCTGATGTAACTCGTAAACTCAACTGATTATACAAAGTTAGTAATAATTACTTTGTTATATAAAAACAAAACTAAGCTCCGAAATCATGGCATACCATGAACCAACCATCCATAAAGCGATTCGAGTTATTATGTTGTCACCAAGTTGTAACCAGTGCTACCAATGGTGCATATAAGACATGGTTAACCTAATTCAGCCAATTTTTTTAGGATTAAGGAACGACATACATATCAAGCACATTATGCTGTACATTGTACGTTGTACTGTTAAACGACAATAAATGCTATTATTATTATTATTATTATTATTATTATTATTATTATTATTATTATTCTAAAGTACGGTATAAACAGACAGATATACACTGTCTTCATGAGCGACAGATCACGAATTGTTGGTGTTACCATTAATAAAGCAAACATCTAGGCCAAAATACACTCCCGAAATTGTGCAAAGTTTTATTTTTGGAGTGTTTTTTTAATATTTTTATATTTTGTTTTCGAAGCAAAATCTCGAATTTTGGACAGATGAATTTTGATAAAAGGACAAAATTTTGTATTTATGTCAGGTATCTTTCAAGATGTGAACCGAAGATTGGAGACAAGTTTTCCTTATTCTTACATAAAGAAAGTTTTCTCGAAAACGGCTCTAACGATTTTCTTTAAATTTTGCATGTGGGTTGCTTATACTAAGAGCTAAAACTTTTATTTAAAATACTTTTTCGAACTAATTCTCTGAAGGGTAGTAATAAGCCACCCACTCTGAATACGCACTCTTTGCAATACGGCCTCTTGCAACGGAAAATCGTACAAAAACAAAATTTTGTATTTGGGTTAGGTACCTTTTGGGGATGTGACACGAAGATTGGCGACGACTTTCTCTTGTTTTTAAGGGTAGGTTAACTTTTATCTGGGCAGAGGAAGTTATGTGAATTATACATCAGATTTTTTCATAAACAAGTAATGAAACTATTTTACGGAACTGTATTATTAATAATAACCTATTCTTAAATATGTGCACATACCAGTTCAAAATCTAGATTGCCGGAGACTTCGGAGTCAACTCATGAAAGTCATGACTGCCGCAGTGGGTAGAATTGGTTACGGCTTGAGTGATATAAAATATCACTGATTGTTGAAGTCTCGTTTATAATAAAGTAGAAAGTGCACCCGAATGGGCATTGAGGGGATAGTTTAGCACTCTTTGCTGTATCCGATTAATGTTTTCATTCTTTTCTTGCAGTTGAAGTCTCGTTTAAATTAATAAAACCGCAGAGACAAGCATCGGCAGAAATAAACACCCCTCCCCCTAACCATAATATTATTGTTCGTAAAACACAGTGGCCAGTTCAGCCTGTTTTTGTTACCTTTGTTGACTGCATTTAAAACTAAAAGAAGTTTCAACACGCATGTTGACTTGTAGAAAGTTGTTAAGCTTATTTAATTGTTTTAAATAATATTATTTTCTTTAAACTCCCTTGAGCGATTTTTTACTTACAAAAACACATTATTATTTTGTCACCCGGGGCGGCCCGCACCCCCTTCCTACGCCACTGGCTTTAGTTCAGTGCTTTTGGTTTCCTTAAATCAGTGTAGAGTGCAGCCATAAGCAGAATCAACTTAGAGCAACAAGGGCAAGCCTAAATAGTAGTGGCTTGCTCCCTTCATCTCTTTTAAGTCTAAGCGCCGAATGAATATATGTGGCAAAGGTGTGATAGGCTGAACAGCTATTGGTTGTTGCTGTCCTAAGAGAATATTATTCCGGATTCAAAATTAAAATGCTCTAAATTTGACAATGTGAATGTAATAATAAGAGAAAATTAAGGGAACCGGAAAAGTTTGGATAAGCTCTGCCCTACAGCCTTAATGAATGCTTATCCCCTGCATAGCAACCAAATGTAAAACTTGCAAAAATTTCAAATTGTGCTGTTCAATTAATGAAGATCATGTAAGCATGAATTTTATACCATTCTAAACGAAATCATAAAATGTTTTTGGAAAGAGATAACATGAAACTGATATGCAGTTTTGTTTATACTATACCTCAAAGCTTGAAAAAAAAAACTTCTAACAAATCGCAGTCAAACATAAAATTATTTTCTGGAAGTTTAGTTATTTTCTTGACTCACCATCTAAAAGTCACCTGCTCCATATGTCTTCTATGATTTACTTACTCAATTGCAATAGACAATTCCTAAGCAAGCAAAAAGAATATTATCTATTTTATGGAACCCGAAGGTTCCGCGCTTACCTGTTCTGTGCTAATTCTATCCAATCATCCCATGCAAATCCTACTTCCCTTAAATCTACCCTAATATTGTCCTCCCACCTACGTCTAGGTCTTCCACGTGGTCTTTTCCCTTTGGGTCTCCTAGTCAATACTTTTGAGATATGTCATTCCTCCCCCATGCCACAATATGTCCAGCCCATTTCATCCTCCGTGATCTAGTTCCCCTTACTATATCCGGTGAAGAGTACAGGTAATGAAGCTTGTCCTTATGCAGTTTTCTTCAGTCCCCATTTTCATCTCTCTTAGACCAAAATATTTTCCTAAGCATTCTGTTTTCGAACACTCTGAGATTATTTTCTTCCCAAGCGGCCATGTCTCACATCTATAGAATACAACTGGCAGGATAAGAGTCTAATAAATCTTTATTTTTAGATTTCTGGACAGAAGACAAGAAGATAAGAGTTTCTGAACAGCATAAAAACAAGCATTTCCTGATTTTAGTCGAGACTTAACTTCTGCCTTACTATTATTTGTGTCTGCAATTATTGCTCTCAAATATTTGAACTTTTCCATTTGTTCAAATGTTTTACCGGCTATTCCAATATTTTGTGGAGCATTATTTTGACTGCTATAGGTTGCATTTAGATACATTTTAATCAGCCTAACTAACTTCCTTGGTATTCCAAACTTAATGAGGATATTGTACAATTTGTCTCGCCTAACTGAATCATATGCTTTTCAAAATCTATATATAGCTGGTGACTAGACTTATTATGTTCCCACTTTTTCTCCAAGATTTGGCAAATACAAAATATATTATAAATGGTTTATTTATTTCACCTAAATCCACATTGGTGATCTCCAATGATTTTGTCCGCATATGGGGTTAACCTTGACAGCAGTAAATGAGATAGAATTTTGTAAGATGTTGATAAGAGAGAAATTCCTCGATAGTTATTACATTCAGCCCTATCTCCCTTTTTATGGATTGGTATAATAATAGATTCTTTCCATTCCTTTGGCAATTTCTCTTGTCCCCAAATCATAAGAATGAGTTTATGGATCTCTGCGTTTAATCTATCCCCGGGTGAATGCCTGGAGATATGTGAGTTTTTAAGTTTTTAGTTTACCTATAGCTGTTTCTATTTCTGTTAGAGTTGGTTCAGCAACCATCGGCTCTGCTGTGAATATTTCACTTTCTACCCATATCCCATGTATATTTAATAATTGATTAAAGAAATTTTTCCACCTATTCAAAATATTATTCAAAGCCACGAGTATAGTGCCATCATTGTCCTTAATTATGATGTTTATTCTAGGCTGAAAACATTTCTTGTACTAGTTCATTCCTTTGTAGAGATCCCTAACATTTTTGTCTTTACTATTTTCCTCTAATTTATTTACATTGTCTTTGGGATAGTTTCTTTTCTTTATCTAATGGTTCTACAGGTTTCTCGTTTAGCATTGTTGAGATTTTAGACAGCAGTGTCATTCGGATTCTGCTTGCTTTCTTGCATTTACTAATTTTATGGTTTGTAAGTTATAAAACCCTAGTTGTTGCTTTTTATTATTCATATTTGATTATTCTGATTGTGTCCAGTCTTCTGGGATGCAGTCCTTAAGCAGTTTATATGCATTTCATGTAGCCTTTTGACTCAACTTCCTTTCTTCTTCACTTACAACTGTTTTATTCATTCAGACATAGTTTGTCTTTGTGCTGGGCTATATATCATTAAACAACTCAAGCATCATCATCATACATACAATTCTTCTTGTGGAAAGGGATTCTACAAGTGCTAAGCTTCATACTTATATACATTTCTTCACGTAATGAACTATTTGTGAAACAAGAAGTGTATTTAACTTTCATGCAATTTCTACATGCTTTCAAACATGGCTTTGTATTGTGGTTAGGTAATATCATTAAATAGCCTATGCATCATACTATACATACAATTTATCGTTGTGGAAATAATTCTACAATTACTACGCCTCACAATAACATATATATTTCTTCGCAAAAATGCAAGTTGTGATGCAAGACTTTGAGCTTCCTGTTCGTTTATTCTTAAACCTTCTGGTTTTATCATTGACATTAAACTATACTTTATACAGATGCTCTATAAGGCGTCTTTTGACTATTGTGATGTGCTTATATCCTAGTCAATCACATACAATTCTTCGCTTTATCATGACAATACACAACTTCTCATCTTTATGTGCAAGTTTGAAAGCACGTTGTTATTCTACTCACATATAAACAATAGTAAAAATCCACATTGTAATTTTAAATACAACATTTTAGTGAACCTAAGTATGTTACACAAAAGAGTTGTACTCGTAGGCTACATTTCATCAGTTAGCAAGACAAATTTATAATTTCCTCAAAGTGTTGAAGAGCGTTGAAATGTCGGTGCTTATTTTGCAATTTTTGGCCAACTTCAATGCACTGTAACTCTGGAACCAGTTCAGTCTCTGTCACCAATTTTTTATCACATCTTTATATCGTAAGGAGGTGTTATGTGTATAAATTTCATAATTTTCACTCAGGCCCTTCTGCGATATTCTACTTCAAATAATACCAAATTAGAAATTAACCAAATTGAATAAAAATTTTTGGTCAACATTTCTGATTTTCCTAATTTTTTTACAGTTACTCCCCAATATTAGGTGAGTTCAAAACTAGGGTAAAACATCTTTTAGGCTCATACTTTTTTCTTGGCGGCCATTTTAAGTTTGCTTTCTAACAGTTTTTCGGCCGGAAACTTGTTTTGCACAAATGTATGTAACTCTGTTAATTTTATAGATAACAAGACAAAATAAAGACCAAAATTATCAGAATGAAATGCTCTACATTTTTTTTCTAACATAACGTTAACCTAAGTAGTGAGGAAAGTGAAGAAAAAACTCACAACTACAAATTGTAAATTAACATAAAATGGGAGTTTTAGTGCTGCAAAATTATTATTACAAGGAAGAAAGACTCGCCTTTAATGTTTTGTTCTTACATAGATCTACTATAGAACTACTTGCTGTAGAAGTTTCTAGGTTGAGAACCTTGCTCTTTTTTTAATACAATTTAAAAAAAAAATGCCCAAAAGCTTATTTTGGCAATATTTGAAGTATAATATATCAAAAGGGCTTGATTGAAAAGTTATGAAATTTATACAGATAAAATGATAAAAATTTGGCGACTGAGACTCAACTGGTTCCAGAGTAACAGTGCTTTGAATTTGGTCAAAAATTGCGTTATAGGCACACGAAATTAGCGGTAATTTAATAGTAAAAATTCACTTTGTAATTTTAAATATAAAATTTTCGTGAGCCTAAGTTTGTTACACAAAATAGTTGTATATGTAGGCTACATTTCATCAGTTAGCATGACAAATTTATAATTTCCTCAAAGCTTTGAAGAGTGTTGAAATTTCGGTGCATAGTTTGCAGTTATGGCCAACTTCGATACATTATAACTTTGGAACCAGTTGAGTCTCAGTCACCAAATTTGGATCACATCTTTATATCATACAGAGGTGTTATCTGTATAAATTTCATAATTTTTCACTCAGGCCCTTTTGAGATATTTCACTTCAAATAATGCCAAAATACGCTTTTGGGCATTTTTGAATAATTGTATAAAAAAAACAACAAAGTTCTCAAGCTTGAAACTTCTACAGTAAATAGTCCTGTAGTAGATCTATACAAGAAAAAAATTAATGGCGAGTCTTTCTTCCTTCTAATAATTTTGCGGCTCTAAATCTCCCGTTTTTAAGTCAATTTTCTATTTGTAGTTGTGAATTGTTTCCTTCACTTTCCTCACTACTTAGGTAATATTGTGTTAAAACAAAAATGTAGAGCATTTCATTCTGATAATTTTGGTCTTTATTTTGTCTTATCTATAAAATTAACAGAGTTACATATATTTGTGCAAAACATGTTTTTGACTGAAATACAGTTACAAAGCAAACTTAAAATGGCCGGCAAAAAAATAATGTATGAGCCTAACAATTTTTTTACCATAGTTTTGAACTCACCTATAATTGGGAAATAACTGGTAAAAAAATTAGGAAAATCAAAAATGTCGAGAAACTTGGCCTGGTTCATTTCTAATGGATTGACCCCATAACGTTTTATTCTCTTACATTGGTCATCGTTCAATACAAGTTCCTTTTCTTTCTACTTTGATGAATCTACATATGACACCACACACCAACACTCCACACTAAGATGACTGTCAACTGCTACATTAAACTGTAATATTTCTATTATCAAGAAGACTTTAGATCAGAAGTCTACCTTCGTGTTATGTTAATTCATTCCCATGCACGACAAGTTTGTGAACATTCAAGAGAGTGAAAGAGTATTTTATTTTCGTGTTTTTAGTTTATAATTAAAATTTCTATGTCATATCAGTGTTTCATTGAGTGATACATGTTCAAACAACTTATTCATTTCATATTTCCTGTTAAAACAGGTGGTCCTCCTCACCAGAGTTATCATTATTTGTGGTTTGCACAAGAAGTGCTAAGCACAATTAAAGTTCATACTCGTGTAGGTATTAGGGACTATTACAGTACACTTTATACACATTTATATCCCCCTAATCCTACAAATTTCTATGTAACAAATTCCTTTCCGGCCCTCAGTTGGAACATCAGTGTAGCACCACCAGTTTGTACTACTAAATGTGATGCGTAGGCCTACTACTTCATTTTTAGCCTAACTATTATAGAGTAACAGATCATTATAAATCAGTGCAACAATCTGTTAGCTCCAATTTAAAATTTCCTTACAAATGTAATAGGCATGTTATATCTATTAACTGTGAATATTTACTTATTACCACTCATAAATATCTTTTATAATCAATACTTGATGTATAGCACATCTATGGGCCTATTTAAAATGACATAGGCCTATGTGGTCTATTTTTATATTTGGATTGGCAGTTCACTTAATAATTTGGTATCGAACTGTTAACAAATTGATGTAATGTAATGTAACAGGTCTGCTCCAAAAATATTATGTTTAACTTACTGTGTAAAATTGTTATAATTGTGGTAATGGATTTCTGTGCACTTAATGGTAAGAACTGATTGTAACACTGAATTACTTTGGCTTTTAAGACTGTAGATTCATAATTATCTGGAAACTCTGTTCAACATCCATACTCATGTAATCATCCATATGTAATCCATACTCAAATATTCTATTTTTACATATGTGCAGAAAAAAATTCACCTAACAAATTCCCAGAAGTTTTTTTCTTTGTTCTGGATGGAAATTTCCTGCTCGTTCTAACGGTGCAAAGCATTCAGCTGTATCTAGTTTACTTTTTGAGATATCATGCTTTTTATGAGCAGACGCAACTGCCTTTTTATAGTTTCAATTTTCAAGTGTACATGCCTATATCAACATTTCTGTAAGTGTTAGACAAATTCTGACAACATATTTGAACTTAGCAGTTTTTTTTTTTCATTGGAATGATCATGTGTTATGGTTCTGCTAACATTCACAATCATGGTACAAGCAAAAATGTAACAGTTTGCACACATAACCTACTCCTGTCCCGACTCTATTCTTCCTAAAACATGATATTTTCAATGAAGTGTATCTCCGAATCTATAACAGACAGGAAGCTAAAAATTCAGATCTTTGTTTCTTATGCATATGGGAACCACAGTACAAATTTTCATCAATATCTGAGACCGGAGGGTTACATGTCCTGGATGAATTGAGGTGGAATGACCCTTTCCTTAAACATTAAGAAAACCACTCTAATTCCTTTTCCTTTAACAATTACCGGCATGCAACAATTAAAATCATGTCACAATCTAAGTTTAAAAAAACATAATTCAGGTTGCTGTATTAATAGCTGCACTTCTCCATCCTTAAGTGAATCAAATCAAGTTAAATATCTAGGCATCATAATTTATCGACATTTAAGATGGGGCATGTACAGGTAGGGAAAAGAAAAGTGAACCGACTAAAATATCTAAGTTGCCAATATGAGCCACTGCACATGCTTAGCGGAATTCACAGGATAGCATGGAATGTATTGAAATTTGTTCTAGTGTCGATAAATTGCTTGAATTGAGAAATAATTTTATGTAATTTGCATTGCTTGTGAAAAGAAATGTTTCCGTTACATCTCTTACATTTATTTACGTTTCACAAGGCTCTGAAATCAGCTACAAGAATCGGTCTGCTTTTTTTTCCCCCCCCTACCTGCACACCGTATATTTATGCAATAGATTGCGTAGAGTCATTTATAAATTTATTATTCTCCGTTTGTGTTTATCAGCTCATGTATTACATACAGTTTATTTAGCCCTAATTCATTCTATTATTCAATATAGCATAATTGGATGGGGAAGAGTTGCAAAAACGATCTTCAGCCCTATGCTTTGTCTTCAAAAACGAATCTTATCAAAGCCTTCTGCCTATTCTTCCAAATTATTATTTTCTGAATTTAACGTATTCAGCATAGATCAAATTTACAAGTATGTCCTATTAGGATATTTTCATAAACATCATGACAATTATATGTCAGAAGGTCATGAATATCACACGTGAAGGAATCAATTTAATTTATTAACTGAGCCAAAAACATTTACAACTGCTGAAGTTAAGCACTGTTCAAGTTTCGACCCAAGACTATTCAATTCCTCGGGGATTGTCGCCTTGTCGTGGCGGAGGGGCTCAGTACCCAATGATCCAGACGGCATGTTCAGGGAGCGTAGCTGCTGACATGCAAGAGGAGAGGGGAAGCGAAGAACAATCCACAACGGGCGGATGGGGTTCGGCAGTCGGGAAGACAACTCATCTAGGAGAGAAAACTCCGAAATAAAACCGGGAAGAGGGCTCTCATTAGCCGTAGCAAAGGCAACCATCTAAGGGATGAAAACCCTGACAGAAAATCCTGAAGCGTCTGACCCAGAATGGGCGGCTTCAACCAAAGCCTTGTAAAGCAGTCTGTCTAGGAGAAGGTGACTCCAAAATAAAACTCTGGTCCTCCTGGTTGGGGGTTGTGCGGTTGGGCTGGTAACCCACCCAAGTAAAAATAAATTACTCAGAAGTCTCAAGTGAAAATGCGTAACCCGGACAGATTTAATGGATACGACCTAAGCAATGAAAAGGCTAAGCGATTTGGATTAACGGATATGGTTAATATTGCGACTTAGAATGTAAGAGGGCTTCATACAAACGAACAGGAAATACAGTCAGAACTAAAACATAAAAGAATTAACATAGCAGTTTTAACAGAAACAAAAAAAAAGTTGCGAGGAACTAAAGATCTAGAAGAATACACAATTCTTTATAGTGGGGTAGAGCAACATGTACATGGGCAAGCCGGGGTAGCTATAATGGTTGATCAGAAATGGAGAAAGAAAATAATGTCATACCGACACATAAATGAAAGAATAATGGTAACAAGATTTAAAATACCAAGAGGGCATCTCACAGTTATAGGAGTCTATAGCCCTGAAGATGGAAGAGCAAAAGAGACGGAAGAATTCTATGAAAAACTACAAGAAACCTATAACCAAATCAACAAAACGGATATGATATACATAGCAGGAGATTTAAACGCTAGGGTAGACAAATTGCCCATAAAAGATATAATTGGTACATGTGGAGAAGAGACCCTCAATAGTAATGGTACTCTGTTAAGGCAATACTGTACATATAATAAGTTAAAAGTAATGAACACCTTTTTTCGGAAGAAAGAAATACATAAATATACGTGGAATAATAGAGGCCATCGTTCAATTATAGATTATATAATCGGCAATGTAAAGGCAGCTAAATTCACTCAGGATATACGGGTTTATAGAGGAAGTGACATAAACAGTGACCATTATTTAGTCATGGCAAAAGTAGGCTTGATTGCAAGATGGAAAAATGTTACAAATAAAATTAATCAATCAAGTAAAGTGGATAATACAAGATTTAAAATAGGATTGTTAAGAAATCAATCTATTAGAGATTTGTACCAGCAGAGACTTAATCAGTACTTAATAAGAACTGAGACTGTAACTGAAATAAATACAGAATGGGAAAACATAAAAAATTGCATTATTAAAGCGGCACAAGAAGCGATTGGAAAACAAAAGAAGTGGAAAAGAAAAAGAGGGTTAAAAATTTGGAACTCAGATATAGAAAATGCAATCCGAGAAAATAAAAAAACATACAGAATATACCTACAAAAAAACGATGAAGAATCAAAGGAAAACTACATACAGGCCAGGAATTATGCAAAATCGATAGTTCAGAGAGCACATCGAGAGAGCTGGGATAAATTTATAGGGGATGTTGAATATGATGTATATGGAAGGCAGGATTTTGCATTTAAGATATTAAGGAATTTAAATAAGACAGAGAAAGATACTGCCAATATAAATGTTATTGAACCAGAAGTATGGAGGAAACATTATACACAGCTATGGTTTGATGAGAATGAACAGGCTCATACCCCAGCAAACAAAGCAATTGAAGGATTTGATCTAATCACAATGGATGAATTAGAAACATCAATAAGAAAACTGAAGTGCAGAAAAGCTCCTGGCCCGATAATATAAATGCAGAACTATTGAAGCATGGAGGCTTATTGTTAAAATTAAGGTTACTACATATTTTTAACATGTGTTGGATAAACAAAGAAATACCCAAATTATGACTTATAGCAAATGTGATATCCATTTTCAAAAAAGGAGACAGGGATAAAACAAGCAATTATAGAGGAATTAGTATACTTAGGGTCTGTATTACGGCAGCTCGGATTTGTATTTGTACAAATAAATTACATAATAACACATCGTTTTAAGTGCATTAATCGATTTGTGCAATTCTATTTCATTCATATGTGAGCCTAAAATGACATTTTTGTGTAAATTAAATCTTCCAGCATCAATTCTGAAAATCATGTGGCCAGCAAGCTTCCGCGCCCTGCCATCTTGTTTCAACCAAGATCCCTAACTAGCAGTTGGTACTTTGTCAGCCACTCCATCCTCCTGCTAGCTTATCTGGAAGTTGTTTTCCCAGAGAGATTTTGTCAGGAGACCATAATACGCAATTCTTGGCCAACTTCCAGATAGGTTCTCTATCTGGTAGATAAATACGATATCAGGAGGTCGTCATACAGACCCTTAACTCTACATATAAAGTATATGCTGGAATATTAAATAACAGATTAAAACCTATAGCTGACACATTGCTTTCAGAACAGAATGGCTTTAGACAAGGAAGGTCATGCTTGGACAGTATATTCATTATGAGACAGATAATAGAAAAAAAGGCGAGAATTTAATTTACTTACATATCTGGCATTTGTAGACCTTGAAAAAGCCTTCGATAGGGTTATAAGAAGGAGATTGTGGGATATAATGAATACAAGAGGATACCCTATCCAACTTATAGAGGGAATAAAGAGTCTTTATAATGGCACGAAAATTATCCTTAACTCGGATAATATCGGAGATGAAATTTTAACAAACCAAGGTGTACGACAAGGGTGTACATTATCACCTACATTGTTTAATATATATTTCGACGACCTGATAAGGAAATGGAAGGAGGGAAACTCAAAAGGAATAAAAGTAGTATGGTTTTATATGCTACCCCTATGGTGGCGCCCGATACATACCCGCAACACATGGTGGCGCAGGGGCAAAGTCCACATCGTTCAAAGTCCACAAATGACGTCATCCAAGATGGCGGCGCGCTAGACCACGTGACCAGAAGTAGGTTTCATATTTCATCACGAAGCGTAAATGCATCGTCATCATTATATTTCTCCATACAATTTTTCAGTAAGATATCTATTTTTCTAAAACCTAGCGACTTAGCCTGGAGTAAATTCGGCCTTATTATTATTATTATGATTATTATTATGATTATTATTATTATTATTATGATTATTATTATTATGATTATTATTATTATCATTATTATATTATTTCTTTGTTCAAATATCGAATTCTAAAAGATATTACGATAGCACTTATTTTAAACCTTCAAGTATTTTTTATAATTATATTTCACATACAGTTTTTCCGTAAGATGTCTATTTCCCTAAAAAATAGCCCCGAGGTCGACTCAGCCTGGAGTAAATGTGGTCGGTACCTAAGGCCGACATCCGTGCCGAATGTCAAAAATCTGGACCTCCTAATTTATTCTTATTATTATGAGACGCAGTCGGAAATGTAGAGATAGCGCATATTTTAAACCTTCAAATATGTTTTTTTATAATTATATTTCACCATACAATTTTTCCGTAAGATGTTTATTTCTCTAATACATTAATTTTTTCACTATGGTCCTGGGATCGACTCAGTCTGGACTAAAGGTGGCCGGTGCCTAAGGCTGTTAACCTTACCGTACATATTATTATTATTATTATTATTATTATTATCATTATAATATTACTTCTTTGTTCATATATCGAATACTAAAAGATATTACGTTAGCACATATTTCATTCCTTCAAGTATTTTTATAATTATAGTAGCTATCGTTTTAAAACTATATTTCGTCATAAGATGATAATTTTAGCCCAGGGGTTAACTTAACCTCTAGCTTACCGACGAGTGTTGAATTAGCTTCAAACCCTCGGTATAATGAGGGAATAATATTATGTTGATAATTACGGCATTATAAAATTCGCGTACAGAAAGCCAGCATGTGATTTAAACATGTGGAGTACAGAGATTTGCTGAGGTGATCGGAAGTCTCAGCTCGCAAGATTTCTACCCACCTTGCATCACCGTATAGCAGTCATATGCTGATGTAGTAATTTTTATCATGAGCACAGCCGATACAACTTCATTCTGTTTAATTTTCCCAATCGTTACGCCTTATATGTGTTATAACAGTGATCTCATTCCTTTCGCTTTAATTATTATTAAAACCTAGTCATATGTGTAATTTTTATTCGATGCGTATTACCTATAACGATTTTTATATAATAAACCTATGTTTCATCTCTGAACAATATCACGTTACATGTTATACAACTTAATAAATACGTCATTATTCATAGCCGTTTTGTAAAGTCAGTGTTTTCTCAACGCAGAACCGTATCGCAACGCATGGAGATTTTGCCGTCATAAGCGGAAGTTTGCTGACCTTCACATACAGAACGGGTAAGATTTTCAAACGCATGAATTCTTTTTAATATCAGCCTCAACACCGTACAACATATGATATTATTTTGAACAGTGATTTAACTTTTAATACGATGTTATGCTTTACCTGCTAATGTGATGCGATGTATTTACGAAATGATCCTATTTTTGTGTATAATAATATTACATTATTTTGCTTTTTAATTTGTTTCATACCGATATATTTTAAATTCTTCTTGAAGCGATTTCTTCCTATTTTTATGATTACCTATGATTTTACCTATTTTCTATGAATACCTATGATTTCTATGTATAATGTAATAAAACATTGTTTCATCTCCGTTCAATCTCACTTAAATTTTTTTTATCTTTATTTATTTATTCATTTATTTTTTATAATTATATTCCACATACAATTTTATCCATAAGATGTCTATTTCTCTAAAACATTAATTTTTCACTATAGCTTTGGGGACGACTTAGCCTCAGTTTGCTGGCTAGCGTATAATTTAAAACATTAATTTTCACTTTGGTCCTAGGGTAAAGGCGGTCGATGCGTAAGGCTGTTAACCTTAACGTACCTTATTATTATTATTATTATTATTATTATTATTATTATTATCATCATCATATTTCTTCTTTGTTCACACATCATATTCTAAAAGATGTAGCGACAGCCATTGTACATTTTTATAATTATGACAGTGGTCGATTTTTATCTGCTGACATAAGCCACCACATAAGATATCTATTTCCCTATATCATCTTTTTTCTGATCCTGAGATGGACTCGGCCTCAGTCGTTGTATAAAATGTTAATCTCCTTGTACTACTGTGTCAAACCCTTGGTCTGTATACGCAAAACAACGTAATAAATGCATCATCATTCATAGACGTTTTGTAAAATATATTAAAAGCCTGTATTAAGTTTTAAATTCATACGTTATAACAGCGAAGATTTCTGCTAGCCTTGTGTCAATGCAGAGAGAGTTTGCTGAATAAGCTAACCTTAGCAGATAACATTTTTGCTGATGTAAGATTACGGTAGCGAGTATATTTATCAAGCGCACATGTGTTACTTATGCGTTCAGTCTCTTTAAATCTTCATTCGTTATGTTATAACAACGATATCTCATCTCTCCCATTAAATCCTCTTCTCATTCATTATGTCTTATATGATTAGTTTTTTAATTTTTCTGTATTACCTAATGTTTTTATTAATTCATTGTTTCATTCTCCGCTTTGAATAACCTAATACACTAACAAATATTTCAAACATAATTAAGTACTATGAATTCTAACCGGTGAGGGGGAGAGTAAGTGGAAGGGTAGTCTACCATTGCATTTCACAGTACCAAGAGCGCATGCGCAGCCAATCGTCTTCCTAGCTGGTCAGCTCTCTAAACTCCAAGTTATGCGTCTCATTTCGCAGTAGAGATCGGTCATCATTTTTTCTTCTTTTTTCATTTGCATAATCAGACGTATCCTCAATCAAAAGGTTAATTTTACAATTTATTTACTTGAATTGTGTATTGTGTATAATTTATTAATCTTTATGTGTAATATTATGGTGACCACATACCCCCAACAATCCTACCATCTGCCTATGGTAGATGATGCATCACTCGAGTGGTAGGCCAAGTCTCCCCAGGGATGTAGCGTCACGGAGTTTTAGAGTTTATCTGTTTCAATATGCATTACCTATTTTTATGGATGCTGCTTTCATTCACCGTTTTGCAAACGGACTCGGTCAAAATGTTTACTTTATACATTTTATTTTAAAAAATCATGTAACAGTCCTATTACAAATAGTAGAAACTCAAAATAGCTGGAGGTTCGAGTTTTCAAAACTTACATTTTTTTCATATTTAGACTTTGAAGTAAAATTATGTTTTTTATTTTGCAAGATCAGCATTAATTTTTACTATGAACCACAACGGTGGCGCAGGTTCAAACACCATCATATCTTACACTGATATCATTCAAGATGGATGCGCGCTATCCACGAATCGACACGAGATCACATTTGGTTTGTACTATTGCACTATTTAAAATTAAACATTCAAAATGGTGAAATTGTGGAGGAAATTCAAGATGTCGGCTAGCGCAAGATTTTATAATTTTTAAATCCGATTTTGCATTGTACAAGACTTCCATCTATATTTTACATTTAGATTTTATGGTACATTTGTACATGTTCGCATCACCGTAACAGGATATTTTCAAGGTCGCACGTCTTACACCACACCGGATGATATTACACATCGTCAACAGTTTTTTAACATACATCATTGCATTCTTTCTCTCTCTCTCTCTCTCTCTTTTTTTTTTTATTTCATATATATATATTTTTCATTTTTTTATTTATTGGCTTCTGGCACAAGATTTGAAATTATGATCAAAAGACTTCTGGCGGGAGATTTCAAATTGTATGGTCAATGGTGAGTATGTTAATATTCTTACGAGAGAGTTCTGTACATTTTAAAATTTATTCAGCGAGAGGTTTGAGACCAGATGTACGTCTCACATGACACATGAACAACAGTTTTTTTCCCCAGAAGTATCTTTAAAAGAAAGGTTAATTTTTTATTAACATGCAAGAAACGAAATATCTACGGATAATCCTCAATCAGAAAATTCTTTATGTATGAAGTCATCACTACAAACATGTTCGAACTTGTTTCAAGGTTATACATAGCACGTGAGGAACAGGTTCATTCTTGTTTCAAGGTTACACGTCTCACAATACAGCAGACCAAGACCAAGACCAAGACCAGGACCAGGACCAGGACCAGGACCAGGACCAGGACCAGGACCAGGACCAGGACCAGGACCAGGACCAGGACCAGGACCAGGACCAAGACCAAGACCAAGACCAAGACCAAGACCAAGACCAAGACCAAGACCAAGACCAAGACCAAGACCAAGACCAAGACCAAGACCAAGGCCAAGGCCAAGGCCAAGGCCAAGAGAAAGATAGAGAGAAAGAATGCAATGATGTATGTTAAAAAACTGTTGACGATGTGTAATATCATCCGGTGTGGTGTAAGACGTGCGACCTTGAAAATATCCTGTTACGGTGATGCGAACATGTACAAATGTACCATAAAATCTAAATGTAAAATATAGATGGAAGTCTTGTACAATGCAAAATCGGATTTAAAAATTATAAAATCTTGCGCTAGCCGACATCTTGAATTTCCTCCACAATTTCACCATTATGAATGTTTAATTTTAAATAGTGCAATAGTACAAACCAAATGTGATCTCGTGTCGATTCGTGGATAGCGCGCATCCATCTTGAATGATATCAGTGTAAGATATGATGGTGTTTGAACCGGCGCCACCGTTGTGGTTCATAGTAAAAATTAATGCTGATCTTGCAAAATAAAAAACATAATTTTACTTCAAAGTCTAAATATGAAAAAAAATGTAAGTTTTGAAAACTCGAACCTCCAGCTATTTTGAGTTTCTACTATTTGTAATAGGACTGTTACATGATTATTTAAAATTAAATGTATAAAGAAAACATTTTGACCGAGTCCGTTTGCAAAACGGTGAATGAAAGCAGCGTACATAAAAATAGGTAATACATATTGAAACAGATAAACTCTAAAACTCCGTGACGCTACATCCCTGGGGAGACTTGGCCTACCACTCGAGTGATGCATCATCTACCATAGGCAGATGGTAGGATTGTTGGGGGTATGTGGTCAGTATAATATTACACATAAAGATTAATAAATTATACATAATACACAATTCAAGTAAATAAATTGTAAAATTAACCTTTTGATTCAGGATACGTCTGATTATGCAAATGAAAAAAGAAGAAAAAATGATGACTTTGGTAATATGATACATGCTTCCGATCTCTACTGCGAAATGAGACGCATAACTTGGAGTTTAGACAGCTGACCTGCTAGGAAGACGATTTACTTCGCATGCGCTCTTGGTACTGTGAAATGCAATGGTAGACTACCCTTCCACTTACTCTCCACCTCACCGGTAGTTTGAAATAATTGTTAGTGTATTAGGTTATTCAAAGCGGAGAATGAAACAATGAATTAATAAAAACATTAGGTAATACAGAAAAATTAATAAACTAATCATATAAGACATAATGAATGAGAAGAGGATTTAAAGGGAGAGATGAGATATCGTTGTTATAACATAACGAATGAAGATTTAAAGAGACTGAACGCATAAGTAACACATGTGCGCTTGATAAAAATACTCGCTACCGTAATCTTACATCAGCAAAAATGTTATCTGCTAAGGTTAGCTTATTCAGCAAACTCTCTCTGCATTGACACAAGGCTAGCAGAAATCTTCGCTGTTATAACGTAAGAATTTAAAACTTAATACAGGCTTTTAATATATTTTACAAAACGTCTATGAATGATGATGCATTTATTACGTTGTTTTGCGTATACAGACCAAGGGTTTGAGACAGTAGTACAAGGAGATTAACATTTTATACAACGACTGAGGCCGAGTCCATCTCAGGATCAGAAAAAAGATGATATAGGGAAATAGATATCTTATGTGGTGGCTTATGTCAGCAGATAAAAATCGACCGCTGTCATAATTATAAAAATGTACAATGGCTATCGCTACATCTTTTAGAATATGATGTGTGAACAAAGAAGAAATGTGATGATGATAATGATAATAATAATAATAATAATAATAATAATAATAATAATAATAATAATAATAATAATAATAAGGTACGTTAAGGTTAACAGCCTTACGCATCGACCGCCTTTACCCTAGGACCAAAGTGAAAATTAATGTTTTAAATTATACGCTAGCCAGCAAACTGAGGCTAAGTCGTCCCCAAAGCTATAGTGAAAAATTAATGTTTTAGAGAAATAGACATCTTATGGATAAAATTGTATGCGGAATATAATTATAAAAAATAAATAAATAAATAAATAAATAATAAAAAAAATTTAAGTGTGATCGAACGGAGATGAAACAATGTTTTATTACATTATACATAGAAATCATAGGTATTCATAGAAAATAGGTAAAATCATAGGTAATCATAAAAATAGGAAGAAATCGCTTCAAGAAGAATTTAAAATATATCGGTATGAAACAAATTAAAAAGCAAAATAATGTAATATTATTATACACAAAAATAGGATCATTTCGTAAATACATCGCATCACATTAGCAGGTAAAGCATAACATCGTATTAAAAGTTAAATCACTGATCAAAATAATATCATATGTTGTACGGCGTTGAGGCTGATATTAAAAAGAATTCATGCGTTTGCAAATCTTACCCGTTCTGTATGTGAAGGTCAGCAAACTTCCGCTTATGACGGCAAAATCTCCATGCGTTGCGATACGGTTCTGCGTTGAGAAAACACTGACTTTACAAAACGGCTATGAATAATGACGTATTTATTAAGTTGTATAACATGTAACGTGATATTGTTCAGAGATGAAACATAGGTTTATTATATAAAAATCGTTATAGGTAATACGCATCGAATAAAAATTACACATATGACTAGGTTTTAATAATAATTAAAGCGAAAGGAATGAAATCACTGTTATAACACATATAAGGCGTAACGATTGGAAAATTAAACAGAATGAAGTTGTATCGGCTGTGCTCATGATAAAAATTACTACATCAGCATATGACTGCTATACAGTGATGCAAGGTGAGTAGAAATCTTGCGAGTTGAGACTTCCGATTACCTCAGCAAATCTCTGTACTCCACATGTTTAAATCACATGCTGGCTTTCTGTACGCGAATTTTATAATGCCGTAATTATCAACATAATATTATTCCCTCATTATACCGAGGGTTTGAAGCTAATTCAACACTCGTCGGTAAGCTAGAGGTTAAGTTAACCCCTGGGCTAAAATTATCATCTTACGACGAAATATAATTTTAAAACGATAGCTACTATAATTATAAAAATACTTGAAGGAATGAAATATGTGCTAACGTAATATCTTTTAGTATTCGATATATGAACAAAGAAGTAATATTATAATGATAATAATAATAATAATAATAATAATAATAATAAGATGTATGGTAAGGTTAACAGCCTTAGGCACCGGCCACCTTTACTCCAGGCTGAGTCGATCCCAGGACCATAGTGAAAAAATTAATGTATTAGAGAAATAAACATCTTACGGATAAATTGTATGGAGAAATATAATTATAAAAAAACATATTTCAAGTTTTAAAATATGCGCTATCTCTACATTTCCGACTGCGTCTCATAATAATAATAATAAATTAGGAGGTCCAGATTTTTGACATTCGGCACGGATGTCGGCCTTAGGTACCGACCACATTTACTCCAGGCTGAGTCGACCTCGGGGCTATTTTTTAGGGAAATAGACATCTTACGGAAAAACTGTATGTGAAATATAATTATAAAAAATACTTGAAGGTTTAAAATAAGTGCTATCGTAATATCTTTTAGAATTCGATATATGAACAAAGAAATAATATAATAATGATAATAATAATAGTCATAATAATAATAATCATAATAATAATAATAATAATCATAATAATAATCATAATAATAATAATAATAATAATAATCATAATAATAATAATAATAAGGTTAACAGCCTTACGCACCGGCCGCATTTACTCCAGGCTAAGTCGCTAGGTTTTAGAAAAATAGATATGTTACTGAAAAATTGTATGGGAAATATAATGATGACGATGCATTTACGCTTCGTGATGAAATATGAAACCTACTTCTGGTCACGTGGTCTAGCGCGCCGCCATCTTGGATGACGTAATTTGTGGACTTTGAACGATGTGGACTTTGCCCCTGCGCCACCATGTGTTGCGGGTATGTATCGGGCGCCACCATAGGGGTAGCATATAAAACCATACTACTAATAAAAATAGATAAGGAAATTTATATGAATATTTTAATGTATGCAGACGATCTGGTGATTATTCAGGAGTCGGAGGATGATTTGCAAAGAGCTCTTTACAAATTGAGTCAATTAGGACGTGATTATAATATTAAAATATCCACTTCAAAAACAAAAGTGATGGCTTTTCAAGGCAAATTCCCAGTCAGAGCAAAAATAGTAATAAACAAGGAAATAATAGAACAGACATCACATTTCAATTACCTTGGATTTGATATATCTTATAGTTATGACTGGGACATACAAAATAAATTAAACCGCTATCAAATGATGTGTGGTACTATAAGAAGAATTCTCAAGAAATCTCGGAAAGAAACTCAGCTCAGATTTTATAAGATAATGGCAGTTCCTGTTCTATTGTATGGGTCTGAATTTTGGGTATTAACAAAAAAAGATATATCACATATTCAAGCCACTGAAATGAAATTTTTAAGATCGGAGAAAGGTTGCACACGTATGGACAGACTACACAATGATTCAATAAGACGTGAACTAGAAATATTCTCTATACAAGACAAAATAGAGGAATATAATAACCAATGGAAAGAACATTTGGACAGGATGGAAAAAACGAGATTACTTAAAATAATCACTTCTTATAAGCCATACGGGAAAAGAACGCCAGGACGACCAAGAAAATGATGGACTTGAGACCGGAACAGGTCGCATTGACCTAAACCCTGAATTAACTGGCTTAAACAACAAACAATTTAAGTCTAAAATTAGAAATTTTATACAATTCTTTTATTTTCTCACTTCTGGCTTTACTACATTTCCAATGTTAAACCTTAAAATATTGTGACAAAGCCAGAAAAACCTAGAAACTGATAGGAGGAGTAAGGCAGAAAGAACTAGAACGACGGAGTCTAGATACATCGCGACCCTAGTGGGCGGGCGGCAGACGAGCGCACGTGGGCACGAGCGCCAGTGGGCGTGACAGCAGCACGGCTATTGGACCAAGCTTCGGGGGAAGGCCTGTTGGGAGGAGCTCGCGCTATGGGGTCCCGCGCAACGCAGCGCACATTCCAGATTCCACGCGGGCAGAGCTTTCCAGATCTCGACTCGGGAACATTCGACGGGCCTATATATAGGGCAGCGAGCGAGCGGCAAGTCAGTCAGAGACGGCAACGAGGAGTGATGAGTCAGTCAGTCAAGGAGAGTTCAGTACAGTGTGAAGAGTCAGTACATCAGAGGAGAGGCAGTCCGTGAAGAGCCGGAGGGTCAACGAGGGAACAGTCAGAGAGGCAGTCCGTGAGTAGCGGCGAGCGTCAGCGTCAGAGGGTGAGCTGGACGGAGAGGACTGATCAGCGCGGCCTCAAGTGAGTGTGTCTTGGGAAGCTGAGGAGCCAGTGACCGGAGGGACCCGAGAGCGGAATAGCTAGTCAACGGGGAACTAGTGACCGGAGGGAAGGGTGAACGGAAGAGCTGGTGAGCTGATCTGGGCTGAGGTAGTGCCGTCCCGGGGAACTCGGCGCGACGGGTGGATCGCACAGCGGCAGCGAGGACTGTGGAGTTGACCGGCGCGACGTGGGATGATCTGGATTGGACTGGAACAGTGCTGTAATTAGGACTGAGCACAGTGACAGTGAGCACTGAACAGGACAGTGAACTGGCAAATAGTCTGGAGTTTTCTGGCTGTATCGACAATTGTTGTAGGAAATAAAGAAACCTCCATCCTTCAATTATAAACTCGGTGTTCTCATTTTGAACCCCGACGAGCCCTTGTTACAATATAAATATAATTGCTTTGTCGTATCTTAAAATCTGTTTAACAAAAAATATTAATTGTATTTATTCGTACATTTCCAATGTTGTAAATATAACATGTTCTGTCCTTACTGTAAATAATATTAACTCATATTTTTCTATGTTTTGTAAATCAGTTTTTTGAATTAGTGTAAATAATTATTTTAGTCTAAGTTACAGAACTGAACCGCCCCCAAGCACAAGCTTTGCTTCTTCAGGTGGCGTTCAAAACTACATTTGTATACACTTATATTGTAATTTGTTGCAATAAATTGAATTGAATTTATACCACAATGAATTCATTTACATTTATTAAAATTCATGAATATATTGACATAGCTATTATCTATTTATTCCATCACTAAATAATAACAGTTTTTAATTCCCTAATAAATTTTGATAATACATATTCAGGATGCTAAACATTTTGGTAATTTTTCAATACACAAGTGAAGACTAATGTTATGATAATTATGTTATTTCATAAAATTATTATTTACTTGCTTATTTTATTTTCTATGGAACTAAAATTAATGCAGTTAGTAGTTTGAACTAGCCAAAATACTCATAGTAAAAGATCAAGGTGAAGGGTGAAATATGTTTACATTATTCCTTTTGTGCAGTTTTTATTGCAAGGTTTCTATTTACATTTCCCCATCATACTAACATAGGCTTCTCTTATTTTCTTCCAACAGGGTACTCTGGAGCATCCTATGCTTGATGGCTCTGTCAGGAACTGTATATTTATCCAAATTGAACTGGGTACGCTTTGTCACTAGTCCTACTGTGTCTGTGATTGAAACTACCAACTTTCCCATTTCAAATATTCCATTTCCTGCAGTTACTTTGTGTGATGTCAACAGAGTACTTTGGTCAAAGGCAATGGAGTTTCAGGAACGGTAAATAACTCAACATCTTAAAAAAACATAACTATTGTTGGGAGCTGACAAGATGATCCGTGATTTGGTGGTGGCATGCAGGGGGAAGACGGTGTTGTGCTATAACTGCACGTGTAGGGGAGCGCTGCTATTGGCTGCAGATAAGAGCTCCTCAGTCTGGCCAGGGATCATCTCGTCAGCTCCCAACAATATATGCATCTCAGGCCCAGATTATGCATGGAGCAGCCAGAGCTGCTCTGGGGTCCCCACAGTCAGGGGGCTCTGCGAAACGCAGAACACAAAAGGAAGCATATATAAAAAAAAACCAACAGATGCTATTCTGCTGAAATGTACTATCACAAATTCATTTTCAAGAACAATTTGAGATGTACAATACTTTCCCAAACAAAAAAATAACTGTAAAAATTAACATAGGGTTAATGGTCACAAATTGCAGCATTAAACGACTTTTTGAAAAACAAGCTGCTAAAAATGCTATTGCCGACATGCACGATTATGACCCATTTCTCTTACCTGAAACATTGAAGTGACGTACCGGTAGCAAAAAAAATCATAGATTTTTCTGACATCATGCATGATTTTCTAGCATAAATGACACGAAAAGCTTATTGTAAGTACTGATGTGAAATATTCGTAAGCTTTCAATGGTGTTCACATACAGGGCCGTAGCAAGGTCCTTCTGCACCCTTGGCGAGTTTGACAAATCTGCGCCCTCCAAATGAACAATTTTTTTAAATTTCTGTAAAACTGATTTTCTTAAATTCGCTTGCAGAAGGTTTTTTTTTGTCCCATTTCTTTAAAAAACCACTGCCTAATAGATCAAAACTAATAATGTAGACTAAGCTATGATGGTCATGGTAGTTTTAGTTGGCACATTTTTTTACTGAAATCATTCTTACCTATACAACAGAAGCAACGCCAACATCAACATGAGACGAAACAACACAAACATTAATATTGTTTCACTGTTTAATTTAAAAATAGCTTAGTTAAAAAATACAATAATAATCAGAGCCCGGATTCTAATGACATGTCATCTTCTTTATTGATGCTGCATAGACATTGCCGATTTGTAGATAAATCATAATCATGGCCTCTAGATTATAGAAATGCATTTTTATTAGGTCATATTTTGACATTGTATGCAATTTTATATTTTTAGGGCATTTATTTCGTCCCCAGCGGTGCTGTCTTTGAAGTGTTTGTTTAATGCAAGAAGGACACACTCTATGTTGAAGTGTTGTCATGTCTCAGTCGGAAACGAGAATCCATGGAACTCCAAAATGTTGTATTACATTACTGTTGTTATTAGATTGACTTGGCACCAGAGTCTGCCACCTGCTTGTATTTGAGAGTGCAAACTACTGTTTACCCTCAATAAACAATATAATCCGGCAGACCGCAATAGGAAATGCCGAAGTTTGACTCGCCAGTGCCTCAGTGCCAGTATAAATTTCCGTAAGGAAAGAATATTCACAGCAAAAATCAAAGTTTTTTAGACCTACAACATCCTCTCTGAATTTAAGGTTTTAACAATTATGTACAAATTATTCTATAATTTTGTGTGTACAATAATAATTTTTTATAAATAAAAAATCAGTTTTTAGGTCATTCTTTATAATTATTAAGTCATTTTCTTTAAATTTTGGGGTCATTTTATAGGTCATTTTTCAAACAATTTTAGGTCATCAGAATCCGGGCCCTAATAATAATACAGTATAATATAATTAAAAATAATAGCAGCGACTATAATATCAGCGCCGGCCTTAGAAGGGAACTTGATCAAAACAAACAGCATGTGTACTGCCAGCTGGCAGAGCGTGCATCGGCCGCGGATCACAATACATATTATTCAATGTAAAGTTACAGAAATTAATTTTAATGTACATTAATACATTGTGTGATTAAAAAACTAAACATTTTTAAAATAAGAAATTTTAGTTCACACTTAATTTATAATAAAATAGTAATAACAAAATGAATTGAGATCTGCGCATTCGGCTTTTTCTGTTGTAATAATATAGTTGGTCAGTCATTTTTGCATGTAGCATGTAACAGTATGAGCGATGCCATTGTTGATCGCTTTGTAATCAATCCTGCCGACAGTAGTAGCACTGAGGACGACAATTAGCTGGAAAGGGAATGAGTTGAACCCCTTTCATCACAATAATAACGTACATATTAATTTTCATTGTCTTTATATCTTTCCCTACTGTTCATGATTTATGTTTTACTCTGTCAATATGAATGGTGTTAATTAATGGACGTTGCATGACTGCTTTTTGCTTGTAGACAATCGGCATAATACTATAGGTATAGATAGTTCACGTGCATTAATTTTTAATAACCTGAAAGATTTCTTCCACTAACGTGGAATTTATATTGCTGATAAATTGCACCAGCCTAAAAAAGGCGGGATTTTTCATGGTTAATTTTGCGCCCTCTTCGTACCTGCGCCCTTGGCGGTCGCCCACCTAGCCACCGCCTACTACGGCCCTGTTCACATATAATTTTGCTAATTTTGTAAAATTATAGATTTTGTAATTTTTTCCCTTATACAATATAATGTATGGAATTCAAGACATCTTACTTTCTTTGAAATATAATACAAATAATGAGGAAGTGAATCATGTTATAAGGTCATATTATAAGGTTATCATATGAAAGACTGCTCTGGGCTCCCCCTCCAAGGGTTAATCCGGTCCTGATGCATCTTAAAATTATATAAGCATTAATAGAGAGACTTCTGTTCTGTCAAAATAATTAGAGTAAAAATATAGACATAAGACATATTTTTCAGGATGTAAGCTGTGTCAATTAGTATTTTATTTCTAACATTTTTGTTCCTAGTATGGGGAACTTCTTCACTGATAGACAGCTTTTTCACAGTCATCAGTGTGAAAAAATGATGTCTGTATCAAAAGCACTTGTTTATAAAGGGTGTTAAGGCATCATTTGTTTGTTCTTATTTCAAACTGTCTTCTTATATCAAAGGGGGCGGCTAGGCTATTGTATTTATGTCACACCAATGGGAGCACCCTTTGTTTTTAATGCATCCTTCCTATTTCTTAAAAGTGGAATCCATATCTTATGAAGCTTCAGGCCTTCCTGTTGAAATTGTTTGGCTCATTGAAAATTTCGTGTGGAAATCCAGTACAGTGGGAAACTAAACCCAAAATTTCAACAGCTTCTCTATTGAGATGGACGTGATAATGTGATATTTTAGCCAAAAATTTAGTATCCTCAAACCTGATGTTATGGTCTCCATTTGTAAAAGCATGTTCTGCCATGGTTGTTTTATCTACATTTAGTTAGATAGTTTTATGTTCCTTTATTTTGGTAGAAATATGCCACTTTATGGTTCCAATGTAAGAACTTCCACAGGAACAGGGTATTAGATACACCCTGCATGTAGATAGTGGCTCCGTCAGGTCTTTAACTGTTCTCAGCATTTCTTTAATTTTCTTTGTTCCCTGTAAATTGTCTTGAAGTGGTGATTGGCCAACATTTTACCAATGCTGTTTTGTTACGGTCTTAACATAGGGTAGGAATGCCTTATCAATGGTGGGTTGGTCTTGTGTTTGCTTCCTACTATCTCAGGCCAATCATGGATACTGTAACCTGTTGCATGGAGGGCCTTATTCATAAGTTATAATAGTAATTGACATGGCCCATATCATAAAAAAAGGTTTTATTCAAGAATCTAGTCATGAAAGTTTAAGATATTTGTAATGTAATAAAATGTTTAATTTATCTTTTCAGTAATACGTGTTTAAAAGAAAGTTGTACAGTATATAAATGTCAATATAGGTTTTACCTGAAGATGAATATTAAAAAATTCATGCTCCAAACTCAGCATAATAAGCTGAAATATCACACAGATACAAAAATATTTAGGTGTACGGTAGGTGAAAACTCGCCATTGAATAAATTCTGACTTTTCTATGGTAATGAACTTTGATTGTAGTCTTCTTTATTGAAATTTCTAACAAAATGAGGAAAGAAATGAGACAGAAGTATAATTATCATGATCTGTCAGCCTGGGTAGCACAGAGTATGATCAAGGTTGCAGGTTTGATCTCAGCCCAGAACGATAGCATTTATGTGTGAATAAATGTGACAGGCCTAAGTCAGTAAATTTACAGGCATTGTTCATATTTTAATTAAGATATATTCTGATATTTTTCATTGAAGTCATATTTAGGGTGACCAACAATCCCGGTTTGCCTGGGACTCTCCCAATTATGATTCCAAAATTCCTAGTTTTGGGCATACTCTCCCTGGGATGCTTGAAGTCCCAGTTTTAGACGGTAAGTGCAGAATGCAGAAAGAGAAAATTCTGCATTGAATGTTGAATCTCTGTTTCTCTATGGTCAGTCATCAGTCGACCATTAAAAGCCTCAAAAGAAATAACTTAACTGCACATGAGTAGTTTGATGTTATGAGTAGGGCGCAGCAGAAATTCATTCAAAGTAAAAATGATTTATTTTTTGGTTGTTTAACTGCAAATAAACTAAAAAAGGTATCAAAAAATGGAATGTCAGATAAAATAGTATTTTCTCAGTTTTCTTATGAAAACTCTGACATATCTTGAAGCAAACCTTGTTTTCAACAGTTCTGACTATCTTTGTGTGCTTCAACCTCCAAAATCACAATAAAATATTCCAAAATATTATTAACAATATAATAATAACTGGAAAAAATGTACAAAAACAATTTAAATAAAATGTAGATTCTCTATCCATAACTATTAAAATACAAAAGCCAATTCACACTGACTTGTACTTAAATGGTCAGAGTTTCCACCACCCTTCCCAGAAATAGTCAGTCATTTCAACTTTGGTACATTGAGCCATTGCCATTTCTGACACTCAGAGTCTACCCACATTAATTCCATTAGAAAGCACATTCCTCCAAAATTCATACAGCAGCAGAGAATTTAGATTGGCCCTGAAAAGGACCGATAAAATGGAAGAACAGAAAAGAGCCGACCCAGATGCTAATCATCAACGACTCAATAGAGCTTTCATCCCTTTCTGCAGACCTGTCTCCTAGCAGATTGGGAGGATTTTACGCAGGCACAATATCCAAATGGTGTCGCTTCCATCGCCAAAAATCCAAAATCACCTTTGGTCAATGAAAGACGATCTAGGCCTGAAGTCTCCTGGGATCTACAGCATCCCATGTGAGTCCGGGATGGTATATAGGCTATTGGTCAGACTGGACGCACAATGGCAGACAGATGCAAAGAACATCATAGGTGCACTAGACTATACTATCCAGACAAGTCTGCAGTAGCACCACAGCATAGTATTGAGCAAGATCACAGAATTCTCTATGATCAGACTAAGATCCTGGACAATACAAACTGGTATATGGACCAGCTGGTTAAAGAGGCTATTGAAATCAGTCTCAGTAGCAACACTATTAACAGAGACAAAGGCCTTCCTCTCAGCAAGGCTTGAAAACCTGCCCTCAATATCTTAAAGAAGAGACCTACATAACCTGTGTTCCCCATGTCGTCCGCCTCATCCTTTGACTAGGCGAATTTTGAACAAATGTTTTCTGACGCTGCCATTAGCTGGAACTCACTAACTGCTCTGGCCTATATATGCAGGCCCTTACTCCATCTCCCAGACGATGAACTCAGAGATGGAGTCCGAAAGCTCGGAGTTTTTTAAAACCTTGACTCGGCTGTTAGCCCGTGAAAAACTTTTACATCCTAGTCATACTTATTTCATTTATCTCGATACCTACTAGTAATAATTTCATAATTAAATGTGTATGACAAAAAATGTTCATTTTAATTTTCTTTAGAACTTTATTGTGCTACATTTTATGTATCTTCTACCGTAATGGAGACAGCCTAGAAAAGCATTTCTCAACCTATGGTACGCGGACCACTGGTGTTCTGCGAAGATGGTGCAGATGGTCCGCAGGCAAATTAAAAAATATCATAAAGCAAGTGGAAAGTCAAGAAGTAAACATTTTTCACAAAAAATGGACACTAGATGTCAAAGTTTTTAAAATCTTCAAAAGACAGGTCCTATTGCAAGTTTCCTTACTTTTGCAGTTATGAACCACAGTTTGAAACCCCTGATGCACTGATGTTAATGGTTCCCTCTTTCATTCAAAACCCTGAAAAATAAGACTGTCGGAATTTGTTATTAGATGGGCTCTCTTAACCAGGGTTTTATTGTTGGAGGTGCCTGAGTGTCTGATACCAGTAAACCTGTGTTAAGCATGTGCAGATGCTATGGCTCAGTAGTAGCCTACTCTTTCAGAGTATGCTAATGTTTATGATCTTTCAAGTAATAAACTTACGAGATTTTAAGCCCGTTCTCACAAAAATTGTCACGTATGAATTTCCTGATTCTCACATTTAGGTCAACCAATCAAATTAAATATTTTAAAATTTTATGACAATGTGGCGTCTTCAATCTTAAATTTAACAACTATGCCTGCTTCTGGACTGGCAATCCTGGTTCCTCAGTAGGTCTTCAGACGTGCTAAGTTATATTTGTGGGAATTGTGCAGTCGGTTAAATCCGATTTTAATATTTTTCGAAAAGTATTTTAATAATGGAAAAGAGGCTTAGAACAGGGACTTTCAAAAGAAAAGCAAGTGATGCAAGCAAAACTAATTCTAACTGTGAAACGAGTGTTGTTATGGTGAGTAAAAGTGACTCTGCTATGAAAGTTGAAGTAAGCAGTTCTTAGAAAAAGTACAATAGGAACTATGATATTTTGTATTTGGAATTAGGATTTACTTGGTGCAGTGATGAAAGTGAACAGAAACCACAGTGCATTTTGTGTTATGAAATGTTGTCGAACGCGTGTATGAAACCTGCAAAACTCCAACAACATTTAGAAACAAAGCATTGTGATGTAAAAAACAGGGAAAAAGGTAGAATCGGGCTCACCTGAGTTTTCACTCCCACTCCTATAATTGTGAAATATGATTTTTGGTGCAAGGGAATTTTATTTTATTATGAAATATTATTTTGTTGTTTATAGTTGTGACAAATTATGTTTGGTGCAAGGGTCTTTTATTATTCAGTGGAAGGAAAACTCGGGTGAGCCCGATTCTACTCTTATTCCAAAAAACAAACCAATTGAGTTTTTTCAGCAATGCTTAAAAACAATAATTTGTGGGAAAGAGAAAGTTTCAGCCATGGGTTCAATTAATAGCAAGGCACTGGAAGCATCCTACTTCTTAAGTTGGCGCATAGCCAAAACAGGGAAACCTCATTCCATCAGGGAAAATTTACTTCTTCCAGCTATAAAAGATGTTGTAAAAACTATGTTTCTAAAAGATATCGATTTGATTCCTCTTTCAAATGACACCGTCGGTCGAAGAATTAACAATACGGCAGGTAACATAGCATCTCAGTTAATTGAAAGGGTTAAGCAGAGTCCTTATTATGCGTTACAAATTGACGAAACTACTGATGTCACAAATGGTGTGCAATTGATGTGCTATGTTAGATATGCACATAGTGATGACATACAGGATGATATTTTATTTTGTACATCTTTGCCAACCTGAACAACTGGAGAAGAAATATTTCACTCTCTTGATAGTTACTTAAGAGATAAAGGGATCCTGTGAGAAAAATGTGTAGGTTTATGCTTAGATGGAGCCCACGGCCTTACAGGCAGACATAGTGGGGTTGTTTCTAAAGTCAAGGAAATAGCTTCAGATATGATATGGGTGCATTGTTTCATACATAGGGAAGCATTGGCCTCCAAAGGAATGCCACCAGAATTTAAAACAGTGCTAGATAATGCTGTAAAGCTAGTTAATTTTCTTAAGGCTCGATTTTTAAATAATAGACTACTTTCTGTATTGTGCGATGAAATGGGCAGTGAATATAGACACCTTTTGCTTCATTCTGAAATTCGGTGGCTTTCCAGAGGCAAAGTACTAAGAAGGTTATTTAAATTCAGACCCGAAGTTTTATTATTTGTAAGTGACCATAATTCATTGCTAATGAAGCATGGTTAATGGCGTTATCCTATCTTTCAGATATTTCTTCTAAAATAAATGAACTAATTCTCTCCTTCCAGGGAAAATCTTTCACTGTTCTTGATGCTTACGACAAAATAAAGGCATTCTAGAAAAAAACTGGGGCTATGGATTAATTACATAAAAAATAGCCCATTTGCACCTTTTCCAACATTGGAATAATTTTTAATGGAAAATTATATTTCTGTTGAGTCTGAGTTTGTTGAAAGAATTTGTAACCACCATGAAACTGTAAAACAAAAATTTGAAACATATTTTCCACATAACTTGTATGATAAATTTCTGTGGATTTGCAATCCATTTCAGGCTTACAGTCAGGATAATGATCTCTCATTATCGAAGAAAGGACAGTTATTTGAACTCTCAAGTGAAAGTGGGCTTAAAATCCAATTCTGTAATCTTAGTTTGTCTCGATTCTGGATTTCATCTTCAGCGAGAAGTGAATTCCCAGAAATATCTAAAGAAACATTGAAAATCGTCATGCAGTTTTCAACAACCTATCTTTGTGAGAAGGGATTTTCATCGTTCATTCAACTAAAAACAAAATACAGAAACCAACTTACTGTATCTGCTGATCTTCGACTAAATTTGACTAATATTGAGCCAGATATCCAGGAACTCTGCAAGAGGCAACAAGCTCAACCATCTCATTAATAGTCTAGTCAAAAAACTTAAAAAAATGACCCAACCTCTAAAAAAATCCGAAAGTTTTGAAACTTTGCACACTTATTTAATGGTACCTTGGGATGAATATACCAAAAGTCCTCATGAATATGAGGCGAGCTCTAGCGGCAATTAGCGAAAACAGGACCCCTATTTTGGTTTTTCGTTAATATCTCGAGAACCGTTGGTCTGAGGTAAAAGTTGACTATATACGTAATTAAAGCTTATTAAATTTGGAACATAAATGATTATGTACATTTTTCTCGTATTCCTAATGTTTACCGAGTTATGGGGCGCTAAAGGATAGCGTTTTTTCTAAAACCGTCGAGGAGCGCACGATGGTGCAAATTAAAGTAGGTACCTACCGTACTATTTCACCATTGTCTTTATTTGAGGAGGCAGGAATGCGGAATACCAAGAAATCTACCTTGTATGATGCCTACTCCATTAAAAGAAGAAATTAACCTAGTCTATATTGACATTGTTTTGGTTGGAGGCTTACTATTACACAATTAAATTACACAAGGTGGTGTGGCCCAAAGATTCGCCAACAATCTCAACCATCTGCTAGTGCTATGTAGCCTATGTTCTCAAGCATTATGGTGGCAACGGCTGCACGGTGGTGTTTGATGTTTATTCAGCCACCCGATCCAGTACAAAGAGAGCTGAACAGAACCGAAGGTACAAAACAAAGAGGTCAGTTGACATAAACTTTCGAGAGAAAACAATAGTAACAGTCAAACAGGATGATTTTCTTTCTAACGAAAAGAATAAATGTAGACTAATTTCATTCCTCATAATTGCCCTTACCAGCCATGAAGTTGAAACAGAACAAGCATCCAGTGATGCTGACACATTGATCGTCCGAACAGCACTCGTGAAGTCCTTCACTTGTGACGAAGTAGCAATAGTCGGGTGAAGATGTAGATCTTATTATTCTCCTCATGGTCTTAACTCCGACTGAACAAAACATATTATTTGTGAAACCAAGCCATGGAAAAGTAGGAAGGCAAGTATATTGAAACCAGCAATTGCAAACTTTGGGAATGAAGAACAGCATACTTCTTGTGCATGCGTTCAGCGGATGTGATACGACTTCGGCTGCATATCGAAATGGGAAACATTCCTGATTAAAATTGTTCAAGAAGCAAGCTGTACTGCAAGGTATTGCTGATATATTTAACAGCCCAAGTTCATCCCGTGAGGCTGTAGCTGCTGCTGGAAACAAAATATTCCTGGCATTGTACAATGCACCCAGGAAGAAAACCTCTCTTAACATGCACCGCTACAATGCTTTCACCAAATCTGTATCCAATGCTAAACCCGACCTTTCTGCTCTGCCGCCCACAAAAGGAGCAGCAAGACAACATGCATTTCGAGTGTACCATCAAATTCAATTTTGGCTTGGGAATGAACTTCTTCCTGTGCAGTGTGGTTGGAAGTTGGAAAGCGATCGGCTGATCCCTGTAACAACAGAGAATCCAGCAGCACCTGAAGCTGTCCTCAACCTCATTTGTTGCAAATGTACAGGTGGATGTGGGAACAGATGTGGCTGTCGAAAAGTCAGGTGTAATGTGTACAAGCATTTGTCACAACTACCATGGCGAATACTTGAATGGTGTTACTTCCACCCTCGAAGAAGACTTTGATGACCCTGATGATCCCGATGCCATAAACCTTGAAGAAACAGACCGTTCAGTGCAAAGCACAAACACTGAACATTTGGTACATGAAGATCAAAACACTGTGCTTGCTGGACGCTTAACCAGAAGTCAGGTGAGATTGCACATTTGTATTTTTTTGTTATTCATTTTCCTTGAAATAGTATACATAAATCGGTCGTCATGTTGTTTTACCGCTCGCTTACCTACTTTCTTTTACCTACATGTTCTTAATCTGTATAATGGTTCTCTCACATCATCATATCATGCATATTTACCTCTTCTTACTGTGTTTAAGGCAGCAAGTTCAGAAGCTGACCAAGATGAGCAGATTGCAGGACCTTCTACCAAGAAGCGATCAAGAGTTGATTGATTTTTCTGTACACAGTTTTCCTTGGAATATCCTCAGCATATTTTTTTTTTTTTTTTTTTTTTTTTTTGTTTTTTTTTGTTCATGTATTTCATTGTTTAATATACATCATGTCTTCCTTTTTATAGAAAGCTGTGAAATTTATCTCCTGAATCATCCTTGGTATAAAAAAAATGGTAAACCATTGTCAAATATTATTAGAAATGCCATATTGTACCGCGCTAGCGTGGTTTTTCAAAACACGCTATCCTTTAGCGCCCTATAACTCGGTAACCATTGGAAATACAAGAAAAATGTATATAATCATTTTTGTTTAAAATTTAATAAGCTTCAATTATGTATATAACAAACGTTTACCTCGGACCAACGGTTCTCGAGGTATTAACAAAAAACAAAAAAAAGTGCCCTGTTTTCGGTAATTGCCGCTAGAGCTCGCCTCATATTCACGAGGACTTTTGGTATATTCATCCTTAGGTACCTTTAAATAAGTGTGCAAAGTTTCAAAACTTTCGGATTTTTTCTTAGGTTAAACCTTGTTTTGACTGGACTATAAAAGTGAGTAGAAGAATAAATCATTTATTATAAAAATGAAGCTGCTTGAATACACAAGTTGCCCTAAGACACAGCTTACCAAACAAGCCATGAAGGCCAATGGATAACAATTCAAACACATTTTTTGTTTTAGTTTTGTGTTAAATTGACAAGTAGAGATAAGTAGAGATTCAATGCATGTTCCCATAAATATGATGGTGTATTATTCCAACAGAGTCGGATATTATAGTTTCTGAAATAGTTATCAGGTGGCGCTTATCAATTCCAAGTTGTTGTAGGAAGTCAGCTACAAACTGAAAGACGGTACCCCGTGCTCCAAATAGCAGTCCTTGCACGATGTAATTGCGGTTTCCGTATCTAGATGTATATTTTTGCTGAAAGAATGGTATGCAGCTGTTGTAAATTGCTTTTTTCTCCTGATCAACTTGTTTATCATGATTAGGGACCGGATTCTTAGGTTTTTACCTATTTTTTTCCTTACTTCCAAAACAAAAAGCGCTCATACACTTTTTCGAATCACGTCCATAGGATTCACCCACATTAATTCTGTGGCACCTAAAAATACCTAAATCGGGTATAAAAACCTAAATATACCTAAACGGGATATAAAACCTAAAATATCTAATTTAGGCTACTTTTTTTATCTTTTTTGCTTGTCAGTTAAGAAATCGACATTTTGCAGAGAGACAATAATTTTTGTCGGGTTCAAATTAATACCACCATCGTTTCGTTGAACCCATTGTCGTCTAGGATGGACAGTATCAAGATCGAGGAAGTGTAAGAGTACCGGCGTATTCCTTTTAAAATATTCATACGAACCATTGTTCCGTGTCTCAACAAGGATATAGATTTCTTTGTTTTAAAGAGCTTGTTTGCCTTTATTACTGCCCTGTTGTTCATACTGAGTGGTCCACTGTGAGTTTTAAGAACACGTGTTAATTATGCCGAAACAAAATAATGAAATCGATTTATTACGGCAGTGGATTGGTGACGACCTGAATTTCACGACAGATGGCAAAGTAATATTTTGTCAAGCCTGCCAGAACACGTAAGTATTATTTACCTACCTTTCTAGAAAAGGGGGAAGTTTTTGTCCCTAGTTGATCTGTTAGCATGCGTAACAACCGAAGAAATGAACATAATCAGTTTCACATTACCCACATCCAACCATAAAGTATTTTACTCACTAAATTAGAAGCATCGGATTCGAATCCTGAGAAGGGTCGTGTCTAGATACAGTAGCCTAATAGATAACAGGAAGAACTTCACAGTTGAGAATCTTTAAAATACTGTAGGCCTAACCAGGAAATGTGAGGCAGTCTTATTTTCACTGCTTCTTTTGATTGTTTATGCTTTCTTTCTTCAGTTGTATAATCTTGTCCTAAAGCAAGTTTACACAAATTTAAGTCAATTTTGTTAAGTTAAACTTCAAAAGTATTATGTATTGAATCCTATGTAGCACATTCAAAATCATAAACCAATTATTCTACCCGAAAACGATATTTTGGACTAAAAACCTAAAAAAAACTATTTCACCTAATGAAAAACCTAAAACAGTGTTTTTAAAAACCTAAAAATCCGGTCCCTAATCATGATCTATATCATTATTTTCGTACCGCACAGTGGGGTCCAGGATGTAGGCCTTTTTATCGTGTTTTTTGAATGCCACTATGTCTGCAAATCGACTGGATCCCGCTTCATCAATAGCATGAACTTCTTCGAAACAGTCAAAGGTCTTATCATGCAAAAAATCGGTGAGGATATGTTTGATCTTCTGATGTCTTCGGGTAATAAGTAGAGAGTTGAATGGACAGGACTCAAGTACATGACTCGGTGTTTCAGTCTCCTTAACGCATCTTCTGCAAAGGGTTGTACCATCCAATCCTCCATTATTTCCTGGGACGCCTCTCATATTTGCAAAATTTACATTCAATTTCAACAAAGATGTTCACTCAGAAGAAGTTAAACTTAATCTAGTAGTCATGAAGTTATTCGCTGGTGGAAATTCAGAAAAGTGAACTACTCCAACTCCTTGCCATGGCATAGAAGACCATTCTTCAAAGGACATTTGTCTAAGATGTTTACGAAGCATTTTTGGTTTTCGAAATGCTTCAAAATTATTTGTTATTTTCAGGTGAGAAAGGCTTGTTTGAAGTTCTTCATCAAAATTGAAACACCTTGTAAAACGTGGATCGTCACAGTATGATAGTTTATTAGCTATAGAAATATGTTGTAAAGGGGCTTCCCATTGACATTTAATCAAGCCAAGGCCTCTCAACTTGCGTGGTGCATACAACATTGCACTTGTCGTTGTCAGGAAGACACATGATGTCTTTAGTAGTCCGTCTGATGATTACGTCAAGCCCATCAAGAATGTATAAGGGAATGTTAAGCAAGGGCGCTGTCTGTAAAGGATAAATCAGTGAGGGGAATATATACTGATTTATTACATTCAGTTTCTGATTGGGCTGAAGTAAAGGAGACTTAGCCAACTTCTCTAGGTTTTCGATAGTGTCATCAAAGCAATACCCATGTTTACTTGTAAAACCTGGATCACAGACTTCAATGTAAAGGAAATTAATGGCAATGTTGAATAATGTTGGCGATAGTGGTCCACCTTGAGGAACCCCGCATCTCATAGGTATTTATAAAATTGGTAATAAATATTCAAGTCTGTTCAAAATATAATTTTACTGTCAATAGTTTACTTCCAATTCAATAACTGTGTTTTTGTTGAATTAAAAAAAATATATTTAGATTTATTTCGTTATAATGACCTATAATTAATACCATAAATAAAGAATATAGGCCTACATATAGCCTACTTTTAAAAACGGGATGTAAAATTAGGGGTTTGTAAACAATTTTAGACATTTTAGAGGTCGTGGGTTCAAAAAGGTTGAGAAACGCTGACCTAGAAAAATTGAAAACGGACATGAGTAGACTAAACTATCCCTAACTAAATTTTTACAGAAAAGCAAAAATAGCAATTTTACTGGCCATAGATAGAACTTTCTTCATTTACATTTCTATTAAAATTTTGAGAAAGTTTTCTTCAAAAGTCTCCTCAATATTTTAGTTATAGAACTCAAACTCTAGGGGGGAGGCCAATAAAATTCCAACAAAGTTCATAATAAAAAAATATTAAAAAATGTATTGAACTGATTACTTGCTACAGACACACAGATATGCAGGCAGGCAGACTGAGATATCATTCCAACAATTTTTTCATTTTCTAGGCATTGTGAAACATGTTTTCCCAATGTTATCTCCATTTACCGGTAGATTTTTGGTCACAAACACAATAATTTCTCTCTACAGTCAAACCTTTGTATAATGAAGACTGATATAATGTTTAACCCGCACATAGCAATATTTTCGTTTGGTCCCGCTGAATTTCCTATCTTAATAACGTTAATTATAACTCACTTTCACAATGAAGCTGTTTTAGAAACACCCTTTTATAACACTACTTGGGGGTTGAATTGTTACTGAAAACCAGTAGATTATCTCTATGGATGGTAGCTGGTATCAGATCAGTATCCTTCCCAGCCACCAATAGTTTTCTGGGTGCCTGATAACTGTTACATTTTTTTTAGAAATTCGAGAAAAGAAAGGTTCATGGTGAATGGAAAATAGGATCACTGAGGCTAAAATTATTCCTAATGTGTGCGAAAACATACTCTTGAGTTAGGCTGTTATTTCAACGTGTACATAATGTGCAATTAAAGGAAAATTAAACTAAAATGCCATGTCATTTTCTTCATATGGATTGAAAGAAAATGTTTTTAAGAAATTATATTCACTGTTAGAAATGTTTTACACCTTCATTTAATCACAAAACGACTATATTTATTGTAACTTGATGGGCGCGTGATGTCATGCTTGATGAATGTTTGACTCAGTCCCGCCCAGTGAAAGGCAGTTCACAGCATTCTGTCTACTGTTACGGTTTGTGAGTGAGTATCTGTTCAAACAATGGTTTATTGTTGTGTTGTGGGGTGTACAAACTCATCGTTGAAGAGTGATAACACACTTAAAATATCTTTCAATCGATTTCCCAACAGAGATAAGTCACCCGAGCATGCAATGGCTGATCAAAATAAAAAGAGAAAAATATGTCCGTAGTAAATACAGTACGGTTTGTTCACAACATTTTGAAGAAAATGATTACGAGCTTTCGATACAGTTACAAAAACAGTTAACTGGAAAAACCCCGCAATCTGTTAAAAGATAGTGCTGTGCCATCACTTCTTTTGTGTGGGGAATCTGAAACACCGTCAATGAAGAAAAGAAAATCGTCGTACTTGAGGAAGAAGGAAATGAGAGAGTTGTTGCAAGATTCAAACAGTAATCCATCAGTATCCGGGAATGAACAAATCATAAATGTAGAATCTAGTATTTATGACGAAAATTCAGTTTCCAACAGCGTAGGCGTGTGAACTAGGAAATGAAACTTATACTAATGTTTGCACGGATTCGTTGAATGTTTCTTCTAGAAATTGTAATTTAGATAGCTCTTTTAGCATTTTAGACATTTATACCACCACAACAGATGATTCTGAATCTGAAAGTTACTCTTTAGTCAATAGGTCAGTACCAATTTCTATTATTTTCTTAGTGTTTTGGGAAAGTTTATCTGTGCTATTTAATCTGTGTCATGTGTGTGGAAAGTCTGTAACTTCATTGTCTCATACAACGAAAGGATCACTTCTGATCATTAGAGCAGTGTGCAAAGACAACCATGTTTATACTTGTTGTTCTCAACCCGTTGCAAACAAGTACTCGATGGGTAACATTAGAGTCACAGCTGCAATTTATTCTAAAGGCTTGTGTTTTGCTAAATTTATGACATTTTGCAAATCACTTGGTCTTCAGTGTTTTAGTAAGACCACATTTTACATAGTATTAACTGATAACGACTGGCAACTAGTGAATCTTTATTTATAATAACACTATCGAATGAAGCATGTTGTGTTATACAGTCTATACACCCCCTTCTGTTCACAAATTCCTTCCCAGTTCCAATTTACACCATTCCGTATTTTCTTTTCTTCCTTACAATTCTTCCAATAATTTCTTCTCATTTTCTTTTCGTGTAATATTAATTTGTGAATATCGAGGTTCGTCTTTATAAGGTAACATTGCAGACATCTCTATCAACAACTAACACAAATGAGACTTTGTGGTCTATGTAGAAACAGCACACACTAGCATAACAGCAGCTGTTGTCCCGTCAATGAGTTGTCGCGCATGACGTCACCCGTACAAAGCGTAATATTGGGCACCTGAAAGGTCACGAGATCACCATTCATTTCTTAATTCAAAGCTCCGTGCGATGAGATTAAAATCAAAAAATTGTATTTTTTTTAGTTTACCCTTCCTTTAAACAATATATGTTAGTTTTTCTGTTAGTTTTTCCTTAGATATGTGGTGAATTTGCTTCCCAACATCTATGAGTTTGAAATTTCTGACATATAGCTGGGCTCAAAACGTGCCATGATCCATGATATTAAACCAGTCTGAATAGTATTTTTTTAGTGTGTGGGTGTAAAGTTGGTATGGTTACAATTATAGAAACCAATAAGTTGAGTAACAAAATTAGGGGTTTTTTATATTTATTTGGACTTGTGATTCATTATTTTTCATTTCGTTACAGGTCCAGTTCCATGAATTATCCTATAGATCATACAGTTTCCTGCATGCAGTCTTTCTAACGTGTGGCAAATTACAATCCCTCAATGTAACAACAACCCTCATATAACAATAAAATCTGCTAGGGCCCACAAATATCATTATACGGAGGTTTCACTGTACTACGTACACGTGAGAAAGTAAAATTTCTGTAATAATATTGTATAAATAACTTGTAAAGTCAGATTACTAAATAATCACAAAATTTATACTTAGGCCTATCTTGAGAAAAAAGCAGTGTGGCTGAATGATGTGAAGAAGTCTGTAACTGAGATTATTTATTTCAGATGAATCCTCAATGAGATACTCTGAGTTAACAATATTATTTTTCCAACACTCACCTATAGGGAACATAAAAATTATAGCTATCCTGTACGGGGGTTACCAGAGGACCCAGTCTATTCAACCAATCTAATAAAAGACAATATACTGTCATATAAATTATTCTACAAGTTTGAAAATAAGATTGTATACATTTTTCTTTAACTGAAATCTCATTACTAAAGCAACACTGTAACAATGCTAGACAAAATTACACTTTATGACTGGTGTACAAACTGGTGTAAAAACATTGCAACACATGGTTTATTTATTAAGTGCCAGTATGGTACTTTATAAGATTGTATGGGGGACGGGGAAAATGTCTGTCCGTCTCTCATTCTGTGTGTCTGTACGCACCATAACTCAAATAAGCTTGAGGATATTATAGGAGAAAAATTCTTCCGACACTGGGACTTGAACCCAGCACCTTTGGCTATTCGCGCCAATGCTCTACCAACTGAGCTAAGCCGGAGTTCAATTCACAGCGCCAGATGGAACCTCTCTCCTATGACTAATTGCCCTAATGGTCTACCTCACAGACAGACAAGTCATGTCATATGCAGTACTTGTGAGGCACACTAATTAGTGATTTCTATGACCAGGCTTCCACTGTTATTGTACAGTTAACATTGAAGATAGATGTATAAATAAGCCTTCATGAACCACAGATTATTGTCTCTGTTGGACATTACATGAGGATATTATAGGAGAAAAATTCCTCCGACACTGGGACTTGAACCCAGGACCTTTGGCTATTCGCGCCAATGCTCTACCAACTGAGCTAAGCCGGAGTTCAATTCACAGCGCCAGATGGAACCTCTCTCCTATGACTAATTGCCCTAATAGTCTACCTCACAGACAGACAAGTCATGTCATATGCATGAAGGTTCATGGTTCATGAAGGCTTATATATCTATCTTCAATGTTAACTGTACAAAGTGGAAGCCCGGTCATAGAAATCACTAATTAGTGTGCCTCACAAGTACTGCATATGACATGACTTGTCTGTCTGTGAGGTAGACCATTAGGGCAATTAGTCATAGGAGAGAGGTTCCATCTGGCGCTGTGAATTGAACTCCGGCTTAGCTCAGTTGGTAGAGCATTGGCGCGAATAGCCAAAGGTCCTGGGTTCAAGTCCCAGTGTCGGAGGAATTTTTCTCCTATAATATCCTCATGCATGAAGGTTCATGGTTCATGAAGGCTTATATATCTATCTTCAATGTTAACTGTACAAAGTGGAAGCCCGGTCATAGAAATCACTAATTAGTGTGCCTCACAAGTACTGCATATGACATGACTTGTCTGTCTGTGAGGTAGACCATTAGGGCAATTAGTCATAGGAGAGAGGTTCCATCTGGTGCTGTGAATTGAACTCCGGCTTAGCTCAGTTGGTAGAGCATTGGCGCGAATAGCCAAAGGTCCTGGGTTCAAGTCCCAGTGTCGGAGGAATTTTTCTCCTATAATATCCTCATGTAGGGTCCAACAGAGACAATAATCTGTGGTTCATGAAGGCTTATATATCTATCAAATAAGCTTCATTGGATTTTCATGAAACTTGGTATACTCATTTATAATGTCCATGGGACAACCCCTATTGATACTGAACCAAACTGGTTCACCAGGGCCGGAGTAATTCCCAATTTAGTACCTATTTTAAGGGTATTATATTAGAAAGTTGCCATAATTCAAATAATGCTTTATCGGATTTTCATGAAACTTGATATACGCATTTATGACGTCCATATTTTCAATTTCAATTTCAATTTATTTATTTTACCTGGTGTAGTTAGAACTATATAGTTCTTTCTTCCACTACACCAGGGATATTATGATTACATGACAATACACTTACAAGTAGAAATTACAATAAACATATAATACAACACAATAATTTACACATTTACAATATACACAATACAATATCTATAATTAATTAATATATCTTAAATTTACAATTCACATTACCGTAATCTTAATTTATTACTTATACTTATTACTTATACACAATTTTTAGTAGGGCCTAATAGTTTTGATAATTTATTGTAAAAATGTCATCAATTTTGTATGGTGCTTCATTTATGAGTATTGACTTCATTCTTTTAGTGAATGAGGTGACATTTAGTGCCTTTAAATGGTTGAAGTAACCTATTGAATTTGGACCTAATTAGTTTACTGGTACCGGAGTAAAACCCAATTTAGTGTCTATTTTAAAGACGCGGTAACTCAAATACGCTTTATTGGATTTTCATGAAACTTAGTCTATGCATTTATAATGTCCTTGGGAAGATGTTTATTGATATTGGATAAAATCGTTTGACCGGTATCAGAGTAATGCCCAATTTAGTGCCTATTTTATGGTAATATATTATAAAGAATTCAACAAATGCAAATCTGTTATCCTGACAACATATCATTTTACAGTTTTGGAATTTGCAATAGTTAGCCATGATACATTGATTATATATCAAACAAGTCAGATGTTTACTTCGTTCATCAAGTTGAATACTGTTATATACAAAAGATATATTACTCTGAAATAATTAGGCCTACGTACATTAAGAGGGCAAGGTGACCAGCCTGTTAGAGCATCAGTTCAGGAAAATAGAATGGAAACCAGAGTATGGAATCAACATAGATGACCAACAACTCACACATCTCAGGTTTGCTGACGACATCATAGTGGTAGCCGAATCCTCACAGGTATTAGAAGAAATGCTCAAGGTCATAGATATAGTCAGCAGAATGGCAGGTCTAACGATAAACACTACAATAACAAAAGTAATGACAAATGCTGCAGAAGTGCCAATCCATTTAAACCAGGTACCCCTAGAATATGTACAAGAATATGTTTATTTAGGACAAAATATATCTCCCCATACAAGCACAGAGAAGGAAATTAAAAGGAGGATAGGTCTGGCATGGAAGAAATTCTGGTCTTTTAAATTTATTCTGATGGATAGGAAGCAGAAAATAAGCACGAAATCTGAGGTAATTGAGAAATGTGTCATACCAACTCTGACTTACGGCTGCCAAACATGGTCTCTGAATGGAAGGCAAAAACAGGCACTCCAGACCTGCCAACGATGGATGGAGAGAAAAATTCTTCAAGTATCACTGAGAGATAAGATCAGAAATGAAGAGATAAGCAGAAGAACAGGCATGTGTGACGTGGTCACAAAAGCATTAACCCAGAAATGGAAATGGGGGGGGGGTCATGTGGCACGGATGGATCAATGTAGATGGACACACCGAGTCACCATGTGGGATCCACGATCAGGACGTATGTAGGACGACAACGAACCAGGTGGGCTGACCATTTCAAAATGGTAGCAGGAGGACAGTGGTCACGAGTGGCAAAAGACAGGGAAAGGTGGAAACTACTGGGTCACCCATGACTACACATCAGAGACTAGTGGAAGTGTGACAGTGTCGAACAAAAACTCCTTAGATCTTGCACACTTAAGGAGTTAAAGTTTACTGAGCTATTCCCTGCACAGCAGGAGGCCATGGCCCTTATGGGATGTATTCACGGCTAATTTCATTCATTCATTCATTCATTCATTCACATTAAGTGGAGTTCTTCGCCAGTGTATTTTGTGAAATGTTGACATATTTTAAGAATGTATTATATCAGTGTATACGAGTTTGCATTAAGGTTAAGTATCAAACTTTAGACCTTTGTTCTTCTGTAAGTCCTGCTTAATGAATCAATCTGCAACTTAACTTGGAAATCGATAACAAAAATAACTTATTCTCTGCATATCATAATTGCAATTAACTCTTTACTGATTAAACAAAAGCATTCTAGCACTTTGTTACATCAGTTTACCTCATTTTATTTATACTGTACTGTATATTTTGTATGCATGACCATATTGAAAAAATCATCCAAAATAATCACAAGTATGTAAACTCAATTCTGTGCAAATATAGTACATAAAGTATAAATATCCCGCAAAATAAAGATGTGAATACCATATTTTAATAACATTATTTTCTAACATTTTTAATTGCAGTAGGCTTGCATTAAAGGAATCCAATAGGCTCAATTAAAAATTCCCATTGTGTATTATAATAATTAATTATTAACACTGGTATTAATATTACAATTTATAATATTCTTCAAACGCAAAATATAAATATATTTTTGTTTACCTGTCATTATGCTGTATTTAACCCTGAACTGGAGGAGGTCCTACCCGATTGTGAACTACCCTTGGAGATCTCTTAAGGAAATATTCACGGCGGATTTGTTTTTGGGGTGTCAATTCAGATTTTCTGTATTCATTCTAAATTTCACAGATCCATGTATCCCAGTATCAATTACTTACTTTATTAGCAAAAAAAAGGGTGTGATTTTATTGTAAAATAAATATAATGCCCCATTGTTTATTAAATTGCTCTCCAAAATCAACACATTACTTCCAGAAAGCTAATTATCAGTAATAAGGGATAACTTTTTAATTTTTAAATATTTTAGGTCATGAGTGTACTTTTTATTTTCATATTTTCTATTTTTTATGTCTTGCCCTAGTCATTAGGGCACACAATAGATTAGGGACCCAAGTTCTTCAAGAAGGGAGCTCTGTGCCAGTGTAAAATGCCAGAGGGGGATTAGAAGTGGAGCCAACTGCTAATGGCTTGTGCACCTGGACCCGACCACTTGCGGTAACCACTAGCAGCGGGAACAAGTTTCTCCCTCAGCTCATGGCTGAAGCGCACGTCTGCAGCAGTCAAGTGTGCAGCTACCCCATTTAAACTCCATGTAAAAGCCTTCTTGCTACTTGTGGTCGCCACCGGTGGCAACCACTAAACGCCAAGTGTGTGCCTGGTCTTAGAGATCTCGAGTTTGTGTTCTTTACACCAGTCGCCTGTAATTTGGAGTGTATTTTCTAGAGTTGATAGGAAGATGATATACACTTTAATGAATGTAAGAGGTAGGCCTATTCACAATTTTTAAAAACTAATTTTTATGTAAGAGGTAGGCCTATTCACAATTTTAAAAAACTAATTTTTCATAACTATTTCTTTTCACAACTTTAAACGTTGGCTTGCATGTTTAGGGAATTGGAAAAAATAAGGTATATCTCTGCCTCTGTGGAACCATGCCAATAGTGGTAAATCTAAACACTATATTTACATAAAAAACTATCACTACAAAAAATGGAATGCAGAGTTTAAAAAAATGTTATATCATTTTAACTTTTTATTATATTACTAAGAAAATCCTATACTAATATCATTATTATAAATCTCTTGTTATTAGGCATCTTCCAGAAGCTTCGAATGAAACTATAACAGCATTTCATGACTTCCTCAGGGCAATGGCTTTAGTGGAGTTTGGAGAATTCGACTTAATTGGAAATATTAGCAATATAACTTCTCCAGAACTGGCAAAAGTGAATGTATCTGAACTCATGATCAGTGTAAGTTTAAATAGTTAATTATTTCTTTTTTTATTTGCTTTCCTTTTGCAGTGTGTTTGTACAGTCGGTCAAATAAAAAACGTCGGGACTCGTATGCTGTTAAAATTAAAGTTTTGACGCATTAGTTCACAAGTTTCCTATAAAAAACACAAAATACAGGTCATTTTCGGAACATATGAGGCCATGCGGCAGGAGGGAAAATATGAACAAGGAGGGAAAAAATGAACATCGCGGAAATCGCAACACACGATATTCAACTTAATGCATTGTCATAATTCATTTTGCTTTGTGTCATCGCCACATACAAATGCTAACGTGAGAGAAAGTGTGGTTAGGGCTGTAATTGACCTGCATTTTTCGGTCTCTGAAGCAGCGAGAAGGTTCCATATTTATGAAAAGAAGCTCAGAGGTGGGAACGTTACTATAATGCGACCGGAAGTTTTCATAGCAAACGTTGATCTGGCCGGACGCGTATTTCGATGCTAAGATTGGTTGCAGATGCTGAGCGTAAGTTATTGATTTTGCACTACAAGTACCGGTATTATAAAATAAAATCTTTAAAAAATGCTCCTTGAATAAACATATTCCTCGCGAATCTATTAATTATTAATATTATAACAATTTGCAACCAAGAATATGGCGGATTTGAGGCATATAGCCACAGCCTTCTATACATGTTTGTTTTGGAACAAAACTGACTAAATAATCAAGAAAATACATGGATAGACAAGAGGCGTGTGTGAACCTAACCTTAAGTCTTCCTGTACATGCGCATATGCTCGTTCGTGATACTTAATCAAATACCGCCCGACGTTTTTTATTTGACCGACTGTACAAGACTCTATTAGTAAGAAACAATAGAAGAACACCTAATTGATAAAGTGGTATATTTTGGGTTATGCATTGAAAGAGATTCAGAAAATCTCAACCAATAGTTGAGACCCAATTGAAGATCGTTTTGACAAAACTCAACATCTCCATTTTTTGCCAAATTCGTTTGTTAATGGTTTTAGGTGCTTTGAAATGAGATCTTAAAGATGGTGAAAAAGAACATAAGAAAAGTCAACATAACCAATTCATTTTGAAGCCTCAATATGCAAGGTTGTGACTCAGAAAAGACAGTTGCCAAGCAGCTATAGGCTATTAACTTTCTCCTGGATTGACTGTCAGTCAGCTTCTTAAGCACGAGAACACTTCTCTAAGAATAATTTCAAAGTTATTTATTTATTTTTTATTTATTTCTGCAATTATAGGTCCCAAATATTACAAAACAAAGGAGCAACAACAGCAATTACTAATTTACAACAGAATGAATCAAAACAGAGAAGATGAACAGTATAGCAATCAAAACAAACATAGTTAGGTCTATATACCATACAGAAAAAGAACAGTTCAGTAATCAAGACAAACTTAGTTATAAACCTTACAAAAATTAAATTACCGTAAGAGTAATAAAGATGAAAGTTATTAAATCACAAACACAAACTGTAAATGAAAATACAGAAAAAGAACAGTATAGTAATCAAAACATAGTCATAAACCTTACAAAAATTGAGAATATTATACGAGAAAAATTCCTCTGGCACTGGGACTTGAACCCAGGACTTTTGGCTATTTGCGCCAATGCTCTACCAACTGATCTAAGCCGGAGTTCAATTCACAGTGCCAGATGGAATCTCTCTCCTATGACTGATTGCCCTAATGGCCTACCTCACAGACAGACAAGTTATGTCATATGCCGTACTGTGAGGCACACTAAGTAGGCCTAGTGATTTTTGTGACCGGGCTTCCACTGTTATTGTACAGTTAACATTCAAGATAGATATATAAGCATTCATAAACCACAGATTATTGTCTCTGTTGGACACTACATGCGAATATTACATACTGCAAATTTGAAAATTTAGATGAAATATTATCTTAATTGCATGTTTCTGAAGAACTGAAATTTCTTGTAGTTGTGTTTTTGAACAGCCTCACCTTATAATGTCCATATAATTTAAATGAATATGAATAAGGGCATAATAACTTACATATTTTTTAGCATTGATCGTGATAATCCAGAATCTCTCAGCCTTACAAGAACACCAATAACAATTACGATTTTCTGTTTAATATTATTAAGATGTAAATTCCAACTTAAATTCAAGTCTAGTGTGATGCCTAGGAAGGTAACAGAATCAATTTTTTGTATAATTTGGTTGTTTATTTTTAAAGGTAAAATATTTTGAAGAAGATATCTCTCTCTTTTAAAAAAACATATGGGTCAATCCATTAGAAATGAACCAGGCCAAGTTGCTCGACATTTTTGATTGACCTAATGTTTTTACCAGTTATTTCCCAACTAAAGGTGAGTTAAAAACTATGGTAAAAACTTTTTTGGGCTCATACTTTTTTTTTGGCGGCCATTTTAAGTTTGCTTTTTAACCATATTTCAGTGGAAAACATGTTTTGCACAAATGTATGTAACTCTGTTAATTTTATAGATAACAAGACAAAATAAACACCAAAATTATCAGAATGAAATGCTCTACATTTTTGTTTTAACACAATATTACCTAAGTAGTGAGGAAAGTGAAGAAAAAAATTCAAAACTACAAATTGAAAATTGACTTAAAACGGGAGCTTTGGGGCCGCAAAATTATTAGAAGGAAGAAAGACTCGCCCTTAATTTTTTTTTCTGGTGTAGATCTACTATAGGACTACTCGCTGTAGAAGTTTAAAGCTTGAGAACTTTGCGGTTTTTTTAATACAATTTTTCAAAAATGCCCAAAACCGTATTTTGGCAATATTTGAAGTAGAATATCTCAAAAGGGACTGAGTGAAAAATTATGAAATTTATACAGATAACACCTCTTTATGATATAAAGATGTGTTAAAAATTTGGTGACTGAGACTCAACTGGTTCCCGAGTTATAGTGCATCGAAGTTGGCCATAACTGCAAACTATGCACCGAAATTTCAACACTCTCCAAAGCTTTGAGGAAACCAAAAATTTGTCATGCTAACTGATGAAATTTAACTCTTTTGTGTAACAAACTTAGGCTCTCAAAAATGTTATATTTAAAATTACAAAGTGAATTTTTACTATTAAATTACCGTTAAATTTCGTGTGCCTATAACGCAATTTTTGACCAAATTCGATGCACTGTAACTCGGGAACCAGTTGAGTCTCAGTCACCAAATTTTTATCACATCTTTATATCATAAAGAGATATTATCTGTATAAATTTCATAATTTTTCACTCAGTCCCTTTTGAGATATTCTACTTCAAATATTGCCAAAATACGGTTTTGAGCATTTTTGAAAAATTGTATAAAAAAACCGCAAAGTTCTCAAGCTTTAAACTTCTACAGCGAGTAGTCCTGTAGTAGATCTACACCAGAAAAAAAATTAAGGGCGAGTCTTTCTTGCTTCTAATAATTTTGCGGCCCAAAATCTCCCGTTTTAAGTCAATTTTCAATTTGTAGTTTTGAATTTTTTTCTTCACTTTCCTCACTACTTAGGTAATATTGTGTTGAAACAAAAATGTAGAGCATTTCATTCTGATAATTTTGGTGTTTATTTTGTCTTGTTATCTATAAAATTAACAGAGCTACATACATTTGTGCAAAACAAGTTTCCGGCCGAAAAACTGTTACAAAGAAAACTTAAAATAGCCGCCAAGAAAAAAGTATGAGCCTAAAAAATGTTTTACTCTAGTTTTGAACTCACCTAATATTGGGGAGTAACTGGTAAAAAAAATAAAGAAAATAAAAAATGTTGAGCAAAAAATGTTATTCAATTTGGTTCATTTCTAATGGATTGACCCTATTTTGGCATTATTTGAAGTAGAATATCTCAGAAGGGCCTGAGTGAAAATTATGAAATTTATACACATAACACCTCCTTACGATATAAAGATGTGATAATAATTTGGTGACTGAGACTGAACTGGTTCCAGAGTTACAGTGCATTGAAGTTGGCCAAAAATTGCGAACTATGCACCGAAATTTCAACGCTTTGAGGAAATTATAAATCTGGCATGTTAACTGATGAAATGTAGCCTACATGTACAACTCTTTTGTGTAACATACTTAGGTTCACTAAAATTTTGCATTTAAAATTACAATGTGGATTTTTACTATTAAATTACCGTTAAAATTCATGTGCGTATAATGTAAGTTTTGGCCAAATTCGATGCACTGTAACTCGGGAACCAGTTGAGTCTCAGTCACCAAAGTTTTATCACATCGTTATATCATAAAGAGGTGTTATCCGTATAAATTTCATAATTTTTCACTTAGTCCCTTTTGAGATATTCTACTTCAAATATTGCCAAAATATGGTTTTGGGCATTTTTGAAAAATTGTATAAAAAAAACCGCAAAGTTCTCAAGTTTTAAACTTCTACAGCGAGTACTCCTATAGTAGATCTACACCAGAAAAAAAAATTAAGGGCGAGTCTTTCTTCCTTCTAATAATTTTGCGGCACTAAAACTCCCGTTTTAAGTCAATTTTCAATTTATAGTTTTGAATTTTTTTCTTCACTTTCCTCACTACTTAGGTAATATTGTGTTGAAACAAAAAAGTAGAGCATTTCATTCTGATAAGTTTGGTGTTTATTTTGTCTTGTTATCTATAAAATTAACGGAGTTACATACATTTGTGCAAAACATGTTTTCCACTGAAATATGGTTAAAAAGCAAACTTAAAATGGCCGCCAAAAAAAAAGTATGAGCCCAAAAAAGTTTTTACCATAGTTTTGAACTCACCTTTAGTTGGGAAATAACTGGTAAAAAAATTAGGAAAATCAAAAATGTCGAGCAACAAATTTTATTAAATTTGGTTCATTTCTAATGGATTGACCCATATATCTCATTTTATCAATATTCAAAACCAATAAGTTTTTATCTAACCCGTTTTGTAGGAAGTTAAGGTCATATTGTATAGAGATTAATATTTCATGTTCAGACATACCTATATAAAAAAGAGACATATCATCTGCAAACATAATTAATTTACCCTTAAATTTTAGATTAGCTATATCATTTATATATATTAAAAAGAGTATTGGGCCTAATACTGATCCCTGTGACTGTGGGACACCACATGTGACCTCTAAGGTATCAGAATTAGCTCCATTAACACAAACAAATTGCTGTCTATTAGAAAGATAACTTCTAAACCAAAAAGCTATGCCTCTAATTTCTATTAATTCCATTTTATTCAACAAATAACTATGGTTAACAGTATCAAAAGTTTTTTTAAGGTCAAATCTGGATCCCCAGAACGACTGGGGGAAACCCTCCTTTCTCCTCTCGTAGGCTGAGACCCTATACCACAACACGATTATTGCATCATAACAAGCTATCTCGTTATTCTATCTCTTTACTCACTATTTTATTATTGTGAACAATAGCCACACAACACATGTAAGGAGTTATTCTATTAAATTCTTTCCCCCAAACTTAAACGTGACAATTTACTTCTAAAATTATTAATTGTCACAGTTTCTATCTTCTATATGTTAATAAAAACTAAAGAAACCTTCTCCTGAACAATTTATGTTTTGCACATGTTGAGTTTAGTCAAAACGGTCCTCAATTCTGGACAGCAAAGTAAAGGTCATCATGTAGACTGCAGCAGATACACTCAAGGCGTGCACTATTATCCTGTGAAGTTACTGTCTGTAGGACTACAAAGTGGTGTCATGATTAGGGATAGTCACATTTCGTTAATCCCCAAAACACGAAATTAGTAATAGAAGTTCAAATTACTGTAATAAATTCGTTTCTCGTGTTTTTTTATTCAAAATATGTGTTTATTCATTCGCGAAGTTTTGCGAAATGTGATACTTTTCGCAAAATACCCGGTTTTTAAGGTTTTATCCCATTTTTACGCGAAATACGGGCAAATGTAAAAGTTCTACTTTAAATTAACTCAAATTTGAATATATTGTTTTTTTTTTTATCCACGGAAAATATTTAAATTAAAAATGTGAGCCGTTGATGAAAACGTGAGTCGTCGGCTTTATTTGAAACGCGAAGATGTCAAGGTCAACTGAAGAAGGGACTTTAGAGGAAGAGGGTGGAGGAAGGAGTTTCTGGCACGAAGATGTCGGCGGCGTAATTCACGGCCGAAACAAGTAAACAAACTGCCGATCTATTCTTCCTGTCTTTATATAATAGCAGAATAATAATAAAAATTTAATAATGAATTAAAACAACCTGTAAGTTACGTATTTTAACAATCTCGCGTTTAACGAAGTGGAGGCTACAACCTGTAACGCAATGCTTACCCACCTAACCCCGCGTGAAAGAGACGGAAGTAGGGATGAACTAGGGATGAACATCGGTTGTTAAAACATCGATTTTCACTATCGATGTTAAAATCGGCGGTAACCATCGATGTGACGATAATATTGATGTATTTTGACGGAAAACATCGATGTATATTTAAAATAAAAAAAGCATGGTATCAGAAAATTATTCAACATTCATAAATAAACTGAAATATTTCCATGAAAACTATTGATGTTTTTGGAAATTTTGTCAATACGTCCTGAATGTCCGACTCAGTATGTATATTCATGAAAATTATAGCAAAAAACTGTGAATATTAAACAAAAGTGTGTGTGGAACGACACTCGACAGAAGTGAAACTTGTTTTAATTTTTGGATTTTTTCAATTTTGGATTATTGGATTTTTTAAATTTTGGATTGTAGAACTTTTAAATATTGTGTTTTAGGATTTTTTTAATTTTTGATTTTTTAAATTTTTGATCTTTTAATTTTTTTAATTTTGGAATTTTGGATTTTTTAATTTTGAATTTTCGATTTGTTAATTTCGGATTTTTAATTTTGGATTTTTTATTTTTAAATTTTGATTTTTGAATTTTGGGTTTAAATTTTTTTATTTTGGAATTTTGGGTTTTTTAAATTTTGGATCTTTGAAGTTTTTTATTTTTGGATTTTTTATTTTGAACTTTTTAAATTTTAAAATTTTAGATTTTTAAATTTTGGGTTTTTTAATTTTTGGATTTTTTAAATTTTGGATAAGCCTAATCATTGAGTTGATTATTTTCTGTGCAGACCATTTCATCACACCTCACTAATTTTGTGATGATTTTGAGCGTAACACTAATTTCGTGATGACTTTTAACGTAACGCAAGATCTCGATTTACCCCTACCACGGCTAAAGAAGTTTCACTTCAAAAACATCAATGTCGGTGAGAAAAATATATTGTTTTCCATCGATGATGGTGATGATGACGACAAGTGATTATTTTAACTTTATTCGTACTTCTGTTTATTAAGTTCTACATGTTGACAAATAAAATATTTTAGGATGAATATGTGTCCTTTTTTGTAACTGCCGTAACTACAATGTAAAGTATGGAGTTTATTTAAATTTAAACTAAAATACAAGCACCTCAAGTAAATCAGGTAAACTGTTTCATTTTTATTTCATATGAATTCAAGACATTGTCATATCACTCCTGGATGTTGCTTGATATATATTATCAGTGTACGGAAAAAAATGCAGTTAGATTTAAAAACTGATTTTCAATATTTTTTTTACCATTTTTATGACGAAATTCAATTTTTAAATAGCGAAATAGGTATAAGTGCACTTTAACTAAGTTTTCGATTTTCATGAAAACCAATTTTTTTATCGATGTGAAAAACCACTCTAATCGTTCAGGAATTTTCACAGAATTTTTTGACACGTCACACACCTTTGTACTTGCCACGAAGGCTTCAAAAAACAGTAATTAATGTCGTGATTTTCCCCATATAAAATCATAGTATTCTCTACCACGGCTATTTGATGATTAAACCCACATCTGACTTTGGAGCAGTACCAACCTGACAGCTAGTATCACACTGCATTTACACAAGTTAGAATGGAAGCTTTCGTTTCGTATAATTTCCGGTCGGGAAAACAATAGGAACTTCCTCAATGACAAGTTATATTAAAATAAGAGCGCTGGGGTTACGCAAATTCGAACGGAAGCTTAATTTTATGTAATACATGGAGAGAAACCATGTTCGAGTATTTTATGTAATAACTCATATTTCCTTCGTGTTTTAATGAAGTAGAATAAGGAAACTTTTTCAAATATTAATTCGTGATCAATTAACATTAAAGTGTCCCCCCTCCTTGTGTTAGTCGGTAGCACGCTTGCCTTCCACCCGGCGGCCCGGGTTCGATTCAGCAGTGAAAAATCTCTTTCCCGGGTTCGTGACTGGGTGCTTGTGTTGTACTTAGGTTTAAATGTGAGGTAGGGGACTGGCGCACCCCGGAAATAAATTCGCAGCAGATATCCCCTTAAAGGATCTCCAGGAGACGTTTGCGCGATCCGGTAGGGCTACTACTACCACTATTAAACTAAGACAAATTCGAATTGAAGCTTGATATTAGAAAAAGCATTGTTTAATTGCTGTTTTGCTTCATGTTCCATGAAGAGCTAACAGAGAAACATTTTAAATATTACTCAATTTCTTTCTTCACATTGTTGTTATTATTATTATTATTATTATTATTATTATTATTATTATTATTATTATTATTATTATTATTATTATTATTATTATTGATGTTGTTGTTTTCTAAAATACTTGTCTTCAACATTGTCCTTTCATAAAAAAATAATAATCGTAATTTGGTATGAAACATTCTTCCATCCATTCATTTATCCATCCGTTCATTCATTAATTCATCCGTACATTCATTCATCCATTCAACCATAAATAAATATTTAAATTCATCCATCCATCCAGTTACTAGTTAATAAATTATTTCCACCATCCATCCATAGACTGATGGATGGATGAATTTATGGGTGTATTGTTGAATTATTTAATGAAAAGGATGAGTGGGTGGATAAATGGATGAATGGATTTATTCATGGATAGCTGAATGTTTGGATCGATGGGTGGATGAAATAGTTAAATGAATTATTTATATAATAAATTAATTAATGGACGGATGAATGTTTGGTTATAGGGGTGGTTGGCTTGATTGATAGATGAATGGCTGGTTGGATGGTTCATTCATTCATCCATCAAATCCATATGTTAATTAAATTTAGCATTAATCTATTCATCCATCCATTGATTAGTTCATTGATTAACCAATCCACCCATCCATTAATTGATCAATTAATTCATCCGTGAATCCACCCATCCATTCATCCTTTCGTTCATCCATCAATATATTTACTAAATAATTAATAACAGTCCATCCATTCATCCCCTAATTTATCCAACAAACCTACCACCCACCCATCCATCAATTCAGACATCAATAAATCTATCCATCCATCGAATTATCCATTCATCCATAAATTATTTTTCCAACCATCCAATTATTAACAATGAGATAATTAATTTTCATTTTTAACTAAAATTATTAATCCATCCATTGTCTATTAATTCATCCACCCAACCATTCATCCACCCATCTGTTCAATCATCCATACATCCATCCAGTCATTCGTCCCTTAATTAATTCATATATTCCACCATTTAATTATCCATACATTCATTCATTCATTCATCCACCCATCTATCCACTCATGCATCCATCAATAAATTCATTCATTCATCGATCCAACCAACCATTAATCAATCCATTCATTCATTAATTAATTTATTAATTAGCCCACCTACCCATTCATCCATCCATTATTAATTCATTCATCCATAAATATATCCATTCATTCATCCGAAATTATTTATTTCACCCACCTAACCCACCATCCATCAAATGCTTTATGGATATATAAATAAATGGATGGAAGGTTGAATTAATTAACTAATTGGATGGATAAATGCATGCATTAATTGATTCATCAATGGATGGGAGGATGAATTAATTAATTATGTATCTAATTCATTAATTAATGGATAGATGAAGGGTGGATTGCTTGGTGAATGAATTAGTTAAATAATGGATCGATGAATGACTTCTATAATAAGTGGATGGATCAATTAATAATTAATGGATGGTTGGTTAGATAACTGGATTGATTGATGGACGAATGGATGGTAGGATGAATGAAAAATGAATGGATGTATAAATGGATGGATTGATACATGGCTGAATGAATTATTGGGTGGGCAGATAATAGTTTTCATTAATTTCATAATTATAATTGTTATAAATAACTATTAAACGTATAAATAATATAACAGTAAAAATCTGGCTTGACATGTAATACATGTTTTCTATATTAGTCGATCGTCCTGAACGCGAATTTCACAATAAATACATTCCGATTTAAAATTAATGTTAAGCAATTTTCTGAGTAATAATATTAACAATATAAGAAATATAAATTATATGGCAATAAAAATGTTATTGTAGATGATATACATATTTTTGCATGTATTTCACCACTTCTGAACGCGTATATGACAATAATAATAATAAGTTCCTTCCGCACTTCGAGAAAATTCTGATTTTCCATTAATATCACACATTTTTCGCAGAAAAAGTAGGAAGTATTTAAATAAAAATTCATTACATAGAAGAATTTTTTTCCCGACCTAAGTTATATGTCTTATCTATAATTTGACCCTTATGAACACGAATATAATATTATAATAATAACCAGTTCCTTCCGCACTTCTTGAAAATACCGATTTTCCATTAGTGTCACACAGTTAACGCAGAAATAGTAGGACCGTTTCAAAACAAAAATCCATTACATGGAGGGAAATTTTTTTTCCGACCTAAGTTACATGCGTTATCTATAATTCGACCCTTCTTAACACGAATATAACAATAATAATAACCAGTTCCTTCCGCACTTCTTGAAAATACCGATTTTCCATTAGTGTCACACAATTAACGCAGAAAAAGTAGGACCGTTTCAAAACAAAAATTCATTACATGGAAGGAAAATTTTTTCCCGACCTAAGTTATATGTCTTGTCTATAATTAGACCCTTATGAACACGAATATAATTATAATAATAACCAGTTCCTTCCGCACTTCTTGAAAATACCGATTTTCCATTAGTGTCCCACATTTCTCGATGGAAAAGAGGGAACTATTCAAAGAAAAATTAATTCCGTGTAGGATAATTTTTTTTCCAACTTGAAATACGTGTGTTATCTATAATAAGACCCTTCTGAACACGAATATAACAATAATAATAAGCAGTTTCTTCCGCACTTCGAGAAAATACCGATTCTTCATTAGTGTCACACATTTCTCGCAGGAAAAGAGGGAACTATTCAAAGAAAAATTCATTCTGTGTAGGATAAATTTTTTTCCAACTTGAAATACGTGTGTTATCTATAATACGACCCTTCTGAACACGAATATAACAATAATAATAAGCAGTTTCTACCGCACTTCGAGAAAATACCGATTCTTCATTTCACATTTCACACATTTCTCGCAGGAAAAGAGGGAACTATTCAAAGAAAAATTCATTCTGTGTAGGAAATTTTTTTTTTCCAACTTAAAATACGTGTTTTATCTATAATTCGTCCCTTCTGAACACGAAATTAACAATAATAATAAGCAGTTTCTTCCGCACTTCGAGAGAATTCCGATTTTCCATTCGTGTCACACAGTTTACGCGTAAACTGTGTGTCACGAATGGAAATTCGGAATATTCTCCTAGTGCGTATGGAACTGGTTATTATTTTTGTTCTATTCGTGTTCAGAAGGGTTCAGTTATAGATAACACATGTAAATCAAGTGGGGAAAAAATTTTGCCTGCATGTAATTAATTTTTGTTTGAATCATTCCTACTTTTCTTGCGTAAAATATGTGACGGTAATGGATAATCGGTATTTTCTCGAAAGGTGGAAGGAACTGGTTATTATTATTGTTATATTCGTGTTCTGAAGGGTCGTATTATAGATAACACACGTATTTCAAGTTGGAAAAAAATGTATCCTACACAGAAAGAATTTTTCTTTGGATAGTTCCCTCTTTTCCTGCGAGAAATGTGTGACACTATTGGAAAATCGGCATTTTCTCGTAGTGCGGAAGAAACTGCTTATTATCATTGTTATATTCGTGTTCAGAAGGGACGAATTATAGATAAAACACGTATTTCAAGTTGGAAAAAAATTTATCCTACACAGAATGAATTTTTCTTTGAATAGTTCCCTCTTTTCCTGCGAGAAATGTGTGACACTATTGGAAAATCGGCATTTTCTCGAAGTGCGGAAGAAACTGCTTATTATTATTGTTATATTCGTGTTCAGAAGGGTCGAATTATAAATAACACATGTAACTCAAATCTGAAAAAAAAAATTTATCCATATAATAAATATTTATTGATATCGTCCCCGCTTTTTCTGTGAGTAGAACACTGCACACATCCCTAGCGTCTGACTGTAACGGTGTTTTTTATTCGCCAGCACCACAAATATTATTAGCTTTCGGGATTTTAGGTTGGTAAAATGCAATTTTAGGTGCCTAAAGTAAGCTCTATATAATTATGAAATAGGATTTAAAAATTGCAAAAATGATCTATTAAAAATCGTGAATTCCATTGAAGTTGGTATTTTTCTTAAACATCCAATTATAATAATACATTATTATACGAGTATATTTAAGAAGGACCACCGGCGTGGTCTCGTGGTTAGCGTCGCTGTCTACAGATCCGTCGGCCCGGGTTCGATCCACGGTACCTCCTCGGATTTTTCTGGAACGGGGTGCACTCAGCCTCGTGACTCAAATTGAGCAGAGAGGAGTAGCGGCTCCGGTCATGGATACCACCATTAACGGCCGTGGGTGTCGGCATGCAGACCACATGCCTCTAATCCTGCCATCTGCCTATGGTAGATGACGCAGTGGACGAGTTCTAGACCTTGTCCCTTCAGGGATGTTAGCGCCACGGAGTTAGTTATATTTAAAAAGGCAAAATTCAACAAGTAATAGGCCTATAAACAATATTCATTTCTTCCATATCTTGTCCACAATTGGCTACACCCTTGGGTAGAGAGGAGCTTTTCATGTGCAAACCGTTATTTTCAGACAACAGACAATCGTTCTTATTTGAGAATCTCCACCAAGTGTTCATAGTTATTTTTATTACAGGTTTATTGTAAACATCGCAGTTTGCTTGTAGTATTAGAAAATTATTTTTTTCTTTCTTTTTTAAATAGCACATATTTCCTAGGAGCAATTTTATTGTCATGCCAGTTCAGAAAGAATTTCTTTTTCGCTAAGGGTGTCCAAGTAGTAATTACTTCTTTAGTAACAAAATATGTGTGTTTAATACAGTTCTGAATAATCCAGCAGAATAAAATCATATTAATTAAAATGTGCATCTACAGCCATAGGAAAGTCGCTCATTTATGACAACATCTTCTGTAGTGTTCCTATAAATGTAGAAACTCTGCCTTACTGACTGCACCACCCAGGAAATATATTTTCGTTTCGTGTGCGTCTACAGCCATGGGACTGTCGCTCATTTATTATGTGTACACCTTCTGAACTGTTCCTGACAATTTTGAAATTCTGCCGTACTGACTGCTCCACCCAGGAAATATATTTTAGTTCCGTGTGCATCTACAGCCATGGGACTGTCGCTCATTTATTATGTGTACACCTTCTGAACTGTTCCTGACAATTTTGAAACTGTCGTACTGACTGCTCCACCAAGGATATATATTTTAGTTCCGTGTGCATCTACAGCCATGGGACTGTCGCTCATTTATTATGTGTACACCTTCTGAACTGTTTCTGACAATTTTGAAACTCTGCCGTACTGACTGCTCCACCAAGGAAATATATTTTAGTTCCGTGTGCATCTGCTCATTGGTAATCTCAACTTTAACCAGGGGTGCCCACAGGGGGGGGGTTAAGACGCAGACTGCGTCATTGAAATTTCTGGGGGGGGGCAAAATATTATCATTTTATGAATTTTCTGAGGGGGGGGTTGAAAATTGTTGAAAAATTCGACTTTTATATGTTAAAATAAAAACGGTCAAGTTTTATAACTTCAAAAGGTCTCTTCTAATTCTTTAGAAGTGAATAATCAATAAATTAGTGCCCATACCCGGGGGTGGGGGGGGGCGCCAGGGAAAAAAATGTATATTAATAATTATTAGTCAGGTGTTTTTATTTTAAGACAATTATTTGAAAGTCAGTAGAGACATAAACAGTTTGCTGAAGTTTTACCAAATCGACAACATGGAAGTAGAGTCCACAGTGGATTAGGAAAGGGGGGGGGGAGTTCAGGGAGTTTTGACCCCCAAAAGTAAAAACCTAAAATTATATATTTGTATTTTTTAAAAAATATTTAACTAAACAAGATTTGTTGGTGTGTCAAATATGATATAGCAGTTGTTTTCTTCTCATAACATAATGAGTAGGCCTATTATGTCCACTGTTCCATGTGTTATTAAACTTTTCTTATAAATAGTAATAAGTATGATAACTCAGGTTTCCAACACTTTCTTCTATGAGTTGCCATGTCTTAGAGTATAGTAAACAAATTTGCTAACTAGTTTTTCTGTGCTAAAATAGTGTAAAATGTGATTTTCATTAGTTCAATACTTGAAAATTTTCCGGGGGTGGACCCCCACGCTTAAGTAATGATTTCTTATTTACATTGGCATGTCTTAGAGTGTGGTAAACAAATTTCCTAACTAGTTTTTGAGTGCTAAAATAGGGTAAAATGTGATTTTCATTAGTTCAATACTTAAAAATTTTCTGGGGGTGGACCCCCCACTTAGGTAATGATTTATTATTTACAATGGCATGTCTTAGAGTTTTGTAAACAAATTTCCTAACTAGTTTCTCAGGCTAAAATAGAGTAAAATATGATTTTCATTAGTTCAATATTCAAAAATTTCCCGGGGGTGGACACCCAACTTAGGTAACAATTTCTTGTTTACATTGGCATGTCTTAGAGTATGGTAAACAAATTTGCTAACAAGTTTTTGAGTGCTAATGTAGCATAAAATGTTATTTTCATTAGTTCAATATTTAAAAATTTTCCGGGGGTGGACCCCCCCCCGCTTGGGTAATGATTTCTTTTTTACATTGGCATGTCTTAGAGTATAGTAAACAAATTTCCTAACTAGTTTTTCTATGCTAAAATAGCGTAAAATGTGATTTTCATTAGTTCAATTTTTAAAAATTTTCTGGGGATGGACCCCCGACCTCCTTTTTGGGGGTTTTCCAAACCCTCCTGGCACGTTCAACCCTCCCCGAAATTATTTTCTGGCTACATCATTGTTGCACTTATTATATTATTATTATATTATTAATATAATGTTACAAAGTGGCCCAAGAAGTTAAAGTGACAAAAAATAAATTAATTAAAAAAATTGCCCCCCCCTCTAGAAAATATCATATGGGCGCCCTTGTCGACAGCCAATCAGTTTGGGAGGGTGAGCAATGAAGTTGGGGGGTGAGCAATGAAGTTTGGGGGGTGAGTCATGAAGCTTGGGGAGGTGGGCACCCCTGGGGGGGTGGGCACCCCTGCTTTAACGTAAGTTATGATACGGTTGTGGATTGTGAATTTAACACATTCGAATTTGATGTAAAATCGCAATTTTCCCCTTAAAGGTCTCAAAATAATTAGGCCTTAGTGTATACGATGTTAAATTGCAGCCTGATTACTTATTTGTCCGGAGATATTATTCATAGCGAAAATATTAATGCGGGAGATGGAGAAAAGGCATTCAGGTGTGGTGTGTGTAAGAGGTCCTTTACCGGATTTATTGATTTTGTTTTGATTTGTCATTACGCTCGTATGAGTTTCACGGCATTCAGGTCTAGTCAGTGGCAGACGCAGAAATTTTTTTCGGGTGGGGATTTGAATAGGTAGACGGAATACTAAAAAAAAATTAATCAACTTACATATACAATTAGTTTATAAAACTGGCCACTTAGAGTACATATATAGCCTTTTTTTTTCAAATTTCGGGGGGGGGGGTTGTAACCCTCCTATCCCCCCCTGAGTCCGCCACTGGGTCTAGTGACTGTTAATATACACATAAGTAAGGTAAATGTAATACGGCATTAATATATGTGTCCAAAAATAAAATATGCAGTTATAAAAATGTTGGAAATACAATTTCACTCATACTGAAGACCCACTCAGCACACATAGGCTACGTAAAATATATGTAAAAATTGCGTTATCCCTAGATCTAGTTAATGTATACCACACATATTGGTTAAATAAAATCTACGTATAATATACGCTCAAATGTCCCACTTTTTGATGTATATCGTACGTCTATTCATGTCAATACAGACATATAATATATATCAATTATACGAACAATCGCATACATACTATTGATGTACAATATCTATACGTAAAAAATATGTCAAGATGATCTATCAAACGTATATTTTATATATAATTTATGTAGCCTATATAGGGCCTTTGGTTCATAAATGTACACTGCTCACATACATTTCACAATACATGAGATATTGTTGTGCCTCATCGAAGTTTCGATAACACTACACATGTCAGGATTGGCTTTAAGCCGAGGAATGGATAGGCACTGCTGTGGATAATATAGGATAACATGCAATGTGATTAATTATTTTCATGCACCATTAAATAATAATCATAAATACTATAAATATAAATATTAATTTATTTTAAATTAATATAATAAAAATTATCTAAAAATGGTATTTGATTCTACATAAATTATATTTCTCTTTACTTCAAAAATTTGACTTGCTAATTCTTAACTGTGTAATTTAGTATAAATTCTTAAAACTTTACTTTTCTAATAAAACGTGTTATAACATCTTCTTATTTCTTTTGAAATAGACTACTGAAATTATCTTTATCCTTTACTGAAATAAATGTTTAAACTTACAGTTTATTCTTGACAGAAATTCCAGCGTCATCATCTTGATCTGCAGGATTACTTCATAGCCGTTGGAAAGCTGAGCAACAAGAGGGCTTTTAGCGGCAATGCAAGCCCTTAAATAAATTTTCTACATGACGCTAATACCCCGAAAACCTACCGTCAATATGTCGCGGGAGGTTTGATTATTATGCGTCTATTTCGGTACTTAAGTCGTTATTAAATTAAATCTTTCATTAAACATTCTGTGATTTAATGTATACTTCGGTAAACTAAATGCAAAACAAGAATATACTCTGTTCGGCAATAATCGTAAATATTCGACATTATTCCGAGATTTTAACCAATAAAATACATTTATAAGTTATGCAAAATTCGCTATTCACCACACACTGTGTGTTAAAAGGAATGCCTAACTCAGCAACCTTGAAGAGCAGATGAACTGAAGCTAATGTGCTGACATATACACATTCTTATACTCATGACATTTCCTGCTGTCTGCTTCCGTATAGCCTTCCTTCATATGGTAACTTAAATTATCAAAATAATAAATATATTTTTGTTTCGTTCATTAGGACCTAACGTTCTGGCACATAACACAGCCCTTATCTCTCTCAAAAGGCGTTACTGCCACTGTAGTACGCGCTTTTCAATTTGTTTTCATCCCTCCTGCTGGGTAGGCCGAAATGTACAGGGTGGCTTGCGAAAGACTTATCTATTCGCTTGGAGCCCCCTTAATTCATACACATGTCTAAAGAGAGTCCATTCTCGACACTGACCTATTGCCTACTACCCTCAGGGTAAGGTGATTTCCTTCACTCCTAGGAGACTGGTGCATATTGAGCCAGAATGAAATGATCCTTCTATTAATATTTCAATACTAATTAATAATAATCATTGATCACAAGTTACCATAAGATATACAGCTATCAAATTATTTAAATTAAAATATGATATTACTTGTCAAACAAAACTATAACATAAAATTAAATTTGTTAATCTCGTCAGCATAACTTTTTCCACACAAAACTTAAAATATATCATAAAATAATATAAATGCTTTCAAAAATTAAATTTCTTCTTTAATTAATAAGTTGCTCAACTTTCCATTCAGCTGTTTTTAATAAAATCTAAATTAATTATTTCAAAATACTTTTAAAATGCTAATTAACTTTCCTAATTTTCCCCAAAAAATTCCTATAATAATGTCTTTTGTTTATGCTTTATTATGTCTTCCCTTAACGACTAAAAAAAAAAACTCTGTTGATTCCTTTACGACTTTGGTCGGTCGAAGGTCTCGGTGGTCATTATAGGTAGGGTCCTTCACCCTAGCCGGAGTTTCATTCTGTCCTAAGGAAGCATGTGTACTGGAGGTACATATTTTGATCCTCAGGGTCACTCCCAATGGATAACCTATTTAACACAATAATTACCAATATTACAAAACAATAAAATTTTCTGACACCAAAAAAAATTTTTTTTTTCTTTTCTCTATTACTTTACTTTACTTTACTCTCAAAAAAAAATTGACTTAAAAATAATATTGCGGTGCAATCAAATTCAAAATTAATTAAATTTCAATAAACTTAAAATTTTATCAAATTATTAACAATGATTAACAATAAAATACTTTTAAACTATTACTTTTAAATTATCAAAATCATATTTTAATTCTTTTCTTATGTACTTTTATTCTTCAAAAAACCATGGATGATGAAGTCATCCGTCAATAATCTTAAATAATCTGCAATAAAATAATTTTAAAATTAAAAATTAATGTATTTAAAATTTTCTCAAATTCTTAACAAAATTTACTTTAACAAAAAAAAAAAAAATTCTCATTTTACCATTGGGTATTGTATACCCAACTGGTTTTCATCCTCTCATACGGAACTTGTTGAAACTCAATGTTGATCACATCAAAAAATCCTTTAAAAGCAGGGTCTCTGGTCCATTTAACGAAACTGCTGGGTGCTGTAAACTGCAATGCTGAAAATACAAAAAACAATCTACGGGACATAGGGATCTGGATATCACCTAAGGATGTTTCTTTTGTCTAGGAACGCGTATATCCGTCATAATGACGTGATATAAAATTACTCTATCACATTCTCACAATCGATCTAACCATGGACGAGTTTCTATTTAGTAACGATTTCACTTAAATCAATTTAAAATATCGCATTATGTCAACAATCAACAGTAATGTTTTCTTCTTTTCCTTCTTCTTTTCACTAAAACATACACTCCGTACAAATAATTAAAATATTGTATTCCCTTTTCTTTTCTAATTACAATATTTTTCTTGCAATAATAAAAGCTATATTTGCCTATAGTTGTTAATAACTATTTCATATCACGAAATTACTCTATTTGAATTTTAAATAATTTTTAAAATATTAATTACTGATTTAACGAATAAACTGTTTACTACTTATCTTTAATTAATCAATAATGAATGACGGAAAAGTGTATCTTTTCAAATTTAAATCCTTCCGACCTTATTGTTTCCGAATTACTTTACCATTTATACATTCTACCAAATTTAATTGTATTACATTTGTTAAATCCTTTTAAATTACATAAATTGTTTATATTTTCTTTCACAACTGTCAATATCTATAAACCAAACGAAATTTGTTTATATTGCAACAAATAATTTAAACTCATCTTGTTCTACTAAATTAATCTGAATGTAATAAAATTCACTACATTTCTGTAAAAAAAATCAATTTTATTTTCTGAGTGCTAATTCTAATGCATTAATTCATTTTAAAAATTCTGTTCCCATTAAAACATTGTACTCATTAAATTATTCAAACTAATATATCAATTTTAAAATCAATTACTGTTTCCTAAACATTTCATTTAAAACTTCATATTTCCATACCAAAATCCGTAAATTCTGTCCATTTATATCCTAATATAAGTGTCTCGCTTTCTAGCTTTCTCCCAAAATACTAATTCTTGTTTAGATTGAGGCCGTCCTGAGACGAAAATTCAGTTAACAGGTTCAGTGCTGCTACTATGAATTTTATCCCTGCAACTAAACACATAAACTAACTTAAATAAGTTCGTATTTCGGTTTACCGTTAAACTCGCATGGTTAAGATTCAATTATCTGACTTTCCAATAGGTTATGTAATTTTGTCTTGGTTTACTTTCATTGGTCTATGGCAATTCCTTTTAATTCATTCGCTTCTTGTCGTATGGCACTAACTATACCTACAGGTGAGTCTTTTATCCTCCCTAATCGTCATTAGGGACAAATCATCGCAGGGGCTTTACTCCTTCCCTGGATACTCAACGAGATAGGAGAACTGTACTTTATGATTCCTTCTTTTGGAATCCTGGGCTAGCCACTCGAGCAGTACTACTCTTATTAATCATCATTATCATCATCATTAACATCTAATACCCTTTGATTAGATCACCTTGACTGGATGTCCTTCCCTATAGGATCTCTTTCTAATATTTTACATATTAAGCTTATTCATCTGTGGCTCTACTCTGCCACTATCACTCTACAACCTGACATAGTTGGATAAAATTACGGAAGCTTCCCCGTGACAACTCTCTCATCATGTTACATTTAAAGTACATGATCTATTCTGAATGCACATAAGTTTTACGCTTTATTATATTTTCAATACTTCTCTCTATTAAAACGTTTTGTACGAAACTGGTTTAAAAATTCTAAATTGTGCGTAATTCAAAAATCTTCAATTAAAATTAAAATAAAATTTCTAACTTATTTTGTAAAATAACTGATATTACATCACGTGCAATAATGTTAACTACAGATTTTCTAAAATAATCTTAACTATTCGGTCTAAAATAATTATAACTGCGTTATACAAAAAAAATTTCTAAAAATATCAAATTGTAAATGTTATCGTAAAAATCACATAAATGCTTTAATAACTCTCATTAAAATTAACTAAATTTCCGTAATTTCTCTTTATAAAATTAATTTATAAAATAAATTTTGACTTCCACGCGCGTTTGTTCTGTTTAAATATTCTAACTTACAATCTTTCAAGCCTTAACAATGTTTATTTATTTAAAATTGATAAATTCTTAACTTTTTTATATATATATATATTTTTTTTAATATTCACTTCTCCATCTGCACATCGTTAAATTTTAATCAGCTGTTCCTAAAATAAATTTAACTCTTATCTCAATTAATTAAACTACTCTCAACAAATAAAACTTACATTATTTTTCTCTAATAAAATGATTATTACAGTGAAATCACATGGTTAATGCCGCCAAAACCAAAATAGATCTGCAGCTCTGTCTAGGTTCAGAATGGCATATACCATATGTTCGCTGAATTAATCAACGCTATATAATTTCAAAATTAAAATCCTAACAAAATACAACAAAAATTTCACAAAATATAATGTTTTATTGTCCTAACCTTTTTCTTACTTTATCACATAAAAATATCAACAAAATACTTTATACTGCTACATATGCACTAAATATGAACAACAGAGTGTCACTGCGAAAACAGGCTTTCAACTTTTTGTTTCATGAGGACACACTAACTTATACACACGTCCTGTTTTCTTCCACGATAAGGGCTACACCAACCTCTGATTCGCGAATACTTGATTCTTCCGTAACACTAAACTCACAATCGCACAAAATTATTCTTTAATCTCTATCCTCACCCGATTGTGCTTCTATAGGGGAAATAGGTCTCATAGTGGGGCGGTGTAGTGAAACTAATACTCTAATAATCCACTATTCTGGCGTCTTCAGTGTAACAACTGTTCCATACACTGTATATCCTTACATAATTTAACCATAACTTCCACGCCAGTTCAGACCCCGAGATGTTATACAAGTCTGGTAACCAGGATGGTTCATTTCTTTAGCAGTCCCCTAATCGCGTTCTACTTGATTCATTATCGCCTTTTCCGTACTCAAGGAGCGAGCGAGTATTTTCGGTTAATTATTCCGAACTCGACATCTGAACCCTTTCGCAACGAGACGGTTCGTGCTATGAAATTTTACCAGTACGATTGTATTACTCTCTCCATATGACACCAGTCAGTACAGTTCTCAACAGGGAAATTGGTACCTATTTCATTGTCCTGTCGTATCTCACACAAGTTACCCTCCTTTCATGGGGTACTTCTATTACGGGTATCTCGACGGATCCCAAATCAACCATAGCGTAATTCCAATTGCTCACCTTTCGCCTTATCTTATTGCTTTATTACACTGAATTTATAACAAACACTGCTGAATCTATTTAAATCTGCAGGCCATGAATCTTTCTTTCCTAAGTTGCCATAACCATTACTTCAGTGGAATGCCCTGGGATTGGTTTAATTAAATCTCTTCATCGAGGACCTTGCCAGCCTCGAATATTTTCTTTGACCAACAACTTTACTTATAACTCTCGTATCCTAACTCCCATCCACTTTTCTTAAACCCTATTTCAAAGTTGGTTTCAAATGACAAATTAAATCTCCAATAACCTATTTTTAATGTCCCTTCTTTTGTGGTTCATCTTGCCTACTTGGTCACTGTTACTTTCGTGTTTTCTATTTAATATACAACAATTCGCTTTTCGCACATTTCTCTTAATTTCAAAAACCTTTCATTTCGTAACACACGAACAACTTCTTATTTTGCTAGGCCTAACTAATAACAAAAACTTTTCAATATAAATTTTCTTCAAATCACTATTTCAATTAAACACAATGATAATGATTATCTAATAACCTTTCCTTATGTCTTTCTGTAAATTATAATCACTTCACACACGATTTATTTCGCTATAAAATCTACAATTTTTGCTTGCAGTATTCTGCTAACTTCTTTTAATTTTCTTTTCTTCTGAATTTCATACCGATACTAAATATCACTGATATTAACACACGTTATTTTATTGGCAAACTAATAAAATGACCTGACTATGCCTTGAGGTTTTCGTTCAAATTTAATTATGTAATTTAATAAAATAGTAGCCTGTACTCTTACACCACGGTTCGTAAATTGCACAAACTGATAAAATCAATTGCATCAAAAAAATATCAAAATTTTCCTATTTGTTTCTCGTCAATTAATAAATTTTAATAAAAAATCACACTTTCGGGAGTATCAATATAATAATTTTACATGAATGTTAAAATAATTGGTAATACTTACATATAAAAATGATTAAACATTAATAATGGTTTACTTGATAACTCAAATCTATCGATCATAATTTCCCTCTAACCAATACGATAAATGTACGCTACAAACTAGCATGGATCTCTCGTTTACTTTAAATACGATGAACATTAATTTTTCATAATCTCTTTTAATGAACTAAACAATCAACAATCCTGGAATATAAACCAGCAAAAGTTAATGTCTCATTACTGATTTATTAATCAGTATCATTATTATTATGCAATCAAACTTGTCGCGTTATTTCATTTTTCTTTGTCAAAATCTATAACCGTTGCACTAATATGCACACAATAATTATTTCAAATATACCCGAAATTAATAACGTTATTTCACATTAACTGTTTAAATTGATCTCACTAATAAAAATAATAACTTCTTAAATAACTGAAATGATACTTAAAATCTTAAATTGTAAAAAAAAAAATCATGAATGGCTACAACATTATTCGTATTTTAATCAATTACATATTTCGTCTACCTCCCTTTAAAAATAATTACGACGAATCCTCAAGACATACTTGTTAACTACTTTCATTATGTAGGCCTACTACATTTAATTTCGTAAATTTAAATTAAATTAAAATAAATCTTAAATGTTATCTTCACTACACGAATTCGAATAAATTTAATTTTCATGACAGTAAAAATTCATCTAAACTTTTGGCAATCAAATGTTAATGCACAGCAACTGAATAATACATCATAATTCCATCGGCCAACTTTTTAAAAAAACTGTCCTATCATTTTCTCATTAATTCGTTTTTCAATAAAAAACACTGAAGCAAATACAAATACGTAAGTGAATCCGTTGATTATTCACAAAAAATCTTCCAATAATAATAAACTAATTATTTCTGTACTCTATTGGACCATATGCAGACACAAATTATTATTTCCCCGAACCACACTTATAACTATAATTAACAGTTATTTCCAAACCAAAAATTTTGAATTATTGATATTAAAACTTTATCAACTTCGATCAAAATAAAAACTTTCATACAACAATCATCTGTGCGGAACTAACAGTTTACTAAAAATTCCCATGCTTTATTTGTTTCAAACTGAATTTATTTAATAATTATCGAATGTCTCAAATATTAAATGAATGCAATTTTATTTAAATTCTCTAAACTTAAATTCTCTTACACTTAATTTATATATCTTTAAATTTCCTCCTAGCACGACTTACGGCTGCTTAATCTGGGTACGAAACTTTAATCAACTTTAACTTTAATTTTTAACTTTAGCTATGTTGAAATTTACTTTAAAATTTTAATTTCACGTTAATTTCCACAAATATACATCACACGCTTCATATCCTATCTCCTAAACATTTTCACTCGAAGCATTTTTCAAAAGTTTTACTCGCGTCGAACCCGCTTCTGGACACCAAATTTGTTGTGCCTCATCGAAGTTTCGATAACACTACACATGTCAGGATTGGCTTTAAGCCGAGGAATGGATAGGCACTGCTGTGGATAATATAGGATAACATGCAATGTGATTAATTATTTTCATGCACCATTAAATAATAATCATAAATACTATAAATATAAATATTAATTTATTTTAAATTAATATAATAAAAATTATCTAAAAATGGTATTTGATTCTACATAAATTATATTTCTCTTTACTTCAAAAATTTGACTTGCTAATTCTTAACTGTGTAATTTAGTATAAATTCTTAAAACTTTACTTTTCTAATAAAACGTGTTATAACATCTTCTTATTTCTTTTGAAATAGACTACTGAAATTATCTTTATCCTTTACTGAAATAAATGTTTAAACTTACAGTTTATTCTTGACAGAAATTCCAGCGTCATCATCTTGATCTGCAGGATTACTTCATAGCCGTTGGAAAGCTGAGCAACAAGAGGGCTTTTAGCGGCAATGCAAGCCCTTAAATAAATTTTCTACATGACGCTAATACCCCGAAAACCTACCGTCAATATGTCGCGGGAGGTTTGATTATTATGCGTCTATTTCGGTACTTAAGTCGTTATTAAATTAAATCTTTCATTAAACATTCTGTGATTTAATGTATACTTCGGTAAACTAAATGCAAAACAAGAATATACTCTGTTCGGCAATAATCGTAAATATTCGACATTATTCCGAGATTTTAACCAATAAAATACATTTATAAGTTATGCAAAATTCGCTATTCACCACACACTGTGTGTTAAAAGGAATGCCTAACTCAGCAACCTTGAAGAGCAGATGAACTGAAGCTAATGTGCTGACATATACACATTCTTATACTCATGACATTTCCTGCTGTCTGCTTCCGTATAGCCTTCCTTCATATGGTAACTTAAATTATCAAAATAATAAATATATTTTTGTTTCGTTCATTAGGACCTAACGTTCTGGCACATAACAATATCAATAACTAAAAATGTCATCAAGAACACTTTTTGTGCTTACTATCTTGCAGTTTTTTGGGACTTCTTGCTGAGGTATTTTGCAATTATTTATTGTAAGCAAAACACTGAGATCGCTCATAATACACACTGAACCAAGAATCTTCGGAACATCATCATTAACATCCATTAAGCACAGCACTAGCCTTTCTACTGCCATTATGCTAATCCACTGCCCTTTAAGTCCTTCTGTTACACTTAGGAAGTACTGCATCACATCTTCCAAACAATGCAGAGCTTGTCATTCAGCATAACTTTTAAGTTCTTTTAAGCTTTCTGCAACTGCTTGGTTTAAATTTTCTTCTTCTGCATGATAGACCTGGTCTTGACAAGTACTCAGGCAGATTAGGAAATATTGATGGTACTGCACCAAGTTTCAGTTTAGAGCAAGTTCTAGGAAATGTTTTTATTTCACCGTTAACTACAAATGTCTCTGTTCTTATCACACTCTCTTCAGGAAAATACTTCACACAAATAACAGACTTGCTTACCCCTGTAAAGTCTGTAGGAATCTTTCTATGCCATGTCTTCTTAAGTTCTTCGTCTTTTGGTAAAGAAAATGTACTAACACTTTCATGTTGTGACTTGTAGTTACTTTTACAGCCAGCAACACTACAGCACCTAGGCATTGTGAATTCCTGAAACAATTAAGAAATACTTTAGCAGCGTTATCGTAAATTATTATGATCAGAGCTAATTACCACAGCATCTGTATTATAAATCAGTTTGCAAGTCGTTGAGGTTATGATAGGTCTATTTATGTGTGTGAAACAAATCTTGCACAGGGACTTACCAGTACTGTTTTCTGTGTAAATGTTTTTCTTCTGCCTCATTTAATCTTCTACATGAAGGACCAGATCTTGACAAACATTCAGGTAGGCCTACATTAGGAAACGTATTCTAGGGTATTCACTGCACGTTGCGTAATATTTCGTCATCTTTAAATACACACACATGTACATTTTTTCTTCGTTTCTATGTTATATACATAGGGAGTAGTTGCAACAGAGCAGTGCAATTCTCTCCACACACAATTTCTTGTTAATAAAACACTATAAAAGAGAAACTTATACGCCACACAAGCACCCAACAGTCAGCCATGAACCAGGAGATCTACATTGCTGACGTCACAGACAAGATGGCCGCCAGTTATAAAAATAGTCCTACTGAATGTACGGATGTAATCATTTTAAACCATTTTTTAAATTAATTTCTGATTAGCGTGAGTAAATTTTATTGCGTTCCCTTAATTTAACCAAATCGATTTACTAGAGTAAAACACAATAAACCGGTGTTTACAATGTCCAATTCTAGACGTAAAATTTACGTATAGTTGGTACGTAAATTTGATGTTACAAATGAACAATCAAATCGATTTTGTTTTATATTTAATCTTACTTATGTAACAGTAACTTTAATTTTGATATGTTATAAATATAAAGCAGGATTAAATTACAACAGTTTTTATACATGTATATATTGGACATAAAATATACGTATAATTTACGTTTTGACTTTGACCAATCGTAAGATATATATGTAGCTCTAAAATATACGTATATTATACATATCGTGCTGCGTGGGGAGTGATCATTTTAGTATCATGTATGTAACGTAGAGAATCCTATAGCAAAAATGACATTACATGCACTAAATTCAACTCAACACAAGTAGTTTCAGGAAAAGACGGATGTCCTCGCAAAATCTGTGTAGTTTAACTAAGTTTACGATTTATATGCAAACCAAATTTTTATGGATCTTAAAAACCACTCAAATCGTTCAGGAATTATCACTGAATTTTCTCACATGTAACACGGCTTTACAAATGCTTCATAAATGAAAATAAAGAGAAATAACTGCATGAATTTGGCCGTAAAAAACATTTTGTCAGCCATGATGCATTCTGTAAGTCTGTAACGGCCCCATTGATACGAGCATTGCCAAACACTCCAAATAAATCTCTGAAACTTGTTCTGTTGAGTTGAATTTAGTGGATTTACATGCAGGAGGCCGTGGTACTTGTCATATTTCCTATAGGATTCTCTTCCTAGCATATAGGATACTAAAATTAGCTCTCGTCATTATGAGTGAAACTTGTATTTTCAACATTTTTATAGCTACGTAATTTATTTTTTGTACACATACCTACATTTACCTTACTTATGTGTATATTAACACTCACTAGAGCTTAATGCCTTGACACTCATACGAGCGTAATGACAAATCAAAACGAAAGCAATAAATCTGGTAAACGAACTCTTACATGTACCACACGTGAATGCCTTTTCTCCAGCTCCCGCATTAATATCAATGCTATGAATAATTTATCCGGACAAATAAGTATGCAGGCTGCAATTTAACATCGTATGCACTAAGGCACAACTATTTTAAGACCTTTAAGGGGAAAATTCCGATTTTACATCAAAGTCACATAGTATCCGCAGAAAAAGTATGAGTGATTCAAAGAAAAATTCATTAGATAAGATAAGATAATTATTTATTGTCGAACATGAATATACAAGTATGACATTGTCAATATAAACAAACACACGCCTTTCTGCTGTCAGACAAAAGTGTTACAAAAGCTTAACAAAGTTAAAATATTCATCCAGGTCGTAAAAACAATTGAAGAGCTTTTAGCAAAAACAACCATAGTCCAAAAACCAAATTTTTCAGCAGAAGAAAAAAACTCTCTCCCTTTGGCAGTTATTACTTCATGAATTTAAAATTTATTGTATAATTAAGTAAACATATATAGAAATATTTTGATATAATAATTTTCCCTTATATGTAACTTCATTGCCCTGAAACCAGACCTGAAAGCTGAAGAGACATGGACTATGGCTGTTTTTGCCAACAAATTTTAATCCACTATCTAAAAATATTTTAAGAATGCAAATAAAAAATATAAAATCAAATAATAATGTTATTCAAATTCCTAATTACACGTCACACTATTAATGTTATTGAAAAATATCAATATTAGCTATAGTATGAGCTAGGATGTTTATGGATCCTCGATTCCACTGCTGTTATCATCGGAGGTGACAATGCTTTACACAACAATGAAACAGCTGATTCTAAGAAACAGTTTTCTGCATGATAGCCAACTTCTATCAGCTAATTCACTAGGTATTTTCAAAAAACTGAATGGACAATGGTGGTATTTGCAAAAAACTGAATGGACAATGGTTGTTTTTGCTAAACTTGGTAAAATTTGTAATCCTATATTTGAGGGACTATGGCAGATTTTACCATATCATGTAGTTTAAACAATGACCAGTAGGGTGTAGCACCCAATGACACAGAAAACTCAATTTTCAATTTTTTGGACTAAGGTTGTTTTTGCTAAAAGCTCTTCAATTCAGGATTAAAAAATTCTTAACATAAGATTTAAACGACATAAAATCTAGATTTCTTGTTGACCTAGGTAGTGCATTATACAATTTCACAGACATATATATATATATTTAACTCTTTTGAGAGGTGTAATAATTACACTTCTCTGTTCTAATCAAATCACAGTGTCTGGTGTTATACTCATGAAAGTCAGCGGTAGGGAAAATAACACATTACGACCCACCCGAGCCCCCCACCACTACTCTCTTAACGGGACCCGACTGGAAAGTAGGGGTTTAGGGTGGGGAGATTCTTTAATAGGTTTGTTCGCAAAGCAAATCCGTGACCGCTTGAGAATTTGTTGTACTGCGCATGTCCAGTCTGTAACGTAACCGTGATTTGCACTTTGCGAACGGTTACAAGAATTGGAATCGATAGTTTCTGCGTTTAATCGATATGATATGCAAATAAAATATATATATTTCCCTTTGACATGTTATAAATGCAATATACATCGACAAGATCATTTCGTCTGTTTCGAATATGTCGACGGAATAAGAACTTTAATAAACACTTTACAGTTATTGCATCCTGAAATAGAAGTCAAGGTTATTTAATTAGGCTACACTACAACTCAAAATGTGTTTTGTGGACAAGGCTGACCGCTCATTCATTTACCAACAGCTTCCAATTATGTTGGTTGTTTACCTAGGGATATTAATTTTCATAATTGTATTTCTTTGGTCGTGATGCATTGGTGAATACATCAGTGTGGCGATATTGTTTATAATGTAAATCCTGAGCACCATCAGTGGTTGTTTCTGTAGAAAATATGAAGTAAATAAATATAATCTATATTTTGGGAAACTTTTAATTATCTTCCATTATTCATACATATAAGTAGCCTATGTTTATAAATCTGGCGCAATGTTATAGGAGGGAGGAGTCAGGCGCGTGAAAATAGGTTACTGCGCATGTCTCTGATAACAATTCATGCTAGAGCCTGCAAACTTTTCTTATAGTACGGAAACTGTCCGTGAGAGCTTTGCGAACGGAAGATTGAAATCAGAATCACGGATTCTCGCTTTGCGAACGCGTGTGGAGAAAGAGCGCATGCGCGAACGATATGTTCCTGGTTTCTGACTGCTTTGCGAACAAACCTAATACAGTCGGGAGAAACCTAGCGGCGGCATTAGAACTACTAGGAGAGTAGCGACGGTGGCGACATCTAGTATGGAAATGGTGAAAGAGAAAAATAATTTATTTGTCCTTTATTCTCTTCTTCTCTTCCTTTCCCGTCTCTTTCCTCTCTCCTCCTCTTCACTCTACCTACCTATTCGAGACCTATTCCTAACATTAAATTTTGGATCGAACGCATGACCCTTAGCATCGTAGCCAAGAGCTTTACCCGTTACGCCACTAGAGACAATTGAGCACTGAAGGAAGGGAATTTTTCTGCATCATTTAAGCCATCTTTTATGTCACAACACGGCGTTTTTTAAAATTGGGAAAAATTATGTAAATTTCTATTTTTTATAAATATATAAAATTGTGAAATATCCTGTTGGCATGAAATATTATGTTTGTTGCAAGGGTTTTTGGCATTTTGTATTTTTTTTATCGTGAATTATTATTTTTTTATAATTTGTGAAATATTATGTTTGTTGGTGTTGCAAGGGTATTTTGTTATTGTGAAATATTATTTTATCTGTTTAAAGATCGTGAAATATGATGGGGAGATGTTTGGTACAAGGGTATTTTTTAATTGTTACATATTTTGTATAATTTGTTAAATTTTATTTTGTTTTTTATAACCGTTTTTAAAAATTGTGAAATATTATGTATGGTGCAAGGGTCTTTTGTTATTGTGAATTTTTTTTTCTTCTTTCAAATCGGTGTTTAAAGATCGTGAAATATTATTTTTGGTACAAGGGTATTTTTTAATTGTTCGACATTTTATATAATTCGTGAAATCTTATTTTGTGTTTTATAATAGCTTTTAAAAATTGTGAAATATTATGTATGGTGCAAGGGTCTTTTGTTATTGTGAATTTTTTTTCTTCTTTCAAATCGGTGTTTAAATATCGTGAAATATGATGTTTGGTACAAGGGTATTTTTTTAATTGTTCGACATTTTCTATAATTCGTGAAATTTTATTTTGTGTTTTATAATAGTTTTTAAAAATTGTGAAATAGTATTTATGGTGCAAGGGTCCTGTTTTGTTGTTAAATATTTTTTTTATAATACTGAAATAATATGTTGGCGTTGGTGCAAGGGTAATTTTCCTTTTAAATGTGAAATGTTATGTTGGCTCTAATAAGAGCCGTTTTGGTGCAATTATTAGAGTGTAAATGCAATCATTAGAGTAAGCCGCGGCTTAACACAGGAAGCTGTATTACCGGCGCTTAGTAGCGGCCGGCATGAGCCATAGCGGGGAAGATGCGCGCGGGATGATGCGTGGTAGGTGTAGCGGAAGCGAGCACGCAGGCAGGTTAGCGGAGAAGGCGACCAGGCCGATGGAAAGGGGAGCCGGGTGGGTCGTAAAGTGTTTACTTGCCAGATAAAATCCTATTTGAAATAAAAGGAGGTTTACAGTGTGTCTTAAAATGAGTTCTGCTTACAATACGCAATGCTTTCTTTTGAAGTTTGAAAAGATTAAAAGCTGAGCTATGGTTGCCTCATAATATGGTTTCATAAGAAAGGTGGGAATGTATAAATGCATAATAAATTGTCATTAAAACTCTCTGATCTACTCCCATTTGTAAGCTACGTAACATAAAAATACCTTTGGCTATCTTGTTTGAAATCATATCTGTGTGTAGACTCCAACCCAACCTAGACTCGATTATAACACCTAAAAATTTTACATCGTCATGTAAATTATCATTATTTATGTTAAAAGTGAATTTAAGATCTGCAACTTTATTATCACTCATATTCAGCAGTCGCAAGGAGTCTTGGACATTCCTACTTATCGCATTTATTGCCACATCATCGGTTGAACAGAATTACCAATATTAAATGGTAGATCATTTACATATATTATAAACAAAGTTGGTCCCAAAACAGATCCTTGAGGGAAACCATGAGATACCTGTTTAAATGGAGAGATCGAACCATTATAAGCAACACTCTGCAGTCTACCTGTTAAATAAGATTTTATCAAATTGGCTGCTGAATCTTCAAAACCATAAAACTTTAACTTACTGTAGTTGAATAAAAACACTTTCTTCAACGCACTTTATTTACCTTAGTAAACTTCTGGACGGCCGTTTCGCAGGTGGTGTTCCTGTATCATCAGCAGAGTGTCAACTGAGGTCTCTGGAGCAGGTGTTTATTCAACTATTTGTTACACAGCGCTAAAGTCGGACACAAGAATGAATTTAACTTACTCACGAAGACACTGTGCGAGACAGTGTCGAAGGCCTTAGTCAAATCATAAAATTTGCAACCGACAGAATATCTATTATCAAGGCCATTCAGACATTCGCCGACGAGGGCCATCACAGCATCGACGGTGCTACGCTTTTTTCGAAAACCAAATGAATTTTTTTTTTAATAGTTCCAACTTTCCTGTGTCAACTGTGTGACACTAATGGAAAATCAGTATTTTCTTAAAGTGTGGAAGAAAAAGTTATTATTATTATTATATTCGTGTTCAGAAGTGTCGAATTATGGGTTATTAATGTTATATTCGTGTTCAGAAGGGTAGAATTATAGGTTACACTTGTATCTCAAGTCGGAAAAAAATTTATTCTACATATAATGTATTTTTATTTGAATAGTTCCCACTTTTTCTTCGCGAAATGTGTGACACTAATGGAAAATCGGTATTTTCTCGAAGTGCGGATGGAACTAGTTAATAATATTGTTATATTCGTGTTCAGAAGGGTCGAATTATAGCAACACATATGACTAAAGTCGGGAAAAATATTTTCCCTCCATATAATGAATTTTTCTTTAAATCGTTCCTACTTTTTCTGCGAAAAATGTCACATTAATGGAAATTCGGAATTTTCTCGAAATGCGGAAGGAACTAATTATTATTATCATATACGTGTTCAGAACCGTTGAAATATATGCGAAAACATGTATATCGTGTCCAATAATTTTTTTATTGGAATATAATTTATATTTCTTAAATTGTTAATACTATTACTCAGAAAATTGCTTTACATTAATTTAAAATCGGAATGTTTTTATTGTCAAATTTGCGTTCAGGACGATCGACTTATATATAAAACATGTATCACATGTCCAACCAGATTTTTACTGTCATATTATTTATACGTAGCCTCCTAAGTAGTTATTTATTAGAATTATAATTATAAAATTAATGAAAACTATTATCCTCCCACCCAATAATTCATTCATCCATGTATCAATCCATCCGTTTATACCTCCATCCATTTTTCATTCATCCTACCATCCATCCATTAATCAATCCAGTAATCCAACCAACCATCCATTAATTCAAACATGAAGCAAAACAGCAATTAAACAATGCTTTTTTCTAATATTATATGAAATCAAGCTTCAATTCCAATTTCTCTTAGTTTAATAGTGGTAGTAGTAGTCCTACCGGATCGCGGAAACGTCTCCAGGAGATCCTTTAAGGAGATATTTTCGACGAATTTATTGCTAGTCCCCTACCTAACATTTAAACCTAAGGACAACACAAGCACCCAGTCACTGCTGAATCGAACCCGGGCCGCCGGAGTGGAAGGCAAGCGTGTTACCGACTAACCCAAGGCGGGGGACAGTTTAATGTTAATTGATCACGAATTAATATTTGAAAAGTTTCCTTATTCCACTTCATTAAAACGTAATGGAAATATGAGTTATTACATATAATACTACAACAAGGTTTTTCTCAATGTATTACATAAAATTAAGCTTCCGTTTGAATTTGTGTAACTCCAGCTCTCTTAGCTTAATTTAACTTATCATTGGGGAAGTTCCTATTGTTTTCCCGACCGGAAATTATACAAAACGAAAGCTTCCATTCTAAATTATGTAAATGCCATTGAACTGTATACTAACTGGAATGACTGCTACCAATGTAAAGTCTCTGCCAAATGTGTGTCCTGTCTGTGCGACTAGTTGCGTCTGGTCTTGCATGGAAGAAACCAAGCACCTGCACGCTAAAGACCATTAAGTTAGTAGGACCTTCTCGATTTCATTGACATTTTAAAACAATGTTAGACCTTTTCATCCTTTTTATTGCAAAAAATAAATCGATAAACAGCCGATAAAATTATTTAAATGTTTAATTTCCCCCTTTTCATTTTATATTTATCTACTGGTTGAAAAGAATTACCACAGTATCCCAGCAAAAATTCAAACATCTACCACTTATAAAAATACACAAATAAATACGTTAATTTATTTTTCATGTATATTGATATGAGAAACACGTTGTAATTAATTGCATAAACTTCTATCAGCCTACAAAGAATATAATAGGCCTAATTTTGAAAGCAGTAAGCTGCTATGTTGCAACAGGGAATATGTATAGGGGGAAAATTATACATTTAAATAATTTGCTCGGTTATTTATTGATTTATTTTTTTCAATGAAAAGGATGAACAGTTCTAACATTTAAAAAAATTGTGCGTGCCACGCGACAGAAGTGAAAGTTATTTTAATTTTTGGATTTTTTTCAATTTTGAATTATTGGATTTTTTCAATTTTGGATTGTTGGACTTTTCTATATTGGGTTTTTGGACTTTCTAAATTTTGGTATTTGGATTATTTAAATTTTTTATCTTTTAATTTTTTTTTAATTTTGGAACTTTGGATTCTTTAATATTGAATTTTCAAATTTTAGACCTTTAATTTTTTTATTTTTTGGACTTTGTAATTTTTAATTTCGGTTTTTTAAATTTTGGATTTTCGATTTTTGAATTTAGGATTTTTAGATTTTAATTTTTAAATTATAGATTTTTTAAATCTTGGATTTTTTTATTTTTAAATCTTAGATTTTTGGATTTTTTAAATTTTGGGTATTAAAATGTTTTAATTTTGAATTTTTTAATTTTTTTATCTTTGATTATTTAAATTTTTGATGTTTGGATTTTTAAATTTTGGATTTATTATTTTTTAAATTTTGGTTTTTTTATGTTTTAAATTTTGGATTTTTAAATTTTGATCTTTGATTTTCTAAATTTTGGATGTTTGGTTTTTTTAATTTTGGATTTATTATTTTTTTAAATTTTGGATTTTTTATTTTTTAAATTTTGGATTTATAATTTGTTGAAATTTTTAAAATTTTGGATGTTTGGATTTTTAAATTTTGGATTTATAATTTTTTAATTTTGGATCTTTGAATTTTTTATTTTGGAATTTTGGACTTTAATTTTGGATTTTTAAAAATTTGGATCTTTGAATTTTTAAATTTTGGATTTTTAGATTTTTTAAATCTTGGATTTTCAGTGTTTTAATTTTTTATTTTTTATTCTTTAAATTTTGGATAAGCCTAATCATTGAGTTGATTGTTTTCTATGCAGTCCGTTCCGTTACACCCTACTAATTTCGTGACGATTTTGAGCGTAACACTAATTGCTTGACAATTTTGAGCGTAACGCAAAGCTCTCGATTTACTCCTACCGCGGCTAAAGAAGTTTCACTTTTAAAAAAGTCAAAGAAATCGAGAAGATCCTACTAACTTAATGGTTTCTCGCGTGCAGGTACTTGGTTTCTTCCATGCAAGACCAGACATGACTAGTCGCACAAGAAGCCTCACTTTCCTCTCATTCAGAAGGCATTCCAGTTAGTATTCACTTCAATGGTAAATGCAGTGTTTTACTAGCTGTCAGGTTGGTACTGCTATGTGGGTTTCACGGTATTCTTTCCTCCGTGGTGGGTTTAATCATCAAATGGGAACCTTTCGTGTGCAGTTAAAAATTTGCCCACAAGAGCGCAGCAGGGTCAGAGGAGGTCCTGCCATCTCGTTTTGCCATATGCTTACGCGTATCAATAGATAATGTTGGCTGTCCTATAAAAACTGGCGATCAATAACGTTTAAGTTATATTCCAGAAATCATATACCTATATTCTGCTTAGGAGAATGTGAGATCGCCAGAAAAAGTATTGATTTGTTAAAAGAATTAAAGAATTAATGTCTGTCTGAAGTAATAATTGGTTGTAATTACTATGTTGAAAAGAACCCGTGGGGTTTGTCAGCAAAAACAGGAACAATAATTATTTTGCAGTGGCAGAGACATGTGCAGCTTAGTGACAAATAATTCAAAATATTTAAGTTATTCCTGTATATCGCGGTGGCATTTTATTCGTTAAATGGTGAAGAAATAATTCAAATTTTATGAAACGTATTTAAAGTACAGTACATCACAAAGAAAACATCCGATCTTCTTTAGATTTATAACCATAGGCGTAAATATTTTAAAAAAATTCTTTATGCTGTAAATCATTTGTAAAAAGTAATTTCGGTTCATGGTTGTTTGCTTTCACAATATTCTGTATGTACGAGTATTTCAGCTTTCGGTTATGAATTTACTGTGTGGTAGACAGATGCTAGTATTTGATTAATATAACACAGTAGTCATAGAAAGTAAAGAATTTGATATAAATGTGTAAATATTTTGTTCCTATTATCATTAATATTTTATAAATAAATTTACGTTACGTTTCCTTGCTTCTAAATAATATCCTTTAGAGGCTTACGAATAATACATGCTCCAGAATTATAGCTGTCATTAAGTTTTTGTGTGGGAAACAAATGCGAATAATAGTATTTGAATAGTGTATCATATTAGTAATAGAATGTTCTTTTCATGAAGTCAACGTAATTAGAAAGAAGCTGGAATGTTAAAATAAGGTAATAAGGGAATGGTTTTCTTGTTATTATTACTATAGGCCTAAATGCGTAATATTTTTAACGTCAACGCCCATCCATAATAGGCCTATAGGTTCATACTTTTTGTTTTAGAATTAAATTACATAAGTTTCAGAATTATGGCTCGCAGGGAATTGTTATTCATCGTACTGGGTTATCATATGCTAATAATTCAAAATACTATGTTCTCTTCGATTAGAGTTAAAATATCTACGTGCATCGGTAATTCCAGTTCTAATATAGTGTTTTAATATCATTAATGTGCATTATAAAAGTGAGTTGTATATAATAACAGTGTAGTTGATTTATTTATCTTTTTATTTTTCTGTATTTCGAGGGGAAAAATAGCCAGTGCCAATTGCCAGTATAGAAAGGAAAAATATGCTTTGACGTCTTCTTTATAATATATATTTTTTTTAATCTTCAATTTACAAGAACCACCAATGCCTGTAAGAATAATTTAGTTTTGCAAGTGTTTCAATTTTACGGTTTGTTTTAATGTTTGCAATGAAACAAATTCCGTTTAAACAAAATATTCATAATTTCATTATACAAATTATAATCAATGTGAAACAGAAATATGTGAATTTTTGTTATGAAGTTAATAAATTAAGTAAGTGGTATTTATCGAATACTGTCCGTACCTTCTTAAGAAGTAATTTTGTATCATAGTTTGAAAGAGAATAAGTGGTTGAGTTTCCTGCTGGGCGAACTTTCTGTTTAAAGCAACAGAACATAAGTGAATCTTGTCCATTTGATGAAGATATTGGAAACATGACCTTCTGTTGTAGATAATGAGAATACTACTTCTTGTTAAGTTTTATTCTTTGTAAAAATGATTAAGATAATGAGTCAATTCTGAGGATCTGAAAGTGTTGAGCGAGGAGATTTGAAGGAACTCATAGACTATTAACTATTAGCATCCGTTTAATCTTCTTTATATTTTATAACCATATATTTCGTAAAGCATATGTGTGCCCCTCTGTTTTACACAGAGGATCGCCACAACATGTTTTCTGGCATTCTGACTGATGTTTAAATAGTCTGTTCCATTAAGTTCAATGGACAGCAGACGACATGCTTGGACCTCTTTTGACCCTGCTGCCACCTATCGGGAGTCACTGACAGAAAGGTTCCCATAGCCGTGGTACAGAATACTATGATTTTATATACGTAAAATCACGACCTTAATTACTGTTTTTTGAAGCCTTCGTGGCATATGCTGTGTGACGTGTCAAAAAATTCAGTGAAAATTCCTGAACGATTTGAATGGTTTTTGAATGAAGGTGGTATTGCGCACAAATGTGCATGAGTTTGTAAGTTTCATTCGCTGCAGAATTTCGTGAGCGAGACAGTAAGTTCTCCTCTTGCACCACAAGGCGTGGTATCTTTCACACACTGCTTCACATATCGAGCACACGCACCCCTCATTTGGCTGGTGATAGGTTCTGGTCATACATAGCTTATGGTGAAACCCATGAGTCGCAAATCGCGTGACTGTGTGCCTCAGTTCGTAAGCTGCGTTCATCCATTCCTTCGATATCATTGCTGTAGTGATATAGAAGTCACTCCAGATCTTTTGTCTTGCAATGGAGTTCTTGTAGTACATCCTCGTACGCAGGTGTGGTGGGTAGCATCAGCTGTAGGCGTAGGTCCTCTATGTAGTAAGTCTCTCTGGCCAGTTCATAAGTAAGACGGGAGAGCTTGAATTTCGATAAACATAAGATCTTCTTTAGGAATGTTGCCTTTACTTTTTCAATGTCCCTGAGATGTTGTGTGTTGAGTTTTCCCCAAATAGCTTCTAGGCCATAAGCAAGTATAGGCGTAATTTTTTATTTGAATAATTTGAGTACTGATATTAAAGATAACTGGCCAGTATTTTGGATGTCCTGCATTGATCTGGTTGCACATACTATTTTGTATTTTATGTGTAAGCTGTAAGTGTTGCCTGAACTCTGAAATGTTATTCCTAAATACTTGAAATGGTTGGTGTAATGTAACGGTTCTCCATTCAGGAATATATTGTCCTCTCTTGCTATCTTCCCTCCTTTCCGGAATTTCATCGCCATTGTTTTCTGCTCATTTATATGTAACTCGTTCTTCTGGGCCCATTGTGCAAGTCTGTCCAGGGTTTCTTGTAGATCCTGCCGAGAAGTTGACGTTAGAACCATGTCGTCTTCATATACATAGAGGCGGACATTGTCCGTGGATAAGATATCGGTTACGTCAGCTGTGGCTATATTTAATAATAATGGACTGAGAGGGTCACTTGTAGTACACCGTTCGTTTGATCTATAGGTTCAGATATGGCTACACTGTCATATATTTCAATTTGGTTTCTGTGTAATATGTTCCTGATTATTTTCGCTAGGTAGTTAGGTTTCCCAATCATTGCTTCAAGTTTGGATACCAAGATCTCTCTATTTATCAGGTCAACTGCCTTCGTGTACTCAATGAAAACTGCAAAGAGTTTTCCTTTGGGGTATCTGAGGGCATCTGCAATATCGTCCTGCAGACATGTCACCGCTTGGATAGTCGACCTGCCACTTCTGAAGCCGTACTGCAGTTCCGAAACTTGGTTATCCACTAAAGCTGTGAGTCGTGTGGTGTGGATTTTCGTGAAGATTTTGTACAGTGTGCTCTGGAGGGTTATTCCTCTGTATGAGTTAGGGTCTTCCATATTACGTTTACCTTTGTACAGCATCTTTACCCTAGATTTCCTCCAGCTGTCAGGTATACATCCGACTTTAAGACATAATTTGAGTGCTTTTTGAGATCCATAAAAAATTTGGTTCGCATATAAATCGTAAACTTAGTTAAACTACACCATTTGCACAGTCACACTTACCTCATACGTTTTTAATTCCTATCTCAGACATTACCAAATACCATATACATGACATTCACCTTCGCCACATGACATATACAAACACACAAATGAGATCATATTCAACAACACATCACTACCACGAACACACATCTCCATAATTCACAAAATCAAATTCAACACCGCTGTCACACCATATTATTTACATAAAATTAAAAAAACGTGACACACCTTACTGTGATTGTGGGGACCTTGGGGGGTATAGGTCTAGTTTAGGTACATAAATGCATAAAATCCTAACCACTTTTTTTATATTTTTTTTAAACCACTCAAATCGTTCAGGAACTTCTACAGAATCTTTTGACAACTCACGAAGAATTTATAGTAGCAATTTTCCCCATATAAAGACATAGCATGGCTATTCGATGATTAAACCCACATCTGTCTGGGGAACAGTACCAACCTGATAACACACTGCAGTTACACAAATTAGAATGGAAGCTTTCGTTCTGTACAATTTTCGGTCGGGATAAGCGATAAGAACTTCCACAATGCTCAGTTATATTAAGTTAAGAGCGCTGGGGTTACACAAATTCGAACAGAAACTTAATTTTATATAATACATGTTGTAGATACATGTCGAGGTATTGTATGTAATAACTCATATTTGCTTCGTTTCTTAATGAAGTGGAATAGCTAAACTTTCCAAATAATAAATAGTAATCAGTTAACATTAAGCTGTCCGCTGCCTGGGGTAAGTCGGTAGAACGCCTGCCTTCCACTCCGGCGGTCCGGGTTCGATTCAGCAGGGAAAAACCCCTTTCCCGGTTTCGGGACTGGGTGATGGTGTTAAGCAGTGTTTAATTACTGCTTTACTTCATGTTTGAATGAAGAGCTAACAGACAAACATTTATCTTACTCAATAAATATTTCTTAACACTATTATTATTATTATTATTAAACTATACTCCGTGGCGCTAAATCCCTGAAGGGACAAGGCCATCCACCCGACCGTATCTACCGTAGGCAGATGAAGGGATATATGGAGCAAACATTTTGTTCCGACTTGAGATAAATGCTTTCCCTCTTAACACGAATATGGCAATAATAATAACTAGTTCCTTCCGCACTTCGAGAAAATTCCCATTTTCCATTAATAACACACATCTTTCTCTGATAAAGTGGGAGGTGCCAAACAAAAATTCATTACATGGACGATTTTTTGCCCTACCCAAGATACATGTGTTACCTATAAGTCGACCTATCTTAACACGAATAGAACAATAATAATAATCTTATACTTCTGCACTACGAGAAAATGCCGAATTTCCATTAAAATCACACATTTTTCGAAGAAAAAGTAGGAACGTTGAAAACAAAAATTCATTACATGGAGGAAAATTTTTGTTCCGACTTGAGTTACCTGTGTTACCTATAAATCGACACTTCTGAACACGAATATAACAATAATAACCAGTTCCTTCTGCACTTTGAGAAAATTCCGATTTTCCATAAGTGTACACAGTTCTCGCGTAAACTGTGTGACACTAATGGAAAATAGGAATTTTCTCGAAGTGCGGAAAGAACAGGTCATTATTATTGCTATATTCGAGTGATCGCATCCTGTACATTTTGCACGGCTTCTGGTGATACGGTGAGTCTCCCTGGACATTCTTCATCTGTAACTCTACCAGTACGCCAAAATTTACTGACCAGGTTCTTTATAGGCAGGCTGGTGGGGCCTGGTTTCCTAAATTGAACTAATTAAAATAACATTTTACGCTATTTTAGCACAGAAAGATTAGTTAGGAAAGTTGTTTACCATACTCGAAGACATGCCAATGTATATAAGAAATCATTACCTAAGTGGGGGGTTCACCCCGGAAAATTTTTAAAAACTGAACTAATGAAAATCACATTTTACGCTGTTTTAGCACTCAAAAACTAGTTAGGAAATTTGTTTATCATACTCTAAGACATGCCAATGTAAATAAGAAATCATTACCTAAGTGGGCGGTCCACCCCCGGAAAATTGTTAAATATTGAACTAATGAAAATCACATTTTACGCTATTTTGGCACTGAAAAACTAGTTAGGAAATTTGTTTGCCATACTCTAAGCCATGCCAATGTAAATAAGAAATCATTACCTAAGTGGGGGGTCCACCCCCGGAAAATTTTTAAATATTGAACTAATGAAAATCACATTTTACGCTATTTTAGCACTCAAAAACTAGTTAGGAAATTTGTTTACCATACTCTAAGGCATGTCAATGTAAACAAGAAAATGTTACCTAAGTCGGGTGTCCACCCCCGGGAAATTTTTAAATGTTGAACTAATGAAAATTACATTTTACACTATTTTAGCACTGAAAAACTAGTTAGCAAATTTGTTTATTATACTCTAAGACATGGCAACTTAAACAAGAAACTGTTACCTAAGTTATAATACTTATTACTATTTATTAGAAAAGTTTAATAACACATGGAACAGTGGACATAATAGGCCTACTCATTATGTTATGAAAAGAAAATAACTGCTATATCACATTTGACACACCAACAATTCTTGTTTAATTAAATGAATATTTTATTTTTTAAATACAAATATAGAATTTTAGGTTTTGACTTTTGGGGGTCCAAACCCCCTGGACCCCCTTTCCGAATCCACTGCGGATTCTGCTTCCATGTTGTCGATTTGGTAAAACTTCTGCAAACTTTTTATGCCTTAACTGACTTTCAAATAATTGTCTTAAAAGAAAAACACCTGACTATAATAATTATTAATATACATTTTTTCCTTGCGTCCCCCCCCCCCGCCTCCGGGTATGGGCGCCCATGGCTGTCGAAATTCTTCATCTTTATCTTTATAAAAAATTAGAAGAGACCTTCTGAAGTTATAGAACTTGGACGTTTTTATTTTTAACATATAAAACGCTAATTTTGCAACAATTTGCAACCCCCCCCCCAGAAAATTCATAAAACGATAATATTTTGCCCCCCCCCCCGTCTCCGGGTATGGACGCCCATGGCTGTCGAAATTCTTCATCTTTATCTTTATAAAAAATTAGAAGAGACCTTTTGAAGTTATAGAACTTGGCCGTTTTTATTTTTAACATATAAAACGCTAATTTTGCAACAATTTGCAACCCCCCCCCCAGAAAATTCATAAAACGATAATATTTTGCCCCCCCCCCCCCCGCCTCCGGGTATGGACGCCAATGGCTGTCGAAATTCTTCATCTTTATCTTTATAAAAAATTAGAAGAGACCTTTTGAAGTTATAGAACTTGGCCGTTTTTATTTTTAACATATAAAACGCTAATTTTGCAACAATTTTCAACCCTCCCCCCCAGAAAATTCATAAAACGATAATATTTTGCCCCCCCCCCAGAAATTTCAATGACGCAGTCTGCGTCTTAACCCCCCCCCCCCTGTGGGCACCCCTGCATTGAGTTTATTTTCGTGCGAAAGCTAACGAACTGCTCTTCATCAGAGTGTGAGTCCTCCGAAAATGAAAGTGATGAGTTGATTTTGTTTGAAGACGAGAAAAGAAAGAAAAACTACTCTACATAAGAAATCTATTAATTCCAAATATCTCGAATAATAAGCTTTCATGGGACCAACAAATAAACAAATGCTACTGCTAAGCTGTCTCGAGTTATTTATTTTTCTACTCCTTAAGCTAAAAGCCTCAGTTAGTCAAGATATGTTAATAACAGCGTATTTTTTTCATCCACATATCCTATATGGCATCCGGTTATGGGGCAGTAGTTCAGGGTCAATAAAGGTGTTCCTATGTCAGAAAAAAATCATAAGAATTTTAGCAGGAGTAAAACATCGAGATAGTTGTGTAGGTCTACCTGATATTTCGTCAATTAAAAACAAACACAGTTCCTAGTCTTTATATAAATTTAGTACACGTGAAAGAAAACCTACAACAATTCAAACAACGCTTTTATATACACGAACACAGAACTAGAAACAATTTGAAATTAGATTTGCCGTCATTCAGATTAAATAAATGTGTAGACTGTCATCTATATAAGCAATATACATTTTATAATAATTTGCCCTTTCTGCTGTTAATATTTATAAGTATATGGTATTTTAATTGATCATATAACGTAATATAATTTATTGTTTAATTTACTTTTAGTTTTAAGGGTCTTTGATGCAATTGTAAATAGTTAAGTAGGCCTATCATCTTAAAACTTATTTTATTTCTTTTGTGTAATATTGTAAGTTGTATGTATCCTTTTTCCCCCTGATTGAATGGAAGATAAGGCCTTAACTCTGCCAGGTAGAATAAAACATTATTGTAAACTGACAGCACAGGCTATCCATTATGAGGTCAGGTACCTTATTTAACTGTGCAATATTTTATGGATTTTAATATGCTCAAAATATTATTTACGAGAATGGTAGCACTCAGTTATTAGTTCCCTGCCCATCATATATTATTATTTCCATTTCTAGCAAATCCATGATACAATAATTATTATACAATTCGAATATTCCCGCTGGAATCCATCAACCCGTTCGTAAATTCAACGGCTCATCAGATGAAAAAATGGCGGATGACGTTCATCGTACATTCACCGGACTTTCACCGCACTTTTCCACCGGTGGATTTACTGATGACTTTAAAAACGTGCCCGACCCCGAGGCACGAGATGTTGCGGACACCATAAGCGATTTCATTGGTCCCCGAAAGTCGTCTGCAGAAGGTTCTTATTCTCATCCCGTGTAAAGTTTGGACCGTGGCAGAAAAATGCAAAGTTCGCGTTTCCTTAAGCTGCCCAGAAGGAAGGGTTTGTGAGACAATCTTCAATCTCTTCTTTTATAAATAGCGCAATAGCGGTCAAAAAACTTTCCTGTGACGTGGGGTCGTATTCTGTAACTCCACCAACGCTCTCAACTACGATTACACCAATGTTACTAGAAAAAGTTATTCTGTAACTATTGGTGTCAAGAATCGATCTTGAAATCACACCAATATATTGCTGGAAATATTGGTGACACACCGACGATTGCAAACCCCTCGGTGAGCTCAACAACAACTCGAAAGTACTAAAATATCGCAAAATTTGCAGAAATATCGACATATTTGTGTTTCAATGGCCGCTTATATCCTAACTAGCATGTGCCCGTGGCTTCGCCCGCGATAATTATTTCAAAAATTAAAAATTAAGAGCATAATAGTTAAATCATTATATTTATTAACACCTAAATCACGTGGGCTACATACCACGATTAGATAGCGTCGCCTGGTAAAAGCGACCTCAGATTCGATTTCCTTGGCCCAGAATACCCCTGTACAGTGAGTTTCGTCCAAATCTAACAATGTTTGACCATATTTAGGCCTATCCCTCTTCCGTGTAGGTTGAAAATTTCATATGTCTACGGGCCTTGACATTCTAAACAAATGAATCGACCAGCGTGGGCTTACAACAATCTAGCGATCGCGATGCTTTTATTACCACGGTATGACAAAAATAGCCAAAGCCAACTGCAATTGATTTGACATTGAAATGTATTACTGAAATCTGATGCTTCGACAGCGCTAAAATCACGTTTTCTGCCAGTTTTTCACTCACAACTCGCGAACGAAAGCTAAAATTAAAAATCCGGCTTCGATGCGCATTCGCCCACCTTTCAGCCCATCTATGTTTAAAATTTCAGATCTCTGCGTTCAGTAGATTTCGCTGGGCATCGTGGACAGACAGACAAACACGTCCTTTTATTATTTTAAGATAGCATGTGAACGCGGCTTCGCCCGCGATAATTATTTCAAAAATTAAAAATTAAGAGCATAATAGTTAAATCATTATATTAACACCTAAATCATGTGGACTATATATCACGATTAGATAGCCTCACCTGGTAAAAGCGACCTCAGATTCGAGTTCCTTGGCCCAGAAAACCCCTGTATAGTAAGTTTCGTCCAAATCGAACAACGTTTGACCATATTTAGGCTAATATTGATTATCCCTATAATAATAATAATAATAATAATAATAATAATAATAATAATAATAACAATCCTCTTCGGTGTAGGTTGAAAATTTCATATTATGTTTGCGTGCCTTGACATTAAAAACAAATGAATCGACCAGCGTGAGCTACAACATTCAAGAGATCGCGATGCTTTTATGTCGAAGGAATGACAAAAATAGCCAAAGCCTAGTGTAATTGATTTGTATTACTGAAAACTCATGCTTCGAAATCGCAAAAAATACGTTTTCTGCCCGTTTTTCACTCATAACTCACGAACGAAAGCGAAAATTAAAATTCCGGCTTCGAGGTGCACATTCCGACCCTTTAGTCCGCCTATGTATAAAATTTCAGATCTCTGCGTTGAGTAGATTTCGCTGGGCATCGCGGACAGACAGACAGACAGATACTTCCTTTTATTAATATAGATTGAGCGACTTCGTGATGGTGTCAATAGCTATATTTGCGTAATAACAGAGAATGTACAGTATATATCCATTAATGAATAGATTCTTAGTATTTGTTTAAATGTTTTTATCAATATAAAAACTAAATACATAATTTTATGTTGCAACAAGCATGTTTGAGGTTATGTTTGCATAATTGCACATAATATTAATTATTTTACTTTATCTTGTTTCAGATTTGGAATTGTAATCCCTGTGATCTGCATTAAAGAGTGGACAACATAATATGCACCAATAATAAGCTTAATGAACACTGATGGGTGTCACCTCTATGTACGCCTAAATTTTTTAATGTAGTGTAAAATTTTGTTCAGTTCATTCGAAAGAACAGTGCACAAGTAGGTCATTTGCAATTGAGAAGGACATCCCACTCAAGCGATGCTTCAAGTAGTGAGATGTTGTTGGCTTTTTGTAATTTTCAGGAAATAATTACGAAGACTGTGCTTATTAGAACTGAGCAAAGTGCCATGAACTCATGATACATATAATAGTTTTTTTTTGTACCAAAGTTTACTTTGTAAGTGTATGTGTACTATATCACTCAGCAAAATATCATGTGCATTGTCCTTACTTTTAAATATACTGGTAGTCTATATAGCGTTTACTAGTTTATAAAACTTTTCACACTTGTAGAGAAGCATCTGTTTTTAACTGCACAAAAAATATGCCTCCCTGCCAATGTAGCCTATTGTAACTGAAAATATTATTTAAATCTAGCTACAATATTGGCTGTTACCAATTTTTTGTCTAATTTAAATTCCCTCTAATTCCTTTTATAATAATATGAGCTATATTGTATCTCGTGATTTTCCGTCAAGTGGGTGTGGCTTATATGTAAGTTGAAATGCATGTTGAATTTTCAAAGCCATTTTCCCATAACTTAATATTTTCAACACAAAATGCACAATATCTCTTAAAGTAATGGTCCAAATTGCATGAAACTTTGCACACCCATAGTTTCTTGTGTGTTCTAGAGGATAAACCTAAATAATCTGATGTATTTGCAACACAAGATTATAACACTTGTGAACATGATGTGAAAAAATTAGTATTAATTTTATATTGAAATTTTAAAATGCCTGAAAATTGTATCAGGCATACCACAGTATAAATTGATGGTTTATCCTCTAGATCAGGGGAAGACAGAAGCTTGCTCTGTGACGTCACTGCTTTCTGCTCTCACTGCTCGCGTTATATCTCTGCGAGGAGCATGTGAAATGTAGGCATCAGTGAACAGGGGGGAAGAGAGGGACATTAGTATTGCGGGCAGCGGTAATTTAGGGGGTTAGAACTTACGTTATACGTGATTCCGAGTTAATGAAACATCAATCGATTTTTTTGATAGTTGATCGGTTAATTACAGCGCAGCAGTTTAACATATTATAAATAATTCTATTTTCTATTCTGTGAGAACAATTCCCTTTCCACAAAATCTATGTTCTTTGACAAAAATAGACAATAGGCTACTATCATTTGAATTAACATAATTCACTACAGTAAAAATGATAAAAAAAAAATGAACTGAATTAATTACCATACAAGCTCGTCTGCACCTTAGATGATACAAGTTTACAGTAACAATTTTCTGACTTTCCTGTCTCTTTTTCTTTAACAAGTTTATCAATGTTGGGACGTAATGTTTGAGCAATATTTAATCGAAGACTACATTTAGGTTGTGATTTAACAATGTACTTCTTGATTTGAGCTTTGCACGTTTCATTAGTGAAAAAAATTGTTCGGCCACATATGTCGATCCAAAATTACATAATATTCGTGCGGCAAGTCTCGGGAATCTGGTTTCAGAGAAATTTCTGTAAAAGTTACCCAAGACCACTTTACGTTCGTAGGCCTATTTGTCCTTTAACAGATCGTCGCATTGTAAGTTTAGCAGTTCCAACTGATACCGGCAAGGAACGTCTTTGACATTAACTGAATATGGGGTAGCAAAAAGTTTAAACATTGGAGAAAGGTTTTCCACATCCTGAAACCTCGATTCGAACTGAAGAAGAATGTTTTGCAGAACTAACACATGTTCTGCAGAGAGAACACTATCAGGATCGCGTACTTGCAATAACTTTGAAAAATGCTCCGTATTTCCAACCAGAAGTTGTTCTACCCACAGAGCTAAAGTGAATAGGTCCTCTAGTTCCTAGCTCTAGCGTACTCTAAACACCCCTACTAACGTGCGCTCTTGCTGACGTCACACACAAGGGATCCGCATGCTCTTGCTCCACAAACGTCATCACAAGACGTAGTTGACTTCCCCTGCTCTAGATTATAGTGTCAGCTGTGAATAAAAAAAAAATATTACACCAATCAGATTGACTTTTGCAAGAAATCATGTTTCTTAGGCCTAATCGCACGCTGAAAAATAAAAAAAAAATTTTCTAATATCAACCTTCATATTTGTGACACTGTAATAATTTTTGTGCTCATTTCAACCCCCAAATGTATACTTCTAATGTCCAAAATTTCATTTTCTTATTGCAAATAGTGTTGAAAATATCGAACAGTTACTGCAATGCCTGCTCGGGCATGGTCTCTTGGTGTATGAGCCCCCTTAAGACACTTTTTCAGTGATATTATGGTGTTATTTAAATTAATATATAATTATGAACAACTATGAGGCCAATTGTAATGTTTCAAAGTACTGTGTAAATTAAATACTAATGAATTCATTTTAAGTTAACTTAACAAGCAATTAATTTATTTCAAGGGTTTTATAAATGTCATAAAAGCAGTAGGCAAGATAAGATACTCTTATTTGCTTTATCTATATAAAAATAATTTTATGATTGGCTTGTGTTCTATAAATTAAGTAAAAACTCCTACTGAATAATTTTTTTACTTTCTTCAGTTTTTAGCCTAAATACACATTTTGAGGTATTCTGAATCCCCAAATACTATTTTCGGAAACATGTCTTTGTGGATGTGTGTCAACAGCCTAGCTCCAGAACGGAAAATCGTAAGATTTTTTTTTTTTTTTTTTGTATTTGGGTTGGGTACCTTCTGAAGATGTGACACAAATATTGGCGACCAGTTTCTCATATTTTTAAAGGGACTTACCATGAAAAAATGATCGTTTTTCGCGATCTTATCGATTTGTTTAAATTTTGCACATGGGTTGCTTATACTAGGAGTTAAAACTTTTATTTGAAACATTTTTTCGAAGAAATTCTCTAAAGTGTAGTCTTTATCAGAATGTGAAGTGAGAAAAATGTATTGTGCATGCTTTTAGTAAAGAAAGTTATGAGAGTACAATAAATATATTTTATTTGGGTTGTGTATCCTTCGGGGATGTGATGTGTTAAGGACATTCTCTTTATTTATACAACCAATTTACATTACAAGAATGTCATACACAATAATTATATTATACTGAGAGACTAACTTTTATTTGAACAGAGATTGGGAAGTTCATTCCTTTCACTGAGTATGAACCTGAGAGCCTTGAATCCAGCAACATTTTGTTAAAATGAGTATTCTGAAAAGGGCTACATCTTACTTTCTGTTAATCGTTAAAATGAATACTTTCACACAAACAAGGTGAGTTGCAATGGAAATATTTAACTGCTTCGAGATTGCATATTTTTTTATAATCATAATTTAAATCAGACATTGGCAAACTATTGCGAAATTTGCTATTTGGATGCCTCGAGATACCCGCCTTGTTATATATTAGACAGTAAACATTACTAAAAATTCATTGGCATTTTGCGAATTTCTCCTATTATTATAAATCCGCCTTTTCCCCCTATAAGCGTCTTGCAACATGACAGTACGTGTAATATAAACGCCCACTTTCAAAATATATACATGAAATTAAACTCCCGCCCAGTTTGGAAATTAGGAAATCACATTCCCGCACTCCATCAGCCAATGATATTGCAGTTTGTTAAGACAGATTTCTCATAGCTACTTTCATTGCCAACATTCACGAAAATTCACAAAGTTATTGGTGGGCCTCGACAACTACCAACAGGGAGTTACAGAATCGCTCACTCTCCGGCCGTTGGTATCTTTCTGTCGGTTGTTGAGCTCTCAACAACACCAATGCGTTGGTGGCGAAAGTTACAGAATACGACCCATTCACCCAGTGGCGGACGCAGAAATTTTTTTCGGGGGGGGATTTGAATAGGTAGAAAGAATACTAAAAAAAATTAATCAACTTACATATACAATTAGTTTATAAAACTGGCCACTTAGAGTACATTTTTTCAAATTTCGGGGGGGGATGTAACCCCCCTATCCCCCCCTGCGTCCGCCACTGCATTCACCGCCATTGTTTAAAAGCCCCTTCGTTGCTACAATAAAGGAGGCCATGCACAGACACCTTACAAACTGCAAAATGAAAATATAATCAATCCATAGTACCAACATTCCACCTATACATTCCCCCTTCTCAAAAATTTCCCATGACGCTGTTACTCCGAGACTGGGGTCGTATTCTGTAACTTTCGCCACCAACGCATTGGTGTTGTTGAGAGCTCAACAGAAAGATATCAACGGCCGGAGCGTGAGCGATTCTGTAACTCCCTGTTGGTATCTCGAGACGCGTTGTTGAGGCCACCAATAACTTTTTGAATTTTCGTGAATGTTGGCAATGAAAGTAGCTATGAGAAATCTGTCCTAACAAACTGCAATGAATACCATTGGCTGATGGAGTGCGGGAATGTGATTTCATAATTTCCAAACTGGGCGGGAGTTTAATTTCATGCATATTTCATGCATATTTTCTAACGATTTTCCGTACTGGAGCTAGGCTGTCGACACACAGACATGTTTCCGAAAATAGTATTTGGGGATTCAGAATACGTCAAAATGTGTATTTAGGCTAAAAACTCAACTTCAAAGTTGGGGTCGAAAACAATACTTCCTTTACCTGTAGTACCTATGGTACAGGCAGAGGGAGTAAAAATAATTATTCAGTAGGAGTTTTTACTTAATTTATAGAACACAACCCAATCATAAAATTATTTTTATATAGATAAAGCAAATAAGAGTATCTTATCTTGCCTACTGCTTTTATGACATTTATAAAACCCTTGAAATAAATTAATTGCTTGTTAAGTTAACTTAAAATGAATTCATTAGTATTTAATTTACACAGTACTTTGAAACATTACAATTGGCCTCATAGTTGTTCATAATTATATATTAATTTAAATAACACCATAATATCACTGAAAAAGTGTCTTAAGGGGGCTCATACACCAAGAGCCCATGCCCGAGCAGGCATTGCAGTAACTGTTCGATATCTTCAACACTATTTGCAATAACAAAATGAGATTTTGGACATTAGAAGTATACATTTGGGGGTTGAAATGAGCACATAAATTATTATAGTGTCACAAATATGAAGGTTGGTAATAGAAAATTAATTATTTTTATTTTCAGCATGCGAATAGGCCTAAGAGACATGGTTTCTTGCAAAGAGTCAATCTGATTGGTGTAATATTTTTTTTTTTTTTATTCACAGCTGACACTATAATCTAGAGGATAAACCATCAATTTATACCTGATACAATTTTCAGGGATTTTAAAATTTCAATATAAAATGATTACTAATTTGTTCACATCATGTTCACAAGTGAAATAATCTTGTGTTGCAAATACATCAGATTATTTAGGTTTATCCTCTAGAACACACAAGAAACTATGGGTGTGCAAAGTTTCATGCAATTTGGACCATTACTTTAAGAGATATTGTGCATTTTGTGTTGAAAATATTAAGTTATGGGAAAATGGCTTTGAAAATTCAACATTCATTTCAACTTACATATAAGCCACACCCACCTGACGGAAAATCACGAGATACAATATATCTCATATTATTATAAAAGGAATTAGAGGGAATAAAATAGATGGTTTAAATTAGACAAAAAATTGGTAACAGCCAATATTGTAGCTAGATTTAAATAATATTTTCAATTACAATAGGCTACATTGGCAGGGAGGCATATTTTTTGTGCAGTTAAAAACAGCTGCTTCTCTACAAGTGTGAAAAGTTTTATAAACTAGTAAACGCTATATAGGCTACCAGTATATTTAAAAGTAAGGACAATGTAGGCCTACATCATATTTTTCTGAGTGATATAGTACACACACACTTACAAAGTAAACTTTGGTACAAAAAACTAGTATATGTATCATGAGTTCATGGCACTTTGCTCAGTTCTAATAAGCACAGTCTTCGTAATTATTTCCTGAAAATTACAAAAAGCCAACAACATCTCACTACTTGAAGCATCGCTTGAGTGGGATGTTCTTCTCAATTGCAAATGACCTACTTGTGCACTGTTCTTTCGAATGAACTGAACAAAATTTTACACTACATTAAAAAAATTAGGCCTACATAGAGGTGACACCTATCAGTGTTCATTAAGCTTATTATTGGTGAATATTATGTTGTCCACTCTTTAATACAGATCACATGGATTACAATTCGAAATCTGAAACAAGATAAAGTAAAATAATTAATATTATGTCCAATTATGCAAACATAACCTCAAACATGCTTGTTGCAACATAAAAGTATGTATTTATTTTTTATATTGATAAGAACATATTAACAAATACTAAGAACCCACTCAGCACACATACGTAAAATATATGTAAAAATTGCGTTATCCCTAGATCTAGGTAATGTATATCACACATATTGGTTAAATAAAATCTACGTATAATATACGCTCAAATGTCCCACTTTTTTATGTATATCGTACGTCTATTCATGTCAATACAGACATTAAAAAAAAATCAATTATACTTACAATCGCATACATACTACTGATGTACAATATCTATACTGTGCCACTGGTTTGTGGCCCATTGTTTATATTCTATTATTATTATTATTATTTAATATATTTATTCTAATTAATTACCTTGTTTACCTTCAATGTTTTTAGGTTATATTATTATTACCTTCAGTAATAGTTTCAATTCAATAGCTTCACTGTGTTTTGGTTATGTATTACTACTTTCAGTTGTTTACTATTCACAAACTATCTAGATATTTCCATTGGTTCACTTTAACTGTTCAGAAATTTCCAAGTACGAATATTAGTATTACCGTCAGTTGTTTGACTTTTCACGAAATTTCCAGATATTTCCATTGGTCGTTCAAATATTAAATTCAGCTGATTGATAGTTATATCTTTCTGTTTTTTTGTTGTTGTTTTATTAATGTTTATTTATTTTTTCTTAAATTCTATTAATTACTTTCTATTCTACTAATTAAGTATTTAATTTTCGTAACATTTTTGATGTAATATTGGTAATAGCCTCGTATGTTATGAGTGATAGCATCACTTCCGGTTAGCCATTTTTTTTGTTGCTTGGGAGTTGTGTTCCGGTTTTGTATTTGCGAGCAGAGAGATCACCGCCAGCCGTCGACATGGACAGATCGGAAGAATAAGCCTGCTAGCTTCGAGTCAGTTATCTTCGGGCAAACGCCCGTAATTGCCGTATAAAGTGAGATCTCTACAGTATAAGAATTATGTAGTGTTTTTTTCTATTAGTGAACTCAACTCCGGACTTCTGTCTTTCATGTAAGTAATGTTACAGTGATGAATTAATACATTTTTCTAAGCCTTAAGCAAGTGTCCACTTGGACATTTTTCTTGTTTTTTCTTAAATTAATTTTGTTCATTCTCTACTTCATTATGCTCCGTTTTTTATTAGTTTTCTCTTTTCGTGATGTTAAGTTATTTCTTTACCGATGCTATCACTCAGAACAGAAGGTAGGACTTATTGTTTTCTCACGGCAGGAATGTAGCGTATCAAGGTACAGTTATTTATAGCTACTAGTCACCACTCCTTACCTAAGTCACTGATGTAAATTCTATTTTAGTAATGTTATTTTATATTGCACTTTAAATATATATTTGGGGCAAAGCAATTATCTTAAATTATATGTAAAATTTGTATGTAACTTTATATCAGATATTTTATCTGTATTTAACATAATTATGGCTTTGTCGTGAATGTGAATGAATTCATATTGATTGTGGCCTATTGCTATTTAAATGTCTTTTTGGGTAATAAAAACCCCTGTTAAGTATTTTGTGCTTTTAATTATTTATTAATTATAACTGATTTTTCTCCGGTTCTGTTTTCCTCCATAGTCTACGGATCTGGGAACTTATAAAATAGTTTTGGGTAAAGTAACCGGTACATATTGGTAGCGCCGCGGTAGTTGGTTCACACTGTTCGAACCGTTTTTTTTTTCTTTCACTATGGAGAATACAGTTATTTCACCGGATGCCTTACGTAAGGAGGAGTTGCTAGCTGAGTTTCATCATAGGGGTGTTACTGATGGTCTGAATTTAGATTTGCCTGGGTTAGTCGCAAAAAGTAAAGAAATTAAATTGTTTATGAAGCCGCCTATTGCCAAATATAATAGTACTGGGGAATTAGATGAAAAAACTAGGATTGTTCGTGCTATTGAAGAATTTTCTGAAATACTTGGTGATTTTGAGTCGATGGGTGTTACTGATAAGCAATTTCGGAGAATAAACCATAGGTTATTACATTGGAGGAATCGGAATTATTTTCTCAGACAAATAACTGATAATTCGGACATATTGCACTCACAACAAGAAAATGAAGTGTGTTTTTCGGATTTGATGCAACGCTTGATGAAGTTGCGTTTCGGTTGTTCTGGGACCGTAGCTGGGGGAGGTACTCATTTTACTTCTGGAGCTGCGGTTTCTGGCCGACCGACGGACTCTGAAGCGGAGCAACCTGCTTTCCAAAATCATATTGAAAATTTATTAGACTTGCCCGATAATATTTTGGAGACTGAGCCTGCCGTTGGTACCTCATCATTTACTACAAAGGTTCCCGCACCTAACCTGGATATGTCAGGGGGGAATCAAATGCTTCAGAACCGTAATTTTGTTCGGCAATCAGTTAATGAAATTTTTAGAATCAAAACTCTGGAGTTGTCTAATCCATTACAGGATTTGATTAATGATATGCCCATGGTTGAATTTTCTAATGCGGAAGAAGTTTTCAAATTTCTAAAATTTGTTATCAAATTACAAAAACTAGCCGGTTCGTTTTCTTTGGAAACCTGCCAATTGTTGCAAGTGTTACATTCTCGGGCAAAAGGAGATCTTGCTAGTCTAATTGATGAAGCTTTGAATAATGGCCGTTCCATGTTGGAATTTCAAGAGTCAGTAATTAAATTTTTTCTTTCTGCTAAAGTACTGCACGAGTTAATTGCAAAATATTATTTTCGTAGCCAGTTAGCTTCTGAAAGTTTCTTAACATTTATTGAAGATATTGAAACAGTTTCATTGGCTCTTATGGTCCCTTATACTGAAAGTGAGGCCGTTGCTATGGTCGGCGCTGCCGCCAGGCTTTCTGAAGTTCGTGCCTTGTTTTTAGGTTATTCCCCACCGACCACATGGATACAGTTGAAACAACTAGCTTATAAATTGAATGACACACCTGTAAATATAGATCAGGATATTCAAATGAATAGTAATAACACTGACCGTGCTGTTCATTCTAGGGTCGGCTCGGTTTCGAGAAATTTTCAGGGGCCTCGTAATGAGCGCAGATATTTTTTTGCAATGGGTGTAAACGGTCTGGCCATACTATAGACAGGTGTTGGAATTCTGGTCACCCTAATAGTAATAACGTCAGCCGTCTTGGCAATGGCCGTTTTTCTCGTTCTAATGCTGATAGCCGCTTATGACTAGAAAACAAATTTAATTACTTGGCCAATTGCAATTATGGCCTCGAGGCCAAGGTATCTAGTAACTTACCGTTGGTCCAAATATTTCTGAATAAGATTCCGTGCTTGGCATTATTGGACTCTGGCAGTGTGTTCTCATTGATATCGGCGGAATTTGCTTTGAAAAATAAAATCAAGTTTGAAACTTACCAGCTTTTCTGCCAGAGTGTCGACCAGACTCTTGTTTCGGTTATTGGCAAAACTCACCTTAGGATAAAATTACACAAATATTCTTGGAATTTTCAGTTTTTAATAGTACAGAACCTGGCTGTGGAAGTTATTTTGGGGGCAGATTTTTTGACAAAATCTAGAATATCATTGGACTTAGGACAAAAGGTTTTGCATTTTGGGTTTGACCCGAGAACCCAGGTGCCGTTTTACTTTGAATCCTGTAATAGTCGCTATGAAATGTTAGGGGCTACTAGTGACCCGTTGTTTGTGGTTGAACCCTCAACGGAAATTAAGCTCGACCATCTTTCTGCTGGGATGAAGAGAGATATTGTTGGTATGGTGGAACAGTACCCGGATGTTCTTACTAACCAATTGGGCCTTACTGACATTATAGAATATGACATTGTTCTGAATGACCCTACTCCAGTGAGATTACCGCCTTATCGGTTAGCTCCTCCCCGTATGCGCGTTCTTAAGGAGAAAATTGAAGATATGCTTGAGCAAGGTATTATTAAGCCATCAAAATCACATTATTCAAGTCCTATTTTTCTGGTGCCCAAACCCGGTAACGACTATCGTCCGGTAGTTGATTATAGGGTTCTTAATAGTAGAATCGCCATTGAATCAGTACCCCTGCCTGATGTCCATAATAATTTTCATTGGTTCAATAGAGCAAAATTTTTTACCAGTCTTGATTTAAACAGTGCCTATCATCAGATTCCTTTGACTCAGCGTTCGATGCAATTAACAGCTTTCAATACAGATTGGAACTTATTCGAGTATACTCGTGTCCCTTTTGGAATTGCGGTTGGGGCTCAAGTTCTTACTAGGCTTCTTGATAGTATTTTTTCAGACATTAAGTTTAAATATGTATTTCATTACCTGGACGACCTAATAATCTATTCTGAAACTTATGAAGAACACTTATGTCATATCAAAGAAGTATTTGACAGGTTGCGCGCCGCTAAACTTACTGTGAAACCGGCAAAGGTTAATTTTTTGGCTGAGAAACTTTCATTCCTGGGGCATTTAATATCTTCTCAAGGCGTGACCATTGACCCTGACCGTACTCAAAAGATACGGGATTATCCAGCTCCTAAGAATGCTAAAGGAGTAGCTCGTTTCGTGGGTATGGTCAACTATTTTGCAAAATTTATCCCTGCTTGTGCTGACCTGTGTGCGCCCTTGAATCTTCTCAGAAAGAAGGCTGTAAAGTTCAAATGGGGAAATGAACAGCAACAAGCTTTTGAAAAGTTAAAGGAAAAAATTTCTAATCCTCCAGTCTTGGCTATGGCTGATTTTAGTCGGCCATTCGTCTTGCAGACTGATGCTTGTGGTCGTGCTTTAGCTGCTGTTCTCCTTCAGGAATTTCCTGAAGGACGCCGTCCCATTGCTTTTGCTTCGAGGACTCTCACTCAACAAGAGCGGAAGCTTTCCATGTATGAACTCGAAGCTCTGGCGGTGCTTTTCGGAATTGAAAAGTACCGTATGTATCTCGAACATGTCGAGTTTCTCCTCGAGACGGATAATCAAGCCTTGAGTTGGGTTCTTGGTAAGCCCAGGAAAACTGGTAAGATTGCTAGGTGGGCCCTCAGAATATCTGCCTTTCGCTTTAAGGTTTCTCATATTCGCAGCTCAGCTAATGTTGTGGCTGACTCTTTGTCTAGAATGTTTGGCGATGAAGAGCCTCCGCCCCCTTCTGGGGATTTTGAAACTGAATTTGATCCAGCCTTATTAGGGGCCCTGTTGTCCGACTTACCTAGTTCTTTTACTACTATTAAGCAGGCCCAGCGTCAAGATCCTGTATTACTTGATATTATCCAGAATTTAGAGCGCCATCAGGCCGTTCCTCCTTATGCTTTGAAGGATGAAGTCCTCATGTGTAAAGCGCGCAGGGATGCTGGTATGAAAATTGTCACCCCTCAGGCTCTCATTCCGCTTATTTTTCAATACTTCCACGTTTCTCCAATTGGGGGACATTTGGGTTTGTTTAAAACATTAAATAAGATCCGTCAAAGATTTATTTGGAAGGGGATGGATAAAGATATTCAGGCCAGCGTTAAATCTTGCCAAGTTTGTATGCAGAGTAAGCCCGCCCAGAAAACCCATTATGGGTTTCTGGCTTCCAATGTGGCTACTAAACCCATGGAAAAACTTTTTGTGGATTATGTTGGTAAACTGCCTCGTTCCAAAAAAGGTAATAGTTATCTATTGGTTTGTGTGGACGCTTTTACTAAGTACGTCTGGCTTTTCCCGGTTAGGGAAGCCACCACTAGAGCTACTATTTCTTGTTTGTCATCCATTTGTGGCAGTTTTGGCCCCCCTAAAGTTATTGTTACTGACAATGCCACTCAGTTTACTGCTCACGCCTTTCACAAATTCTGTTTTGACCGAGGTATTACTCGTGTAAACACCACCCCTTATTATCCCAATCCTTCTCAGGCTGAAAGAGTAAACCGCAATATTAAGTCGGCTCTTATAGCATATCATTCCGCTGACCACTCTGAGTGGGACTTGAACCTCGAATGGTTACAGTACGCCTTCAATACTGCTATTCATGAGTCACATAAGTCCACTCCGTGTAGTCTGCTTTTGGGGTTCCAGCCCAATTGTCCTCTCTCTAACCTTTGGTCTCTTAACGACCTTTTGCCAGATGAAGTTGACCCTGCGGAAATTAAGGAAAGATGGAAAAGGGCTTATGCTAATCTTAAGAAAAGTCATGGGGTAGTTGAACGCAAATATAACCGTTCCAGAGTCCCGTCTCCATTTAAAGTCGGGGATGTGGTATTTTTGAAGAATCATCCACTTAGTAATGCAGCTAATAAATTTTCTGCTAAACTTGCGGTTCGATTTTTGGGTCCCTTCTGGATTCATAAATTTTCTAGCCCAGTTTCTGTGGTACTTAGAGATGGTAAAGGAAAATTCTCACGTGCTCATGTGAGCCAACTCAAACCGCAGTAAGTCCTGTTCGAGTGATGGCATCATTGTTTGTTTGTTTCTTTTGTTAGTTTTATAACTGCATTTAACCTTATATTTCACCCCCCCCAGGGGCTTCTGTTGTGGGGACAGAAGTTTGGGAGCTGGCATTCCCAGGGTCCTGAGCCGAACGCTATTTGTGTATAGGTCTGCTTGGGAGTATTGGTTTTGGACATTTTTCAGAACAGGGGTTTGTGTATTAATGTCCATTAATAATCTGAAGGAAAATAAAAAAAAACTGTATAAAATGCTAAGTACTTAATTCTCCCGTTAGTAGCTAATCTATTAGGTTTAAAATCAAATATGCCTCATTGATAAATTTGAAAATTTTGTTCACTTCGACCTATAAAAAAAAAAAGGAAATTACTGTAGGCCCCACGGTTGTTCTGGCTCGAACACGCGATTGTTTTGTTTTCCAAATTATTATTGTTTCCACATATTTAGCTTCACTTTACTTTTTATTAAATTGTATTTTCCCCGTATTGTGGGCTCATATCGCGTTTTCGTGTCCGTTCGGCCATTCTTGTTTTGTTTTGTTTTATTTTGTTCTTCGTTTTGTTTTGTTTTTCTTCTGTTTTGGTTCTTGTTCTTCTTTCGTTGTGTTCCTTTTGTTTGTTTTTGTTTTTTTTTCTTATATTTCTTACTCTTCATAGTTTCATCACTCTAGCATTATCTTACTTGATTTGTTATATATTTTCTCTCCGGGCCTTGATTCAAAATTTTGGCTGATTTCTTGTTTCTAGTAAAACAATTTGTTGTATTATGGGATGTTAAATTTGTGCCCAAAATAATTGTTTTATGAAATATTAATTACGGCCTTTGTTAATTGTTAATTGTGGCCTATCTTATCTTGATAATTATGGCCTATGTTAAATTGTTCATGGAGGCCAATGTTGTCTTGTTAATTATGGCCTATGTTAAATTGTTCATGGAGGCCAATGTTGTCTTGTTAATTATGGCCTAAGTTAAATTGTAGTATTTCTGGCCGTTGTTTTGTTTCAAATATTTATATATTTACTAATTTATTTATTGTATTTATTCACCTAACTTAATTAAAGTCATTCTATTCAGCCAATATTAGAAAACTAATATAATTGCCCGGAAGAGACCTTTGTATGATATCGGAGTTGAGGAGAAAAGAAAATTGATATTATCAATGTATTAAAATATTCTTAATTAACGTAAAATGATAGAGATCTGTCTGAAATAGATTATTAAATTAATTTATGCAAAATGAAATATGAATAGGCCTGGGTGCCATGTTAAAAGCAGAGATCCCAAATCAAATAACTTGATTTACTTAAAATATTGGAGATCTGTCTGACAATAATTAAATAAAATATTATGAAACATTATAAATTATCACGAGGCCTGGCGGCCATCTTTAAAATTAAACATCCCAAAATAAATAGCTATATAGGTGATTCAAATTTAAATATATGTCATAAATTTTGTGTTTGAGGTTTAGTTGAAAGCATTTTTTTTTAATACTTTTATTAATTAAATATGTGTGTTTAATTGTATCAAGGTTATGAATTTTTACTAATTTGGGTGATTTTCGCGGATATTATTTGGGTCGTCTCTTACCCATTTTTGGGAGGGCGTACTCATTTCGGTTCGCGGCTCTGAGTGCGTCTGCTAATTTCAAATTTGGGGTCTAGTTTTTTGATATTTGTCTTCGTACCGTTCTCGACTGATCGGGTGAGTCCAGTAGCGGGACGGAGACATTTGTTTCCGTTCTTAGCCATGTAGCTAAGCTTTTTCTGTTTCCTTTTTCTGACGCCCCTATTTACTTAATTGATTATTAATTAATTAATTGTAAATAATTAATTTCCGTGGACTCATCCATTATGATTATATTTACTTAATTGAAAAGATTTGGAATTATTCCATATTACACATTGTTGTAATTTATTCCTCTCTACTTAAGGGATGTATATATGTACTTTTCAGAAAATTTAATGCTTACAGTAATATTGTCTTATGGTGATAAAGTTATCCCTTATGAAGCATTGATATTTTCGTAAAAATTCTTACTTGAGAATTTCTTCGTGATAACTTGTTCTTATGCTAACAACTAAACCTTATGCACATATAAAAAAAGGTTAATTTAAATAACTGTCTATGAAGTACAAATTTAAGTTTAAATAATTGGATTAAAATTAATATTTCTAGTTTTATAAGAGAGGGGGGGATTTGTTAAGGGAATATGAGTACTGCCGCTCGTTTCTGTTTTCAGTTTGAGATGTGAATTATGCCTCTATGCTGCCTATAAATCAATATGATGCCTCGCCGCACAAAGAGTCTTGCATGCACGCCACGCCTGGGGCCGCACTATTCTTCGCTTCGGCTGCTGTTGTATGCCTTGTCGACGGGCGCCTTCTTCTTGACTGGCTAATATACCAGTCCGACATCAGTTTGCTGCTAGCTAATTCTACTGGTTCTACGCTCTTCACTCCATTCGCCGTGGGCCTCGCAACATTGGTGGCCTATATGCTACTGTTTACATGGATATGCCATATATTGCTGGAGGAACCTATGCAGTATATATATTAGGGTTCCTTGTTAAGCAGAACCTATCATTAACAGTATTTATGGGTAACTAATGGACAGTTACCGTTGCCCTATATCTGCCACTTTGTATAATGACAGTTTACACAGTATATGCAAATGGACATGCATTTTGATATGCATTACTTATTGGTATCTTAAGATTTGAATTCGATATGGACATCTTCAACATCAACTGTTATCTAGTGGCATTGTTTTGGTACGGGCCTGATCAACCTGTTCCACCCCTATGTGCCTCATTTTGTCCATCGTTCAATCTATTGTTCCTTTCAAAATTTTCTTCCATCCTTCATTCATCCATCTTACGCTTGGCCGTAGGTTTCTGCTGCTAAAAGGGCATTTTTTTTATATGGATATTGACATTCACTTACATAACATTTTCTGTGGAGTGTTGGGCATTGAATATAATTTAGCTCCCTTATTTGAAGATATGGATACTTTGACTTATATGGGTGTATCTATGTGCAAGTGTGCGGGACCTCTCTTCAGGTGGCGTGTGCTTTAACTCAAACTGTGTTTTGTGCTGGCGATGGTTTCTATATTATACTATTTTCCACCCTACTTTAAGAACTTTAGATAAGACTTTATTCAAATAATGGGGTGTGAAAAAAAAATTGTCTTTCAGAAATTTTTTTTAGGCAGCTTTAGGAGGTTGTGCCACTGGTTTGTGGCCCATTGTTTATATTCTCTTATTATTATTATTATTTAATATATTTATTCTAATTAATTACCTTGTTTACCTTCAATGTTTTTAGGTTATATTATTATTACCTTCAGTAATAGTTTCAATTCAATAGCTTCACTGTGTTTTGGTTATGTATTACTACTTTCAGTTGTTTACTATTCACAAACTATCTAGATATTTCCATTGGTTCACTTTAACTGTTCAGAAATTTCCAAGTACGAATATTAGTATTACCGTCAGTTGTTTGACTTTTCACGAAATTTCCAGATATTTCCATTGGTCGTTCAAATATTAAATTCAGCTGATTGATAGTTATATCTTTCTGTTTTTTTGTTGTTGTTTTATTAATGTTTATTTATTTTTTCTTAAATTCTATTAATTACTTTCTATTCTACTAATTAAGTATTTAATTTTCGTAACATTTTTGATGTAATATTGGTAATAGCCTCGTATGTTATGAGTGATAGCATCACTTCCGGTTAGCCATTTTTTTTGTTGCTTGGGAGTTGTGTTCCGGTTTTGTATTTGCGAGCAGAGAGATCACCGCCAGCCGTCGACATGGACAGATCGGAAGAATAAGCCTGCTAGCTTCGAGTCAGTTATCTTCGGGCAAACGCCCGTAATTGCCGTATAAAGTGAGATCTCTACAGTATAAGAATTATGTAGTGTTTTTTTCTATTAGTGAACTCAACTCCGGACTTCTGTCTTTCATGTAAGTAATGTTACAGTGATGAATTAATACATTTTTCTAAGCCTTAAGCAAGTGTCCACTTGGACATTTTTCTTGTTTTTTCTTAAATTAATTTTGTTCATTCTCTACTTCATTATGCTCCGTTTTTTATTAGTTTTCTCTTTTCGTGATGTTAAGTTATTTCTTTACCGATGCTATCACTCAGAACAGAAGGTAGGACTTATTGTTTTCTCACGGCAGGAATGTAGCGTATCAAGGTACAGTTATTTATAGCTACTAGTCACCACTCCTTACCTAAGTCACTGATGTAAATTCTATTTTAGTAATGTTATTTTATATTGCACTTTAAATATATATTTGGGGCAAAGCAATTATCTTAAATTATATGTAAAATTTGTATGTAACTTTATATCAGATATTTTATCTGTATTTAACATAATTATGGCTTTGTCGTGAATGTGAATGAATTCATATTGATTGTGGCCTATTGCTATTTAAATGTCTTTTTGGGTAATAAAAACCCCTGTTAAGTATTTTGTGCTTTTAATTATTTATTAATTATAACTGATTTTTCTCCGGTTCTGTTTTCCTCCATAGTCTACGGATCTGGGAACTTATAAAATAGTTTTGGGTAAAGTAACCGGTACAATACGTAAAAAATATGTCAAGATGATCTATCAAACGTATATTTTATATATAATTTATGTAGCCTATATAGGGGTGAAGCAGGGAGACCCAATTTCACCAAAGTTGTTTACAAACGTCTTGGAAGAGATATTCAGATATACAGGATGGAACAGGAAAGGATATGGCATAGACATAAATGGGAGAAAACTTACTAATCTTAGGTTTGCGGACGATATTGCATTATTCGCAAAGACTCAAAGGGAACTGCAAAAGATGATAACAGATCTAAACAATGGAAGCAAGAAAGTAGGGCTAGAAATGAATCCTTCAAAAACTAAAATAATGACAAACCATATAGAAATACCGGTATTTGTAGAAGGAAAGGCAATAGAGTATACTTACAGAATATACTTACCTGGGTCAATCAATCAACATGTCAAATAACGGAAATGCAGAAATCAACAGGAGAATTAGGCTCGCATGGGGAAAGTTCTGGAGCTTAAAGTTTATCCTCCTAGACTGGCACATAAATATCAAGAAGAGATTGGAAGTGCTAAAAATGTGTGTCATACCAGTTCTACTATATGGATGCCAGACATGGGCATTAAGAAAGGAACAAGTTACGTAACATGATAGAGATTTGTCAGAGAAAGATGGAAAGAAAACTGTTGGGAATAAATCTAAGGGACAGGATAAGAAATGAGGAGTTAAGAAAAAGAAGTGGACTGGAAAACGCAGCGATTGTTGTAAGAAAAACCAAATGGAATTGGGGAGGTCACGTCATCAGAATGAATCAAGAAAGATGGGCGTATGCAACAACTGTTTGGGACCAGAGGAAGGGTAAAAGAAGCAGAGGCAGACCTCGACGCAGATGGGAGGACGAATTCAGGGAGGAGTTAGGAATGAGATGGACAAGACAGGCCAAAGAAAGAGTGAACTGGAAACAAATGATAAAACATTTAAATCATTAGGAAAACAGTGATCTAGGAAAGGAAGAAGAGTTCAGGCAGAAACGAGATGTTCAGGATAGGTCACAGAAAAAGTGAACTGAAAACAAATGATAGAGCATTTAATTCATTAGGAAAACAGTGTCCTAGGAAAGTGTTGTTAATATATAGGTCTTAACCCACCAGGAGGCAAAAACAAAACTCTCCAAGGAAATAGCTCACCTTGGGAGAGTAAAACAGAGCCAGCCCTACCATGGTAGGAGGCCCTTGCCCTATAAGGGATTGTGACGGGCTTATTTATTTATTTATTTTATTTATATAGGGCCTTTGGTTCATAAATGTATACTGCTCACATACATTTTACATATACTATCAATACATGAGATATCAATAACTAAAAATGTCATCAAGAACACTTTTTGTGCTTACTATCTTGCAGTTTTTTGGGACTTCTTGCTGAGGTATTTTGCAATTATTTATTGTAAGCAAAACACTGAGATCACTCATAACACACACTGAATCAAGAATCTTCGGAACATCATCATTAACATCCATTAAGCACAGCACTAGCCTTTCTACTGCCATTATGCTAATCCACTGCCCTTTAAGTCCTTCTGTTACACTTAGGAAGTACTGCATCACATCTTCCAAACAATGCAGAGCTTGTCATTCAGCATAACTTTTAAGTTCTTTTAAGCTTTCTGCAACTGCTTGGTTTAAATTTTCTTCTTCTGCATCAATTAATCTTCTGCATGGTCTTGACAAGTACTCAGGCAGATTAGGAAATATTGATGGTACTGCACCAAGTTTCAGTTTAGGGCAAGTTCTAGGAAATGTTTTTATTTCACCGTTAACTACAAATGTCTCTGTTCTTATCACACTCTCTTCAGGAAAATGCTTCACACAAATAACAGGCTTGCTTACCCCTGTAAAGTCTGTAGGAATCTTTCTATGCCATGTCTTCTTAAGTTCTTCGTCTTTTGGTAAAGAAAATGTACTAACACTTTCATGTTGTGACTTGTAGTTACTTTTACAGCCAGCAACACTACAGCACCTAGGCATTGTGAATTCCTGAAACAATTAAGAAATACTTTAGCAGCGTTATCGTAAATTATTATGATCAGAGCTAATTACCACAGCATCTGTATTATAAATCAGTTTGCAAGTCGTTGAGGTTATGATAGGCCAATTTATGTATGTGAAACAAATCTTGCACAGAGACTTACCAGCAGTGGCGCCAACTTATATGGGCCCGTGGGGCTAAAGCCCACCCAATAATTTGCCGGTATTATTATCATAATTATTTGTTGCTATTACTAAAAATTCTGTGTATTTGTTGAATCGCTGTAAATCGAAAAATCAGACTATTGTGGATATATAGCCTAATACGATCTTCTCTTGTTCCAATTCCCTCACGATAATTTGAAATCGTTCCACAATTCATTACATTTTTTACGTCTGTCAGTGCAGTTTTCCACAGCCACCGCTGTACTAAAGACTGTATAACTTACTTAAGGAGAGCGCAGAAAACTAGATTTAGAAATTAGATGATACTTGTGAGAAAAAATCACAGGAAGGCCATTAATAGACAAGGCAAAAAATTGTGATATAAGACAAAGTGTGGACATTGGCGACTGGTCAAAAAGAAAGAGTGGATGGAACATGTAGAATGAATTAATTAAAAAGGTCATAAAGGGACAATAAACCAAAGATAGTGTGATTGGGGGGAATAGGCTCCTGGTCTAAGGAAAGACGAAGAAGATAGTTTATTCCAGTGAGGAGAAACACATTTTGGAACACGCCGTGTTATATAATTATTTTATTTAGTAGGTACCTAAAACAAAGTTTATAATACAGCATTATTAATTTTAAAGGATTTCTGTAAACCATGTTACACAATTATTTTTCTGGCAGTTGAATTACATTGATTGTTGCTAATTATTACAAACAAAGACGTCGTTTCTTACAGAATTCTATATTTATCCGAATTATCATATAAGTCCTTTCCATGAATCAAAGGGGCGAGGATGTGAAAATTTGAAAATCTTTGAGCCCACCCAATTTTGTTCAAAAGTTGGCGCCACTGCTTACCAGTACTGTTTTATGTGTAAATGTTTTTCTTCTGCCTCATTTAATCTTCTAGATGAAGGACCAGGGGCCGTATTCTGTAACTCCACCAACGCTCTCAACTACGATTACACCAATGTAACTAGAAAAAGTTATTCTGTAACTATTGGTGTCAAGTATCGATCTTGAAATCACACCAATATATTGCTGGAAATATTGGTGACACACCGACGGCTCCAAACCCCTCGGTGAGCTCAACAACAACTCGAAAGTACCAAAATATCGCAAAATTTGCAGAAATATCGACATATTTGTGATACAATGGCCGCTTATATCCTAATTGGGCGACTTCGTGATGGTGTCAATAGCTATATTTTCGTAATAACAGAGAAGGTACAGTATATATCCATTAATGAATAGATTCTTAGTATTTGTTAATATGTTTTTATCAATATAAAAACTAAATACATAATTTTATTTTGCAACAACCATGTTTGAGGTTATGTTTGCATAATTGCACATAATGTTAATTATTTTACTTTATCTTGTTTCAGATTTGGAATTGTAATCCATGTGATCTGCATTAAAGAGTGGACAACATAATATGCACCAATAATAAGCTTAACGAACACTTATGGGTGTCACCTCTATGTAGGCCTAAATTTTTTAATGTAGTGTAAAATTTTGTTCAGTTCATTCGAAAGAACAGTGCACAAGTAGGTCATTTGCAATTGAGAAAAACATCCCACTCAAGCAATGCTTCAAGTAGTGAGATGTTGTTGGCTTTTTGTAATTTTCAGGAAATAATGACGAAGACTGTGCTTATTAGAACTGAGCAAAGTGCCATGAACTCATGATACATATTTTTTTGTACCAAAGTTTACTTTGTAAGTGTGTGTGTACTATATCACTCAGCAAAATATGATGTACATTGTCCTTACTTTTAAATATACTGGTAGCCTATATAGAGTTTACTAGTTACAAAACTTTTCACACTTAGAGAAGCATCTGTTTTTAACTGCACAAAAAATATGCCTCCCTGCCAATGTAGCCTATTGTAATTGAAAATATTGTGACAAAGCCAGAGAAGCCTAGAAACTTATTGAAGGAGGAGCAAGCCAGAAAGAACGAGAAACGACGGAGTCTGGAAACATCGCGGCCCTAGTGGACGGGCGGCAGGCGAGCGCTAGTGGGCGTGACAGCTGCATGGCTATTGGAGCCGCGTGCCGACGGGTGCGGCCTACTCCCTGGCGCGGTGAGTGACGGTGAGCGCTCGTGGGAGGGGCCAGAGGTGGAGCCACGCGCCCCGCGCGGACATTCTAGACAATGCGCGGGCGGAGAACTTTCGGGAGACCGGGTCTGGAATATTCGTCGGCCCTATATATGGGGCCGCGAGCGAGCTGAGTCAGTCAGTCAAGGAGAGTTCAGTACAGTGAAGAGTCAGTACATCAGAGGAGAGGCAGTCCGTGAAGAGCCGGAGGGTCAACGAGGGAACAGTCAGAGAGGCAGTCCGTGAGTAGCGGCGAGCGTCAGCGTAAGAGGGTGAGCTGGACGGAGAGGACTGATCAGCGCGGCCTCAAGTGAGTGTGTCTTGGGAAGCTGAGGAGCCAGTGACCGGAGGGACCCGAGAGCGGAATAGCTAGTCAACGGGGAACTAGTGACCGGAGGGAAGGGTGAACGGAAGAGCTGGTGAGCTGATCTGGGCTGAGGCAGTGCCGTCCCGGGGAACTCTGCGCGACGGGTGGATCGCACAGCGGCAGCGAGGACTGTGGAGTTGACCGGCGCGACGTGGGATGATCTGGATTGGACAGGAACAGTGCTGTAATTAGGACTGAGCACAGTGAGAGTGAGCACTGAACAGGACAGTGAACTGGCAAATAGTCTGGAGTTTTCTGGCTGTATCGACAATTGTTGTAGGAAATAAAGAAACCTCCATCCTTCAATTATAAACTCGGTGTTCTCATTTTGAACCCCGACGAGCCCTTGTTACACTGGTGTCAGAAGTGGGATATAATTGAAGGAAGGCAAGATGGAGGACCTATTAAAATCAATACTTCAGGCCATGGACGATCTGAGACAGAAAATGGACCAACAGAACACCAAAATAAGAGAAATTACAAGGGAAATGAAGAACCTGCGCTTAAGCCCTAAGGAAGAACTCGAGCAGGAACTGAAACCGGCCAAGGAAAAATCAAATGAACTAGACGGCAAACTGGTGACCGTGGAGAACGAACCAGAGAGACCGGCCAAGGTGGAAGATAACGAAGAGCAGGAAGAGGACATGGCCACCACCGTACCACCAGCTACGAAAGGGGAAGATAACGCCCTGAGTGAACAACAGCTGGACGACGTAGACGTAGCACTGGCACCGCGGGACGACGTGGACGCCAGAGAGACGCCGCGTGACGACGTGGATGTAGGACAGGCACCGTGGGACGACGTGGACGCCGGAGAGACGCTGCGTGACGACGAGGACGAAGGACAGACACAGCGGGACAACGTGGACCTAGGAGAGACACCGCGGGACGACGTGGAGGTAGGACAATCACCGAGGGACGCCATGTCCGGTATGGGACCGACGTGGGAAGAGGTAGCCAGTCGCAGCGCCATCTACGAAGGCTGTGGGAACCAGCAGGACGCCATAGTGGTCAGGGACGGGGTCCTGAAAGGAGTCTGGGATAGGCTTGGGAAAAACGACTCACTGAACTGTTTCGAAACATTTGGATCAGCTCAGTGGAATGATTCGAAACAGTGTGTCGAATCACGACACATCATGACTCATCTTGTTTCGCCCCCTGCCTACTGTTTCGAATCAGCTAAGCTGCTCTCGGCACAGCAACACAGGGTAACAGCCAATCAGAGGAGCAGGCACTGTTACACCACTTAAAATTTTGCTGTTTGAGATAGTACGAGCCATATCATTGGCTAACGTTTTCTACAACTCTAGTTTTTGCTGAATCGTGTTACTTCGTAATTTCATTTCGCCTATTTATTTATTTATTTTATATACTGTATATGATGAGAGACATACGAAATTACACACACGTACTAATGTGTTAAAAATAAATAAAATAAGCTAATTATCTACAATTTTAGAAAATTGCAGATTGCACAGACGCCACAGAATAAAGACATAAAACTCTGTAAGGTGAGGAGAAACAGGATGCAGTTGTTTAATCAAATTCAAATTCAAATTCAAATTCTTTATTGGTCCTGAGAATCACTATGTACAACGTACAATTTGATATTGGACAAGTCAACATATAATTAAACTAGATTAAGCTAAAATAATAAGAAATATTATTGTTTATAATAATTGCAAGATGAATCTAAAGTACCTATGCATTTTTTGTAAGGTATTCCTCTTAAAATACATATAAATAAATCTTATAAAATGTTTATTCAACTTATAAAATCCAACATTAATCATTCGTAAAAGTTGTTAGATCTGGGGTTGCAATACATATAATTTACCGGTATCGTCTGCAATAACACGACATGTGTTAAATATGTATGTAGCGTCAGTTTAGGATAAGTAGTGTGGATATTATATTTTATAAAGGTTGTGTTCTGATCTGCGGCCGGGAGAACCAGACCAAGCAAGCTGGACTCTGTCCTCCAATTTCTAGAAGCCATTGAAACTGAAAAGCGACGAGAGTGACCAGTGTGTCGTGTGTCAATCTGTAGTTGGTTATGAATCACGAGTACCGCAGGACACAGCGACACACGGCTCAGCAGATGTTTCGCCGCAAGGAAATGATCCGCTTTAGAAACAGCGCTACTGTGACACAGCGACGGTGAGTCGAAACAGTTGGGATCTAGTGTGTCGAATCACACGAACACAGCAGTGAGTCGACACACTGTTTCGAATCACTCACTCAGTGCCCAAGCCTAGTCTGGGAGCCTGTGGATGGGAAGGCGACTGCGGAGCCCCACCTAGTCCTTCCGAAAGCCAGAGTCAAGGAGGTCCTGGAGGAAGTCCACCCAGGAGCGACAGGTGACCGCTTGGGAGTGAACCGGATCCTCGACAAACTGCGGAGAAGGTTTAAAGGGTTGCACCAATGGAGTGACGCCGAGAGGTGGCGTGAACAACGCGACACCTGTGATGCCAGCAGAGGGCCTAGAACTTGCAGCCGTGGGGCCATGAAGCAATACAACGTGGCAGGCCCATGCTCCATTGTTGATGATGGAAATCGGTACCTGTTGTTGGCCATGAATTAGTCACCAAGTGGCCAGAAGTCTACCGCATCGAACGACAGCCAAGAGTGAAGATGCTGGTAGTACACCTGGACCGTCTGGCGGCATATCATGGGGCACTTCGGGACGAAGGCCCTTAAGGAGGGGGCAATGTGACAAAGCCAGAGAAGCCTAGAAACTTATTGAAGGAGGAGCAAGCCAGAAAGAACGAGAAACGACGGAGTCTGGAAACATCGCGGCCCTAGTGGACGGGCGGCAGGCGAGCGCTAGTGGGCGTGACAGCTGCATGGCTATTGGAGCCGCGTGCCGACGGGTGCGGCCTACTCCCTGGCGCGGTGAGTGACGGTGCGCGCTCGTGGGAGGGGCCAGAGGTGGAGCCACGCGCCCCGCGCGGACATTCTAGACAATGCGCGGGCGGAGAACTTTCGGGAGACCGGGTCTGGAATATTCGTCGGCCCTATATATGGGGCCGCGAGCGAGCTGAGTCAGTCAGTCAAGGAGAGTTCAGTACAGTGAAGAGTCAGTACATCAGAGGAGAGGCAGTCCGTGAAGAGCCGGAGGGTCAACGAGGGAACAGTCAGAGAGGCAGTCCGTGAGTAGCGGCGAGCGTCAGCGTAAGAGGGTGAGCTGGACGGAGAGGACTGATCAGCGCGGCCTCAAGTGAGTGTGTCTTGGGAAGCTGAGGAGCCAGTGACCGGAGGGACCCGAGAGCGGAATAGCTAGTCAACGGGGAACTAGTGACCGGAGGGAAGGGTGAACGGAAGAGCTGGTGAGCTGATCTGGGCTGAGGCAGTGCCGTCCCGGGGAACTCTGCGCGACGGGTGGATCGCACAGCGGCAGCGAGGACTGTGGAGTTGACCGGCGCGACGTGGGATGATCTGGATTGGACAGGAACAGTGCTGTAATTAGGACTGAGCACAGTGAGAGTGAGCACTGAACAGGACAGTGAACTGGCAAATAGTCTGGAGTTTTCTGGCTGTATCGACAATTGTTGTAGGAAATAAAGAAACCTCCATCCTTCAATTATAAACTCGGTGTTCTCATTTTGAACCCCGACGAGCCCTTGTTACAATATTATTTAAATCTAGCTACAATATTGGCTGTTACCAATTTTTTGTCTAATTTAAACCATCTATTTTATTCCCTCTCATTCCTTTTATAATAATATGAGCTATATTGTATCTCGTGATTTTCCGTCAAGTGGGTGTGGCTTATACTATGTAAGTTGAAATGCATGTTGAATTTTCAGAGCCATTTTCCCATAACTTGATATTTTCAAAACAAAAGGCACAATATCTCTTAAAGTAATGGTCCAAATTGCATGAAACTTTGCACACCCATAGTTTTTTGTGTGTTCTAGAGGATAAACCTAAATAATCTGATGTATTTGCAACACAAGATTATTTCACTTGTGAACATGATGTGAAAAAATTCGTAATAATTTTATATTGAAATTTTAAAATGCCTGAAAATTGTATCAGGCATACCACAGTATAAATTGATGGTTTATCCTCGAGATTATAGTGTCAGCTGTGAATAAAAAAAAATATTACACCAATCAGATTGACTTTTGCATGAAATCATGTTACTTAGGCTTAATCGCATGCTGAAAAATAAAAATAAAATAATCTTCTAATATCAACCTTCATATTTGTGACACTGTAATAATTTTTGTGCTCATTTCAACCCCCAAATGTATACTTCTAATGTCCAAAATTTCATTTTATTATTGCAAATAGTGTTGAAGATATCGAACAGTTACTGCAATGCCTGCTTGGGCATGGTCTCTTGGTGTATGAGCCCCTTAAAACACTTTTTCAGTGATATTATGGTGTTATTTAAATTAATATATAATTATGAACAACTATGAGGCCAATTGTAATGTTTCAAAGTACTGTGTAAATTAAATACTAATGAATTCATTTTAAGTTAACCTAAAACGCAATTAATTTATTTCAAGGGTTTTATAAACGTCATAAAAGCAGTAGGCAAGATAAGATACTCTTATTTGCTTAAACTTTACTATTTGCTTTATCTATATAAAAATAATTTTATAATTGGCTTGTGTTCTATAAATTAAGTAAAAACTCCTACTGAATAATTTTTTTACTTTCTCTGCCTGTACCATAGGTAATACAGATAAAGGAAGTATTGTTTTCGACCCCAACTTTGAAGTTGAGTTTTTAGCCCAAATACACATTTTGAGGTATTCTGAATCCCCAAATACTATTTTCGGAAACATGTCTGTGTGGAAGTGTGTCAACAGCCTAGCTCCAGAATGGAAAATCGTAAGAATTTTTTTTTGTATTTGGGTTGGGTACCTTCTGAAGATGTGACACAAGGATTGGCGACAAGTTTCTCTTATTTTTAAAGGGACTTTACATGAAAAAATGTTCGTTTTTCGCGATTTTATCGATTTGTTTAAATTTTGCACATGGGTTGCTTATAAGTTACTTGGACTTAAAACTTTATTTGAAACTTTTTTCGAAGAAATTCTCTTTAGGGTAGTTATAAGCCACCCACTCTGAATACGTGCTAAAAGTTTTATTTGAAATATTTTTTCGAAGAAAATCTCTAAAGTGTAGTCTTTATCAGAATGTGAAGTGAGAAAAATGTATTGTGCATGCTTAAAGTAAAGAAAGTTATGAGAGTACAATAAATATATTTTATTTGGGTTGTGTATCCTTCGGGGATGTGATGTGTTAAGGACATTCTCTTTATTTATACAACCAATTTACATTACAAGATTGTCATACACAATAATTATATTATACTGAGAGACTAACTTTTATTTGAACAGAGATTGGAAAGTTCATTCCTTTCACTGAGTATGAATCCAGCAACATTTTGTTAAAATGAGTATTCTGAAAAGGGCTACATCTTACTTTCTGTTAATCGTTAAAATGAATACTTTCACACAAACAAGGTGAGTTGCAATGGAAATATATAACTACTTCGAGATTGCATATTTTTTTATAATCATAATTTAAATCAGACATTGGCAAACTATTGCGGAATTTGCTAATTGGATTCCCCGAGATACCCTCCTTATTATATATATATATGACAGTAAACATTACTAAAAACCATTGGCATTTTGCGAATTTCTCCTATTATTATAAATCCACCTTTTCCCCCTATAAGCGTCTTGCAACATGACAGTACGTGTAATATAAACGCCCACTTTCAAAATATATACATGAAATTAAACTCCCGCCCAGTTTGGAAATTATGAAATCACATTCCCGCACTCCATCAGCCAATGATATTCATTGCAGTTTGTTAAGACAGATTTCTCATAGCTACTTTCATTGCCAACATTCACGAAAATTCACAAAGTTATTGGTGGGCCTCAACAACGGTTCTCCAGATACCAACAGGGAGTTACAGAATCGCTCACGCTCTGGCCGTTGGTATCTTGCTGTCGGTTGTTGAGCTCTCAACAACACCAATGCGTTGGTGACGAAAGTTACAGAATACCGCCCCAGGTCTTCACAAACATTCAGGTAGGCCTAAATTAGGAAATGTATTCTAGGATCTAGGGTATTACCCTATAATCACTGCACGTTGCATAATATTTCGTCAGCTTTAAATACACACACATGTACATTTATTCTTCGTTTCTATGTTATGTACATAGGGAGTAGTTGCAACAGAACAGTGCAATTCTCTCCACACACAATTTCTTGTTAATAAAACACTATAAAAGAGAAACTTATACACAACCACCAACAGCCAACAGGTCCAACCTTGAATCAGCAGATCTACATTGCTGACGTCACAGACAAGATGGCCGCCAGTCATAAAAAATAGTCCTACTGAATGTACGGATGTAATAATTTTAAACCATTTTTTAAACTAATTTCTGATTAGCGTGAGTAAATTTTATTGCGTTCCCATAATTTAACCAAATTGATTTACTAGAGTAAAACACAATAAACCAGTGTTTACAATGTCCAATTCTAGACGTAAAATTTACGTATAGTTGGTACGTGATTTTGATGTTACAAATGAACAATCAAATCGATTTTGTTTTATATTTAATCCTATTTATGTAACAGTAACTTTAATTTTGATATATTATGAATATAAAGCAGGATTAAATTACAACAGTTTTTATACATGTATATATTGGACATAAAATATACGTATAATTTACGTTTTGACTTTGACCAAACGTAAGATATATATGTAGCTCTAAAGTATACGTATATTATACATATCGTGCTGCGTGGGAATCTATTCATTAATGGATATATACTGTACCTTCTCTGTTATTACGCAAATATAGCTATTGACACCATCACGAATTCGCCCAATTATTATATAAGCAGCCATTGTGACACAAATATGTCGATATTTCTGCAAATTTTGCGATATTTTAGTACTTTCGAGTTGTTGAGCTCACCGAGGGGTTTGCAGTCGTCGGTGTGTCACCAATATTTCCAGCAATATATTGGTGTGATTTCAAGATCGATTCTTGACACCAATAGTTACAGAATAACTTTTTCTAGTAACATTGGTGTAACCGTAGTTGAGAGCGTTGGTGGAGTTACAGAATACGACCCCGGAGAGGGTCAGGGGTAGAGATGGGAACCTGTTACTTTTTATGGAACAGTTACGTTACTGTTACAGTTACACGAAAGTAACTGTTATTTATAACCGTTACCTGTTACTTTTTCTTATATCGCCAGGGCCAGATCACTTCCCACTTGTAGGGGAATGCCCTTTTATCCTCCCCCCCTGTTAGGGACGTAGCCAAGGCTGGGGACCCCCGAAATAAAATGACAGTTGTAAAATTAAGCTTTCAATTGGGGATGAGCATCCATAGTTAAAATATCAAAGTTAAAATCGGAGATAACCATCGATATGACGATAATATCGACCTGAAAACATCAATGTATTTAGACAAAAATTCGATGTATATTTAAAAAAAGGCCATGGCCGGTATCAGAAAATTAGGCAAAATTCATAAATAAACAGAAGTATTTCCATGAAAACAATCGATGTAAAAAATCAATGTTTTGGGAAACTAAGCTCCTGTAAATAAAATTATATCGTAGAACCAAGGTAGCCTATTAATCTTCTTTTTGTTACAAAAACATCGATGTCGGGAGAAACATCGATGTAGCAAATACATCAGTTGTTTTCCATCGATGTAAAAAAACATCGATTATCGACATGAAAATAAACTTTTTGGAATTTCCCTGTCGTTTACAGCCTGAAAGATATAAGTGTGCCAAATTTCTAGTTTCTAGCTCATTTGGACGTGGTCTTGTGGGCGTGATCTTCTGGTTAGGGACGCTAACTAGGGATCCGTCGGCCCGGGATCGATCCCCGGTACCTCCTCGGATTTTTCTGAGGTAGGGAGGGTGTAGGGGTGCATTCAGCCTCGTGATTCAAATTGAGGAACTACTTGATAGAGAAGTAGCGGCACCGGTCATGGAAACCACCATTAATGGCCGTGGGTGTCGGGATGCTGACCACATGCTCCCCAATCCTGCCATCTGCCTATAGGTAGATGAGGCAGCGGTCGGGTGGTAAGCCTTGTCCCTTCGCGGATGTCGCGCCACGGAGTTTAGTTTAGTTTAGCTCATCTGGAAGTGGGTAAACATTAATGTCAGTGAGCGAGCCCTTTTTCGGGGGATTTTAGAGCTAAAAATAAAAAAACTACTTTTTGGAATTTTCCTGGGGTTTACAGCCTAAAAGCTATATGTGTACCAAATTTAAAGTTTCTAGCTCATCTGGAAGTGGGCAAACATTAATGTCAGTGAGCGAGCCCTTTTTGGGGGGTTATAGGGCTAAAAATTAAAAACACATATACTTTTTTTCGAATTCTCCTAAGGTTTACAGCTTAAAAGCTATATGTGTGCCAAATTTAAAGTTTCTAGCTCATCTCGAAGTGAGCAAACATTAATGTCAGTGAGCTAGCCCTTTTTCGGAGGTTTTTAGGGCTGAAAATTAAAAAAATACTTTTTGGAATTATCCTGTGGTTTAGAGTCTAAAAGCTATATGTGTACCAAATTTCAAGTGTCTAGCTCATCTGGGAGTGAGCAAACATTAATGTCAGTGAGCGAGCCCTTTTTCGGGGGGTTTTAGGGCTGAAATTTAAAAAAAAAATACTTTTTGAAATTTTCCTGTGGTTTACAGCCTAGAAGCTATATGTGTACTAAATTTCAAGTTTCTAGCTCATCTGGAAGTGAGTGAGTGAGTGAGTGAGTGAGTGAGTGAGTCAGCCGTGTGGCTTTATATTATAGGGATTTTATTATTAGTAGTAAAAGTATCAATATTATTATGTCGAATCATTTACTACAGTTATTGAATTCATATTTCACGCTATATATCCACATTCTAAGTTTAAAATATCCAGTAAAGGCAATATCGTATTTTAATAAATTTTTAAGTGGTATGTAAAGCAAGAAATAATTATGTCAGACAGCATGAATTCTATGCATGAAATCTTTACGGCCATTAATAATAAAAAAATTACTTTTTTAATAAATTTTTTATTATTTTTTATTTTTTTTTTAATTTTTGTTATTTTTTATTTTTATTGTTTTTTATTTTTATTTTTTTATTTTTGTTTTTCAAATTTTGGAAATAATAGAGGCAACGGAACGAGGCGAAAGTCACGGATAAAACACTTGTAACAGAAATATTAGAAGTAACTGTAACATGTCAGAGTAACTGGAGCAGGTGAAAATAACAGTAACGGGTCCGAGTAACTGTAGCAGGCGAGAGTAACAGTAACAGGTCAGAGTAACTGGAGCAGGCGAGAATAACAGTAACAGGTCAGAGTAACTGGAGCAGGTGAGAATAACTGGAGCAGGTGAGAGTAAGGCCGGGCGCAAGTTGAGACGCAGTTTGGTGACGTGAGGTGACGCAGAGTGACTTCTAACCTAACTTATTACTTTTCAATACGTCAAATAACAATACTGCAAGAAAAGAAGTCAAATTTTAATTAAGGTGTCATTATTATTATTATACAAAGAATTATCAAATATTACCAACTGACAAACAAAAAGAGATACAATGTTCAATAAATGTTCATGTGTATAATAAATAAAATCAACTTAGTATTTGACAATTGTATATAGACATGCTTTAATAAAATGAATGTATATAATCCAAAATTTTTATTCACAATCGGATTCGAAACAATATATGGTGTTTATTAAGACTACTAGTATACAGGTTGAATTTCTTACCAAAACTTGAATTATCTTATACTAGTTGAATTCATACACTAAGCTGCATAATGAAGTTTATCAATAATAATGAGAAAATTATTGATCTTTTCGCGGAAATTAAAACAAGAATAATCGATTTAATTTTTAAACGAATAGATCAAGCTTGAGCTGTAACAATTTAAATTACAGTAAGTAAAAAAGTTTGATTTTGTTCTTTTAGGATCTTTTCAAGTTTCTGAATCAATTTTCTTTTTAAATATGTATATTTCCTTTTGCACAATATTCAAAACGAAGGCTAAACATTTTATGAAGCAGCAATCGCAGTAATTTTAGCTACGAGTCGACACTGGGAAGAATGTATTAATTTCCTACAAATTTAATTTTTTTTTAATGTAATGTTGCGAATACTTACATTCAGCGATCATATATACATATAATTAATAATTATGATACGAAAATTCATCATTAAGACATAATAAATATATAATTTTTAGTAAATATAATACCCTTTAATTTCTTATTTTTAATGTCACTATAACACTCAATCATTCAATTCAATTTAAATTAAGGTTACTTTTCAAATTCCGGTGAGATACTAAGTTTAACTCTGAACGGGAAAACATTATAAAGCGAAACGGAACTAATTGGTAAAATCATTTTGAGAAAATGTTTCATTTCAGAAACGTTTGTTAAGGAACATGGAGCAATTTTACTGTACATAATTATAAAACATTTATGAAAGTAAGTTGAAAATAAATTTCAAGATGACTCCTTCATTTTATTTTTAATTACAAATCTGAAACTTCCCAACTAATTAATTCTTATGGTTTATACTAGTTATGATATACATCTGTATAGAAAATATACACTTTTATGCCTGCTTATGCACCTTTTTCTTTTCGTCGAAAATCTACTGCATATAAAATGTTATCTAAAACAAATGAAGGGTACAGCGGAAAACGAAAAAGGATAACAAATTGAACACATTGTATAGAAATTAATTCAAGAAACGCTTTTGATTGAAAAGAGCATAGCAACAAACTGATAAACAATAAATATGAAGAGTTGAAGAGGGTTTGTTTACTTTCAGAGCGGACATCAATCTTTCAAACTGCATGGAGTAAGATCCTTTTTCCCCTATAATATTACCGCTTTCTGCCTAAACTAATTCCAAAACTCCAAATTCACTATTAGAAGGCATTATTATCTCAAAGTCCATAAAAACGGACACTACTATAGCTTTTCCCTTGTTCCCTTCAAATAAATCCATCTTATTTAAGTATAAAAACATTATAAACAACTTTATCACATTTCTTTCCAATGCCCTTCGCAATTTCTTCCCAAATCTGAAATTTTAATTTGACGTGTCGTACAATTTTTTCTCCCTCGACCTGCCATAATTAATTTCTTCTCAATGTCCATGGTGGACAAACAACTTTTCACGCGCAGTGAGAAGTCACTAGTGAGAAACTGTGGCACGATCACAAACGTCCGCAGCTCGTGACTCGTTGAATCTGCTTCACTTCACCCTGCGTGCGAACCTTCGTTGTTGTATTTAATTCTATGTTAAACTTACGGTGAGTCACCTCTACCTCACGTCACCAAACTGCGTCTCAACTTGCGCCCGGCCTAACAGTATGGGTCAGGTAACTGGAGCAGGTGAAAATAATGTAACGGGTGTAACTCTTGACAAGTTACTCTGTTCCAGACCAGTTACATTCGCTCGACACCGACAAATTTCTCAACACAACTGATAATAATAATAATAATAATAATAATAATAATAATAATAATAATAATAATAATAATAAGTAAATAAATAAAATCAAAACAAAAAGTAAAAGTATTAAAAAAAAACTCTGAGAAAAAGGAGAGCTGCTGAGAAATTTGGAGAAACCATATATTTACATATTTTTACACGCTAGCGGCCGTAATTTTGAAGATATTTGAACCAAATTTGATTATGTTATTTCTAGGCCCAATAGTTAATGAGAAAAATTGGCCCAAAGGGGGAGGGTCGTGGGAGGGGGTTGAAATGTTGAAAAAATTATATCTCTGCCCCTATGAAGTTTAGAGAGAAACTTTGTTGGAATAAATTAGAGTACTCCCTATGGAGTTCACAGTGACACTAACGATTCGGGGGTTTGGGGGGTACGAGTAGGGGTGGGGGATGGAAATTCGAATTTTTTGAAACCACGTCATGTGGGGTATCGTTGAAAAGCTCTTGATGAGTACTCTACAAATCAATAACTAGTTTCTCGATAGCTCTCATATAAGGCGAGATTTTAATGTTTGAAAAGAGCTCTTTCCTCTTTTTTGCAGGTTTATCATTGCGGGTTAAACTGCCAAGGCTAAAGAAGAAGAGAACTGCGCAGTGACAATAAATTAAACCAAAAGCACTTTGAAATCTACCTCAGCCTTTAGGCCTGCCTAAAGGGATTTTATTTCACTTCACACAAATGCAATTAATAGGAAATTATCAATCTCCGCCATTTCATGCTTCTCATCGTAATGATCACTGGATGGCATAGTGGGTAAGATAAAAGGCTAATATGCTAGCGGTCCCGTGTTCGAATCTCTTTTGGTCGAAAATTTAAAGGATAGGAATAGATAGGTAGGGTAATTTGAATTGAATTGAACAGGCGCCCTTAAGGCGGGAGGCGGGGTGGGAACGACCCCTAAGCACCGAAGCCTTTTAGGCCTTTTGTACCGACCTCCGGGATGGGATGAGTTGCGAGCCCACAGGCCTCCCCGGACCGCAGATCCCCCGCTGGCCCCCACAGAGCTCCCCTACAGCCAACAAGCCTTATTACCGTGCCACGTGTGCGCCACCCCCTTCGGTCCCTCCAACCGGAGTCCCGACAGGTCCGCGACACACACCACCAACAACCTCTTGACCACAAGCAGCGGGGAAAACGGTAGGTAGGGTAAAGGAGAAAAGGGATTGAATAGTAGAAAGGGGAAAAGAAGTGGAGAAAGGGGGGAATCAGAATTTCCAACACTGCTAGTAGTTCCACCATTCATGTCTAGATGTCTCGAGTGGGATGAGCTAAAGGGACCACCTGTTTTTCCCTCGTTTTTTAACAAAAAATCCCGGGGGAGGACCCCCGGACCCCCATTTTTGGGATATTCCATACCCCACACCCCAAATGATAGCAAACTTTCGTCTGTGTCGGTCCCTCCTTTCAGTATTTTCTGGTTCCGACTTTCGTTGAGACGAAAATAAGATATCCTAGGAGGAGCTTTGGTAACCGTTACTTTTGATTTTTTGTAACAGGTCGGTACCGTTACATACATGTAACAGTTACAAAGTAACAGTTACAAGAAATATTCCCCATCTCTAGTCAGGGGCGTAAGAAAATAAACTTCAAGAAAAAGAAGAAGGAACAAATGGCACAGTTTTTTTTTCTTTTCTTTCTTCTTTTCTTTTCTTTCTTCAGAGTTTCGTGTTGAGTAAGTTTTGCTGTAGCCTATACTTTATTATTTGTATGTTATTTTTTTACTTATATTGTGTCTATTTGGAACATGAATGGAAATTCAATAAATTAAGCAAGCACTTTAGGTTATTCTGTAATTTTAAAATGTCTACTAAAGTTTGTTCAATATTTTCGTTCGTATAGTAGGCCTACAGGTACCGTATTAAAAACTAATTTGGCGTAGATATTGTTTATATCTGTACAGAGCTCAAGATTAAGTCTGTAGAACTTCTACAATAAAAGTTATGAAGCAATAAACCTCGTTCCACAAAGTGAATAAACACTTTTTTTTAATTTACAAAATTAAAAACTAAAAATACGAGGTCACAAAAAAATTTTAAAAATATGTTTTTATGTTTAGATGTATGGGTAGAATAAATTTTGTATCTTTAATTGAAATTGAAAATGATATGGTTGAAAATATTTTGGGGGGGGGGGAGTTGGTTTGATGTGGAATGACCCTAAAAAGACAATTTTGTAAACAGGTAATGCCAGATTGTGAAAGTATGCTAGCAGCCAATGGAGACTGTTGGTGGCGTAACATTTATTATGACTGCTGTGAAATATTTGAACTTCAGAAAACAGAATATGGTTATTGCTACTCCTTCAATTCTGAAGTATCAGAGGTTAGTACAGGGTAAGTTTTTAATAACTTTTATATTCTTTAATAATCAATTGAAATATGTGAAGATGTCATGTAAGTTAACATTCAAAGATTGATGGAATGATCTATTTTTTCCAGTCTGGAAAAATAATGTAATTATTAATTATGTTATACAGTAAAATAAATAAATAAATTTATCATTACAAATTTCCAGGGCCCGTACTCTGATGACCTAAAATTATTTGAAAAATTACCTATAAAATGACCCTAAATTTTAAAGAAAATTACTTAATGATTATAAAAAATTACTTAAAAACTGATATTTTATTTATAAAAAATTATTATTGTACACACAAAGTTATAGACTAGTTTGTACATAATTGTAAAAACTGTAAATAACTGTAATGTTGTGAATATTCTATTCTCACGGAATTTTATACAGGCATTGAGGCACTGGTGAGTCAAAATTCGGCACATCCTTTTGTGGTCTGCCGGATTACATTGTTGTTTATTTAGGGTAAACAGTAGTTTGCACTCTCAAATCCAAGCAGGTTGCAGACTCTGGTGCCAAATCAATCTAATAAAAATAGTAATATAATACAAAATTTTGGCGTTTCTTTGATTCTCACTTCCGACTGAGACTTGTCAACACTTTAACGCCAAATTCTTCCTACTTGCAATAAACAAACAACACTTCAAAGACAGCACCACTAGTGACGAATAAAAAGTTCATAAACTCAATGGAAATACATGAAAATGACTAATAAGGAAGCAAATGACACGAAAATGACAAAATAATGACCTAAAATTGAAATAAATGCCCTAAAAATATAAAATTGCATAAAATGATAAAAAATGACATAATAAAAATGCATTTCTGTAATCTAGAGGCCATGATTAGGATTTATCCACAAGTTGGCAATGTCTATGCAGCATCAGTAAAAAGATGACAAGTCATTAGAATCCGGGGCCCTGCAAATTACAATACAAAATATTTACACAAAAAAAATGTAGATTCTAGCACCGCCTGAAAAGTCTAATCTTTTGCTCTGTGCCAGTTCAATACATTACATCAGATTATACTATACTAAAATATTTATAGTAACACAGAAAGCGTAATTACAAAGTAGAAAAGTATGAGCTAATAATATTTATATGGAACAGTTTAGGCCTATCATTACAATAAAAAAAAATTGTATGAGATAATAACATTTACAATAGTACAGAAGAACTCCAATTAACCAGTCTACTACTTGTGGATGTTTTCTTGGGCACCGGCTTTATAGAGAAGCAAGGGTCAAGGGAAGAAGAGTGAGCTAGCTCGCCTTCTTTCTGTAGTGTTATCAACCAAAGAAACCATATTTCAGCAGAATTGCACACATGGTAAGCATGCATTAATATTGTAAGTGTGAGGTATGTGGACAAACAATGAATTTAATGCCGAATTGGATAATTACTTGCCACGACTTATCCTAGCTATTTCATTCTGTACCATATATATTTAAATTAATATCAGTGTAAAGTTTACTAACATAAAATTCACCAACAATAGAAAATAGCTGCTGACAATCAATCGTGGCATGACCTACTGTACAGACACAGATCCTGGACTCCTGGATGCTAAAAAAAGTATAAATGCAGCTGAATTAAAAATAAAAATAAATTCGGTCCGATAAGTTTATGTTAAACACATATTATGTCATAAAAGGCAGGAACCTAGAAAACAATTATCATGACAACTATAAACACATGTTCATTCATTCTTTGATTGTTTTAATTCAAAATCCTTGGGGTTTTCACTTTTGTTGCTCGTATTGTAAGCAGTGTTAATGATGATTTCATGAGCTGCATTTTCTACTACATGGTTGTACGAGCAGGTTTCTGAGTAGGAGTTTGTTGCTCCAGAGGTACATGTGATGAAGTTGGTATGGTCTCGGCCATAAAGCTGATTTGGTAACCAAATTACTGTAAACCAGCTCAATCGAGAAACGAAACACAGCACATAGCTGAAACAGCATGAAGGCTTAGTATTGAAGCTACTAGATGTTCACATCTAGTATGTTTCAGTGTTGTTAGCTCTTCTTATGGAATTGAGCAAAATCTACTGAATGAATATGAGGGAGTCAAGTGCCCAAGAAAACATGCGTGAGTAGTAATTATGATTAGAACAAATCCGGATATGCAGAAATTGGAGACAACTCAGGAATATGCGCATAATTAAGAAAAACAATACCCAACTAAAACCCAAATTTTTATCGATAAACATAGTTAGTTACTTTACTATTAAAATTAGGGTGAAGTATGAAGGTATGTGAATAAAAAGTAAAATTAAATTAGAGTGTTGATCCAGATGATTGGGGTCTGGATAATTTTAGTTCTAATCAGTGGTGGCCAATGACAAAAGCATTGTGTGTGCTACACAGTTTGAACATGCAAAAAATAAAACATAATACGCCACTCACCATGTTGAAAAATTAAGTGTATGCAATTCAATGTGTTCCCGCACAGTAGTATCCAAATTAGAAATGAAATCTATCAGTCCTAAGAAGATACAAGGATTTTCAGAATGTTCAGCTTCGTCATGACCTCTCAAAGCGAGTTCAAATGCCCCACAGAACTTAATAGCCTATATTAAATTATTTTTGAAAGTACATAGGCCTATGTGTTTTTTTTTTTTTTTTAACTTGTTGGCTGTGTTCAAATTTTTTGTCGTGATATGCCTGGCTTAACTGTGCTTCAAATTTCACATAGCCAAGAGAACTGAGATTTAATGCGTTTTGTATTGGCTTAATGTTATCTTCCCTAGTAGCACACTTCGTTGGCCCAACGGAGGGATTTGGTTGGCATGGAAGGGATAATGTTGGGAAAAGGTTGGTTGTAATTCCCTCGGTTTTGCCAACGGACTTTTTTGGCTGGGTCGCGCGCTTGTCCTACTGTTGGCGTTTCCAACCAATAGGGCTGTTGCCCCAACAGTATATTTCGTTGGCTAAGCTTCCATTGGCGTTACCAACCAACAGGATTGTTGGCCCAGCAATACATTTCGTTGAAATATAATCGCATTTATGTTAAAATTAAAAAGTGTTGAAATAACATTATAAGCGTTAAATTTTCATTTCCTATAAAATAACACAGTGTTAATTCATTAATTATTCGAGCTCTTTGTGCGCGTTACATGCTAAAAATTTACTTCTCCACCTCTTCCTGCCAGTCTTCGGCAATTTCCGGCGTACTTCGTAGGTCATCACGATGAAGATACATGATATGTTGAAGAATCCGAATGGTGTTTTTACTTCTATTAATATTAGGGCCCTTTATTTGTTCTCTGAAAATAACGTTATCATATATTCACATCAAATATTCAAAATACGAGGTGTATATCCTTCTTACTATTTATCATGTATTACACATCTCTGTAGTAAATAGGCTAGAAGAATTCTCGATTTTTCTTGCAACGATCACTAATGGCGTAGTGGTTAAATCGATAGACTATAACACTAGTGGTCTTGAGATCGAATCCCCATAGGTGCGAATTTTATACGATAGGAATAGGTAGGTAGGGTGAAGGGGAGAAGGGAGGTAATAGGGAAAAGAGGAGGAAGAGAGGAGAAAAGGGATGAAAGGGAAAATAAAAAATTAAATTTTCAGTGCTTCTAGTATTTCCGCCAGATGTCTCTGCGCTGCTTGTAGTTCCACCATTACCTAATAGATGTCTCCCAACTGTTGGGATTTTGTTGTATATTGGTTGGCTACAGTTGGCAATTGGTTGGAAAAAATGCTCCTTGGCAACGGAACCCCGACGGACATTCATAACCGTTGACCAACGAAACATGGCGATCATTTCCCAACATTGGCCCAACGAACTGTACTACTAGGGTTTATGTTATTTTGTTAACTTGCTAAGGTATCCTAAGTCCATTACTCCCATTCTACTCCATGAATTGGAGTTAAAAAATTAATCGTTAAAAATTAATCCATTACAATATTTATGATTGGTTTTTCAGTATTCAGTTTCTTCTTTCCTTAGGTAATTGTTAAAGTTCTGCAATTAAACTCCACTGTGTAATATATAGAGGAAAATTTATCCCGGGCAGGAATGAAAACTTGGTGTTAGCTTTGTATGTATTTATTTATATTATTATGTATATATGTATTTATATTTAAACACTGCATTAAGCCAATAAAACTATGAGGCTAATATTAAGTATGGATTTAGCTCTTAAAGCTGTCTTGTATTTTCATAAAGTTCAATGTCAAGCCAACGTATTCTGAATTATTACTAATTTTGTACTAAAATAATACATTATAGATAGAAACCAACCTGGCTTACACCAATTTGAACTCTATTAAAACTGCACATCAAGAAAAGTCGCCATCAATACGATGTGTTATCAAAGACTGTTCCTTCAGACTTGCAACAACCTTCAAAATATCTACCCCAACCACCACCAAACCAGAGGTTGTTAACCCTCCACCACCAAATGCTTACATTAAAAACTGCCAGTTTCTTGTGCGGCTCGCAGCCTACCTATAGGGGGTGAGGTTCTATTTCACGGATAGCACCAACGAGGCCGTTTTCAAGCTAACACTCCTCCTCATGGCGCTTCTCATGTCCAATCATCAAGCCAAGCAGGGCTACTGAGGTATTGAGCACACTGCAGTATAATGCATAGCAACCCAAGCTGTGAGGGATACTGCATATTGGGAAACGGTTGGAAATCTAAGATGATCAGAATTTTTTTAACAAATTTTTTTAAACTTTTTTTAAGTATTTTTAAGAGAATATTGGTAATTTTGTGTAAGTAATCACAATGCTTATTTTAATAAAATGAACAGCCTGCTATAGCATAGTAGGACATTAACACTGGTCACTCCTGGTTCTAATGAATATAAAAATGTTAAGAAAAATTGTAGGTACCTGAAAGTAATTACATCTATATTTTAACATTTAATACCTCAAATGTTGTCAGAAATGATGTTAAAGAATTAGAATGTCATCTCCATCAATGCTTTTTACTTCTTCAGGATCAAATCATCAGTGCCATATTTAGTGACATAGTGGTGGTAAATAATCATAATGATAATCAGCTAGAATAAAAAGAAAATTTTGGAAAGAACATGATAGAATGGAAAACAATCGCCTAGCAAAACAGGTTCAAGAAAACAGACCAGAGGACAGAAAAAGATCGAGATGGAAAGACAGTACACACGACTCATCTGAGGAATAAAGGGGAAATAAACAGGATGCAATCCTACGTTACAAGAATAAGAAGAAGGAGATAATTAACTAGAACAAAAACGGTTTTGACCATTGAGCAGTTGCTCTGTTTTAGTTCTTGAATACTAGTGCTCACAGCACTCAATGACACGTCTGGAAATTTTGATTCTCTGGGCATTTAGGATAGGCCTATTTTGTACACTAGTGAATAAGAAATTTCATAAATAAACACTATACACAGAGTGTTTATAAAGTCAATTACCATTTTCCACTTAAACACGTTTTTATAGAAACAACATGAACATACATTTAGACATTTTGAACACAAATTCAATACATTTCAACGTGATGACCCTGCAAATCTAAGCACAAGTCCCATCGTTCCTCTGAAGCCCGAAACACCCTTGCTAATATATCTGGCGTTATCTGTTCCGCAGCGGCATAAATGCGGTTTTTCAATTGTTCAAGACCAGTGATTTTCTTATGATACACCTTGGGGTCAAATCGGGTGAAGAAGGAGCCCAAAGTCTTGGCGATGCATGGCCAATCCATCTCCCAGGAAAAGTGTCATTCAGGTAGTCCCGGACAATTCTGGCAATATGGGGAGGTGCTCTGTCTTGTTGGTAGACTAACTAACTAACTCGTGGGGCTAACATCCCAGAAGGGACAAGGCCTACCACCCAACCGCTGCATCATCTACCATAGGCAGACTGCAGGATTGGGGGTATGTGGTCAGCATGCTGACACCCATGGCCGTTAATGGTGGTTTCCGTGACCGGAGCCGCTACTTCTCTATCAAGTAGCTCCTCAATTTGAATCACGAGGCTGAGTGCACCCCTACCAGACCTCACCACTTCAGAAAAATCCGAGGAGGTACTGGGGATCGAACCCGGGCCGACAGATCTGTAGTCAGCGACGCTAACCACAAGATCACACCAGCGGTCTTGTTGGTAGACTACAGAATCCAAAATGCCATCTTGTATCAACTGTGGCTCCAAAAAATGTTGCAGTAAGTCAAGGTAGGTTTCAGTTTCAGTTTCAGTTTCAGTTTATTAATAGCTGTAGATTCCTTAAGAATTTCAGCTTCGTCATTAAATTACAATATATAATACAATAAAAACAATTACAATATAATATAATAAAAATGAGAGATCAATAGTGCTGGTAACTATAAGTAGTATTTCAGCTTCATCATTAACTTACAATATAATACAATAAAAAACAATTACAATATAATACAAAAACACTAGATCAATAGTGCTGGTAGCTATAAGTCAGGTAGCTACATGACAATTCAGTATACAAAATTAGTCAGATTACCTTACATTTATCATTAATTCTATTATATATATATATATTTTTTTTTTTTGCAATTATATGACGATTCTATCTTTTGTAGCAACTTATTGTTATTAATTATTTCTACAATTCTTCAATATCATACAAGCATTTATTAATAAGAAATTTTTTGAAAGTTTGAAAGTTGTGCCAGATAGTGATTTTAATGTTGTTGGTAATTTGTTGTATAGTTTAACTCCTATCACGCTGACATCTTTATTTGATATTTGTTTGGTATGTATTGTCTTGTGATAGTCTTCTTTATTTCTGATATTGTATTGATGAATTTCGTTATTTTTTATTGGTTGTCTTTCAGTAATAAACATAATTACACGATATACATATAATGAGTATATAGTTAGCATATGGTTCAGAATAAATACATCCCTACATGATTCTCTAGGTGCAAGGTTATATATTATTCTTATACACTAGGTGATACCAGTTACTGTTTGCTCAGCAAACATGTAGGGTCCATACACTTTTGATTTTGTGATTGGGCTCCCTGTTCGCCCAATTTGACCCCAATGGACTTTATTGTCTGGGGCTTTACCAAGTCCAAGGTGTATCAGGTAGGTGAAAATCACTGGTCGTGAACAATTTAAAAACCGAATTTATGCCACTGTGGAACAGTTAACACCAGGTATGTTAGCAAGGGTGTTTCGGGCTACAGAGGAATGATGGGACTTGTGCTTAGATTTGCAGGGTCATCACATTGAAATGTATTGAATTTGTGTTCAAAATGTCTAAATGTATGTTCATGTTGTTTATAGTCTATAAAAACGTGTTTAAGTGGAAAATGGTAAGTGACTTTATAAAAACCCTGTATTAGCTTTTACTGACTATTTTATGTCAACAATATTAACCCTTGAGCGAGCATGCTTATTCTGTACAGGTGTATTCTATACACAATGCAGATAAGTGGTGATTTATTTTCAGTGGCGGCTCAGGTCAAATGAAGGCCCCAAGCTTTAAAAAATTTAGAGCCCTCTAACTCAAGTTAGAAATACAAGTTGCAAGAAAACTCTCATAAACGTATTAACAAAAAAGAAGAAAATGAAAAATTTCATACACGTTAAATAAATTTATTTAAAAAATATTTTTACATGCATTTCCATCTTGCTTTATGTCTTCCAAAATCATCAATTATTTTGGCAGTGTCAGTGTGGTTTACAATTTCCTACTCTATGTACAAAACGGCGAAGTTTTTAGTAGTATTGATAAATTTCATTTTTTTCCCGTTTGTGGTAATGTTTGTTATTATAAAAAGAATCGTCCACCTAACCACAGACCAAACTGGACCAAAAGTTCAATGAATGCAACGTCCACTAGGCTCTCCTTTAGTCTATAATATCGTAATATTAATTGGATTCACACACATATAGCACTCATGTATAATGCCCTCATACATGCCGTTATACATTCTTCAAAAAGTGTTCCATATCTTGATGGTGCTGATGTTTAACTATGTTTATACCATATTATTACTCAGTATTGATGCTTATATCATTGTAAAGATTGTTACTGAACATAGGCCTACTAAATTTAAATCTAATTAAACAAGAATGGTCAATTTTACATTAAAAGTCATGGATTTAAGGTTCAGTTGATATGAGAACTTATGAGTGCTATAAAGATTTATAAGACTATTACCCTGCCAGTTGTATTATATGGATGTGAGACATTGTCGCTTACTCTTCAGAAAGAACATAATCTGAGAGTATTCAAAAACAGGGTGCTTAGGAAAATATTTGGGCCCAAAAGAGATGAAAATGGGGACTGGAGAAAATTACATAACGACGAGCTTCATGACCTGTACTCTTCACCGGATATAGTACGCATAATTAAATCACAGAGGATGAAATGGGCTGGACATGTTGTGCACATAGGTGAGGACAGACATATCTCAAAAGTACTGACTGGAAGACTGAAGGGAAAAGACCTATGGAAGACCTAGATGTAGGTGGGAGGACAATATTAGGATAGATTTAAGGGAAGTAGGATTTGCGAGTGATGACTGGATGAGGTTAGCATAGAATATGTTTGAATGGCAGGCTCAGGTAAGCACTGAAATGAAACTTCGGGTTCCGTTATATAGATAATATTCCTTTAGCTTGCTGAGGAATTGTCTGTTGCCATTGAGTAAGTTAGTAAGTTATGTCGAAATATTTTTTAGGCCTAAATACACATGGACTTGAAATTAGTAAGATATTTTTCTTAATTTGAAAATGCTAACAGATTAATATTGGTTGAGAAAGTTGTCATATCTGTTGACTGCACCTTTATAGCAAAGTTTGTTATACAGTGTTCAAAGTGAGCCTGCATGCAGTACTGGTACTGGTCAAAATGATTTGTAGTATTCCACCCCTGGAGTGCCTTTCAATTGACACAGTTATTATTCTCATAGTTAATTTTTGCTAGTATGCTCCATTCCTAGATTTTTTGCTTTGTATTTAGGTTTTGACACTAGTTGCACTCACCTATAACTTCATATTTACTCACCTGTAACACCCTCCTTTTTTTTTTCAACTTCTAAAATAGGGGAGGTATATTAGGTGAAAAATTTCATATATATATATATATATATATATATATATATATATATATAGGTTGGGTTCTGCTTCAAAAGCAGAAAAAAGGCACATCTAGTGTCTTTAAATCAACACACAAAATAGTTGTTTAAATTTATATTTTATTTACAAAAAGTTAAATTATTACGTCAATTTAAATTTAAACAGTTTGATACAGCTCACATGACTAAACGCTGCACGTGGTGCACATCTATTGTCTTTAAATCATCACACAAAATAGTTGTTTAAATCTATATTTTATTTACAAAAAGTTAAATTATTACGTCAATTTAAATTTCAACAGTTTGATACAGCTCCCTCCTGCATTGCCGCGGCTGACTGGGTCACATGACTAAACGCTGCACGTGGTATTCAAGGTTAATGCAAAATTGCAACCTCGCTATCTGGCTGGGCGGAAACTGCCTGAATTTTCTATCTCCCATTCTTCACACCACAGAATGATTTCAATGTTTTCTTTGCTCCTGATAATTTGTTTTTCTGGTTACACCAGTAACATATCATTAGGGACCGGATTTTTAGGTTTTTAAAAACAGTGTTTTAGGTTTTCCATTAGGTGAAATAGTTTTTTTTTAGGTTTTTTGTCCAAAATATCGTTTTCGAGTAGAATAATTGGTTTAATGAATTTGAAAGTGCTACATAGGATTCTATACATAATACTTGTAAAGTTTAACTTAACAAAATTGACTTAAATTTGTGTAAACTTGCTTTAGGACAATATTATACAATTGAAGAAAGAAAGCATAAACAATAAAAAGAAGCAGTGAAAATAAGATTGCCTCACATTTCCTGGTTACAGTATAGCCTATCACTGAATATCTTTCAAGTTCTTCCTTTTCTAGAAAGGTAAATAATATGTGTTTCTGGCAGGCTTGACAAAATATTACTTTACCATCTGTAGTGAAATTCAGATCGTCGCCAATCCACTGCCGTAATAAACTCGATTTCATGTTTCGACATAATTAACACGTCTTCTTAAAACTCACAGCATGACCACTCAGTATGAATAACAGGGCAGTACTAAAGACAAACAAAAAAAAACGCTTTAAAACAAAGAAATCTATATCCTTGTTCATACACGGCAACAATGGTTGTTCGTACGAATATTTTAAAAGGAATACGCCGGTATTCTTTTCCTCTCTTGATACTGTCCATCCTAGACGACAATGGGTTGAATGAACCGCTGGTGGTTTTTTATTTCTAACCGACAAAAATTATTCTCTGCCCGCAAAATATCGATTTCTCAACTGACAAAGAAAAACGACAAAAAAGGAGTCTAAATTAGATATTTTAGGTTTTATATCCCGTTTAGGTATATTTAGGTTTTTATACCCCATTTAGGTATTTTTAGGTGCCACAGAATTAATGTGGGTGAATCCTATGGACATGATTCGAAAAAGTGTATGAGCGATTTTTGTTTTGGAAGTAAGTAAAAAAATAGGTAAAAACCTAAGAATCCGGTCCCTACATATCATACATAGCTGCCCTTCATATTTATGACTCTCAATCCATTTCCTTCAGCATATTCTAACACATTCAACTTGAAGAATGCCATAAAACTTGATCTCCTACTCATTTTTCACATGCTTACTCACTCTCAGCCAGCGACACACTACACAAGTACAGCAGAAGTTGTGGAACTTGGAAACCAGAAGGGCAATGAGAAATCTATGGTTTAGGTGAGATTGACCAAGGCTAACACACAGGTGGCAGGGAAGCATGGGTTTTACTGTTAAATAGAATGTTGCAAATGCTGATCACTTGAAAAGTTTTTTTTTTTTTTTTTTTTTTTTTTTTTTTGGCGAAAATTATAGTATTGTAGATGAGTAAATACGGTACCATTTTCTAAATAGATTACTCTTGAGTGCTTTGCAGCATAGGGCCATTTTAATTTATAATTATATAAACTGCAGAATGTGAAAGAGCATTTAGTGAAATGAACAAGGAATCATCTTCAGATTTTAACAGAAATCAACCTGCTCTTCTTGAAGTACCTCTCATAAATTGTATTAAATGATGGCTAGGCCAGGGTCACCAAAGTGTAGATGAAACAGAATCATGAAAAGGAAAACACCAAATTCTGATCCTCCAAGAATGAAGGCAATAGGGGAACTTCTTACAGATTAATTATATTCTAATTCTGATTATTATATTCTAATGCTAGGTGTGGTTATAGAATTAAATTGCATATTATAAAATATATTATTACACTCTTGTTAAAATGTTTTGACACATGCACGACAACTCGATACACTTTATCGGATTATCATGAAACTTGGTATATACATTTATAACGTCCATAGAAGGAAGCCTATTGATTTTGGACTAAATCGGTTGACCAATATCGAAGTAATGCCCAATTTAGCATATATTTTGTGAAAATATATTAGACTGAATTTATCAAATGCAAATCAGTTCTCATGACAACAGTATTGTTTTACAGTGTTCACATATGGCTTTGCAATGCACTAAGCTTAGACAAATAACACTACCCGCATATTCCTTCTTATATGCTTTGTTCTTCCGTAAGCCCTGCTTAATGAATCAATCTGAAGCTTAACTTGGAGATTGATTACAAAAATTCTTCTCTGGTTATTAAGTGATTGTACAGCTGTCGTTTTATATCTGTGCCTCTCGCCGACCGTTGGAATTTTGTTACAAGTGCTTGTGTGAGAGCAGGTAGTCCATGTATTCCAATACAAAAGACATCCAGTTCCCTTTCTAGTCATTGCTTGTCAGAGCTCAAATCTGCTGCCCGTTGTAAATTTAAGAAATGTTTTTGTGCACGCTAGTAGAATCGAGCCTCTCTCTCTTCTCCTACCAGGAAATAGTCACGTGACAGACCGGCAGAGATATAATACGATGTCTGTATAATACTTTTTGAGATTTTATGGTTGACGTGAAGTGTCTGTCCATCCGTTCATGTGTCTGTGCACACGATAACTCAAATATGCTTTATTGGAATTTCATGAAGCATGGTACAAGCCATATATGGGCAACGCCCAGCCCGCGGGCCAAATGTGGCCCACCCAGACTTTTGATCCAGCCCGCAGAACATTTTAAAATCAAGCTCGAAAAAGTAAATATTTTCAGTTCTCACCAACAAGAGAGTGAGAGGGGACAAACAAAAGCCTGAACTATGAGGGTGTTCCTTCCGGTCAGCACTAGAAAAATGCTGCAACTGGCACCACCAGATAGCGCGACGGTAGCACCTTTGCATTTCCCCTCCGATATTTGTGGAATGTCAGATCATGCACCCAGTCACATGTCCTGCTCCTAGGTTGGTGGTACATTCATCACATTACAATGTGTGGAGATAGTTTTAGCTTTGTTTTTAAGTTTTCTTAGATGGGAAAGTCTTTAAAGACCACTTGCTGAAGTGTCCAGTGATTAAGAAGATCGACGCTGATATACCTTCCCAGCTTACAAACTATTACTGGGACGCCCGTAGGAGAATGGAGGAAATCCAAGTTCCATAAGCATTGGCAACAACAACAACAAGTTTGGAAAGTGTACGAAAGAAAGGATGTCTGGTGTAAAAAAGAGAAAAGTGGAATGTCACCAGTTTCATTAAAGATGGACAAATGACTACTTTTTTATTGTGAGCAATTGTAAGCCTATCTGCCTGTTGTGTAATGAATCCGTACTATGTATTTTAAAAGAATACAATGTTAAGTGGCATTATTCAAGTAAGCATATTACTCAGCATACACTCACGGGTCAGTTGCAAAAAGATAAAATTCAAAAGCTGATCACCAATTTGGACAAACAGTAACAAATTTTTAATAAACAAAGGACACAACTTGACAATGTTGTGAAAGCTAGCTTCATAGTCAACTCAAAAATAGCGAAGTCATTGAAACCATTCGCTGAAAGAAAATTTGTCAAAGAGTGCCTATTAGAAATTTCAGATGTCCGAAAAGAAAAAAGAATTTGAGAAAATAAGCTTATCAAGACAGAGAAAATAAGCTTATCAGCTGATATGATGGCTGATGATATCAAGAAAATTTTGCTGATCGTGTGACTGATTTTAAATAATTTTCAATTGCTTTGGACATGAGCACTGACTTGTCTGATACAGCGCAACTAGCTATTTTCATACGAGGCGCTGACAAAGAATTTACTGCATCTTTTCAAAGCTTGCCCATACCTGGTACAAGCATTTATAACATGGTACCAGAGTAGTACCCTATTAGGGGATTAATTTGTAAAAATATTCATCAAATGCAATCCGGTTCTCATGACAACAATATTGTTTGCAGTGTTCATATACGGCTTTGGAATTTGCAATACACTGGGCTTTGACACATAAGCATATTCCTTCTCATATGCTTATCAAACTTTAGATCTTTGTTTTTCTGTAAGACCTGCTGAATGAATCGATCTGGAGCTTAACTCTCGAGATTGATTACAAAAATAACTTCTTTTCTGCGTATCATAATTGCAATTGTCACTCATTAAACAAAAGCATTGCATATTATAAAGTAATGAATACGAAACTTTATCTAGGAGTTATGAATATTAAATAAAATTTTTCAGATATTGGCCTATTAACTCCATCTAGCACTTTCTCACTTCAGTAGTTTACCTGACTTTATATTGTAATGAAGATTTGCGAGGAGGTAGAATCCTGCCTCAGTGGAAATGGATAGTTAGTGCAATAAATAAATAAATAATCTGCCCCTTTTTGTACTGGCCAACTGGGAAAATCTGAATACTCCTGAAAGGAGGGGTTGGTTCTATTGCACTTAAAAACAAAAACAATTTTTTTCTTTATTACAGTGCTCGTAAGTGGTTTGATTCAAATACCCACTACCTAAAGCCTCCAGAGAAAGAAAAAGGCAAGGCGACAGAATTACGCCCAAGGCGTACAAGTAGTTATGGTCCATGGGGTGGTCTCAGATTCACACTCACTGCATCACAAGATTTCCCTCCAAACACAAGAATCTCATCTGGAATTATAGTGAGTATATTCTTATGAAATACAAGTAACAGTATAATCTGTGTTATCCAAAACACTTAACCAAAATACCATTTAACTGAAATGACCGTAAGAAAAGATATTGTTTGTTATGATATGCTGTGTATCTAGGTTTAGTTTCAAACACTTTGACTTCCACACAGGGAAGGAATTCTTTGACGGGAGAGGGAAATCTTCCCATCCTCTTGTCAATCTGTTTGTATAAATAGAATGTAAGTGGGGGAAAAATGTCCCAAGGATGAATAACAGAATGTGAGGGCTCTGACCTTGTGTGAACTCCATTCCTTATTGTAAAGGCACATGCCAACTCAGTTTGCTTCTTTTATTTGTTCACATTGGTCATGCACTAATACTTGTCCATGTAGTGGTGATCAAACATCTTTTGTGAACTATTTTTATATGTTTTATTGTGCATTTTGAAGTAAGTAGAAATGGGTCTTGATAACGATAGAAGAAAAGTTAGAGCAATTAAAAGGATTAAAAATAAGTTAGTCAGATTTTGTGTACTATTGTGTGCAATACAGTATATGTATTGTCTTCATTTATTTTTACCTAAAACTTTAAAAAATTATTCTTAACCTCTAAAAATATTTTAATTTTTATCTGAAATTTTGGTTATCCAAAATTTTTCAGTTAACAGAGGTTTTACTGTAACAGGGAAAACAAACTGAAATGTTTAATACACATTAGTAGGCTACACATTATTTAAATACAGTACAGTCTCGATAATACGTAATATGGCCATTCAACATAATTCCAATCTTCCACTGTAAATCAGTGGTGGCTCGTGGCTGGGAAGTTAAGTGAAGAGCTAGTAGGAAAGAAAAAAGAAATATTTACACATGCTTGTAGACTACAGTTTATAAACACATACTATATCATAAGCAGATTCATAAATAATGTACTGATTATTTAAAATTTCCACACAATTTTTAAAAAAATGCTATCAAAGTAAAAATTGAGACCATTAATATAAGTTATATAAAATATTATGCACAATGTTAAATATTCATTCCAATTATCTTTAAAGTGTAAAAAGTAGTTCAAAAGGAAACTTAAGCAATTATTATAGATTACTGCTGCAAAGTAAAATTAAGATTAAAAAAGTGACATGTATTTAATTTTTGTGCTGTTTTGCCCAAATGCAAGTGATTAAGAACTATGGCTAATTTATGGAAATCTCATTACATAAAATGTATGTATGACTATTTAGTGTGTATGGGTTAGAGCAGCGTTTCTCAACCTATGGTCCGCGGACCACCGCGGACCATTGGTGGTCCGCGAAGATGATGCAGATGGTCCGCAGACATAATTAAACAATTATCATAAAGAAAGTGGAAAGTAAATGTTCAATCACAGATTTAAACTATCTACAAGTTTAATTATTTTGCTGCCAACTTGACAGCAGTATATATTATTCATCATTTTTCTCTAATTTTATTGTTATAAGTTTAGATTTTTAAGTTATTGCATTACATCCTATATTCATTTACTTACAACATTAGATTTAGCCTATCATGTTGGCTTTGGATATCTTTCTTTGTCACTTCCTGTTTCTGAATTCAACTTGACTCATATTACTATTTAAATAACATACATTTTTCTCTAATTTTATTGTTATAAGTTTAGATTTTTAAGTTATTGCATTACATCCTATATTCATTTACTTACAACATTAGATTTAGCCTATCATGTTGGCTTTGGATATCTTTCTTTGTCACTTCCTGTTTCTGAATTCAACTTGACTCATATTACTATTTAAATAACATACATTTTCTAGCTAGTAAGCTATTATCCCTATTAATTGTCTGTTATTATTCATATTTGATTATTATTTTTTGTATCCAGTCTTCAGGATACATTTCTTGAGCAGTTTATATGCATTTCATATAGCTCAATGACTTGACTTCCTTCTTCTTCACTATTCAACAATCCATTACTCAAACATGAAAGGATTCATGTTTTCTTTGGTGCTTCGGATTATCGTGATATAGTCTGATCATCAACATTCATTCTATTATTTGTGTGGATAATATATCCTACAAGTTCTACGCTTCTTTATTATATGCTTCATCAAGTAAGCAATACTTCTAGTGCATCAAGAAATGGACTTAATCATTCATTCAATTTATGCCTGGCAAAATGGCGTTTCTGTGTTGTGTTTTGCTAATTGCTAAATAGCTGGGACATCACGACACATATTCTCATTCTTATAGCAGATAAAGATTCTGCTATTATCAATCTAAATAAGGACATTTACTTCGCTTCAAGTAAGTAATCATTAGTGTTACTAGAAGTGATTCCAATTTCCACACATCTACGCATTAAACATCGATCTTATTGTTGCGATTTAGCTATCATTAAATAGCTTATCCATCAGACTTGACATTCAGTTTCTAGTCTTGATAACTATTTCTACAAGTGTCACGCTTCACGGACAGATGTATATTTATTCACAAACGTGATTATATGTGACTTCAAGACTAAATTTTCATCTCCATTATCTACAAACTTTCATTCAATCGTTTATATGGTAGATGGTGACGATGTTCACATCCTTGAATCATAACTTCAATCTCTTGCGTTAAGATGGATTCACATATTACATCAAACACAGACACTACATACTAGAAGATTGTCAACCATTGTATTGATATGTAAATGCTATCTTCAAGAAGACTTTCAGCTGAAGACCTGCTATCTTCGTTTTCAACTCTTTTCAACCAAGTGAAAGTGTATTCGTTCGTGTGTTTTAGCTTATAATTAAATATTATATCTTATATCGTTAGTTTCATTGAGTGATGTATGCTATAAAGCTTATTCAATCCAATTCCTCCAATACAATGGAGGTGGTCCTCCGCCAGAGATCTCATTAGTTGTGGTTAGCACGAAAAGTGTTAAGCACAACTAAATTTTCAATCTCGTGTAGGTATTAGGGACTCTTACAGTCCGCTATCACAAACATACGCCCCCTGATCCTACATTTGGTCCTCTCGGGCCGTGATATTTCCAGCAAGATTGTATTAATAGGCCTAGCCTACATCTAGGATAGAACTAGCAAGACTGTATTAATAGGCTTATCCTACATCTGTAATATCACCAGCAAGACTGTACTAATAACTTATTTCTTCATCTGGTCCTTCTGACCATAATCAAACTATTAAGATTGTAATAATACAATAATACTCGTATATTATTCACCCTCTGTGTCATATACAGACTTGGGTGGCATACAAGAGCTTTCTTGTTTTGCTCACATTCATGTATGCATTATTATTTCATCTCAAGAGATATATATTGATACTTAAGCAATTAAAGATTGTCTTAACATTGATTTGTGCTCTGCCATAAGCATTTGAGCCACATGCTATCACTCAGTGAAACTTCAAAGTGTACTGTATGATATATATATATATGTAAATTGTAAACATTGTGACATCAATGTAAGTCACAGACACACAACACACTCTGTCAACAGTACATTATCACACAATTCTCTTACACGAACAAGATTCTTAACGTGTTTTGCAATTTAATACCCATCTTATTGCAAATAATTGCAATCATTCTGCTCTATCATATATTTCATTGTCTTCTTGACAATAAGTTGTCCAGAAGTTGTTTCTCATAGGCGGGCAAAACGGTCCTGTTCTTCTCGCATACTATTTCACTTGCATTGCTTCCTTGTATCCCGGCAAGCGGGCAAATTCCTACATCTTTGAATCATGGAAGATCAAATATTAAGACAGGTCGAAGACCTCAAAAGAAAACACACTCCTCTTAAGGCACAACTTACACGTCAGTGTAATTATGTCACTGATCTTAATGAGTCAGGTGAACTCAATCACCAACAATTATTGAAGCGTAAAGACATTCTTGAAAAAACATTTGATAAGTTCATACTAATTCAAGATCAAATAGAAGAATTTCAGCCAACAGATGCTGAAATCAATTACCATGAAGAAGTCGAAAATGACTTTATCGAAGCTATGTCTAAGATAGAAACTCTTTCTAAACTTGCTGAAACGCAGCAGGTAATTTCAAACAAGATTTCTGAGCTGCAGCAAATCAAAGCTCAACTATTCACTCAAGTTCAAGTAATATCAGATTTTACTGTAACTCGTGAAATCGAGTTACATGCTTTGTTCTCTCGTAGAGACAAACTCAAACAATTATTTGAGAGTTTTGAACTGGTTCAAACCCAGCTCCAACAACTCCATGCTGCGAATGCTGAGGCCAACTCTCGTGAAGAAGTTGAAACAGCATATTTCAAAACCATCGCTAAAGTCGAAACATTGATTAAGATCGCGGAGTCTAAGGCAGAGACTTTAGGTAAGCTCGCAAAGCTTAGACAATTAAGAATACAGTTCCTAAACCATATTCAAGTTATAAACGAGCTTATGATCGAGGATCAGGCATCTTACTTTGAAGGTATTAAGAGATGCGCTGAACTCGAACAATCATTTCAGCACTATCAAGCTGAACAGTCTTCAATTGAAGACATTGAATCATTCAATGACAGGCAAATTCAACACTATGAGCTTGAAGAAGCCTATTACAAAGCACTTACTAGACTTGAAGCTTCCATAAAGGCAAACAAGCAAATATATGATCCAGATCCTATGTCTGCGCCTAGTCTGCAACCAGTGCTGACTGAGCAAAACCACGTTTCTCTTCCTAAGTTACCTGAAATAAAATTACCGACATTTTCAGGCGATCCCACTATGTGGCTAGAGTTTCGTGACACGTTTACATCCTTAATACTGCAGAATCAGTACGTGTCAGAGATGGACAAGTTTCAATATTTAAAGTCATGCTTAACCCCTGAGGTTATGACTATCATACATAATATTCCTGTCAGTGCTGCCACATTTAGCATTGCCTGGCAAACTTTGTTAGAGCGTTTTGACAATGACAGACTCATTGCTAATGCTCATTTAGAGAATTTATTTTCTCCCCCTTCTATTGATAGAAACTCTGCTGATTCGCTCCAGAGATACTTAGATCATTACATAAGTACTGTCCACGCGCTTCAGTCACTGCACATTGATATTGAGCTGACTGATCTTATCATCTCAAAAATAATACTGGATAAGCTTTCTCCAGCTATTATTAGAGACTGGGAATCTTCGCTTAAAGCTGATAAGTTTCCATCACTGAAGGACTTATTCAGTTTCCTTGAGGCCAAAGTTCGAGTCATTCAAATGACTGACTTAGCTATCAAGTCCCAGTCGAATCAATCTCCAGTCAAAAATGTGACTGCGAAATCTAATAATAATTCTAACAACAATCGTAAGTCCACTGAAGCTAAGAAAAAGTCTTCGTGGTCGCAACCTATTTGTATATGTTGTAATCACCCTTGTGATCATGAATTATTTCTCTGTGAAGCATTCAGAGCTTTCGCTTTGCCCCAAAGATTTGAATTTGTGAAACGCAACAATGTATGTAATGTCTGCCTGAGAATAGGTGGTCATTCACAAGCCTGTTCTTCTTATACTTGTATGAAGTGTCAAGGTAAACATAGTACTTTGCTTCATCCTTCAAACGCTCCCATACCAGTAAACCCATGTGCCATGCTAAGAAGTGGTCCAGCTACTTCAAAGATTCTATACCCTACAGCAACTGTGTTGATAGCAGATGCTAATGGTGAGTACATTGAGGCTACAGCCATTCTTGATTCAGCTACGACTTGTAATTTAATTACAAATAGATTATTTCAACGCCTCAAACTTAAACCAACTCCTCGTAGAGAATATTTGCAAGGAGTAGTGTTTGAAAAGCGCACTCTCTGCAAGGTAGCATCTTTGTCACTGAAATCTAATGTTTCTGAATGGTCGTGCCAAACGAATGCTTTGGTTATTCCATGCATAGCTACTTGTAAGTTCCCTCGTGCTTACATAAATACTGACAATTGGAATATTCCAGCTAACTTGAATTTAGCAGATGCTAAATTTAACCAACCTAAGTACTTAGATTTGCTCATTGGTACAGAGCTTTTTTCACAAATACTGTTATCAGGCAAAATCATGGCTGATAATCTGCCTGGCATACACAATTCAGAACTTGGTTGGTACTTTATGGGTAAAGTCCCTCAACCTGTTACTTCTTCGCAGCATAGTATTCCTATGTAAAGTACTGCTTCTAAACAGATGAATGTTTCTAAGCAAATGACTTCTCACAGCAAAGCTAAAACAGCTAATAGGCGTGAGAAGCCTCGTGTCAAGCAAACTCATTCTAATATCTCATTTCCTAGTTCTGACTCGTCGATCGATTCAAACTACTCTGCTTTCTTGCACTCAGAATCAGCTGTGGATGAACAATTAGCTAGGTTCTGGGAATTAGAAGCTGTCAATAATTCTGCTCCATTCCATGATGAATCGGAATGTGAGAAACATTTCTCTCAAACTACCACCAGAGATGACTCTGGAAGATATATAGTTAAACTTCCTTTTACTGCTCCGCCTGAAACATTAGGTAGCACAAAGCAACAAGCTTACAAACGGTTTCAGCTCTTAGAAAAAAGACTGTCATCCAACGAATACTTACGTACTGAATATGTCAAGTTCATGCAAGAATATGAGGATTTAGGTCATATGCAACGAGCTGACCACATTACTAATGCTCCTTGTGAATACATTATTCCTCATCACCCAGTAATTAAGCCTAGTGGCACTACTACAAAGGTTAGAGTAGTCTGTGATGCCTCAACTAAGTCATCTAATGGAAAATCCTTGAATGACACTTTAGCTACAGGTCAAAGTCAGCCTCCTGAACTTCTGCCCTATGTAACTAAGTTTTCACATTTGAAAACTTTGCATATGATAGCATATGTTCTACAATTCATAAATAATTGTAGGCCTGCTAAAATTAAGCTCACAGGTCCTCTCGAACCTAGTGAAATTTCAAATTCACTCTACACTTGTGTGAAAATAATTCAGCAAGTCGAATATCATGATGAAATCAATGCTTTGACTTCGTCTGATGTCGTTCCTTCATCTAGTAAAATACACTCACTTTGTCCATTCATGGATAGTGAAGGTATTCTTCGTGTTGGTGGAAGACTGAAGCACTCAGAACTACCCTTTGATGCGAAGCATCAGATTTTGCTTCCAGCTAAGCATCCTTTCACTAAACATCTCATTCGTTTCACACTTCAAACTATGTCATGCTGGTTCCCAGCTTATTATAGCTCACTTACGGGAAAGGTTTTGGATACCTTCTGTAAGGAGAACAATTCGCTCTGTGATCAGACAGTGCAATGTCTGTTTCAGATTTCAAGCTCAACCCTTTCAGCAAAAGATGGCTGATTTACCATCTTCTCGTGTATCTCCTATTGCCCCATTTACTAACGTCAGCATTGATTATGCTGGGCCCTACTCTATTAAATATGGTGGACCTAGATCAAGGATTACTACTAAAGCTTATATAGCTGTATTTGTTTGCATGTCTACCAAGGCTCTTCACCTTGAGTTAGTCACCTCGCTTACTTCCAATGCATTTTTAGCAGCTTTTTCCAGATTTACTGGTAGAAGAGGCATACCGGTTTCAGTCACATCGGATAATGCTACGAACTTTGTTGGTGCTCAAACTGATATCAGACAACTTACAGATTTTCTATCTTCTCATGAACATCAATCGAAAGTTCAAGATTCTACTTCACATCTTAACATAAAGTGGAATTTTATTCCTCCTCACAGTCCCCATATGGCTGGCTTGCATGAAGCAGCTGTTCGCTATCACAAACATACGCCCCCTGATCCTACAGTAAAGAAGGACATTTTTTTCACATATTTCGTTATAATGACCTATAATTAATACCCCAAATATTAAGAATATAGGTCTTCTTTTAAAAGTGGGATGTAAAATTAGGGGTCCATAAAATTTTTTAGACATTTCAGAGGTCCTCGGGTTCAAAAAGGTTGAGAAACACTGGGTTAGAGTTATACCTGTAAATACAGTTCATAATGCTAGAACTTACGTAATACAACCAATTTTCCTTAAATACTTTGAATACATTGCAAGAGGGATGTTTGATTCAAGATGTGTATAAGATTTCCAATTAAGAAAAAAGTGTACCCTATGAAATGCAGGACAATTTGCTGTGTTGACAGAAAATCTTTAGATGGATAATGGAATCAGTTAAGTAATCTTCTTCTTCAACACTCTTTGCAATACAGTAGGACTACCAGCATAACAAGTGTACAGAATTAATTTTGTAAATTTTTTACCTGATGCATGCTTTGGTCTCTAACAGGGGACCGTATGTTTTGTCATGTCGAAACCTACCCTCAAATTTTGCTTATCAATAGGTCTTCATTATAGATGGACACATGCAAAATATTAGCTGTTCATATGAACTTTTAGTGGGTGAAAACGTGTTTGTTATGTTCCATAAGGAATCAGTGACGAGCACTTATAAAGATAACTTGATTAGCCTGCATGCTGGGTGCAAGCGACAGTGGACAGTGGGGTAACAATACAGAGGGGAGGAGCTACCTTATTACTTGTTGAATGTGTCTCACTAGATAACTTTTAGGGCCTATATTACCACCTGCCGACAATTCCTCCTGATACGTGACTTCCAGATAGCTTAACTGGAAGATGCCTTGTAATACCACCGCTGAACTTCTACCGGGAAGAACACAGTAAAAAATTGTAAAATGGTCCTTACCTCATTGAGCAGAGAGGTGTCTTTGTTGTAGTTCGGTAGTTCTCTGCTAGGATTTGTATTTGTACAATTAAATTACATAATAACACATCGTTTTAAGTGCATTAATCGATTTGTGCAATTCTATTTCATTCATATGTGAGCCTAAAATGACATTTTTGTGTAAATTAAATCTTCCAGCATCAATTCTGAAAATCAGGTGGCCAGGAAGCTTCCACGTCCGGCCATCTTGTTTCAACCAAGATCCCTAACTAGCAGTTGGCACTTTGTCAGCCACTCCATCCTCCTGCTAGCTTATCTGGAAGTTGTCTTGCCAGACAGATTTTGTCAGGAGACCATAATACGCAATTCTTGGGACAACTTCCAGATAGGTTCTCTATCTGGTAGATAAATACGATAGCAGGAGGTCGTCATACAGGCCCTTAGATAATCATTTCTTATCATTTCTACATTTTAAAACTATATAATCTGTGTAGACACTGAGGGGTTGCTTGTGTTGCTGATTGTTAGTGTGTTTAGGTGTCATAGCATTGTGGCCACTCAATTTGTATGATATTTGAAGATATTTACCATGCACACCGGATCACAATACCAGTGCTTCAATCAACTTATTCTCAATGTCCACTTTTACTGTCCAGACGAAAGTCAAGTGTTAAGAACTTGGACTAACATGAAAGAAAGAATGCATGAATGAAATTAGCCGTGTATACATCCCTTAAGGGCCATGGCCTCCTGCTTGTGTAGGGAATAGCTCAGTACACTTTAACTCCTTAAGTGAGCAAGTTCTAAGGAGTTTTTGTTGAACACTGTCACACTTCCACTAGTCTCTGATGTGTAGTCATGGGTGGCCCAATAGTTTCCATTCTTCCCTGTCTTTTGCCACTCGTGACCACTGTCCTCCTACTTCCATTTTGAAATGGTCAGCCCACCTGGTTCGTTGTCATCCTACATGCCTCCGTCCTGATTGTGGATCCCACACGGTGATTCAGTGTGTCCATCTACATTGATCCATCTGTGCCACATGACCGGGGGGGTCATTTCCATTTCTGGGTTAATGCTTTTGTGACTACGTCGCACATGCCTGTTCTTCTGCGTATCTCTTTACTTAAGATCTTATCTCTCAGTGATACTTGAATAATTTTTCTCTCCATCTGTCGTTGGCAGGTCTGGAGTTTTTGCCTTCCATTCAGAGACCATGTTTGGCAGCCGTATGTCAGAGTTGGTATGACATATTTCTCTAGTACCTCAGATTTAGTACTTATTTTCTGCTACCTATCCATCAGAATAAATTTTAAAGACCAGAATTTCTTCCATGCCAGACCTATCCTCCTTTTAATTTCTCCTCTGTGCTTGTATGGGGAGATATATTTTGTCCTAAATAAACATATTCTTGTACATATTCTAGGGGTACCTAGTTTAAATGGATTTTCTCTTCTGCAGCATTTGTCATTACTTTTGTTTTTGTGGTGTTCATCGTTAGACCTGCCATTCTGCTGACTGTATCTATGACCTTGAGCATTTCTTCTAATACCTGTGCGAATTTGATTACCACTATGATGTCATCGGAAAACTTGAGTTGTGTGAGTTGTTGGCCTTCTATGTTGATTCCACTATGTAGTAATTGTACTCATTATAGGCCAAAGTAAAAAAAAAAAATGAACTATTGTCAACAGCACACGAAATTCACTTAGCTAATCCTAAACACTTAAACATTACTTCACGAGACCTCGTGGAATTCTAACATGTGTATCAAAGGAGGGTATTATTCATTGTTTTAAAATTACCTGCTTTCATAGTGATAAAGGAAAGGATGTTAAGGCTAACTACATGAATGCCTATTCCAAGCGGAATCCGTGTTCTGAAATACTGTCAACAGCAACTGGCATGCAAGCTAGGTAGAGAAGGTCCCAACCTCTTCCCACTACTCAATATTTCTAATTTCCAGATTTGAAATTAATTTTAATCCACTAAAAGTTCATATGAGCAACTAATTTTTGGCTTTTGTCTATCTGCAATGATGACTTACTGATATGCAAAATTTGAGGGTAAGTTTCGACACGACAACCCGTATGGTTTCCTTGTAAGATGGAAAAATACATTCTGGCATTAATTCATTAAATTTTGTATTTAATAATCAATTTACAGATGATGATAAATAATCCTCAAGACTTCCCAGAAAATGGTCGCATCATACCATCAGGGCAGTCAGTATCAGTTGATATTGATGCTTATGTGACTTACACAGTGGACAGGGTAAGAAGCCTCAACCTGGAGGAGAGAGGCTGTTTGTATATCGATGAGGGGAATAGCATGGATCTAGGTGGCTATCTTCTTCATAACTGTTTAATTGAATGTCATCGTAATCATACTATTCAGTATTGCAATTGCACTCCTTACTTCTTTTATTCTCATCAAGGTAAGCCTTTAAGACAAAATAATTTATTTAAAAAAACTTAAGTACCAAGGTATTTACTTTTGTTCATGTTACATTAGAACCTCGATTTAAGATTTTTACACATTTTACTTTATCACATATGACCAATGTAGTTACCCTTAAAGTGGTTTGATGTGCTAAGAACACAGCACATGAGTAGTTCCTCTGGGCAGATTTGACATTCTAAGAGCACTTTGAGCAATGCCAGTCTGTTAATTCACATATATCAGTCATGCATTGACAAAATTTGAAACTGTTTACACAAGGATGAATCTAGATCCTCACTCCATGAACGGAAATATTTTTTGTTCCAGTAAGTGTAAATATGAGGGTGTAAACAGCTGACAATACAGAAGTAATTCTTGCTTCAAGTCAGCAGACCTTGCTCCCGCTCCTGCTAATTGCTTCCCTGCTATATACCAGGGCTATAAACACTTGCAATCAGCCATCAATAAATCTTTCTCAAAACCCATAACAGAGAGACATTTCAAAGAAAAAATTCCTCCCATGGGGAATAAATGAGAAACACAAAAAAGTAAAAAAGAATGAAAGGAGACAGGATGCTTATTGCTGTCCTGACTCGCAAGTGGGATTTTGTATTGATACCTGCTTCCAAGACCATCCACACCATTCAAAACTTATATACATTTTTACAGCACTGATTTCAAGTTTCAATAACTGTATGTTTGAGTGTCCATTCTTGATTGCTTTAACAAAAGTTAGTTGTTAAATTTTCACTTGACAAGCAAACTTAGATTTACCTTTGGTAATCCGGACGGCCGTTTCGCACTATTTTAGTGCATCATCAGCGGTTTTCGAACTGCTACTGGTGGGTGCCTGTGTTGTACACCTCAAGACCAACGCAACACCCACACCACCTAGGTGTACAACACAGGCACCCACCAGTAGCAGTTCGAAAACCGCTGATGATGCACTAAAATAGTGCGAAACGGCCGTCCGGATTACCAAAGGTAAATCTAAGTTTGCTTGTCAAGTGAAAATTTAACAACTAACTCAAGTTTCAAGGCAAAATTTGTGTTATTGCTGGAAATAGCATTTAAATACCGGCGGAGGATAATCCCAAAGTCACCTCTGCAGCATTTAAATGTCTGGCTAATGTTATTCCTTGTAATAAAAAGAAATTAATGTTGAAAAACTTGGGAATTACAAATCTTTATAGCAAAATTCTTGTATTAGAATAATAGGCCTACTGAGAGCTCTGTAACTCTTAATATAATACAACAGGAAGTGCTTGCTGCTCCCTTGTATTCACCAACATCCAGTTTCTTAGTATGACCTGGTCAATCTTTATTGGGTGCTTACAGTCAGGAACATAGTTATGAGTCTTGGCATAGCTTGAAAATTATCTTAGCTTATGAACACATTACATATTGCTTGTATTTAAAGTGAAATTTAGAACTTTCGATTATGACAACAGAGAGAAAAATGCTTTTCTAAATGAAAAAGTGCATGAAGTATAACAAAAAATCCAGTTAAAATACTGGATATGACCTAGATCACAATTCACCAGATACCATAATATTTCGTGCTATTAGTTTTGATCCCAATTATAGTTTTCAAATAAAGCAAGATTTGGTAAATAAAATCAATTTCTGTATGAACTATGTTTATTGCTTGAAAATACTAAAAACCTCCATTGATTTTAAACCCCTATTTAAAGGAAAAAAATTCTGAACCCCTGGAAAAATGTTAAATCAATGATCTACTGTACTTATATTATCTGGCTCTCAATTGAGCTTTCCTGCAAGACAGATTAGCATACAGAAGATTATTTGTTAAATGATAATGATTGGATACAATACATCATGTGGAATAATATAAAATGATAAAATGAACTGAATAACAAGGTTTAGAATAACAGTTCTAAGTGTGAAGGACTCATAAAAAAAGTGGCACAAGTGACAGCACCTAAAATTGTTATTTGATGGAAGAAGTACTCTGAGTTTTGTGAATAGCTCAAGAAAAAGAATATATTATTTTTAAATTGAAAATTAAATTTTGAAATAGGAAAAAACAAAAACAGCTTTTTTCCTGATGTTATCACAAAATTGACAGTACATTCGCCACTTGAAATAATTTGTTGTACCTGTTGTCACTTTTACCATCTTTAATGTGAGTCATTGAGTTCTGTACATGCGGTTTCTGAAAAGGGCAACTTTTTCTTGAAAAAGCCACATAACATTTACCTTTTAATCCCATCTGAATCAATTTTTACTTTTGATTCTCAGGCCCCTTGGAATGTTAAGGACGTGGCCAGGGCTTGTCAAATTCTAAAGTTAATGTGAGAGATATATTTTTTCAGCAGGTTTTGGAATATTAATATTAATTTATCTTTGAGCAAAGAAATTAATGCACATTTCAGACAATTTTCTGATCTTGTGTGTGTTGGGCTGGGTAGTACAGTGGGTACGGTGCTGGCTTTCTGTGCTCAATTGTTGCGGGTTCAACCCTAGCGCAGGTGGATGACATTTATGTGGGCATAAATGTGATCGGCCCTATCTAGATTTACAGGCATGAAAAAGCGGTATTGTGAGACAAAATTCTGGTCATGGTCCTAAGTTTCAGTACACCTCGATTGTTAAATAGCTCTATAACCAAACCAAAAACCATCTGTTCTTGTGGTAAGAAAATTCTAAGTCTGTGAGTAACATTAATTTTTTTGTTGTAAATCGAGTGTTTTGCAAAGCATTTACTGCATTTAGTACTCAAGTAAAAGCCTCCCAATTTTTGCTCGATTTTCCTGCAGCCAAGGCATCTTTAAGAAATTTTACCATTTCATGCTTGTGGCATTAGTTTGTCACTTTTTCGTTAGAGCAAGGGCATTGTTATGATTCAGTTGCAAGCCAGATTTTTTCCTGGCATGAAGGTTTATTAGATGATTGTTGTGAAATGTGAAACAGTGTGTTATTTTTGTGTTGTAAGTAATGACGGATACAAGCAAAATTTAAGATTGAGGAACACCTCACTATTAATGTGTGGGTTAATGAAAAAGAACGAATTTGCGTAATGCATCAAGAAATAAGAAAAAAGCACAGGCAGACAGAAATTATGGCACATTCAACTGTGATAGAAAATTATGGTGCACATACCGAAACGTTTGACGATTTATATTGATGCAGATATGCTCTGGCAACTTTTTTTTTACATCCCTTAATATTGGCAAGTTCAATAAATAATGTTTTTACATCATTTGTGGCATTTTATTATTTCATAAACTAATATTTAAAATACCTGATCATCATTTTTGCCACACTCTATACATACCAAAGTCTCTAGTGAGGTGGGTAGGGGTACAGAGATAGTTTACATTTGAAACTGGTATGTTCTTTGGGAGCCATGTGGGCCAAACTGAGAAACCTGGTTCAATTCTTTTCACAGAGAAGATTTTTCTCTATGACTATAAGGTATTATGTGATTTTCGAAATTGGCATGATTAGTTATTGAAACTTGCATGAATATGTAGGCTCTACATTTATTTCATATTTTAAGAATAATTAAATCTTCATAAATAATCTAGAGTAATATTGTTTGCTGGGATCAAGTCTAATCAAATACTTTACAATTAGCAATATTGTAAGAAATAAAGCATTTATATGCCTATTATTATTTTCATTTTCAGATGGCATTAGAACCTGTGGTGTGGCAGAGTACCTTTGTCTTTCTAAATATAACCGTAAGCACCTCATTACTTGTTCCTATGAGAGAAAAGAAAACTTGTTTATCACTCAGGGCCTGTATTACCACCTGCCGACAATTCCTCCTGATATGTAACTTCCAGATGGCTTAACAGGAAGATGTCTTGTAATACTACTGCAGAACAGGAAGAACGCAGTAAAATTTTGTAAAATGATCCTTAGCTCGTTGAGCAAAGAAGTGTGTTTGTTGTAGTTTGATAGGCCTCCGCTAGGTACGGCAGCTCGAATTTGTATTCGTACAATTAAATTACATAATAGCATATCGTTTTCAGTGCATTAATCAATTTGTGCAATTCTATTTCATTCATATGTGAGCCTAAAATGGCAATATTGTGTAAGTTAAATCTTCCAGCATCAATATTCTGAAATTCAAGTGGCTAGGAAGCTTCAGAGTGCTGCCATCTTGTTTCCACCAAGCTTCCCTGACAAGCAGTTAGTAGTTTATCAGCCTCCTGCTAGCTTAAATGAGACAGATTTTGTCAGGAGATCACAGTAAGCAATTCTTGGCCAACTTCCAGATAAGTTCTCTATCTGGCAGATAAATATGATATCAGCAGGTCGTCGTACAGGCCCTTAATTTTTAATCCATAAAGAGACACTAAATTATTCTGCATCTTCTCCCACAATGTTGTTGAACTGAAAGATGATCTTATCCACATATAAATATTCTTCACATATTCTACCTTACCACACCAATTTGATGCATCTGTTATCGGCAATGTGTGAAATCCGGCATTCTATAGAATGCCTAGGTAATGTATAGAATGCCTAAACTCGAACGTCAAAGTATGAAATGATTGATATTAGGCATTGTATACTTTGCCGGATTGTCTGCCGGCAAAGTAGCCTATATAATACGCCTAATCCTGCAATTTGTTCCTGCTACCACTGTTTAATAATAAAGGCAATGATGATAATTGATTGAACTCAGATCGGAAGAACAAAATAGACTAAGCATAAAGAGGAACTAATATGTCGATGGAGTAGAATTGGGGGTAAATTTGTATAACAGTTTTAAAAAATGCAAACAACCAAATACCCTGAACTGAAATTATTAACAAAATAACTTTGTACAAAATAATTTCTACTATATGTCTCAAATATTTAGTGTAGAATAACTCGTATCTTTAAAATGTATTTAGAGTTTTTGAAATAGGAAATTTAAATAGTCTGCTAAATTTGCTATGCGAGATTCATTATCATTATATTCTGATAAAATACGTTTTCATGAAAAAGAAACATATTTTCTGAAATCAACATTCTATAATGAAATATGTGTAATGAAAAATTACAACTGTGATTATGTAGTAGGACTTCTTTGTATTAATAAGACAGGCTGCTGAGAAAATTAGGTTGCAGTTATCATTGGTAGGTGAGTACTTACTGTAACAAGTACTTCAATCTCAGTTCTGCTTTCGTTGTTTTCCGGTAAGAATATCCTGTGTTTTATTTTGTAGTTTTGTTCTTTCAGTTTTAAATGCGTATTAATTAATAAAGGCTTTTCATCTTGTTCCCTTTTAACACTTTGCCTAAACGGTACTGGTACAGAATGCCTAGGAAACGTATGTAACATTTTCACAAAAATCTGATATTTCATAGTTTGCCTAAAACCATTAGGCATTCTATACATTACCTAGGCATTCTATAGAATACCGGGATTTCACACATTGCCGGTAACACATCAGCAATACTCTAAACTTATTCACTTAAGTTTATTTAATTGTATAGTTGTATCTGTTATGTAAAAATTAAAAACTTATGATTTAAACAAAGATTAAGAAATTTCAATAATGAAGAGCAGTGTTTTTCAACCTTTTTCATGACACGACCCCCCCCCTAGTATCAAAAAATATTTCGCGACCCCCCAACAACTTTTTCCATGTATGTTAAAAATATGTAATACTTACAACAATTTTAGGCGTTTGCGTTATTTGCGCCATCTGTTGGTAACACTAGGAACTAGTGCAGGTTCCGGATGTTAGCAACAGATGGCGCTGGTAGTCCACGAAAGATCCACAAGTTTCGAGACGGTTCTTTACGCTTCGAGATAATTCTCGCTAGAATGCGCTGGCCTATAAATACGGCGGTCAACCGCGGCCATGGCAGTTTGATGCAAGACAGCGAAGGAAGTCGAATCAGAAGCAATCCCGATAAGTGAAAACGATTCAGAAGTGTAAATTCGGTGTTATGTGGACAGTAAGGTGCCTTGGAGTTGGAGTAATTATAGACTGATTTGTGAGCGTAAGTCACGCGTGGTCATGTCTGCTGTTTAGTTGTTTGAAGAGCGCGAACCACTTGTTTTACGGTACGTATTTATTTGAGTTGTTATAATTGAAAATGGATAAATTCCTGAAAAGATCATCAGAACCATCAACGTCTAGCGGGAGTAGTGGAATAAAGAAAAAACGTCTTTATGACGACAATTATTTAAAATTTGGGTTTACTGTGATTGACAGTAAACCGCAGTGCGTAATTTGCTTTGAAATTTTGTCAAGAGAAAGCATGAAGCCATCGAAGTAGGTACGCCACCTAAACACAAAACATCCTAATGAAAAAAATTAACCCGTGGAATTTTTTGAGCGAAAATTAAAAGCTCTTGAACATCAAAAAACTGCTATAGGACAAATGTCCAACCTAAATGAGAAAGCGTTGCTCGCTAGTTATCGAGTAGCTTTTCGTGTGGCTAAAGCAGGGAAATCTCACAGTATTGCCGAAAATTTGATTTTACCAGCGGCTTTAGATATAGCAGAGATTATGTTTGGCAAGCAAGAGGTCGAAAAGCTCAAAAGTATACCTCTGTCTGACAATACCATTCAACGCAGGATAAGCAATATGGCGTCTGATGTTCGTGATCAAGTCATAGAAAAAATAAAAAAAAGTTCTTTTGTATCCTTGCAATTTGATGAATCAACGGATATTGCGGGTTGTGCGCAATTTGTAGCTTTCGTGCGTTTTGAATCCAATGAAATAATAATGGAAGAAATACTATTTTGCAAGGCACTTCCCAAAAATACTACAGATCAATGCTTGCATGACATGTTCCTTTCCCGCTGACAATAGTCCTATTTCTTCAGCGTATGCCTGACGCTGGACATTTTTTACACAGCAGTGCATTGAACTTGTTATCTCATCAGGAGATAAAGATCCACTAAGACGTTGGTTATTAGGTTTTGCATTATGTATAAATCTTAATACATAACCCATAATGCGGAGAGATTTTAAGTAAGAAAACTTGGAAAACCAAGATTGAAAGGTAATATCAACAGTAGTGATATGAGCTACTACCTTGACTTCTGGCAGTGGTTCTGAGATAGCTTGTGTGTTATTGGTTGGCCAGTATGAGGTGTCCTTGGACAGCCATTCTGGGCCAATCCACCACAAATCGTTATGAATTAAATCCTCGGGTGTCGAACCTCGAGATATCAAATCAGCGGGATTATCACTTGATGATACATGTCGCCAAATAAAGTCTGCAGTATACTCTTGTATATCCGCAACTCTATTTGCAACAAATGTTTTGAGCGTGGTTGGAGATCGACTCAACCAACTCAAAACTATATTGGAATCACTCCACAAATTGAATGAATTAATGTCGAGCTGTAGTGTAGGCAAAACATTGTGGGTGAGTTTAGATAATAAATGGGCAGCTAATAATTCTAATCTGGGAATTGTAACCGCTTTGATAGGTGCAATTTTAGACTTTGCACATAGTAAGGATACTTGAGTTTCGCCCTCTTGATTGGTAGAGCATAAATAGATGCAAGCGCCATAAGCTTGCTCGCTAGCGTCGCAAAATCCATGCAAATCTATTGATATGGCGTTCGGAATTAATGCAAACCTAGGAATAGCAATTTGAGAAATTGAATGTAGTTGGTTGTGAACCGTCAGCCACTTTTTGGCGATCGATTCAGGTATAAGTTGATCCCAGGAGGTAGTTTCCTTCCATAAGTATTGAAATATGATTTTGCAATGTGCAACTATGGGAGAGATGAGGCCTAAGGGGTCAAATATTGATGCAATACAAGAAAGTAGTGTTCTTCGTGTACACTTAACAAAAGGTTTAGAAGAATCTATGGATGTTTCTACTCGCAATAAATCATTAGATGGTTGCCATATTAAGCCTAATGCTTTAATAGAGCTGGCATCTGAGTCACCAAATGTGCGATTATCAAGAGTTTCTCTTGACTCGACTGGTATGTTTTCTAGAAGATGTGGCAGATTTGAACTCCACTTTCTAGGTTGGAATCCACCCATGGGAAGCAAAGTGTTTAATTCAGAAACCGTTTGCTGGGCTTCTTCAATATTAGAGGCGGTTGCCACTATGTCGTCGACATAAGTAGAATTATTTATTAGGTGTGAAGCTAGTGGAAAATTGTTACCCTCGTCAATTGTAAGTTGTTTAAGGGCTCGAGTTGCTAGAAATGCGGCTGGTGCTGTGCCATAAGTCACAGTCTTAAGATTGAAAATCTTGATGGGCTCTGAAGGTTGTTCCCTCCAAAGTATTTGTTGGAAATGCTGTTGTTCATTAGATATGAGTACTTGTCTGTACATCTTAGCGATGTCAGAAGTAAAGGCAATAGGATTCAGTCTGAATCGTAATACAGTAGTATGGAAAATAGATCTGGTTGGACTGTAGGGCCTACATAAAGTATGTCATTTAATGACTTTTTATTCGTTGATTTAGCAGAAGCATCAAATACTACTCTTAGTTTAGTAGTACTACTTGACGGTTTCATCACCGGGTGATGAGGGATTATATAATCAAAGGTTTCAGGCTGTTCAGATTCCGCAGGCTCCATGTGGCCTAGGGTCTGATACTCAGTCATGAAATCACCATATTGCTGGCAAAGTTCAGCATCATTTGCCAAACGTTTTTCGAGTGAGTTGAATCTTTGATAGGCTTGCTGCTTGGTGCTGCCTATTGATTCTGGTGGGGCATTGAAGGGAAGCTTGACGACATATCTTCCGTCAAGATCTCTTGTGGTAGTTTCTGTGAAGTATGTTTCACAGTGTGTGTCTTGAGGGAAAGGTGCACTATTGGCTACACTTTCGAATTCCCAAAACTTAGACAGTTGATTGTTTATTGATTGATCAACATTTAAAAATGCAGAATATTGTTTATCATTATTGGCATTGGCATTAACAGTTTGATTTCTGCGATTTCCTTTGAATCGCCTTGGAGAAGAAGAATTGACAAGTCGTCTGACATTGTCATTGCTAGCTTGATGGAAATTGTCATCTTGATGACTTGAGGTTAAATGCATTTGCATAGAAGCGTTAAGTGATGGTAACTTTCCAGAAAAGGTCCATCCTAACTGAGAATTCTGAATTGTGGGATGATCAGGAGCACTGATTATACCATCCTGCATTATTTGTGAATAAACTTCTACTCCTAAGAGTAAGTCAACACACTGTGGTGTGTTGAAATTTGGGTTAGCTAGGGGGAAATTGGCTGGAATTTCCCAATTCCTAATATCAATATAATTATCTGGCAGTTGACTGGCAGAAATTTCTGGAATTACAATAGCCTGTGTATCATAATTCCATAGCGTAGTTCTTGACTTGATTTTAATGTTTGTAGTCTTGTGCATATGGGCTCGAGACTCTAAGATGCCTTGAAGTGGCACTCTTTTGGGTAAAGCTTTCAACTTTAATTTGTTGAATAAGCGATTTGTTATTAAATTGCAACTAGAACCAGTGTCTAACAGGGCTGCTGCTTCTACAGGTTGACCATTTATGTCTTCCACAATGATTAATGCAGTGGGATGCAGACATTTTGGGGGTCTGGTATTCAAGGAAGGTGCAGCTTGCGTGTTACATTATTTGGTTGTGCGTTTGACCGCTGATTAGGATTGTGAAGCATTGTACTATGTCTTTCACCACAAATGTGGCATTTGAATACGCCACATACACTACTATGACCTTTAGTTTGAAGGCATACTTGACATGCTTTATGAGTATTGACGAATCGCATTCTTTGCTCATGGGACATTATTTTGAAGCAGTCACATTGATACAATTCATGGATAACATTTTGCCTGCAGCAAATACAAAGAGGACGTGAATTATACGTTCTGGAGTTGTTGTGATTATTTTGATTGCTGTTGTTTGAAACAACATTAATATTAGTAGCAGGTTTTTGAGGGGGGCGATTGTGTGCAGCATTAGAGTTGTTTGTAGAATTAGATTTAGCTTGAGATCCTATCGCTAAACTTGTCATCTGAAGGACTCTCACTTTCGACTCTAGGAAACCAAATAGTTCACTTAATGTGGGTAATTGATTAGGTTTAATAGAACTTTCCCATTCTTTAATGAAGGCTGGAGGTAATCTATCTAAGATTAGCTTGGAGACAATTAAGTCTGTTAGGTTGACGTCAGTCTTTAAGGACTGGAGAGCGTGCATCGTACTTAAAAAATGGTCAAGAAATTTTTGGAGGGAATTTGCTGAGTCCCGTTCAACAGTAGGCGCAGTAAACAAATGATCCAAATGTGTATTCATGATCAATCGATCGTTGTCAAAACGTTCCGTGAGTGTTTTCCAGGCAACTTCAAATGTGGCATCTGACACTGGAATATTTTGAATTATACAGAGTGTTTCTGTGGTGAGGCATGATTTCAAATATTGAAACTTATCAATATTAGTAATATGTTTATTACTTAGAATGAGTGATGTGAAAGTATCCCTAAATTCTACCCAAGCTATTGGATTACCATCAAATTGGGGCAGTTTTATTTCTGGAAGTTTAGGAAGAATTGTTTGAGGTTCTGCATGGTGGGAACCTTTGCTCGAAGAGTGCCTTGAAAATGATTTTTCTGGCTGATATTTTGACTTATTTTGTGAAATCAAGAAATCAAGAAAACCTAATGCTCGATGATAAGCTATTTCAATCTCTCGTCTCTGACCATCTATATCTTGAAAATCATCAGGGGTGACTTGCAAAGCTGAGTCTTCATACGCATCAAATAAATGGAGAAACATGGTTCTCATACTGATTGCTTCATGAAAATTTGCTTAATTTTGAATTTCAAACTCATGAATAGATTGAGCATAGGACATGAACTGGCGATTTAGCCTGTTGATGTGATTGATTTTTTGCTGTATGGCTTTTTGTGCTGCAATTTCTGCAGCTTCTACCTCGATACGGGCTTGTCTTTCTGCAGCTTCTGCCTCGATACGGGCTTGTCTTTCCTTAAACTCGGCTTCCGCATCAGCCTTAGATTTAAGATAACTAGCTTCTAGTTTATTTATATATGACGTGGCTTTAAGAATAGAATCTTCTACTTCCTCTCTATATGCCTGTTCTACATCTGAAAAGTCTAACTCTTCTATGTTAGTCTGAACATCTTCAAATCTAGCAACGAGTTGTGTTATGTTAGCTTTCCTATCTAAGAGATCATTATAGGTCGCTTCATCATTTACAAGTAGTTGAGGTATGAGATTGCATATACGTGTAATTCTTGCTTTTACTGGAGTACGCTTTGCTCTGAAAGCCGCAAGGGTTTGCTCCAAAGTAGTCATTTTGATAATTCAAGTTGAACTTGCTTGATAAAATTGAAGTTAAATTAATTGTGCAATTTTGCCCGCGTTTTAGGATTGAATTGAGAAAAGAAACTTTAAGATTTTTAGTACAAGATAATGTGTGGTATGTTGTGTTACACTTTCCACTGTTTTTGTGTTTGTGTTCATGCAACATAAAAATGAGTAGGTGTTGTGAAACCCTTTTTCACTGTGTCTACTGTATTTCTCAAATACTGGTCGTGCCAGGAGAATGGGTTGACTTACCTTACGTTACAAATTCTTGCCCGCAGGTTTCAGAAAAATTAGGAAATATTTTCGGAGGACCACTTATAATAAGATTGATAGGTTTAAAGTTCCATAGGCCACTATGGGACAGATTCCGGTTCGGAAAGGACCAAATGTATAGGTAGGCTTCAAGCAGATGAGCAAGTTACCAAATAGGTAGATTGGAAAGGGAAATTAGGTAAGAATGGACTGTAAGTTCTGAAACCCTTGCCTTGCCTATACATGAAAGAACAAGAATTTGTAACCTTCTGGTGAATAAATGATATTTATTTTAACACTAAAAGACACTGAGGTTATAATACACTGAAAGATTGTTGAAGTTGATGCTTGAAGAGTTGATGATCTTGAAGAGATGATGAAATTTCTTGATATTAAAATACTCTGGTGATAATTAAAGCTGTAGCAGTTTGTAATGAAGTTGAATTAAAGTTCCAAATAGTGTTTACAAATTGGTTGTGATGAAATATTTTCCTTAAAGTAGTAAATTACACTTACTAAATGTGTAATACTTAAGATGTCTATTGTCTATAAATCTTGAAGTTAGATGAATATTAATTACTTTAGTCTTGCACAGAATCCTTCAAATTCTCTTTATGTTTATGTTTGAAAGGAATGTATATGTAAGATCTTCAGTAATTTGAGTTAAATTACACCTTGAAATGTGTTTATAATAATGTTCACAAAGGAAATGAATATGATGAAATTGCAAGCGTCTATGTGACGTCACCTTGGCGTGCCTATGCTAAGTATCACCAAGCGAACAAAGAAAGTTTATGGTGAAGTTCTTCCTTCACGTAGAGATTAATTATAATTAATTGGAATTATTTCCAATTAAGAAGGTAGATATATGAAATTGAAGATTGTCTTCAAATAAGAGACTTATAAGAAGTCACAAGTTATGCTAAGCGTGCCCACGCGAAGCTCTTGTTTGAATGATATTAATAATCAAATTTCTTAGCTGGAAATTGATGATTTAAAAATGAAAATCAAATCCTTGCTGGATTGAAGATTCTAGTAGAAATTCAGCTTCCAGCTCCTTGGATACTGAAGAAGGCTGATGATGATGATATATTGGGAAATACTTTTCCCAAGCAGGAATGAATGAGAACCACGGCCGATTCCTTCAGACTCGACGTGTGAACTAACTAAATGAATGCCTTGAACGTTCTACTGGCTTTGAGAGGGAAATCCCCAATAAACTTAGCAAAATTATATTTATAAGAGAAAGCGTCACAAGTAATTCTGACGTGAAAAGATTCTAACAAATGCAATGGACAATAATACCATGGATTTAAAATATAAATCAAATATCAAAACTATATAAACAATCTATATAATAACAAAAACTTGAATATTTGTTTGAGAAAACTACGTGAGTTTTTTGCTGGAAATTGGCAACATTGAAAATCAAAGCGAGTCAGTATCGATATATTGCAGATCGAAGTACTCTCACGAAATGATTTCACAATGACAAAAGACTATCACCATGCAAATATATATGTAATAACTTATTATTTCTTTTAATAAACAAATAATGGTTTTAAAGGAACAATATTAAATATGTATAGCTGTGAGTATGATGCCAGACACTTTAACATTATTCTAAAGTCCGTGGAACATAAATATCAAATGTTAATATTACACGTTTGAAAGTGGGGTTAGGTTTGCTTACAAACTATTAATTAGCTCAAATAATATTTATTATAATAGATTATGCAAAACTAAGTTCAGAATCGCAATCTACGTGTCAAATATTAAATCTGAACATGAATGTGAAAAGATCTACAATAAAATGATTTTAATATAATGTCGTAATTTAAGCCTATGTTTTGCTACGAAAATCATAGTTTTACTTCCAAGTTTTGTGTAATTATACAAGTTGACTACAAAGTGTTCCACTAATTTAGCAGTGAAAAGTCAACCAAAGAACAAATGAATAGTGAATGGCACCATGATACAACATGATTAGGGATGGTAGATTTTAGCAACTAAAAATAAAGATTTAGACCTAACATTTTAGAAATAAAATGTAACATTTTATAGCAAATTTAATATTAAAATTTATCGTTTTGTAGCAATTTGGGATGAAACAATTTTTATTATTATTATAAAAAGGGCTTTACAAATTAGTCGTTATCAAGTACATTTTATTGATTTTCCAGTCACAACAATTTCAAGTGTATAAGTAGGCAAAAAGCAACATAAACTTGTAGTGAAATTGTGAATACTAAAACACAGGTCAAAATATATGCAATCTAACTTGTATTTGCCTACATGCATTTAAAATCAGCATTCAACACACACATAGAAAAGTTAACATTGAAGAAATTTCATTAATAGGCTTACTCTCCTTTAACCTTTTTCGGCTATCTGTGACAATTAAATTGTGTTTTCTGAAAAAGCGTAGTACATCCACGCTATTGGTTGGTGACCATATTACCTGAATGGCTGTAATGGCAAAGAGTGGAAATTTTATTTACATTGCTAACAAAATTGTCTCTTATACTGGTTATCAAATGTTTGTGTAATTAATCATAACCACATAAGAAACTTAATATGGAATATGGAATTCTTCAGGGAAAACAGCCTTAATAGGTATGAAGGGGATTTGGGGGATGAGTGGCTGAACTGAATCAGGAATGTCATGTATAATAAAACCTCTGTAATTTTTTCCCCCCACCATGAGAATGGCGGACTTGGTAAGGGATTTCGATATCCTGGAGGCTTGGATATCATGTTCCAGAGTCTTTGGGAAGCAGAAAGCCTTGCTAACTTGTAATTATCCGTTGTGAATTATTAAATTAAATAAAAATATAACAAAAACACTAGTTTTCTTAAATGAAATTTCTACATTTGTTAATAACAATATATTGTTGTCGTTAAAACACTTGCAATGTGTATGGGGCAGTCAAAGAGATAAAATGCATATTTTTATAATAAAATTATTTGTTTTGGTAGAAAAATTCATTTATGCCATAAGGTACCAACCAAGAAGACATAGATCTTTAGAATACATATTTGCCTAGCTGATAAAGCGATAATAATGTACTATAACAGAAATTGCCATCATTTAATAATTATTCAGGGATGTAGCCAGTGTACAAGTAGGTTTATAAAATAAATTATTGTGCCTGGTTTTGAATAAATGTATTTCACTCCAAGTTATTAAATGATTATGATTATTGTTATGTACATTAATAATTCAAATAATTATAAACCAGTTAGTGTCATAATGTTTACCAATGGTGGTAAATTTTATTAATGAAACATCCATTCTGCAATTTGACTGGTTACCTTTAAGGCATATTAAAAAAAGCTGGAATGGAGTCAGTCAGATAGTAAAAAATGTTTATTAGGTAACTTATATTTAAAACACTAGCTCTGTATGGGTAATTTGACTGGTAACTCATCAGGCATATTAAAAAACAGAATGGAATCAGTCATATTGTTTTAAAAATCCAGTGTAACTTGCATAAATAATTTGAGATGTAATAACACTACTTGCTCTTAATTAATACTGGCCATGAAACTGTTTTTTTTTTTTTCCAATAAAATGTCCTGCAATCTAACCGACTCCATTCCTGTTTTCTGAACATGCCTGAAGGGTACCATAATCAATCAAATCACAGAGCTAATATTTTATATAGAGCTAAAAATTTTTTTTTTACAATCTGACAGCAGACTCCATTCTAACTTACGTAATATGTCTGAATTGCAGAATGGATGTTTCATTAATAATTGCTTGCATTTTGTAAAAAGACTGAATTCACAATTACCCTGTACCATGCTCATCAGTATTACTTCTGTTGCAGCTGTATTTAATTATGAGAAAGCAGATGACAACAATCCATACTTTGACAACACTACAGAGGGCATGAATTGTGTGTGTGAACCTGACTGCAGTTATCCTCAGTATACCTCAGCCATGTCTATGACACCTTACATGTGAGTCATACAAACCTATCTGAATTGAATCTTTTCAAAATACTCATGCCATCACTCACTTGTTAGATTTCATGTAACTTGTGTTTTTCTTTCTTTTATAGCTATTAAATATAACTCGAACACAGGGACTAAACTTACAATAAATTTCAATATAACGATTTTAACATTTCTAAAAGCAAATACTGTTATATTTTCTTTTTCAAAGACATATAATAATAGTAATAGCAATAATAATAATAATAATAATAATAATAATAATAATAATAATAAATTGCTTTTCAAAATGTGAATTATTTTACATGAACATTTAGTTTTTTTAGTATGTTATTGTTATTACTTTATTATTACCATTCTCTTATTTTTGGTGATTTATTATTATTATTGTTGTTGTTGCTGTAATTATTATTAGTAGTATTATTATTTCATTTTATTATTGGTAATAGTATTTGATATTATTGTTATTATTATCACTATAATTATTATTATTATTACTATTATTATTACAGTGATTTTGTTATAGTATTATTATTATCACTATAAGTATTATTATTATTACAGTGTTTTAGTTATATTATTATTATTATTATTATTATTATTATTATTAATATTATTATTGCAGTGTTGTTATAATATTTCAAAGTGAAAAAGATTTAGATAATCAAAGTAATGTCATTTATGAGTTTTAGTGTAAACTCACCTTTCCTACACAAATACATCATCGACACCAATAACATATCAACTTCACACAACTTAATAAACTTATTTGAACTATTACTGTAGGCAGTGGTGGCTCGTTATAGGCACTGTGGAACTGCAGCACCCCCTGTTTCCACTTGATATTATCAATAACTTGTAATATAATGAGTCCTTTTTTCATTAATTCTTTCTTTATACCGGTACTTGAACAATAATAAACTGTGGAAACTGTCAAGAAATAGCTCATATAAGGAAAGATGTAAGACAAGGATGTTCATTATCACCAATACTGTTCAATGTCTACATACAAAGAGCATTTAATGAAATCACTGAAGAAATAGACATGGGCATAAAAATACAGGAATTTAAAATTAACATGCTCTGATTTGCAGATGATATTGCAATTTTAATGGAAAATAAAAGAGATTTAGAAGTTTTTATTAATAAATTGGAAAACACAATAAGAAATAATTATCACTTAAATATCAATAAATTGAAAACAAAAGTTTTAACTTGCAAGAAAAAAGGAACTAATAAAACACAAATTAGACTGAACAGAGAATTATTGGATGAAACTGAAGAAGTTCAATGTCTAGGCACCAAAATAACATCTGATGAAAGAAGTAAGAAAGAAATTGTTAATAGAATATATCAAGCAAATCTTGCCTTCAGTAAGAAAAATTAATTATTCACATCCAATAATATTAGTTTAGAAATTAGGAAGAATTTGATGAAAACATATGTATGGAGCATAATGTTTTATGGCTGTGGAGATGAAAGGCACCAAAAAAAACTCATTATCGAAGGCACAATTGAAGTCAAGAATAGCAAAGTAAGAGCCAGACTACAGTACATGGGCATGGACATAAATTGCAAAATGTATGAAGGATTAAAAAGGAAGGCAGAAAGAAGATCAGAATGGAGAATCACTAGAAACCAATCCAAGGATTGAAGACTAAAGAAGAAGACTTGGACAATATGTAATCCTTAAGCTTGATGTCAGTAGCCATCCCCCAGTTTAAGAAAAAGATAAAAAAATCCTTGTATGGAACTGTGTGCTTCACAGTCCAAGTACTGGTAGAAGGTAGTTTTACTCTGCATGTGTTGTACTTCAAAACCATGTACCATATTCTTGAAATGGTAAAGTGTAGAATGAGATTACTATCCTGTATCCAGCTATTCTATTTTATTCGTTTTTTCAGTTCTTTTATTTAACAGAAAACTTTAATCATGGCAGATCATGGAGAAAATTATTTATCTTTACGTGCATATTAAAACAAGAAGAATGGATTTCATTTTAACCCTGCAGTGCTCGCGCGCCGTCTGACAGACGCCAGACCAGATTTATTTCACCATATCTAGACTACCTATGAGGCCATTGTGCTGACCTGCCATCTACCTTTCGGTCAACTACTCTTAAATAACATATCCAAGCGGCAACCCTCCAGTTTTTGCCTAGCAAGAGTGGAGTGACATTATTGTTGCAAAAATGTAGATGGCCTCTGTGAGATGCTGCGTGAGCTTTACTGTTACAAGGTAAATTACTGGTTTAAAACAAATTCTTGCAGAAACTAGTGATCATAAACCTACAATACCAATCTTTTATTATGGAAATTATTTATCTTTAGGCTAGGAAATGAGTGGAAAGGAGAAGAAATATCATAATCTTTCTGATCCAAATGATTGTAAGATAGTGCAAAGTTGCTAGAAGAAGAAGAAAGAACTTGATTGCGATAGTGATCCTAAAGAAGACATTGCGGAGTTTAGAAGTGAGTCTACGGACACTGAACAAGAAGCAGATGATGATAATGATTATAGTGAATGTGATAAGAATAAATATTTCGTAGGGCAGGACAAAGTTTCTAAATGGAAAAAGAAGAGATCAGTAACTAGTAGTAAAAGTTGATATACCTACACAGTCTTAGGACAATAATAATATAAAATTATTTAAAAATGGATACATGCCTAACAACATTGTTTTATTGTTAATTAATTAAAGTCATAATGTGCTAATTTGATTTGTGTCCATTATGATTAGTTAAATGCTCATTTTCAATAAATTGACTTAATACACATATTTTTAACTAAGCAATGCATGCAAAACAAGTTCAATAATATTAAATAAACTATGACAACCCTCAATAAACAAAATGAACACTCAAAACAACATAAAACAATAGAAACAACGTAAAACACGAACGGCGTCTCTGAGACGCCTCACGAGCTTCTATGTCCTAAAATAGCGCGCAAGCACTGCAGGGTTAAATGAATATATCAAATGCTTGAACTGTAACAATTAGGTTAAAGTAAGTAGAAAATGCTTGATTTCGTTCTTTCAGAATTTATCAGGTTTCTAAATAAATTTTCTTTTTATACATGTTTGTTTCCTTTTACACAATTTGAAAATAAAAAGCTAAAAGTTTTCAGGAGCACCACCCCACTAATTTTAGCTACGAGCCGCCACTGACATTATGGCTAGGCTGTATTGGCTGAATTTCTTCATTGTTGGGTTACACCTAACTTTGAAGTAGGCTACACATGTGTGATATCATAATACAATTCAGTTGCACAAAGCAAAACATTTATTTCTTGCAAGATATAAGCGAGTTATTAATAATTAAGGAATCACGCACAATGTGCATTATCTTAACCTGAGATTTAACTTACCCAGTCCTGAACCCGGGAAAGGGATTTTTTCACTACTGAAAAATCCCCGACCCGGCCGGGAATCGAACCCGGGCCGCCGGAGTGGAAGGCAGGCGCGCTACCGACTCACCCACGGCGAGTTATTAAAAGATATACAGAATTGTTAGATCCTTTCTAATAGCATGAACAATCATGGCTTAAATCAACTGTTAGTAAAACATTAGTAATGAGACTAATGGTGGGTAAAAATATTTTGTACAAAATTATAGAACTTTTGTTCTGTTTTGAGCCGTGAATGCGGCTCAAAGCTGTATAAATAGCGCTCCCAGTGTGTTTCTGGAACACTAAAATCTTTATCTTTTGAATGCGGTACGCGCCGCGAGGGTACTGGAGAGCGGCTGCCAAGATCGGCAGTTGGGAGCCGACGTTGCTGGAGTAACCATGTAGTGAAATAAAGTAGTGATTTGGTGGGCGTGTCTGCAGACGAGGAAAGAAACTTCTCTTCTGCTTGGTGAGATTGTTCTATATATATTTGCTATTCACAGTATAAATTCATTTTGATAATTGACATCTCACCTTTTTTCGATCTTCTCAATTCCGTAAAGCATGTAGTTTTTCAGTAACTTCAAAATTATGCAGTATTTTTTCGGGTTCGTTGTTTTTGGCATGTTGAAATTCACGTCCACAATTAGTTATACAGAAATTAGTCATGCATTTCACATTCTTTTCTAGTCAGTCCGTCCATTTAATCACGCTCTCCAGTTCTTCCCTAGTTCAAGCTTTTCTAAATTATTTTCTGAATTAATGTTTAAAGTATTTCGAGTACAAAAGTCAGCACCTTACATATAATTCAAGTTTCATATAGATTTCAGGCCAGTGTATAAAATGTATGAAGGGATTCAGGATATAGGAAATAGTGAAGTAATTGTACAGGTCATGTAGGATACAGGGTGATTTAAATTTCAATTAGCATATAGCAATAGGAATTGCATTTTGCTCAGATTCGGTCTTCTTCGAGAGATTGATGTAACATTAAAAGCAAAGTACGTTCTGGATAAATTTAGAATCTGCCGTTTTTAATATGTACAGTTTTATAGAAAGTGATATCTAGATCAGAATTGGAACTGGACTGTTATTGAACTTTGATCTTTTGCATCTAAAGTTATATTATTAGAAGATTAAGAATTTCAGAATTAAAATAGTGATTCAAGGTTATATTTTTAGAAAACTAAAGAATTTCTGGATAAAAATAGTATTCTAGCTTTCTTCATGAATATAGTGTGATTCTTATTCAAATAAATAAAGCTAAAACAATTATTTTCCATTTAAGGATTTTTCTAAGGCCTACATCAAAATAAATATTCTAGAATTTCATGGCCCTGATTATTAATTGAAAGCTGATATATAATTACTGTCCGCACATATGGGTTTTTAAATATATTTATTACTATTTATTATTCTGTATATAGATTTTACTGAATCTCAAGAGTTATATAACTTGGATCTATGTTGGCTGTGATTTATCTGAATAAACCTCTTACTAAATTTTTCAATAAGAACTTTTCCTGATGATATTAAGTATCCAGTTACTTTCCTGTATGGTTCCAAGTCAGTTTTCAGATCTTGTATATAGGGATAATGGGACCCAGTGTCAAGAGTTCAGCAGGGTGTTAACTGATTTGGTTAAAAAATGGTGGGAACCAATCTACATTCCTAAACCGTACGCTGGCTTCCCGTATGTAAACTCGTGCTAACCCATAGGGGGCACAGTTTACAATTTTTTCACATTAATTTTTATTAAGATGCCACCTGAATGAGCACATACTCATGGTTGGGAACAGTTCAGAATTGATGTAAATGCATTAAATAATAATAAAATTATTTTAAATAAATGGTGCAAAAATATGTTGCACAAACTTTCTCACATATACATGTTAAGGGCTAGCACAGAAAAAAGTAAATTATAGGGACAATTAAAAATTATTTGTTACATTTTCATAAAACTAAGAAGTATCTAGAACGGAAATTATCTGAGTCGATCTTTAAGTTCAATGCTTTTACCATGAAATAATAATAATAATAATAATAATAATAATAATAATAATAATAATAATAATAATAATGAATGACAGTAAAACTGCATATTATTAGTACTACTAGTACTACTACGGGAAAATTCAAATATAAATCGCACCTTGGGATGAATCGGCCCCACCCAACCCACCCATCGATGCAGTTTCTTTTATACCACAATCTAGCGAATTCTTCTCTCCTCGTATTATGAAGAAACTCGTGATTGGACGTTGGAGGTGTGACGTCATACCACTAGACGAGAGGTGACAGGCTGACAAACTTAGCGGGAGATATAATATGCCACATTTTCGAAACCTACAAACAGTGTATCGTACATTATTCGAAAATGCAGGGCGCTTCGCTACGGCTACCGCCTCTGCTTCGTGCACTTAAGTATGTGGTTAGTGTTATGCATTATTTAGCTATATGTAGAGGTGGATACAAGGCACTTGCGACAATATATAAGGATAGTGGGTGCAAGGCATTTGCTACAATAAATAAGAACAGTTGGGCATTCTGCTTCGCTCAGAACCAAAATACATCACACAGTCCGTGCAAATGTGAATTATCGAATGGGCGGAACTTAAGGGGCGACTTATAATTGAATTTCACCACAACTTCTACTACTACTTAGGTTATATTGCACGCAACTGCATGCGTGAACCATTAGTCTAAAGTAGCAACCCATTCGTGTCATCTGATTCTATTGTTTAGTGATGTCTTCTTTTGTGATATTCAGTTTAAACTATTATAATATCCAGTGACGTAGCGGCGATGAGTTATGGAAAGTAAGCATGTCCTACAAACCCGGCGTTTGCCTTTGCGAATGAGGAAACCATGAAAAACCCAAGTCAATTTGGGCGGCCACAAGGTTTGATTTGAACTCAGGACCTCTTCCCTGTTAGCCCATATCACCTCGCTGTAATTGGTTTTGGTGTGTTCATTGCGACTGAGCTAAACTGATTGCATTTCACAACAATAAGTGTACATTAGGCCTATAGTTTTCTTGTTACTAGGGGCAACAAAATGTCATTCATATTTTAATTGACATGTATGTTCTGAAATTCGCATTTAAGCCGTACTTATTTCGTTTTTATCTTGATATCTATTAAACGTATAAAGAAATGTGTTAAACAAAAAATGTTCATTTTAATTTTCTCTACAACTTTACTGTGGTAGGTTTTCGTGTATCGTCTACTGTAATGGATGTAATCTAGAAAAATTGAAAATGGATACGAGTAAAGTACCCCTTAAGTCATTTTTGCAGAAATACAGATGTAGCCATTTTATTAGTCATAGATAAGAGTTTCCAATTTAAAATTTTTATTAAAATCGTTAGAGCCATTTTTTCAAAAATCAAAATTTTTAAAAAAGTTTTCATGAAAAGTCCCCTTAATATTTCAGTTGTAAAACTAAATTTCTGGGCGGCTCGACAAAATTTCGAAAAAGTCCTTAATTCAAAAAATGAAGTAAATACAATGAACTGTTTACCCGCTGTGCTTGTCCACAGACAGACGGACAGACAGACAGACGGACAGACGTGAAACCAAAAACACGTTTTTCGGTTTCTAGGCATCGTGAAATATGCTTTCCCGGTGTTAACTCGATTTCGATTTTTTGTCACGATCACAATACTTTCTCTATACTACGTATATGCGAGAAAGTAAAAGGAATAAAATCATTTACCTACATTTACAGTAATAATAGGAAGGAAATTTAAAAAAGAAAAAAAGAAACTTAAATAATAAATATTTACGTAATAAACTTAATTATTTTCTTAAATTTGTGATTGTCAGCTTACTTAATTTAGGGTTATTTTTATTGATGGAATTAAATAAGGGCCAAAACTAGAGCTGCATTTTAGCTGGGGATGTAAATGTGATCTAAAGCGTGAATTTCTGTTAAAGTAACTTAGGAAAATATATTTTAAAATTTGATAGCCACTATGGAAAATATTAATTTAGATGGATAGACAAATTTTAATAATACGTTTTAAAGCAAAATAACGGAGAAAGAAGTTTTCAAAGCTCCCTCCCATCCAATAATACCATACATGATAATGAACTGTATTTTTAAAAAAGTAGATTATTCCTAAATTGTGTATTTTTAGAATTGAGTGAAGGATAAGAAATGTTTATATTCTTCTACGCATCCTGTTAACAGTAATAATATAAAAATGTAAGTGCATTTATTATTTTACAGACCCAATACAGATACTGAAGAAGATGATAATGGGACAAAAATTTTCCTGGACATCCATTTTCAAAACCCTACAATGGTGAGATACAGGACTGACGTTGTGTATGGTTGGCTGGATCTAGTTGGTGAGTTTAATAATTTCAAGTTTTAATGTAATGTACTGAATAATTCAACATCAAGGTTTACGGAAGCACATAGGTTTATTCTTATGTGGGACTTTCCACTGGCGATATTCTTGCATTATAAAATATTCCTTTGAGCAAAGTTGTGATCAGAATTATAGATTCAGAGGTATTGTATTTCTATAAAATTCCAATTATGTGGATTTAAAGTTTTCTTTTTATCACCCTGATGTGAATTTGTTTTCTGAGAAAAGGCTCCCAAACCACGAACGACCGGGCAAAAGAAGATAGTTGTAATAGGAGACAGCCACGCAAGACAATGTGCAGAAAACATTAAAGACTACTTGAGGATATCTTGCGAAGTTACAGGCTTTGTGAAACCCGGAGCACCTTCTCGAGAGATCGTCAACAGTGCAAATGAAGAGATATCATGTCTGACGAAGGAAGACGCAGTAATTGTTTGGGGAGGCACAAATGATATCAGCACGAATAACGGAAGTGACGCAATTAAGCGAATAGTAGATTTTGCGAATAGGCGCAATAATACGAACATCATCATAATGAAAGCACCCCACAGACATGACCTAACAAAGGAATCCCGCGTAAATACAGAAGTGCGCGACTTCAATCGGAAACTACAGAAACGGTTGAAAACTCTGGATCACGTAGTGGTATTGGATATACACATGGACAGAAGTAAATTTACGAAACATGGACTACATATGAACTCAAGAGGGAAAGCAGAAATGGCCGGAAAAATTGCAAATGAAATCACAATGTAGTTCTGGACATCAAACAAGGGGAAAGGCCCTATAAAGATGAAATGGAAAACCCCCGAGCAAGTTGAAGACCAAGAAGAGGAGCCTCATGAACCACATGAAGATATCGTCGAAGATAGAGCTAGCCCTACCGAGGAAGAAGAGGAACGAGGAACACCTGTTGGTACAGTAATGGAGAATGAAGCCAGGCAAACACATGAAGTAGGCGTACCCGTACCAGAAGTGGAACAAGATAATGGAGCATCTGGACTTCGCACCTCAGGAAGAAATAGGAGGCCACCTCAAAAGCTAAGTGTTGATTTTTTAGGCCAGTAAGAAACCATAGTGCAGATATTTCAGCAAATGTTCAGGGTAAGCATAAACCTATAGGCCTAAAAATTTTCCACCAAAATGTACAAAGTCTGAAAAACAAAAAACTAAATTTTGAGGTTTTACTATCACATGAATTTCCCAACTTAGATTTATTATGCTTCACAGAACATTGGATAAAGGAAGAAGAGTTTGAATACTTAAATTTCGAGAATTTTTCGTTACTTGCCAAATATTGGAGGACCAGAAAGAAATGTGGAGGTTCATGCATTTATGTTAGAAACACTGTAGAAGCCAAAGAATATGAGAAATTTCAAAATTTAAGTATTGAGGAACACTTTGAGGCCTGTATGGTGGAGCTGCCACAGTTGAAGACAATTGTAATTTGCATATACAGATCCCCTAGTAGTGATTGCCACATATTGATAAACAGGATATTAATTCTCTACATAATAATAATAAAAACATTATTATAGTTGGCGATCTAAACATAGATTTTCTAAGTAGGCCTACTACCATAACCAATCAACTAACGCCAGTCCTAAATTCATATGGCTTACAGGCAGTGATAGAGACCCCAACTAGAATAAGTAATGGGACTAGTTCAGCAATTGATCAGGTAATACTTAATGTAACATCTTGGAATTACAAAACCAGTGTAATTGATACTGGTTTCTCAGACCACTTTGCGCAGGTCATAGAGATAAACTCTAAAGAGTCCCTTAGAAAAAGAGAGAAAATAAACTCACATTATAGGATTAGTAGACCATATACAGAAACTAATATCCAGTATCTAAACTATCTACTTGACAAAGAATCGTGGGATAATGTTTATAGCAAAAACTCGCCTCACTCAGCTTGTGCAGAATTTTTAGAAACTTTCAGTTACTACTATGAAACAGCATTCCCTAAAATTAAAGTCAAACTACATGAACAGAAAAATAAATGGATTACCCCTGGCATTAACGAATCTAGCAAACGATTGAAATACGAGGCGTGTTTTTTAAGTAAGTACCGTTTTGGAATTAAAAAAAGACGTGCAAAGATATCGCAATAATTTTATTTTGACATGAAAGCCTGTACCTTAATCTACTTTTCTACATAATTTCCGTGAATATTGAGGCACTTGTCATAACGTGGCACCAGTTTTTGAATACCCTCCTCATAAAATTCTGCCGCCTGACTTGTTAACCATTGTATCACAACTGTTTTGACTTCGTTATCGTCTTGAAGACGCTGACCACCCAGGTGTTTCTTCAAGTGCAGGAACAAATGGTAGTCGCTGGGCGCCAGATCAGGGCTGTATGGAGGATGATCTAGAGTTTCCCATTTAAAAGATTTGATGAGATCTTTGGTCCGATTAGCCACATGTGGACGGGCATTGTCATGCAGCAAAACGATACCCTTACTCAACTTGCCACGTCTTTTGTTCTGGATTGCACGACGCAGATTGTTCAATGTCTCACAATAAGACGCTGCATTGATTGTCTCATTACGAGGCAGAAACTCCTCTAGCAATATTCCTTTTTTGTCCCAAAAAACTGTGCACATGATTTTCCGGGCAGAAATTGTTTGCTTAAACTTCACTCTTTTGGGTGATGATGAATGTCGCCATTCCATGGATTGTTGTTTTGATTCTGGTGTGACGTAGGCCACCCATGTTTCGTCACCAGTAACAATTTGGTCTAAAAAATCTTCACCTTCATTGTGGTACCGCTCAAGGAAAGTCAATGCACTGCCACAACGTTGGGTTTTGTGCAAATCCGTCAACATTTTTGGAACCCAACGTGAACACAATTTCCGGTAATTCAAGTTCTCGGTCACAATGCGATACAAAACACTACGAGAATATTGAGGAAACCAGTCGCACATTGATGAAATTGTAAAGCGTCTGTTTTCTCTCACCTTTTCTTCCACTTTCTGCACCAAATCTTCATTAAAGACCGAAGGACGCCCACTCCGTTCTTCATCATGCACATTTGTGCGGCCATCTTTAAATGCTCTCACCCATTTCCTTACCATTCCATCACTCATAATGTTTTGTCCGTAAACTTCACAGATCTCACAATGAATATCGATCGGTTTTACGCCTTTAGCACTAAGAAATCGTATAACAGCCCGTACTTCACAATCGGCGGGACTCACGATTGTCGGAGGCATCTTAAACACTCAGTAAACAACGTATACAATGAAGAATCAGACTGTAATGGCGTCAGTGCGTAAACAAGAGATGTAGGTAACCAGCGCGCATGCGCGGAACGCCGACCGTAGCGCTGCGGCGGCGGAATCGCAAAACGGTACTTACTTAAAAAACACGCCTCGTATCTCAGTAAAATTATGAAATTGGGGAATATAACAGAAGAATTCAAAATATATTATAAACAGTATAAAAAGATATACAATAAAGTACTAGAGGAAGCAAAGAAACTACAGAACGACAAACATATATTGCAATCAAATAATAAATCTAAAGCGATGTGGAATATCATTAAGCATGAAATAGGTAAAAGGAGGGAAACGGAGAAAAACCATAAAATCAATAACAACGGTGTTATATCATCAGATCCAAAAGAAATAGCAGAATTGTTCAACAGTTATTATACAGACATAGCACATAACCTCATAAGTAACACTTTCACTGCCCAAACACAAGACTCAGACAGCAGGAATATTCCACAACAGCAAAATACTATTTATTTAAACCCAGTAACAGTGAATGAAATCACATCAATTATAAAGCGATTGAAGAATAAGAAATCAGCAGGAATAGATGAGGTCTCGGACAGTGTTATTAAAAACTGCCACAGACACATTGTACATCCATTAAGTTACATAGCAAATCTATCATTAAGCTGTGGTCAGTTTCCAGATGAATTAAAAATTGCAAAAGTGAAACCACTGTATAAAAAGGGATCCAAAGAGGAAATAGAGAATTATAGACCAGTATCTCTACTCTCAGGTTTCTCAAAAATCTTAGAAAAGGTTATGTATGCAAGACTTATAGCATTTATAAAGAAATATAATATCCTAACTAATATACAACATGGGTTTTGTCAGGGAAAATCCACAAATACTGCGATAATTGATTTTCTTCAAGAAGTATATGAGGCCATTGATAGGAACGACACTAGTGTAGGACTATTTGTAGACTTATCAAAAGCATTCGATGTAATAGATCATAACATCTTACTCAACAAACTTCAAACTTTTGGAATAAGAGGATTAGCATTAAAATGGTTCCAATCATATCTAGAAAACCGCAAACAAGTTGTAGAAATCGTGCACAAAGATGAAAGGACACACATAATAAATAATGTACTGTCAAGTGAGAGGTATATCAAGTATGGGGTTCCACATGGTTCCATCCTTGGACCGGTATTGTTTTTAATTTACATTAATGATCTAGATATTCAGTCAAATCACACAAAGACAACTCTTTTTGCAGACGATACCAGCATCCTTTTAACAGGTGAAAACAATGAAATTGCTAGACTTAATATGACAGAAACAATAAGTAAACTTCATAACTGGTTCGAAAGGAATAGACTTATAGTTAACAAAGAGAAAACAGTTGCAATTTCCTTTCAGCATGTACAAAATAAGAATACAGAATTTCCTAACATCTCATATGAGGATAAAACTATTAGTTATGTAGATTCAACAAAATTCTTGGGGGTATGGATTGATCAAAATCTTAAATGGTTCAAGCATGTTGATGTCCTCTCGAAAAATTTGAGTAAAATTTGTTATGCCCTATGGTCAGTGAGGAAAGTATCCAGCCTAAACACAGTACGCTCACTCTATTATGCCTACTTTCACTCCCTCTTAACTTACGGAATAATCTTCTGGGGAAATTCAACTAACAATGAAGCTATATTTAAATTACAAAAAAGAGCTTTAAGAATAATGATGAAAGCAAACAACACAGCCAGCTCCAGGCAATTATATAAAGATCTTCATATATTACCCTTCCCCTGTATCTACATATTAGAGACACTTATATTTGTAAAAACTAATCTTTCTTCATTCCAAACAAACTCAAAGGTACATTCCTATAATACAAGAAATAAAAATGATTTAGCGAGTATACCACATAAAACTAGCTTATTTGAGAAAAGCTTCACATATACAGGACTCAAATTATACAATGGTTTACCCCAATCCATTAAAGAAATACCTGCACTATGTAAATTTAAAAGAAAGGTATGTGAATTTCTTCACAGCCACTGTTTTTATTCAATGGATGAATTCTTTGACCACAATCATTCATAAGCAGTTTTATTTTTCAAAATTTTTTATTTATCTTGATTTCAGATAGCCTGCTAGAGGATTTGCGGCCGGATAAACCCACGAGTTCATATAGTGACAGTGTGAAACATGATATGGACCAAATGGCCTCATGTAGTGATGACTTATGGAAAAATGACTTAATCATTAAAATCTCCATGTGCTGTAGAACTAGGACAGGTGTTGAATTATTCTGGTAATAGGGTCATGCAACAGTTAGGACTGCTCAATCTTTCGGAGAGCGGCTTGGTTGACTCTGGTTCCCTGTTGCTAGGGTTTTGTAGGTGGAGTGAGCTCGCTAAGACTGGAGGAACCTTCATCTACTTTTCCTGTTCTAAATTTTATACTTATTTATTTACCTTCATTATGTTACATTGTCATGTAATTATGAGTTACTATTTGAATACTACATTAACAGGTATTTATCCTATTCCTAATTATTAATTTTTATTACTAGAAGAGATCATTCAGTATTTATAACCTATTGATATAAATAATTAAACAACAGGATAACTCAGCACCTTTGTATTTGTATTTGTATTTGTATTTTTATTTTTTGTATTTTTATTTTTTATAATTTTACTTATCTGAATTATAAAACTGGTACTTAGGCTATAAATTAATATAAGTCAATAATTTGCTAATATCTATATTTTATACTCTGTAAAGAAATTTTCATACTGTACATATTTCTTCAACTGTAAGTTTATATTTGTATTTGTAATTATATTGACATGTCCCATAACATGCATATGTTCCGATGGACTTAATAAATCAAATCAAATTATCTTAAAACCATTCAGCCTAATCTCATACAGTAAACTAACTTCCAGACATTAGTTTGATTTAAACAGCTACAGTAATATTTTCTTGTTGTTCAATGGATTTTAAAAGCTAGATTCATAAGAAACCTTTCATATGTTTCCATTTATATAAACAAATCAAGAGATGGGCATTGCTGGCCTGGTGGCCTACCACTTGATTATGATATCATATTGGCATCATCCCTTGGCAACACTATGTGACCAGCCATGAAGGTTTCTGTGTCGACACAGCTTTTATAATTTAAGTCATAGGTTTTAAAACATAGTCAATTTTTCACTGGATACAAAGTTGATACTTGTCCTTTGATCCTGACACTAAAATCCTTTTATTAATACATTTTTTTAACAATGACAAACTGTCTTATAAAAATTCTTAGAAAATAAACTGTTGGACTGCAATGAACTCCCAAGAAGGGAAAAAAGATCTGTAAAAGCATGAACTTTCTGAGCAACATACAAACTCATCTGGGTATTTTTCAGAGGACACAAAAAACATAGGTTTCAAACAACAGTGATAGGAAGAAAAAATAAATTGTTCTTTAAAACCTTGCTATGTTTATAATGCACATAAGGAAAGGAAGGAAATCCACTACATATTTGCACTGTGGCATTTCACAGTGGAGAATGTTTTGGTGGTGCCAAACATTGAAGCAAATGTTAGTCGATCTGTTTAGTACACTATAAAGATTATATTTCAACATTGGCCTACAGTATTGATTATTTTGAAAAATGTACGACCATTTAAACAGAGTGGGAGGTATGTTTAAAGAGTAGGTGTACTACTAGGGGAATGTCTGGTCTACAGGGTTCTCTCATGAATATATCCTTAGCCTATATGAACCCATATCTCAGGTTTCTTTGAATGAGGTTTAGTCCATTTGGACAACTAAATGCACACTTCTCCAATTCATCCACCAACTCTTTGTTGTAATATGAAGTGTATAGTAAGTCATGTGAGTGCTTCACATCAAATTTTTTAGTTATGTAAGTTATATTTTCCTGTATAGGGATGATTACAGGTGGTAACTCATCAACTTGTCTGCCAAGGAAACCAAAGTATTACCAGAATGTGAAAAATTGAGAACTGTTGTTCAGATGCTTATAATGTCGACTTTGATTTTCATGTCCTGAAAAATTCATTGAACTCACCTGTGTTTGAATTTGTGACTTCAGATCCAGAGACAAACATGCTATCTTCTTGCTTTAGAGATAAACTAAATAATGTGTTACCCATATACTTCACACCAACTTGGCCAGCGAATGTGTGATTCATGCATAATCAGTGGCGGCTCTTAGCTAAAATTAGTGCTGCTCCAGAAAATTTTTAGACTTTTTTTTTAAATGTGTAAAAGAAAACATAGGCCTAATTTACATATATAAAAAGAAAATTTATTTAGAAATTCGATACAACTCTAAAACAGAAAAATCAAAGATTTTTACTTTTTAATCTACATTGTTACAGTTCAAACTTGAGCTATTCATTTAAAAATGAAATCCATTCTTCTTGTTTTAATTTCCGCAAAAAGATCAATAATTTTCTCCTTGATCTGCCATGGTTAAAGTTTTCTGTTAAATAAAAGAACCAAACAAAGTGAATCAAATAGAATAGCTGGAAACAAGATAATAATCTAATTCTACGATTTATCATATTCAAGAACATGGTACATGGTTTTTAAGTACAACACACATGGAGCAAAAAATAAAAAAATAAACACTACCTTCCACCAATATGCCAGGATTGGCACTGTGGAAGCAACAGTGCTTTCTCTCCCTCCCTCCCTCACAGCCAGTGCACCAGCCGCAGTGTGCACCTTCCTAAGTCCGCATGCACAGAACAGTCAAACACCAGCCACTGGAACTGTGAAGCACACAGTTCCACACAAAGATTTTCTTTTCTCTTTTTAATAAATTGGGGGTTGGCTACTGGCATTAAGCTTAAGGACTATATATTGTACAAGTATAAAGAAAGAATTAAAGAAAAGAAGGACTCATTATATTAAATGTTATCGATAAAATCAAGTGGAAATTGGGGATGCTGCATTTTCCACAGTGCCTATTCATGAGCCGCCACTGCACATAATTACTTCTATTAATTTTACTTATATCAAGTTGTGAGCCCAATATGATGTATGTTGCGTGTCATAAATTATGAAAAGAAATTTAAGGGACTCTGGAAGGGTCATAAACAAGCCTGTGATGGGAAACATGTGCTGTACAAAGCATAATATTAATGTTATGCTATGTTACAATATTAAATTGAGCTTATACTTTAATGTGCCAACATTCGTAATTATATTGTATTTCGTCACTGTGCCTGCATAATCGGCTATATGTATTTTTTTTTTTTTTATGAAATTGAGTTTTGTACATTAAAAGGAGTGTGATGTTCCTTAGAAATGATCCTTAAAACCAGGAATGTGAATCTTTGTCATTCTTATGCAAGCAAGGAAAGAAAATTTGGCTACTACCCGCGCGCGATTTCTTGAGCGCTCGGCTCCCTAGTCCTCATTCGGTAGGTTTCGTTCAACTTCGTAGGTTAAGCTAACAACATTGAAACACGAAGTACGCTATACATCCTGACATCTAGTGGCTTCAATACTAAGCTTTCATTCTGTCTCAGGATTCTTATTTATTTATTGACATTATCTTTTCTGACGCATCGAGTTATGGGGAAAAATACAATCTTTCGAACTGCTGATTTCACAAACACTTCATTGTACATCCAACACTTTCCTCACCTCTTTAAGAATTCCGTATGTGCTAATTTCTGACGATCCCGTGAACTCTGATGTCAATTTCATGGACTGAAAGTTGAGCGAACTTTTCACAATTTGTATTAAATACGTTTAAAATTAGGCCTATATCTTTCTCCACTTTTAGATGCCTTACCTCTCTTACGTTTTAAAACACGAAATGGTGAAGCATGTTCTGCTAAGACTCTTCTTTATGCTTAACAATAGTCATCCAGTGTAAAAATATTGAGCCTATATTATGCATAATATTCTGATTTGATCACTTATTTGATAACCAAAGGCTTATGACGTGTAATTAATTGTTACGCAATACCGTCACCACGTTATATTATTGGACTGCATTAAAATCGTTGTATATTAAAGTCACTACATAAAATACCATACGCTCGATTCTGCTGAAACGTTATTTCTTTGGTTGACAACACTGCAGAAAGACTGGCGGAATAGCTATGTTTTGTTCCCCCGACCCTCACTTCCCCGTAAATCCAGCGCCCAAGAAGTGGCGCGCGGGTAGTATGTGCTATACAAGAAAGTTAATAATAATAAGACTTTATTGTTCCGTATAATGTATGTGTACATTTTTAGAACATTGTCAACTATTCATGCATACAGCATACATACACACACATCCATGTGGCACACTTATATACGAATTGAGCCAGGAGAGTGCTGAGCATGGCTTGAATGCTTGCCTCTAGTTTCTGTTGTCATCAATGAATTCTTGGATGCTATAATATGCTTTATCCACTAAAAATTTTGCTAGCTTCGCCTTGAAACACTTTTGGTCATAGTAATTTTTTAGTTCCTGGGGCAGCCTATTGAAAAGTTTGGCCCCTTGGTACTTAGGTGATTTTTCAAACAATCTTAATCTGTGGCTAGTTACTGTGAAATTTTCCTTATTTCTTGTGTTGTGGTCGTGTACGTCCGAGTTTTTTATGGGGGTATCATATTTCCAGATGTGAATTATGGATCTGAAGATGTACAGGCCAGCTAGTGTATTTATTTGTAACTCTTTGAAGCTGGATCAGAATGAGTCTCTATAGTTCAGTTTTGCTACATATCTAATGGCTCTCTTTTGTAGGACAAATATTCTTGAAAAGTTTGCTATAGATGTTGAGCCCCATAGTTCAATTCCGTATGTTATATGGGATTCTATTAGTGAAAAATATATTAACTTTGCAGTTGCTTTGGGGATGAGTCTGCTGAGATATCGTAGTACATATAAACCTTTGGTGATTTTTGTGCTTAGATTATCAACGTGTTCAGTCCATGTAAATTTTCTGTCTATTTTCATTCCTAGCAGTTTTACTACTTCACTGCTATGGATGGAGACGTTGTTTATATCAAGTTGTAGCCGGTTATTCATGCTATTTCCGAATGTTATGAGTTCGCATTTTGATGGATTGATGTTCAGATTTAAACTTGCAAAGTATTTGATTGTTAAGTTTGTATTTTCATGTATGTTTTGTTCTAGTGCTTGTAAGTCTTTATGTTTAGCTGTAAGCGTTGTATCATCTGCATACAATACGACATCATTCCTGCAAAAGTAGCCACATGCATTAGAGCTCAAATAACCGTTCTTGACTGATAACATGGCACATATATTTGTACACATAGCCGGCCTTGACAATATACAATACAATGCACATAGGAGACAACTGCAGAGCAGCAATTATTGTGTTACCTTGGAGATCATAATATGACCCATTATTGTTATCTTAGCCATTTATACAGACTGCTGACATTTTTATTACATTAGTATCTATTGCTAAAAATGAGAGTACAGGAATACATTGAGTAATGTTTAGCACTTGAATCTCAGGAAGCTGTAGACATTACATAAATAATTAAACTCATGAGAAAGAGATACAATATAGGTATGTATAATATTGGCTTATCATTTGTGTACTCAAAGGGAGCTCCATGGCTGAGTGGTGCCTTCCACTGAATCTCGGTGGATCCATGTGGAATTTGTGGTGGACAAAAAGGGGTTGGGGCAGGTTTTCTCAGCGTTTCTCCCATTTCCCCTGCCATATAACATTCAAAGTTGTTTCATTTTGTTGCAATAAAGGCATTAATTTGTGTATTCAACCCTTATCAATATTAAAGTTTTGAATGACCAAAATTAAAATTAGCCTAACTGCTGTTGTTCCGTTTCATTTTTCAATATACTAATTACATTAATAGATCATTGACAGTTAATCTAATCACAGCATACAGATTTTATAATCATATGATCAAAAACATTTTATTTTGCAAATAACAGTTCAGTGCACTAAAGAAGATAGAAACATAGTATATAACTAATTTATTGGGATAACTCCATAGAATTTCTAGTATTAATTTCTTGTTACCGGTACCATTAAATTTCCAATACCATAATTATTTAACAGATTTTTATTAATCTTTTGTTGTAACAATTTGACACCTTGCAGGTAATATTTAGTGCTATTAGGCAGTGGCGGCCTCTGATCATGTTGCAGTGTTGCACAACGACCAGTTTTTAATGTAAAGAATATTTAGATTTTTTTTATTATAGTACTGCATATGCCTACTATTAAACTACTTCGAAATCGTCCTTGTGGTAGGTTTTTATTATCTATAAATACGCTTCACGCGATATTTAACAATTTTAAATCATTTAAACATTTAAATGCGCGGGGTTGTCGCTCTCCGAAAGCCACAACTTGCCGGCTAGTAACGGGTCGAGAGGCTTGATTGCGTGGTAATACTCCCGGGGTTTAAAGGTTTTGGGAGTCGCTTTCAATCTGCGAACCATGCGTGATTCTTGTCTTCACCGTCGCGTCGGCTGCTGTGTGCAAGCAAGTAAGAGCGCGAGCTATGAACTATGAAGTCCCTCACAGAGATGCTAATTGCCAATGTAGTCACTTTGTGGCGAAACCTATATTGCTAATTTCATCGATCTATTAGACACTAAACTAAACTCCCTGGCTCTACATCCCTAGAGGGACTATGCCTACTATCCGACTTCCTACTGCTCAATCAAATATCTCCTCAATTTGTATCAGGAGGCTGAGTACACCCCATTCCAGACCTCCCTACTTCAGAAAAAATCGATTAAGTACCGGGGAACAAACCCAACCTAATATTTATCCACTTACCCATGAGCTAGAAACTTGAAATTTGGCAGCTTTTAGCCTACAACCGACGGAAAATTCCAAAAAGTTCAAAATTTTATTTTTTTACCCTCCAAAAATAAACTTCGACAATTTTTACAGGCATTAATGTTGACCCACTTCCACATGAGCTAGAAATCTGAAATTTGACAGACTTATAGCTTCTAGCGTGTAACTGACGAGAAAATTCTAGAATGTTCTAAATTTTAAACGTTTACCCCAGAAAAATCTTAAAGTCGTTCAACAGATTTTTTTAAGGTTTAGTATGGCTAAGTAGTTATTATGGGCTACAGCAGTCTAAATACAATGAATGTATCTTCGATAAAGTGTCAGTTACTTTTCCTTAGAACCACACAGAGAGGCAAAGCCCCACTGGGAGTTTGGAGGTAGAGCCCCGAAGAGCAAAGCGACTATTTATATATTATCAGGTTATGTATTTAATTCCTGTAAAACCACCCCCCCCCCATGACTGAGTGGTAAGATTGCTCGCCTTCCACCGCTGGGACCCGGGATCGAATCTTGGTGGATCCATGTGGAATTTGTGGTGTACAAAATGGGGTCGGGGCAGGTTTTCTCGGGGTACTTCTGTTTCCCCTGCCACATATTCCATCAGAGCTCTATTCATCATACTATGGCCATTGGTTGCAATAAAGGAATTATAATTCCCGTAAAATAGTGCAACACCCTGTTCCTACATCCACGATCCGCCACTGCTATTAGGCCTAAACATGTAAAATTTTACTGTAATTTTTTCACAGAAATTCATTCTATCACAGTAACATTAGAAATGGCATAACGTTAGGCTACCAGCAACAGATCATGGTACAGATAGCCTTATTTCTATCAGTACAGACAATGAAGAAGCTTAGATGACCATACAAGTGAGAGTGTGTTAATGATATTATAATGATAAAAATGACACAGCCATTTTACTTTAGTAGAAAACAAAGATTCCCTTCTAGAAGATTATGTAATCGAAGAATATTCAAGATATTCAATTTACCGTATTGGCCCGAATATAAGACGATGTTTTATCCCTGAAAATGTGCTTTTGAAAACTATAGGCCTACTCATCTTATACGCGCAGCCTAAGACTCAACAACTCTCCATTCATGAATGCAGCTTGGCAAGTGTGCAACGGTGTTGCAGCGGGTATCCCCAGGCAAATGACGTGTGTCTGACCCAAGGTCAAGTCGCGCAGAAGTGCACCGAACTTTACCAAACTAATTTTTCCCGACTTCGTGCTTCTGTTTGTACTGTACCAGGACCTTCTGTTCCTGACTGCACTGTTACTTGCTTGGTGTCTCTATTCTCTACGCGTAAAGCTTTTGTTTGATCACCAGTCATGGCAGACCATGTGGAAAAGAAAGCATCTTCATTGTCTCAATGCGTAAATAAAGGCGAGAGAAGAAGTTACGACATGAACTTCAAAATTAGGTTTTATGTGAAGCAAAATGTACTAATAAGCTATTTTATTTATTTTTTCGTAACTACCCTTCAAAAATTCAGGGTCGTCTTATATTCAAGGTCGTCTTATTTTCAGGCCAATACGGTATATCACACCATGGCAGACGGCAGAAAACGCAATGACTAGAGTCTAGTCACTAGTCCATCCTCCTAATTCCATGTCTAGGCTAGAGAAGAACCAAGGAAGAAAGCAGAGTCACAGGCACAAGAGTACTGTTATACCGGTACAAAGAAAGGGAAGTGTTCTATAGAATAAACCAACAAGATGAATAAGCAGCCACTTCCAAAATTTCAAGGTGATCTTAAACTCTCTACTTCAGGCCTCTGAAAATAAACAAAACTCTATTTCTTAGTCTACACACGCAGAAAGTGTTTATGGGCAAGGAGTTAACTCCATGGCACTACATCCCTGGAGGCAGGGGCGTATATAGGGGAGGGGCCCAGGGGGCCCGGGCCCCCCCCCGAAATAATGAATATGAAGAAAAAATAAGTACCGGACGGCCGTTTTGCGTTCTTTAACGCATCCTCAGCGGTTTCACGGCCGTCCAGTACCAAAAAGGTAACCTAAGTGTGCTTAATCAAGTTTTTTTAAATATATAATTAATTTAATGAATGATGCGCGAAGGCATCGCCGTGGCAGACAGAGATACTTCCCTATATAGGTGAGGGGAGTGGGGTGGTAGTGATGTGAAGTTCGTACCAGTTCGGGTTGATTCAGTCCGACTCGGACACCCGTCCGGCCATCTGTACGTGCGCAGACAACTGAAGTACACCAGTCGCCAGTAGAAGCCAGAAGAGGGAAGAACAGTTCAGTCTGAGTGGCAGCCATTGTTTGTTGTTTATGTTTGTACGAACTCTGTTGTACTGAAGTATGGTGGTATTTTAATTTAAGAGTTAATGTTTACGTACTTTATCAGTATATTGAAGTTGAACCACAATTGTAATGAAGAGGTAAAGTTCTATTCAAAACTTTTTCGCCAAAAGACCAAATGTCAATAAGCCTGCTGGTGACAGTCCTGGAGTCGGTAGTGTTAAGAAAGGACAAAGTGCAAATAGGCTTGACGGTGACAATTCTGAAGTCGGCTGCGTTGGTAGAATTTCTACCTGTGATGTCGCTACTTCGAGCTCAATTAATGTAGTTCCGGTTATGGAGGATTGTAGGCCTAATCAAGTAAAGAAAAATATATATGATATTGGAAACTATTGTCAAAAAATTCCGTTCAGTGTTTCACAAACGAAAGAAAAATTTTCTTGTTAGAAAATGTTTGGAAACCTCAGCCTGGATACAAATTTCCCTCCATTACTAGTTCAAACCATACTAGATCTTTTCAAATGAAGTGGCTAGAAGAATTTACGTGGTTAGCTTATTCAGAGGAAAAATCTGAATCTTTTTGCAAGTACTGCGTGTTATTTTCCCTTACCGAAAATGTAGGGAAAGGAGATCACCAAACAGCAGGGGCGTTGGTTACTCAGGCTTTTGCCAGTTTAAAAAAAGGCCAGGGAAATGTTTAGCAAACATGAAAACTTATCATATCATAAGAAATCTGTTTTGATCGCTGAAAATACAACAGCTGTAGTTAAGAAGAAGGCTGAAAGTGTTATCAATCAAGTAAATGCCCAAAGAAGACTGGACATTGAGAATAATAGAAAACGGCTAATCCCTATAATACAAACAATACGATTTTGTGGGAGGCAGCAAATACCTGTAAGGGGTCATCGTGACTCTGGAAGAATAAGCACTGAAGAACCAGACCTAAATGATGGGAATTTTCGATCGTTGTTGAGATACCAAGCCAACAGTGGAGATAATATTCTTAAAGATCAATTAACGACCAGTGGTGGGAAGACGATGTACACAAGTTCTTTCATTCAAAATGAACTGATTAACACATTCGGTCACTTAATCCAATAAAAAATTGTAGAAAATGTCAGAAAGTCCGTTTTTTATTCTGTTTTAGCAGATGAAACCACTGACATTAGCCAAATTGAACAGTTTTCTCTCTGTGTACGTTATGTACAGAGAAGATTTTCTGACATTCGTCCCCGTTTATGACGTCACTGGAGCAGGTTTGGCTGACACAATGTTGGAGACCTTGTCAACATTAGGCCAACAAAATGAGAGGCCAAGGTTACGATGGCGCTGCCATTGCTGGTATTGCTATTCCCAATTTTTTTTCAACCCTTTCTTTAAGACTCACTCCTGTTCCAATCTTTTAAATTTTAGCTATCATCCTTCATCATCAACATATTCATCATCAATGTCATCATTTCCATTGTTGTTACCTTTGTCATCATTGTCATTAATGATATCTTTGCTGTTGTTGTCTTTATCTTCATCTTCATCTTCTTTACATTTTCATTCTCGTCTCATCTTAAGCCTCATTATCTTCCTCGTTCTCATTTTTATCCTTGTCTTTGTCTTCACTTTCGTCCTTTTCATCATCATCATCATCATCCCTGGCATTACTTTCATTTTCATTTTTATCTTCATTTTTAACTTTGATATTGCTGTAGTCATCATCACCATTTTCATCATCATTAATCTTTAGAAGAATTTTATAATTATTTATGAACCTTGAAGGGTTTTAAGGAGCATTTGGCTGGAGATGTGATACCTTCTGCATTTAGCTAGTGGAGGAGAAGGTACATAGGTATCAGAACACCCAGGTTCAATTCATGGTATGGATAATTTTTCTGAAAAGCTATAATATAAATCTGAACAGCGATATAAAAATTATGTCTATTATTAAAATAAACTGTTGACAACCTAGAACTAAAACCAACTAAAAGACACTCTTCAACAAGAGAATAGTTAATGGCCCTCTCTCATTTTAAAGGAATCCCTATCTAGGCTGTTATCAATAATAAAATATATTTTGATTAGCGTTCTTAATTCAGATAATTTAGCAAATTCAGGAAATTTATAGATCTACATAATTAACGCACGGCAGTTCAGCATCATCAATCACATTAGCTTTTGTACTTAAAAACTATCTTTATTGAACTGCCCATTGTACAGTGCGTCTTTCGAGCGGCCGGACCGTCGCGTGGCGGCACAGGACTGGGTGAGGCTTGGCTCATCTTCCGCCAATGTTACACGTAAACGACCGGCAAGTCATGGGTACGGAACACTAACTACTGTACTAACTTACATTAGGCTTACCTGCATCACAACAGATGTTGAAATTGATGACCTTCAACGCGAACACATTCTCTATATGTATAATTACACAAAACTTGGAAGTAAAACTATGATTTTCGTAGCCAAAACATAGGCTTAAATTACGACATTATATTAAAATCATTCATTGTAGATCTTTTCACATTCATGTTCAGATTTAATATTTGACACGTAGATTGCGATTCTGAATTTAGTTTTGCATAATCTATTATAATCAATATTATTTGAGCTAATTAAGATAGTTTGTAAGCAAACCTAACCCCATTTTCAAACGTGCAATATTAACATTTGATATTTATGTTCCACGGACTTTAGAATAATGTTAAAGTTGTCGTATAATTATCGGTGTTCTCGTCCGGTTGGGCGAGAAGTTCCAATAATACACGCCAATGTGTATGCTGGTAGCTGATGATGTTAATTTCTACAGATGTAGAGTTGAACCTGTAATCTGTAGGAAGGCTTGCACACACGTAAATCGTAGGTTTATTTCCTCGGAAATAATACAAGTACTGTTGAAGTTGAGAAGAATGATTTATTTTGTAGCACAAGTTACAAGCTGCGACAGTTGTCGACCAATGATGAGAAAATCCAATGATTACCTGTTCTAAATTGTATTTATACTCTTCTAGGAAGGGGAAAGTTAGTCTAGTTTATTATATTGATTTATAGGGGAATTAATAGGTTTCCAAGCTGAGTCATGAAGAAATTATTATGTTTGTGATCTAAGTGACTAGTGCCAGATGAGGTCAGCATTCTTTAAGTGTTTACCTTGCTGTCCTCTATTGCTTACATTTTAGCTGAATTTACAAGATTATTTAACAGTTCCTGGTGTAGTAAGTTTCTTAACCTAATTTCAACACCTCTGTCTGGCAATCTTCGTTTCCTCATGCCTCAATGACAATTTCTTTACTTAACTTTATACTTAACTACTTTTATAATTTTATAATATAAAATTATACGACATCCCCCTTCCAATTTGAAAAGGATGAGGTTCCACCTCAGACTTTTACTTTAAACTTTTTCATTCGTCCAATGAATACTTTTTTTAGAAGAACTTACTTCCTCACTTCCTAGTTCTGTTACTACTTCTTTCTTTTTTTCTTTATTACCAGGTAATGATAATGCAGAATATGCAATCTCGGTTCCTTCAGTTTGTATATCAATATGTTTAATATTACTTCCCAACTTGTTTGTTAATTCTATATCACCCTTAGATACTCTACCATTAAGACTCTTATCTGTACAACAGTGACAATTTACAAACATTAATTTACACAATTTACACATATACAGCTTGATGTTGTTTAGGTAATTAATACAACAACAAGACAAAATCCCTCCTATCCATATCACAATTATTAACCAAAATACATAATACCATTGAACATTGATAACATCTTCATTTTTTATAATATTTACTTTCTTCTGCTTTTCATTTATAAATTTCTTTACTTCGTCTAAATGATACCCAGTATTTCGTAATTCATTAATATCCGATAAAATATTTTGAAACGGTAATTCAATTTTAACTCCAGCAAATTCTTGTTGGGTCTTCAAATCCATACAACATGAATTATTAAAATTAGCAATTGGTATTATATCCAACTGAGAATTGTTGTAAGTTTTCCTTGTTAAAGGGTATATTATTCCTGTGGGTGTAATACCTTTACAATTTTCTCCTAACCTTAATTTACCTCTACCTGTGATTTTCTTTGTATATTTATTATTTGAACATAATCCTGTAAAAATTTCAATTCTCGGGGAAGTATAAAGCCAATCATTACAGATTTCAAACAAATATTCGGTATTACCTGTGTTGCGGGGTGCAAAACGGTGGAAATACAGTCTTCACCCGGTATATAATAAGATATTAAAACACTTTCTTTACACACATACGTCAAATCATTTGGTTTCTTACAGTCTCCGATTTCCTTTTGTGATAGATAAGCATATCTGGTCTTATATTTGTCAACAGCGATATATTCTTGTTTGGTTTGAATGTATTGTATAGTCATATTATTTTCTATGACTATAGGAAAAGGTATCACATGATAAACATTAAATCGTTGTTGATCAAGTAATGGAACTCGTATTACGTACACTAACAAATTATTTTGAACATATATCACTGGTTCTAATAATTTCATAGCTTGATTAGTTACAAAAGGAGGAATCACGTTCTCTTGTGACCCTATTTCTTTTAAAATATTCTTTATTTGACTGTAAGTAATGAATTGAATTACTCCTGATTGTGCATGAAGAAATGTTTCAATTAACAATTCATAACTATGTTGACATTCATACAACCCTATCTCAATGTGTCTATTTAAATTAGTTAACATTATTGCTATTTCAGCTTCATACTTCTGATTAAATAATTCCATACTGAAATTCTTTGTAATATCATTAAGTTGCTGCGTAAGCTTTTTCTCATTGCTTACTATATTTACTAGAGTAGAATTTATGCTGACTAACATAGATTTCACGACTAACATTTGTTCGTCATCAATTCTTAATAAATCACTCTCTGAATCTTTTAACTTGTTAATCTGTCTATCGTAATTTTTTAATTCTTTTTCGGTGGCTGTCCCGAACAAAATACGAGAAAGTTCTCCAATAACATTAAAAATACCTCTCTTCTTTCTACTACTGTTAATTTCTGTTCTTTTAAACGTGATTACATTACCAGTTTCTAATCCTGCTACTTCCTTAAACACATTTTCTAATCTCAAAATTCTAGTTAACTTTGATTCAAAATATCCTAAACTTGAAGCACAGTCTGAGACTTCATACCATGGTTTACTTGAAATATTCTTACAAATTTTCTGAAACTGTTCTAATTGTCTCTTCACACTTAACCATACTTTATTGATTTCATTACTGTCCACATAAGTGACAATTTCCTGCTCCAATGCAATGGGAAATTCATATTCTCCTAATTCATCGAAATACATTCCAGCTTCTCCTTTTACTTCAATTATCTCTACCTCCTCTTTCTGATTTGTACTCTTATAATCTGTTTCTCTTAATATTACCTCTTGCATTACAATCAATGTCACTACATTTTTTTTACATCTTAAACATTCTCTTCGAACGAATCAAAAACACATGGTTTCGTTCTATTAATATGGGTATACATTTTTTTCTTTCCACTTGTTCCTATCTTTCTTAACTCTACATTTTTACCTTTAATTTCCTCAATTTGCCCTGGGCCATTCCACAAGGAATCTAATTTTCTTTTTTGTTCATTTCGAACAAACACATATAATCTCCTCTCTTATACTGAGGTTCTCGTGCACATTTATCTCTTTTTTCTATTTCGGCTTCCTTACTTTTCACTAAGTTAAGTCTAGCCTCCTCCCATGTTTTCTGGAACCGTTGCTTGATACCCAATATGAAGTCATCATAATTATATAACACTTCCGCTCTTCTCTGTAACGAGCCCGGCAAGTTTGCCTGTCTTCCATATAAAACTTCATATGGCGTAAACTTAAGCTTTGTGTGGGGAGTAATGTTGTATGTAAACACAGCAAATTGAATCCATTTGTCCCATTCCTCCTGTTTATTTTGACAAAAACATCTTAAATATTCCACCAAAACTTTATGGGATCGTTCTAAACTGCCGTTACTTTCTGGATGATATATGCTTGTATATACCTTCTCTATTTTTAATAATTTACACAATCTTTTCATTAAATTACCCATAAATTGTGTGCCCTGATCTGTAAGGATAGAATTTGAAATACCGTATTTCAAAACTACTTCATTTACAAATGCCTCCGCTACTGTTTCTGCAGTTTGATTTGGAATAGGTATACCTATCACATATTTGCTTAGATTGTCTTGGCAAGTTAACAAATATTTATTTCCTTTTTCTGACATAGTAAAAGGACCTACTATGTCTAAATAAATTTTGTCCCACGTACTTTGACTAGTGTCTGTTGGTTCAAAAGCTGCTTTTACGGGTGGTACTATATCCTTATTTATTTGACAAATTTGACATTTTCGAATATAATTTTCAACATCACGAAATAAATTTGGCCAGTTACAGTGCATCTTTATTCTTTCGTAAGTTCTCTGAATTCCTGAATGTCCACCGATTGGGGAATCGTGCATTTCTTTTAATATCTTTTGTTTCTTTTCATTAGTCAAAGAATCAGTTACAAAAGCTACTGCTGGGTAACGAGATAATGCATCGGCGTTGACCAGGCTCTTTCCAGGCCGATGAACTACTTCGTAATCAAATTCTTCTAACAATAATCTCCAACTTAAAATCCTCGATCCTGGATCTTTTACTTCTACCATCCACTTTAAAGCTTTATGATCGGTGACGATCGTAAACTTCCTACCTAATAGATAGTTTCTAAAATGCTTGCACGACCATACTATAGCTAGTAATTCTTTGTCTGTTATTCCATAATTGATTTCATGTTTATTTAAAATACGGCTAGCGTATGCTATAGGTTTATCTTGCCCTAATTCACCTTGACTCAGTATGCTTCCAATAGCAAAATTGCTAGAGTCCGTGGTCAGCAGAAAAGGTTGGCTAAAGTCCGGAAATTGAAGTACGGGTTCTGACATCAAACACTGTTTTAATATATTAAAAGCTTCTTCCTGTTTTTCAGTCCATTCCCACTTAATTTCTTTCCGTAACAACTCATTTAATTGTTTTGCCTTTTTACTAAAATCAGGTATAAATTTTCGATAGTAACCCACTAACCCTAAAAATGATTTAACATCTTTTACTGTTTTAGGCTTAGGAAAATCTTGTATTGCTCTGACCTTTTCTGGGTCTGGATACACTCTTCTACACTCCGATACACTCCAGCCGAAGGAGTTACTACATGCCCAAAATATTTTAATTCATTTTTCAAAAATTCACACTCTCATTTTTTTTAAACTTCCCTCAGTTTATCATTATGTTCTCCTAAATCAGCCCTAAATAAAATAATGACATCTAAATAAACAAAGACTCTTAACCCTATCAGTCCTGAAATAATTAATGTGTTTATTTACTTCATCCTGATAATAATGTGGTATTCGATATGGTTTTACTGCAATTGGTCTTACGCTATCAGCTGTTGGTGTAGGAATATAATGCTTAGCATGCTTTATTTCTGTTAAACGATCTCCCGGTAATCGGAAAATATCATTATATTCTAACCAAATTTCTTTAATTGAATCTGCTCCTTCCTTAATATGTGACAATCTCAATTTTTCTTGTAATACTTGCTTCCTTTCTCGCCCATCTCTCATTATTTGATTTTCTTTAAAAGAAAAATTCTCTAATTGTGGAATATTTTCAATGTCATATTCATCCTCATTTAAATTAATAATTAAACAGCAAAATTGATTTTCTTTACACAATACTACTCCCTCACAACAATAAACATTTGTCCCTATCATCTGTTTATTACAATATTTTACTCCGTTTTCCGTGGTGGGAAAAGCTACTAAAGTTTCTGAACAAGCGGGTATCTTTGTATTTACTGTTACATGTCTTGGTAATGTTACTTTTACTTCATTTTCTCTCACCCAGTCTTGCCCTAAAATTAGATCATATTGCTCTGGTAAATTCTCCATTACATAAAATTTACATGGCTGACTGCCTTGTAATTCCATCATTGTACTTCCTAATACTGTGAAATTTTCTCCAGTTACTGATTTAAATTGCAATCTGTTTTGACAATCTATCTTATTATTTTCTTTTAAACTAGTTTTCTTTACTAGCGATACAGAGGAGCCAGTATCAAGCAACACCAATCCAATTCCTTCATGCAAATCCTCAGATGTTGCATAAAATAAAAAAGGATTATATATGCAGTCTTTACTGCCAGAGGTTGTACCCGACTGCTCGGCAGTACCCTCTATTCGTTTCCCGGGGAGGTTCTACGCAATCCATTGTCAGAGCCGAGTCGCGACCTACGCACCCTACAATCCTTTGCTACGTGCCCTAACTTATTACAAGCTATGCACCTAATTGGACTACTGCAGTCCTTTGCTATATGCCCTTCTCTTTGACAACTATAACATTTCACTCTCGTTACAGCATTTACACTCTCTCTTTTTACATGTGGATTTCCCATATTCTTACATTGTGGTCTGTTATTTGTTGTTTTTACATTAGACTTCCGATCACATTCCTCCGCTGCGGCCTTGTCAATCGTTTCTTTCATTGACAATTCCTCCGAATTAACCCTGACCGCCTCCCGCACAGCCTCATCAAAAATTCCATTGATAAATACAGTGCGGCCTAACCTTACTATTATTTTACGCCCTCCTGATTTCTCTTCTTCAGACCAGTTTTGCGTAAATTTCCTTGTACTATCAATAGCATTACCAGTCAACTGCTCTATTCTAGTACCCCACTGTGTCACTCCTTCGTTAGGCTTTTGTTTCACTTGACATAGTTGGTTACAATAATAATTGAACGTTCTTTGAACTGAATAATGAACCTCTAGTTTCTGTTTTACCTCTTCCCATTTTAAACCTGATTGATCTCTAATGCTTAGTGTTCTTTTTGCTTCCCCCGTGATCTTTGCTAAAACATAACGAAATAAAATAGCATGATGTATTGGATCTACTAAAGTGTATGCAGCTTCTACGTTATCAATGAAATCTTGCAACTCTTTAGGTTCTCCTGTAAATCCGCGTTCAAACAACTTGGCTGCAGCCGTTATCGTTAATGATCCATGTTGCATGTTTGCTCTTAACAAAGTTTGAATCTGCTCTTCTAATATCTCGATTCTAGCTCGTGCTTCATTGTTTCCTACTTGTTCTACTTCTTCTTGCCCTTCCATTATGTAAAATTATCTCAATTTATTCTTAACTTAACTTCATTAATTAATTAATTCACTTTCTTAATTACTCTTTTAATTAATTGTTATTTAATTGATTTAATTACTTATTATTATTTACGTTAGCGGCAACTGAGGATGTTCGAATGTCTAATGGGGATTTCTACAACTTTCACAACTCTGTACTTACAATTAGAAGATATGTGAAGAGAAGATAATATTCCTCGGAACTCGCAGCGTTGCTCCTCCCGAACCCAAGACAGAGAGTTCGTTGACGAAGTGGCCTCCACCCTGGTGATAGTCCTCGGACCTCAGGCTGGCTTCGTCTGGAAGAGGCACTACTGGGAGTATCTTCGACGGGAAGTACCAGAATTCGGGTACTCCTTAGTGGAAGGAAGACTGATGCCGTCCGTTCCCTCGGGCTGCGACGTCACCAGTTAGAAAAGAAGATGAAGAAGAAGATGATGCTGCCGTTATCCTTTCCCTAGAGGTCTCTTGTCCAAATTCTTGTCGTTGCAACTTCTTTTTGAATTTTTTATTTAAATTCCAAAATGTCCTCTAGTTCTTGGGATTCCTGCAGTGAAGAATGTAAATCAGTACTTATATCTTTATCCACGACGCTGCCACCATGTCGTATAACTATCGGTGTTCTCGTCCGGTTGGGCGAGAAGTTCCAATAATACACGCCAATGTGTATGCTGGTAGCTGATGATGTTAATTTCTACAGATGTAGAGTTGAACCTGTAATCTGTAGGAAGGCTTGCACACAAGTAAATCGTAGGTTTATTTCCTCGGAAATAATACAAGTACTGTTGAAGTTGAGAAGAATTATTTATTTTGTAGCACAAGTTACAAGCTGCGACAGTTGTCGACCAATGATGAGAAAATCCAATGATTACCTGTTCTAAATTGTATTTATACTCTTCTAGGAAGGGGAAAGTTAGTCTAGTTTATTATACTGATTTATAGGGGAATTAATAGGTTTCCGAGCTGAGTCATGAAGAAATTATTATGTTTGTGATCTAAGTGACTAGTGCCAGATGAGGTCAGCATTCTTTAAGTGTTTACCTTGCTGTCCTCTATTGCTTACATTTTAGCTGAATTTACAAGATTATTTAACAGTTCCTGGTGTAGTAAGTTTCTTAACCTCATTTCAACACCTCTGTCTAGCAATCTTCATTTCCTCATGCCTCAATGACAATTTCTTTACTTAACTTTATACTTAACTACTTTTATAATTTTATAATATAAAATTATACGACAAAGTGTCTGGCATCATACTCACAGCTTTACATATTTAATATTGTTCATTTAAAACCATTATTTGTTTATTAAAAGAAATAACAAGTTATTACATATATATTTTCATGGTGATAGTCATTTGTCGTTGTGAAATCATTTCGTGAGTGTACTTCGATCTGACAATTTATCGATACTGACTCGCGTTGATTTTCAATGTTGCCAATTTCCAGCAAAAAACTCACGTAGTTTTCTCAAACAAATATTCAAGTTTTTATTATTATATAGATTTTTTATATAGTTCTTATATTTGATTTATACTTTAAATCCATGGTGTTATTGTCCATTGCATTTGTTAGTATCTTTTCACGTCAGAATTACTTGTGACGCTTTCTCTTATAAATATAATTTTGCTAAGTTGATTTGGGATTCCCCTCACAAAGCCAGTACAACCATTCAAGGCGTTCATTTAGTTATTTCACACGTCGAGTCTGAAGGAAGCGGACGTGGTTCTCATTCATTCCTGCTTGGGAAAAAGTATTTCCCAGTATATCATCATCATCATCAGCATTCTACAGTATCCAAGGATCTGGAAGCTGAATTTCAACTAGAATCTTCAATCCAACAAGGATTTGAGTTTTCATCTTTAAATCATCAATTTCAGCTAAGAAATTTGATTATTAATATCATTCATCAAGAGCTTCTCGTGGGCACGCTAACAAACATAGCTTGTGACTCCTTATAAGTCTCTTATTTGAAGACAATCTTCAATTACATCTATCTAACTTTTAATTGGAACCAATTCCAATTAATTATAATTAATTTCTGCGTGAAGGAAGAATTTCACTGTAACCTTTCTTTATTCGCTTTGGGACGCTTGGCATAGGCACGCCAAGGTGACGTCATATAGACGCTTGTAATTTCACCATCTTCGCTTTCTTTGTGAACATTATTACAACACATTTCAAAGTGTTATTTGACTTAAATTACTGAACGTCTTACATAATACATTCCTTTCAAATACAAACATAAAGAGAATTTGAAGGATTCTGTGCAAGGCTGAAGTAATTAATATTCACCTAACTTCAAGATTTATAGACAATAAGCATTTTAAGTGTAATTTACTACTTTAAGGAGAATATTTCATCACAACCAATTTATAAACACTATTTGGAACTTTAATTTAACTTTATTACAAAACTGCTACAGTTTTAATTATCACCAGAGTATTTTAACATCAAGAAATTTCGTCATCTCTTCAAGATCATCAACTTTTCAAGCATCAACTTCAACAATCTTGATAACCTCAGTGTCTTTTAGTGTTAAAATAAATATCAGTTATTCACCAGAACGTTATAAATTCTTGTTCTTTTCATGTATAGGCAAAGGCAAGGGTTTCAGAAACTTACAGTCCATTCTCACCTAATTTCCCTTTCCAATCTACCTAATTTGGTACCTTGTGAAAGCTCCTTGATTGCCTACCTTTACACTATATCTCCGAAAACAATTCTGGTTTACTCGCAAAAGTTCATGCTGACTAATTTCCTGTATTTCTCTCGTGATGCTGTCCTTCAATTCTTGTAACGTGTGCGGATTTGATGCATACACTTAATTCTTTAATAAATAAAAACCGCATGGCAACAGGTCAGGGGAACGACTAATTATTCTGTCACCATACACACTTCGCAATTCATGCATAGAATTTTCAGCAGTGTGCGCTGTAGCTGAATCCTGCTGAAACCAGTCACACAATCTTTCATTTCTTGTTAGTAGCAGAAAAAAAAATTATTATAATAGAATTTACATAAACGTGTGAATCAACTGTTGTGTTGTAAAATATGGGACCGATAATTCTAAGCGCACTCACTGCGCACCAAACCCCAACTTTTGCAGCGTGGTGAGGAACTTCATGAATCATATGGGGATTTTCGGTAGCCCAGTTTCTATTGTTCTGAGTAAAAACGTGACCTTGAAGATAAAATGACGCTTCATCAGTGAATAGAGAAGGTGTTCGCGTTCAAGATCATCAATTTCAACATCTGTTGTGATGCAGGTAAGCCTAATGTAAGTTAGTACAGTAGTTAGTATTCCGTACCCATGACTTGCCGGTCGTTTACGTGTAACATTGGAGGAAGATGCGCCAAGCCTCACCCAGTCCCGTGCCGCCGCGCGACGGTCCGGCCGTTCGATAGACGCACTGTATATTTTCATAGGGCACATGCTATCATGGACGCTGGAGACGTGTGACGGATGTGATACTAGACACTAAATTATTATTTAATCCTCAACTTCCTAATCTTATAATAATGATTAAAACTATTATACCTCGGTACTTTCTCCCTATTCTCCTTAGTAATACACTCTTAATGAACCCTAATCTATTTAACTTAACACTTAAATATAGATCTAGTTAAATATTAGGTTATTTAGCTTATGCTGCTTCGATTATCTGTATACTTTTAACCAAATGTTATTTAAATTTAAATGTGATATTGTTAGATTAAATTAGTAATAAGGTGACGTGTCCAATATCAATCATATGGATGTTATAAAATTATACTTATACTTAAGTGCTAAGTAATTTATTATTAAATTATGTGTGACTAGAGTCATGGGTTCTTCTTTAATATTGAAAATAGGAAGTTGTTTGTTTCTGTTTAAAGTAGAAAAAATCTTAATGAAATTTCAGTTCTTATTCCTCTTCTACTTATTAAGTAAGCACTTTGAAGCTATCGTATCAATATTACTTCTGAACACTTGTTATCTTTCATAGTTCTGTTACTGATTTCATGTAGGAAAACCTGAAAATAATTTATTATAAAGGCTACTACATTATAATCTGCGTAATAAACACAAAAGCTTGCTTTTGTTATCTGTTATTTGATATCTGCGATGTTTATTATCTTGAGTTGGGCCCTCATTAGCCTACGTACGCTATAATAAAATTCACATTGACTTTCTTACCCACTATATAACATTGCCATTGGTTTGTACTGTTGCAAATTTGTATCTTAAAATCCTTCTGTATGCCTGAGCTAGAGTTGCCAACTCTCCCATATTTTCTGGGTTCTCCCGTATTTGATCTTCCTTTTTAACAGTCACCCAGCTCCTGTATTTGCCTACTCTTAAAACGATTTTCTCCCTTATTTTTATGCCATGCAAAGAGCTTTGTTTCAATCTTTTAATCTTACCTAATAATATGAAATGAAATGTAGCAACTCACAACGAAAGTGTGTCTTATAAATATTACTCATTGATTTCTAATGATACCTACTGTCCTTGGTGTGTACTAATGACCAATCTGTAGTGCTACTGTGTTTCCAAACATTTCGTTTACGTTAATGGCCAAGAGCCATAATCAATGGCTGACTGAGCAGTTTTGGAAGAACTTCCAGTTGTGTCGCTTAGTTTCCTGGTTGCTGTTGACCCTTCGTTATTTTTCATTCACATCTTATTGGAACACAATGTGTTCAGTTTATAGTGTTCATCTCCGTCATCATGATTTTTTGTGTGAAATTTTGTCACTTACTTATTTTCTTGAAAAAAGTTGGCAATCCTAGCCTGAGCCTCTCATCACACAATATTGACTTTGTCAATGAGGTTAAGAGGCACTAGGCCAAATTGAATTGAATTGAATTTAAATTTTGTGCCAGTCTCATAGCCTATATGGCTGATTCTCATGTAGCCTACTTCTTGGAGATCAGCTTGTAATATCTATTATGATGTAGATCGGTGATGGGAAAAGTACAAAAAAATATAATAATTGGGCTGAATTACAATTACTTAATTACAATTACAAATTGCTTTTTCAAAAGTAATCCGTAAAATTACAATTACAATTACTTTACAAAATGGCAGTACCTAAAAATCCCCTTTTTTGTTTGTTTTGGGCAATAAAATGTGACAAGGGCGCATGTCCTGTCCTGAGCATGATGCTTTCCATATATTCCTTTTTAAACTGAACCTGTAAAGGACTTCAGCTTCACTGAATCAGATTAGGGTTAAAAAAAGAAGCCCATCACAGTTCATGCAGCAAAACCCATAAAACGAGGTCTGAGATTGTTTCTCAGCTGTTGCAGCAACCGCAAGTAGAAAAAAGCAACATTTCCGAATTCTCAATTGTGTCAATTACTACAATGTAACAATTACTAAAATCTAATGATTACAATTTTATTTCTAGAAGTAAATTACGAGTAAAATTACATATTTCAAAAAGTAACAATTACATGGAAATGGGACCAAAAATGAATCGTTACATGTAATCCGATTACTTTTACTCAGTCACTTCCCATCACTGATGTAGATAATGGAACTCTTCAGGACATCCTTGTCCTATCAAACATTTAAGTTTAGAGTCTGTTGGAGCAACATTTTTGTTCATGCTACACATCCTCAAAGAGTACTGGTAACATGACTGATGTTTTGGTTGAACCTATCTATTTCTGTATGATCCATATTGGTTTAGACTTTATATCGCAGTGCTCTTCAGATCCCCTCTTTGATTCAGGGTAACTTCCTTTGATTACTGTCAAATTAATTTTATTTCCATTATCCCTCCTATCTGGGACATGCCGACGTCATTTTCATGTTACATTGACTTATTCATAACATCCATGAGGCCTGTTTGTTTTTTTACTACCCTCCTTCCTGTATTAGTTGATGTCAGAACTGTTTGGGTATTTGACTGAACGACAGTATGTGGTTTTGTAGATAAATTTGTTCTTATGCTTTGCTACTTTCTTTATTTTCATTTTTCTTAGAGCTCAGCTCCATCTTTGGTTGACAAGAAACGTAAAATTTCATAAAGTCTCTTTTTAAAATTAAAATAAATAAATAGGCCTAAATTCAAATAGCATAAATACATATTAATAACTTTAATTCAAGTAAATTTGTATTTAGTCCAAACTGTTTGTTTTATTGCATTTTTACGCCTTAATCGACTTAGAATCTATTTTACATTTTTTTGGCATTATGGTTTTAGTTGTTGATGTCACCTTAAACCTTCCTACTACTACTCAATGTATTTCTTACAAGATAGATACATTCATTCCTTGACAGATCCCAGAAAAAGAAGTCTAGTGAGGTCAAGTTCAGCAAACTTGGTGGCCATGGTGTAGGTTCACCTCGGCCAATCAAGGAGTCAGGAAACCTTTCATCAAGAGAGGTTCATACAATGTTGAAGTAGTGAGAAGGGGCTCCATCCTGTTGGAAATGGTTTCTGATAGCAACTGCAGAAAGGCACATTGCTCCAAGATATCCATATAGACTGTCCATTAACTATAGGCTCACAGAAGAAACAAGGCCCAATGACACCTGCCTTAAGTCCAACCTGTCCGAGCAGACTTGGCAGACTTGCTCATAGCAGACTTGGCAGATTTACAATGCTGATTCATTAAAGCAATATTACATGTGACTCCACTTTCACACGAGTGGCAGGAGGTTGAGTTTTGTCTGGTATATCCCAGATTGACTGAATAGAGAGATCTTTTTGAGTTTCTCTTTCTGAACATGAAAACCACAAAATGATAAATGTATTTGTTTCTGGGTTATAATGAATTCTTTTTCACTAGTTTTTGTCAACACAGTGTATTTAAATGAAGACCAAAATTTGCTATTTATACTCCTTGTCAACTTTATTTCTCCTTGGTAACTTTACTTCTTCACATGATACTGCTAAAGCAAACAATCCATTTTTACATTTTCACTGCAGATTACTATGGGCTGCATCACAATATTGTATAACCACCAATGTATTTTTTGGGGGATATATTTAACAATATTTTTTGGGGGGAGGGATATATTTAACAACGCCAAAGGAATGGAATGAATTTATTATTAAATCAATCCATTAGAAGGGAGATAGGGCTGAATGTAATAACTATTGAAAAATTAGACTCTCTTATCTACTTCATACAAAATTTTGTCCAGTATACTTCTGTCAAGATTAACTCCATATGCAGACAAAAACATTGGAGATTACCAATGTGGATTTAGCCAAAATAGATCAACCCTTGATCAAATATTTTGTATTCGCCAAATCTTGGAGAAAAAGTGGGAATATAATAAGTCTGATCACCAGTTACACATAGATTTTAAAAAAGCATATGACTCACTTAGGCGAGACTAATCAAATTGTGAATAAATGAAACCTATAGCAGAGTCAAGGTAGGGAAACTTATAACAGATAGGTTTACCATTAAAAGTAACTTGAAGAAAGGAGATGCACTATCGCCTTTAGCCTACTGTTTAATTATGCTTTGCAATATGCCATTAGGAAAATCCAGGAAAACAACATAGGCCTAGAATTAAATGGCAGTCACCCTATTTTAGTTTATACAGATGATGTTTGTCTGTTGGACAATGACATAAACACATTTGAGAGAAATGCAGAGAGTCTTTTCAGTGCCTGCAGGAAATCTCCTCCAATCAAAAAACAACAAAGAACTTAGTCTAGGTCTGTTTATTGACCTCAAATGGCTTTTGATACGGTTAGTCATGACTTGTTAATTACAAAACTGGCATCATATGGCATCAGAGGTCTTGCAGGAAACTGGTTCGAGTCATACCTTAAAAATCGACAGCAATTTGTGGAGATGGATTCGGCACGTTCAGTAACTACCCATATAAAGCAAGGTGTCCCCCAGGGATATATTCTAGGCCCAATTCTATTTCTGGTCTTCATCAATGACCTTCCAGAGCATTTACCTTTGTCAAAAACAGTTCTGTTTGCTGATGATACCAACATGATTGTCTCCAATAAAAATAGAGACAAACTTTAATGTAACACTAATGCAAATAATGTTTGTCTGCAGACCTGGCTTGAAGGCAACAAGCTGCAGCTGAATATAAGTAAAACTGTCTTCATATTGTTCAACCAATCCAGTTCTGAAATTCCATTGCAGATACAGGTATATAATCAAGCCATAACTGAGGTTCAGAGAACTAAATTCTTGGGTGTCTGGATTGACTCGACCCTATCCTGGAATGTACATATTGAAGAAGCCGCAACAAAAATAAATCGTTACATATAGGCCTATGCATTAAGAATCTTGAGAAACATAACCTCATTAGAAGTCCTAAAATCAATATATTTTGCCCACATTCACTCTCTTTTACAATATGGTATTGCAGTATGGGGCATGTCTAGCAGATCACTGGAATTGTTTAAACTTCAGAAGAAAGCTATCAAAATTATGAAAAAAGTACCCTTGAGATCTGAGAGCAAATTAATCTTTAAAGAACTACAAATTGTTCCACTCCCTTGTGTATATATTTTAGAAACAGTCTCTTTCATCCACAAAAACAAAGGCAGATTCAAACTGAACTCTGACTACCATACACACTACACAAGAACATCTGGGCTCATCCACTTATCTACCCATAGAATTCCAAACAGCATAAAAAGTATTTTTCACAGAGGCTTGATCCTATACAATAAAATCCCTGGCTACATAAAAACCTATCATGCAAGCCTATTCAAAAAGACAGTTAGAAAAATGCTCCTTCATCATATGCCATACTCCGCTGATGAATTCTTGAACATGGATCTCAATTAATGTTTTCAATTAGATTGTTTGCTGATTCATAGCTGATATTTAAATCCAGTCTTAGTTACTAAGTGCATACCGGTAATTATTAATGTACATAATCTCATACCGGTATTAGTTGTTATTACTTGTTATTAAATGTAAGTAATTAGTTGTTACTAGATGTAAGTAATTATTAGCCATTAAGACTAGGATTAGTCGGCCGCGGTGGTCTAGAGGTAGCGTGCCCGCCTCTAGATCCGCAGGGCGCGGGATCAAACCCGGCCGCGGTCGATGGATTTTTCAGGACGTAAAAATCCTGGGCACGGAGTCCTCCGGGAGGGACTTTAAGCTGGGGGTCCCGTGTCGTAGATTTACGTCACGTAAAAGAACTCCAAGCCTAAATTAGAGCCTCTGGACAAAATTCCTCGGCCCTTTCACGTCCAAGAAATACTTAGTTTCCAGAGGGGGGTTGCGAGGCGATGGGCTTACCACCTGTCCCTCTACCCTCTCTCGGAAAATAAGCATATCAAAATTAGTATAGGTAATGAAACCTCCATTGGAGGCCCCTTCGCCCCACCTGGGGATCATAGGGTATCAGATACAGATACAGAAGACTAGGATTAGAACATGATAGAAATTCTTGGTGAATAAAATATCTTATCTTATCTTATCTAATGTTTGAATTGGAAATTAATGCAGAAAAAACTAAGGGCACGGTCATGAAACATCAAAATAATGCTCTACAAAATATTAGAATAGCCGGTATATCATTCAAACAAGTGGATTCATTCAAATATCTGGGAGCAATAATTACGGATACAAATAATATTAAGGCCAAAGTTAAGTGTAGACTCAAATCAGGTAATGCCTGCAGTTCAGAAACTCTTATCTTCTCGTCTTCTGTCCAGAAATCTATAAATAAAAATTTATAAGACAATTATCCTGCCGGTTAATCAGACATCAGACATAATTGCTTACTCTTCGGGAAGAACATAATCTGAGAGTGTTCGAAAACAGGGTGCTAAAAAATATATTTGGGCCCAAGAAAGATGAAAATGGGGAATGGAGAAAGCTGCATAATGATTAGCTTTATAACCTGTATTCATCACTGAATATAGTCTGTCTGTCTGTCTGGAACCCTATAGCCCCTATGTTGGGGCGGAGGGGCCTCCAAGTGGAGGTTTCTGTTACCTATATGAATTTTGTTACGCTTATTTTCTGAGAGAGGGCAGAGGAACAGGTGGTAAGCCCATTACCTCTCAACCCCCCCTCAGGAGACCAAGGTATTACTTGGAGTGAAAGGGCCGAGAAATTTTGTCCAGAGGCTCTAATTTAGGCTTGGAGTTCTTTTAAAACTAAACTCCGTGGCGCTACATCCCCGGAAGGACTTGGCCTACCACCCGACCGCTGCATCATCTCCCGTAGGCAGATGGCAGGATTGGGGGGCATGTGGTCAGCATGCCGACACCCACGGCCGTTAATGGTGGTTTTCTGGACCGGAGCCGCTACTTCTCTATCAAGTAGCTCCTCAGTTTGGAATCACGAGGCTGAGTGCACCCCTACCAGACCTCCCAACCTCAGAAAAATCCGAGGAGGTACCGGGAATCGAACCCGGGCCGACGGATCAGTAGTCAGCAACGCTAACCACAAGACCACGACGGCGGACTGGAGTTCTTTTACATGCCATAAATCTACGACACAGGCCCCTCCTGGAGGACTCTGTGCCCAGGGTTTTTACATCCTGAAAAAAAACCCATCGACCACAGCCGGGTTTGATACCATGACCTCCAGATCTAGAGGCAGGCACGCTACCTCTAGACCACTGTGGCCAACACTGGATTAATTAAACTATGGAGGATGAAATGTCTGGACATGTTGCATGAATGGGGGAGGAAAGACATCTCAAAAATATGGACAGGGAGACCCAAAGAGAAAAGACCACTTGGAAGACTTAGACACAGGTGGGAGGACAATATTAGGATAGATTTAAGGGATGTCGGATTTGTGAGGGATGAATAGGGTTAGCACAGAATAGGGTTGAATAGCAGGCTCGGGTAAGCGTGGCCGTGAACCTTCTGGTTCCCTGAAATAGATAATATTCCTTTAGTATATTCCCAAGTATATTTAACAACGGACATTTACTGTTACTTAGACCTTGACTATCACCATTGTGCTGGAATTTTGTGCTGCAGATTAGGTGCCTGTAAATATACAGACATGAGATTGTCACATTTATGCACAAGTAAGTGCCAACAACCTGAGCTGGGTTTGAACTTATGATCTTGGGCACAGAAAGACAGTGTAATTCTGACTGCACCACCCAGTCTGATATCAATATTTATTTTAGTGCAATCCAACTTGCTGTTCTGCATAAATGGGAGCAAGCCTTTGAGATAAAATATATTCTTGAGATCAAAATAATTTGCACACTGAAAATAAATTGGCCACATCTCAGAAATAATTAATGTTGGTTTTTTGCTGTTTTCTAATGGTTATGTGAGATTTATTTGATGTAAAATGACCATACCTGTACATCTGTTAATTTCCGTTAGATAGCAATTATGTCCTTTTAAAATGTTACCTTTTTCTTCAGAATACAAAATTTTAACATGGTCTCTGTAAAATTTACTTTTTCTTAGTTGTGGCCATATTATTCTCAGTGTACGAATTGTTATATACTCTATATCAGTTTGTGCTAGTTCTATTTAAAATGAACAATATTTCTAGCAAAAAGTTAAAATAATGAAGCCCTGCCTTTTTTTTTAATCAAGTTCACCTTTTTTGCAGAAATGTTTAACTCACAGATGAAAAGTAGGTAGGATGGAATTGAAAAACTCTTAGCCAGTCAAATTCAGCAACTGCAGTAAAAGCATTTAGTTAAAGTTAATTCATTATGATAAAATATATATTTATTATGCTAATATTTAAAAAAAAAAAAACATTATTTGGCCATTTTTTATTTGTACAAGTAGTCAATTTCAACTTAGCCAAGAAAGACTTTTTAACTATACTTACCTTCAACCACAAGGTTATCAAATTCCCCACTATCAGTTGTGGTTGTTCTTCTTGTACTTGCAGATTTAACTGAAATTGAATTTCAAAAATGTGATGTAAAACTCTCACATGATTTCACTTCCTTCTGTATTTTAACATAAACATTATTTCACATGATTTTATTTCACACTGCACCATTTTTCAACCATTAAATTTCTTATTGGAATTCTAAAAATGTTATTCTTATTTAGGCTACTATGCAAGGCCCAATCCACATAGAAGTGGCAATAAGCAGAGGTGCAGTTGCAAGCAAGGCACAGGCCAATGTAAGCTCCACTGAATGAGCATCTAAGAGGTGCAGGTCTAGCAGAGAAATGGCATAGACAGTTTATGATGATCAAGTAATTGAACGACGAAAGTTACAGGGAAGTTCTAGGTATTATCTTAACCAAATTTGAACAGTGTAACCTCTTTCTTTACAAATTCTCTTCTATTTTTGCCCATGCCTGATCTTAAGTGCCTCAATTGCTATAGACATAATGAACACTGTCATACACACAAGGCAAATTTTCCACCTCTGCAGTTGAACAGCTGAATAATAATAAAACATTTGGAAAATAATGTGTTTTTTCTTTTAATTAATTATCGGTACTTACTTTGAAAACAAGCTTCATACTAAGACCAGTCATATCCAGAATTTAACTTGCACTGAGTAAATTATTCCAATTAGAAGAAAATACTCATGATGTTGCCCTGATTACTGTTTTATTATAGCTCTTATCTACAAATTTTTTAATTAACTTATGTCTCTCTATGAGTTTAACTGTCAACCATAATGTCTTTGTTGGTGACCTAAGCATTTTCAAATTATTGTAACCTTGATTCTGTAAATTATAATTTACTCTATTTTGTAAATGTGCTCACTTTCAATAGTTGACTAGGGATGAGGTTGGTTTCTGCTTTTGGAAGGGGTGGTAGTTCTTATGACCGCCGGCTTGGTCTTGTAGTTAGCGCCAATGACTACAGATCTGTTGGCCAGGGTTTGATCCCCCGGTACATCCTCAGATTTTTATGAGGTAGGGAGGTCTGGAACAGGGTGTATTCAGCCTCGTGATTCAAATTGAGGAGCTACTTGATAGATAAGTAGCGGCTCCAGTCATGGAAACCACCATTAACGGCTGTGGGTGTTGGCATGCTGACCACATGCCTCCCAATCCTGCCATCTGCCTATGGTAGATGATGCAGCAGTTGGGTGGTAGTCCTTGTCCCTTCAGGGTTGTAGCACCACGGAGTTTAGTTTAGATAGTTCTTATAGCATATCTATGGTTTATCAGACACCAATGTTGCTGGACATGTTCTGCTTTTTTTTTTGTCGTTGTCCTGCATCCAATCAGGCAATTGAACTTTTTCTATTCCATGCCTTAATAAACAGAACTTGCCAGGCAATTGTCCTGCTTTTTCTACTCTGTGCCTTAAAAGAGTGCCTTTTGCTAATGATTTTAAAAGTTAATGCAGAGAGCAGAGCAAAAAAAATAATACCCTTTGGTTACAATTTACACCTGTTTATATCAGTTATTATTAAGTGCCAGAATGGTACTTAATAAGATTATGTGGGGGACGGGAAAATGTCTGTCTGTCAGTATGTCTGTAGGCACGATAACTCAAATGCGTTTTATCGGATTTTTATGAAACTTGGTATATGTATTTATAACATCTATGGGAAGAAGTCTATTGATATTGGACCAAATTAGTTGACTGGTACCGGAGTAAAGCCCAATTTAGTGTCTATTTTATGGTAATATATTAGAAAGAATTTATCAAATGCTCTTCAGTTATCATGATAACATATTGTTTTAGAGTGTTCATATACGGCTTTAGAATTTGCAATACATTTATCTTTGACAAATAACACTATTCTTTCACATAATTGCTTAACAAACTAGATCATTAAACTGAGCGAGGTGGCAGAGGTGGTAACGTCTTGGATTCGCATTCTAGAGGTCCCTGGTTGGCAAGCCAATTGACATTTTTATTTATTTATTTATTTTTTATTACTATTATTTTTTTTATGTGTGTGCGATTGTCAAGATATCACAAATCTGTATAATTCTTCTATGTTAATCTGATTTTAAAAAAAACAAAAAAAAATAAAAAATAAAAATAAAAACAATAAAAAAAATTATAATAATAATATAAAAAAAAACAAGACCTTTGTTCTTCCTGTCCTGCTTAATGAATCAGTCTGGAGCTTAACTCAGAAATCGACTTAAAAAAACACCTTATTTTTCTGCATATCATAATTGCAAGAAATAATTATCAATAATTAAGCAAAGGCATTCCGGCTCTTTGTTACATCAGTTTACCTGATTTTATTACTTGTAGCTAAGAGCATCATGTTAAACTGAACAGCTGAAATGTTATCTATGAATTTATTTATTATCCATGGATTAGGTGGTTCTGTTTCACATGAGGGGATTATTTACATCATGACCTTACATTGTGTCTTTGTGCTCCACATTATATCTAAAGACAATGAAAGTCTAAGTTTTCAGAAAATATAATAAGCAGGTTTCCTTATTTTTCTATTAGAAAAAGTGAGGACAAATAAATTGTAATATCTTATACTAATTTATAAATTTAGGACTCAGAGCATCAAAAGATTTTTTGAGCCATGTTGAAAAGGAAAACATAAGAATGGATTCATTCATTCTATTATTGCAATACACATAGTCTTTTTATTTAAAAAAAAAAAACTTAGTTTTATACTGTCCTACTTTTCTGTTGAAAGTCCTGACTTTTTCTGAGGAAACATCCTGCTTTTATAATAATTAATCCATCCAGTAACCCTAGGTACATCTGGATTGCTAAGGTCATGAGTACTGTACTTGAATTAATCATGAGCCACCCTCCGGATATTTATTATTATAATTTTTTTTATGGGTGTGCGATTGTCAAGATATCACAAATCTGTATAGTTCTACTATGTTAATCTGATTTTTTTTTAAAAAAACTAGACCTTTGTTCTTCCTGTCCTGCTTAATGAATAAATCTGGAGCTTAACTCGGAAATCGACTTAAAAAAACAAAAAAAACCTTATTTTTCTGCATATCATAATTGCAATAAATAATTATCACTATTAAACACAGGCATTTGTTACATCTTCAAAAAAACTTCAGAAAAAATGTCCATGTATAAAAATTGTAAAATGACAGAAATGTAAAAATATTTCAATTTTTATATCTGTTGTTTCAATCTAGAAAAATATACTACCGATTATATTTATAAAATCAGTTGTAGTGATAATTTATTGTTTTATTTAATAAATAATAATTTGTTCATAAATATTAAGGTTATTTGGTTAAACAGGAGAAATCATATTATAGTAATACAATCTTCACTTTCACTTATCCCAGAAATTACAGGTGCGACCATACAGACACATTTGCATGATGTGGATATTCTTGGAAAACTTTTGCTCCATGTGTCACTAATGTTTCTCCCACCATCCTTCATTAATGATTCCGGTATCCAATGTCATCTTGCAGAAACAGGTTTCTGGGCTCATGTCTTTATGTAATAACATACATTGGAACATACATAGTGAATAGGCCTATATGCTAGCAGAGATAGAAATATGAAATTCTTTTTTCTTTAGTCTATAAACAGTTTGCCTTATGTAGCCTATTACCAAGAAGTAACTGCATGACAAGTTAATAATTGTTTAATGGAGGCAATTTAAAGTATTGTCGTTTTTTTTCCACATTGAAGTTTTATGTTAAATAGCTTTTGTGATAGCAGTAGCCTAGTCTTTGTTCATGAGAAGTTAAAAATGAATACGAATTTTAAAATCATAATAAAAAGGGACATTGAAGGTGAAAGTGAAATAGCTCTGCAAAGTTCTAACATGCATTGTTAATTATGTTTATAATAAATTAATCTAATGCTGTAAACGTAAAAAATGTACAGGTTTTGCAGAACTAATAGTTTCATAATATTTTTAAAACAATATTTTACTCAATACAGTTCCAAATTTTAGGTAATAAGATAATAAGATAATAAGGGATGATCTATCCCTTCACATTAAAAAAAAGTATATATAGGCCTATATTTTTGTATAATTTAAATAAAAAGAATTGAAAATTTGATGTTGAGAAACCTGTGACTCTGTTCATCTTTAATTGAATTAAAAACAATGAACTTTGTTGCAAAACTAAACAGAAATACCCCTGCATGCTTCTGTAATGATATCTCTAGAAATCTGACGTGTGGAAGACCCATACTGAGTATAATCTTATATCATTTTTTAAACTATTCTTTTTCCAGTGAAAATGAACAAATTTCATTAATATGGTATTAGACTTTCTGTTACACACATCAAGATCAAATCCTGAAAATCTACACAGACATTTTCTTCCACTGTTAGCCTTACAAATAAAAGATATAGGCCTACAGGCAGTGAACATTTGTTGCAAGTTCAATATAAGCAGTAGTAGTATGCAAATTCTTCACTAATTATCTTTGTGTAGTTGGTAAGTGTTACACCAGTTTTGCATGAGAAACGTCATCAAACAATGTTGTTAAAATATCGTAAAAGTAGCTAATGACGTTTCCTAATTACTACAAAATGGATGCTAAACTCAAAATTTGATTTCTAACTCCAATGAAGCAACCAACTGTTACAGATATTGACCATCTTGATTATTTAAGTCAAGTTTACAGAAAGGAGTCAGGCCATGTAAAGTGTTTACAACTCACCATATTGAGCTGCACACATTCAGTTGTTTACATGGTGGTTATTTGTAAGACTGTCTATTGTTCAGTGAAAGAAAATTGTTCTACATTACAAACATTTTTGTGTAGGTGTTTCAACCAAAAATTAAAATGTGTATAAGAAATAACTTATATGGTTATTAATTTGCAATTATTATTACTTTATTCAAAATGGCTTATCTTTCTTTGTTGTTAAATAAGCGAATACCTAGATAATAACAATGTTAATATACCAATTATGTTATTAAACTAAACTCCGTGGCGCTACATCCCTGGAGGGACTTGGCCTACCACCCGACCGCTGCGTCATCTCCCGTAGGCAGATGGCAGGATTGGGGGGCATGTGGTCAGCATGCCGACACCCACGGCCGTTATTGGTGGTTTTCATGACCGGAGCCGCTACTTCTCTATCAAGTAGCTCCTCAATTTGGAATCACGAGGCCAATTATGTTATTATTGTTCATGAAATGCTACATCATTACCGGTACTTGATTTGTGTCCAAAATGTATCATGGATCATGGTGAATGGATCCTTTAAAAAATATATTATACTCAGCTTCTGTTTCAAGCTTTATAATGACTTTTCTAGATGGAAAATTTTATCTAATAGTAGCCTACTGTACCCGTAACTTACAGCATAGGCATATAAATGAAATTAAGTTTATTCAGGATTCATTAAAGGCATATCAAGAAAAATTAACTCTACAAGTGAAGTAAGTAAGAGTTAGATTAAAACAAAAATTTCTTATAATTTCTTAGGTATGGTAAACACATAAATCTGTAGTATTAGTTCACATACAAATTTCTGTGTCTTTTTTTTTCTTTCTTTCTTTCTTTCTTTCGTCATATTTTATATGCAGGTTTAAGAAAAATCAAGATTTAATCACATGAAGGGTTTAAGTGGATAGACATCGAAGAAATGTTTAATATTTTTGTAATATTAGAACCAATATGATCAAGTCACTGGTATGAATACTGTGATATTGTGATCATATGATTTCACCTTGTTAGTCTAACTTCGTTATTAATTGATATGAGACTGTTTTCCTCTTATTTTAATGGATACCATACTTCATACCATACCATTGTTTTTAGGTAGACAAAATAACATTATTTTGTAGTCTATTGTATGGTAATGCTCCCAGAGTAATACTATTACTGAAGCATAGTTTACTTCCTATGCAAAGTAAGAAAATTTTTTATTCAAGAGTATTTCTGCATGCTTATATTTTGAAACTATTTTCATTATTCACAAGGGAACCATATGGATTTTCATGTCAAAACCTACCCTCAAAATTCGCACATCAGTAGTTCTTCATTGCACATAGACACATGCCAAAAATTAACTGCTCATATAAACTTTTAGTGGGTGAAAATTAATTGCGAATCTTGTAAATTCAAAATATTGAGTAGCCTCTTGCAGCCGTCAGCAGGAGGGAGTAGCTGCCTTCCCTATCTACCGCACGCTTGGCATCGGCTGTCACAGTGTTCCCGAATATAGCTCTATGGTAGGCCTATGTGTAGTTTTCCTTATCTCTCCCTTTCCTTATCACTACGGGAGGGAATAATATTATAATAATGAATAATGTCCTCTTCACTCTTCATTTTATACATACGTTTGTATTCCGGTAGTTGTCGTGAAGTAATCAGTACCTGCTTAAATTTTTAGGATTACCTAAGTGAATCTCATGTGCTGTTTTTTATTTCTGGACAATAAATGTCAACATTGAGAACGAGTTGATTGAAGCACTGGTATTGTGATTAGCTGTACATGGAAATATCTTCAAACATCATGCAAATTGAGTGGCAACACTTCTATAACACCTACACACAATAACAATCATAAGCACTCCTCATTGTCTATATTGAGGGCAATTCTCTGGAAAGTGAAACCATGGGAGCAAATTTTGAAATTGCAACAAATGTTATTTCTTTTATTATGAGTGGGAAGAAGACACATTAAATTATTGTAAAAACAAAAACATAATCAATATTTTACTATTATACACTAGTAATAAATTTCTAAAGTTTGAAATAACAAGATGAGGGAAAAGTATCAATTTATACTCAATATTTAATCACGTGTAACAAAATAAATATTCACAGTATCTTTTTAACAATTACATATGATGAAACCACAAGAAAACTAAGTATTATCATAAACAAAAACATGTCAACAACCACACACTAAACATTTTAATACTCCCATTCCTGCAGCTTTGCACTATTGTCCCGTGCATCACAGAAAACATGAATTTTTTAATATTCTGGAAAAACAAAAGAAGGTATTGGCTTGAAAACTCTATTTGACTTATATTATTAGGTACTACTAATTTTCAGTTCAATCAAATGTAGATCTGTTTCCTCTGCACAACACAAATGCAGTTTGTTTGTTTGTCCCGTGCATCACACGTCAGAATATAAGATCTTGAAATTTGTACTGTCCTCTTGAATTTACTAGTGTACAGGTTTTTATTACTTTCATAATCTGATTAGGTGAATGTAGGAATCTGTCAGTTTTAACAGGTTATTCCAAACGTTAATTTTCCAATCCTGAACCATTACAGAGACCTAAAATGATGAGGGTGGAGGAAAAGTAATACCTTTTTTTTTACAAAAAGTTTAATAGGTACAATTTACAAACAAATGCACACATGAAGGGACATCTTTTGTCTATTTTTCTATATAGTCACCAAGTTTCTCAACATATTTCTCCCATCATAATTCCATTTTCAAAATGCCCTGTTGATAGATGTCCATTCGGTTGGAGTATAGCCATCTGAAGACTATTGTTTTCACTTCTGCAACTGACACAAAGCGTTTACCGACCAGGAATTTCTTCATGGGACCAAACAAATGAAAGTCCGATGGTGCAACATGTTGCTGCAGCTGTTTATGAGAAAATCAACAAATTTTTTTGGGAGGTGCTCCAGCATCCTCCATACAGTCCAGACCTGGCACCGTTGGACTTTCATTTGTTTGGTCCCATGAAGAAATTCCTGGCCAGCAAACTCTTTGCATCAGGTGCAGAAGTAAAAACAATCTGCAGGTGGCTATACTCCAACCTAACGACTTCTATGAACAGAATATTTTGAAACTGATGAGAGAAATGTTTTGAGAAATTGAACTGGCATGGGACTGTCACATTTATATACAAATAAATGCCATGTAATGGCACATTGCATGGTAATTTACCAGTTACTGTTAGCTATTTTTAGACAAAGTTAACACATGTATTAATGAATATTAGGAGAGTTCTTACTCAAGTTTAAATGTAACCTTATTGCAGAAAACGTTTGTAGAAATAACCGTATCCACTAAACCAAACAAACAATAATGCAGGGAATATGTTTTGTCATTAAAATATGGGCTGGGAACTTGAAGGAAAAAAGTGTCTCGTGCATCACATTTCAAATGTCCCGTGCATCACAAAACAAAAAGATTAATTAAAAATTCAACATAATGAATTGAACATAACCAATTACAGAAATAAGAAGAACATTTACTATAAAAAGTCAAGCCATGAAAATAATTTCCCTGACCCTCTTCAATTCACAGAATATGTGAATCAAAGCAAGCAATGTGACTGAGAGTAGTTTTTCTAAGTCCCGTGCATCACAGAGAGTTTTTATTTTTTTTCTGTATGTTGTTATAAAGCTAGATTTTTCTTTCTGGTACACATTACAGCAACTGATCAGTAAGGTATCAAAGCTGACTGGCAGCAGTTACCTTATATCCTAATAAAATTAAGGTCATTTGAATCCTGCAAATGTCCCGTGCGTCACTCAGAGAATTGCCCTATACGGATTATATAGTTTCAAAATGCGGAAATGACAAGGACAAATCCGGGGTGCGGGGGCATAGAGAGTTAAGTCCACTTTCTTGTTACTGAGAATTAGAGTGACTTAACACACTATACCAGCCCAACATAGCTTTAGAGATGGATAAACCCATGAGGCACACATCCATAACTACCGTCCATTTTTTAATATGACTTACCGGACTTAACCCAAATGTAGAGAACATTTTCATCTATAACTCTATGGAGATATCTCAATTTTTTAGGATGGTTGACTTAACTCTCTTTTCCCGCGCACCCCGGAAATGATTATTTAATAGTACATTATGCAAAAAGCCTATAATGCAATTTAAGATAGGAGTAAAGGTAAAGTGATCCCTATACAGGCCATGGAGGCCCAGAGGGTTCCAGGAGGTTGAGGCTCCCAGATTTTGGACATTCGGCACATGAAGGTGGTAAGGTTGTCAGCCCTATGCACTGGCCGCCTTTACCCCCAGGATTGGTCCTGGTACTCATTTCTGTTGGAGGCTGAGTTGACCCCAGGGCCATAGTGCCACCAGAAGGATTAGGCCAATTGAAAAATCTCAATGACCTCACCGGGAATCGAACCCGCGACCTTCCGGTTTGTAGCGCAGCGTCTCAACCACTACGCTATGAAGATAGGAGTATGTTTATGAAATGAGCAAGCGAGCTCTACAAGTGCTTACTGTTGTTTATTTATGAAACAAAACAAATACATTTTCACCCACTTACAGTTCGTATGAGAAGCTAATTTTTTGCTTGTGTCCATCTATAATGAAGACCTGGCTATCAATGTGCAAAATTTGAGGGTAGGTTTCAACATGACAACCCATACAGTTCTCTTGTCAGATGTGTTTAATCAGTATTCACCATAATAGTATAAAAAGGAATTGTCTAATTAGTGAACTGAAATTTGGATAGATTCTGATAGCCCATATTGCATAGTAAATTGTTTGAAGATATTATGATCGTGATATGAATGGTTCAAATACATACAGCAAGGCACTAATTACACCAGTGATGAACTTCAGAACTCCTCCCACTCCAGTGAATCGTTGGAGTATACCAGTTATTGTGTTGATGATGGAGACAATCCTGGTAAGAAAATTCCTTCTTCCTCCTCCACCTCCTAAAACAGTTCTAATGATTCTGACAAGTACACCACCACCTCCGCTTCCTCTAGAACGTGACAGAATTTGGACAATAATCCTTATAAATCCTCTTCCTACATCAGCAAGATCCTTTAAAAATGTTGTTACAATATTGATTCCATTTCTAAGTGGTCGGATTTTACTCAATCTGTCTCTTAAAGGTTTGGGTCTGTTTATTAACAGGGACAATATAGTTTTCCGTCGATTTACACGTCCTTGGTGACGTCTATCAATAAGTCTGGGAAGAAAGGTCAGAATTCGTTTTCCTGGTCTTGGTATGAGTGAATTAAGAATTCTATCATTTCTTACCACACGATGGGCAATTATAGTGTCAAACACTACTCGCAGTATCCCATTTATTCTACGCATTATGATGTTCTTAACAATGCCAAATGTTCCTCTTACAATGCCTTCTACTCCTTCAATAACTGAATTGACAGCATTGATTGCATTGTTCATTCGATATGATATATATTGTGTTAAGAGACCAAGAATCTTTCGGAGAGGTCCTCTTGATCTTAGTCTTCCACCCAGCCTTCCTAAAATGTTAGGTATTGTTTTAAGAAGACTGATAACTCCGTACCTAATCCTATCTTTCATTCTTCTCAAAATGTTTATAGCTGATCTTACAACATTTCCTGCTATTCTGATTACGACTGACCTCATTTCTCTCATTCTACTCACACGTCTGGTTCTTTCATTCCTTATTGCTGTTGCAAGTCTGTCTGCTAAGCCTCTGAATATCTTAGGTCTTGTTCGAATCCTGTCTCCCACCCTCAAGACTGCATACACCAGATCCTTTGGTATGCTTCTGATTGCATTCTTCACCCTGTTTGCAACATTATTAGCTGCAATCTGAATTCTATTTCTAATCATGGATTTTATCACTGAAATGAGCTGTTTTATTCTTTTCCCACCAAATAGGTTGTTACCTAAGCTTTTTATTTTATCCAGGGGACCACCTCTTAACTTCTGTAATATATTTTTAGGACGTACTTTGTTTATAAGGTCTTTCACTCTTGACAGACCTTTCCCACTTCTTCTCCCGATAATAACATCAACCACAACTCTTATGATGCTTCTGAGAATTGAAGCAATCACAGAGTTCACCATACGCCATATCCTGAGTAATAGTTGTCCAGCAACTCTTGTGTTACCTGCCACATGATTTATTATAGCTGAGGAAAATGATTTGATTGCTTCTCTCAGTTTCCCTATGGATTCCCGCCCTCCTGCTCCTCCTCTGTTGATTAAGGTTTCTATGACAACAGCGATATTGCGTCCCACATTGGAGAATGCACGACCTCCAACTAGCATGTCAGCAATAAGCTCTTCTAGCTGAAAAATACAGTAAAAAACATACAGTGGAATGCGTTAGGTAAATCAAGTTATCATTAGACATTCTGTGGCAGGTGTATTAGATATATTTACTATCTGACAGTAATTTTATTAATCCATTGTATCAATACATGATAGGGGATATGTCAAATAATTATAAGCAATTCATAGCCTAAATTAGTATTATAACAGATAAAAATGTGAAATGGTAAGCAGTGGCGTAGCAAGCTTAGGTGGTACCCGGTGCGGAAAATTTCTTGTCACCCCCCCCCCCCCCCATTTAAATTATTAAAAGATTGAACAGTTCCAAGTGTTATTTTTTGGACAGTCAAAGGTAATCCCACGAGAGTTAAAGAGTTTATCGATAGATGCAGCTGCAACGAATTTATCTGACGAAACTCGTAAACTCAACGGATTATGCAAAATTAGTAATAACTAGGCCTACTCTGTTATTTAAAAACAAAACTAAGCTCCGAAATCATGATATACTATGAATCAACCATCCATAAAGTGATTCGAGTTACTATGTTGTCGCCATGTTGCAACCAGTGCTACCAATGGTGCATAGGCCTATAAGACATAATAGTTAACCTAATTCAGCCAATTTTGTTAGGATTAAGGAAAGACATATATATCAAGTACATTATGCTATACATTGTACATTGTACTGTTAAATGACAGTAAATTCTATTATTCTTATAAATCTAAAGTGCGTTATAGACAGACAGATATACATTGTTTTCGTGAGCGACGGACTGTGGATACCGTTAATAAAGCGAACATCTAGGCCAAAATACACTCCCGAAATTGTGCAAATTTTTATTTTTTGAGTGATCTTTTATTTTTTTTTTTTTCCAAGCGAAATCTTGAATTTTGGACAGATGAATTTTGATAAAAGGACAAAATTTTGTATTTATGTCAGATACCTTTCAAGATGTGAACCGAAGATTGGAGACACGTTTTCCTTATTTTTACATAAAGAAAGTTTTCTCGAAAACGGCTCAAACGATTTTCTTTAAATTTTGCACGTGGGTTGGTTATACTAAGAGCTAAAACTTTTATTTGAAACACTTTTCCGAAATAATTCTCTGAAGGGTAGTTATAAGCCACCCACTCTGAATACGCGCTATTTGCAATAAGGCATCTTACAACGGAAAATCGTACGAAAAAAAATATATATTTGGGTTAGGTACCTATTGGGGATGTGACACGAAGATTGGCGACAACTTTCTCTTATTTTTAAGGGGAGGCTAACATTTATTTTGTCAGAGGAAGTTTTGTTCTATTCTATTCTATTCTATTTTGTGCCCCTTAAGGCGGGGAGGCGGGGTGGGAATGCCCCTAAGCACCGCAGCCATTGCCAACTTATTGTACCTACCTCCGGGATGGGATGAGTTGCGTGCCCACAGGCCGCCCCGGATCCGCAAAGCCCCCCGTGGGCCCCCACGGAACTCCCCTACATCCAACAAGCCTAGTACCATGCCACGTGTGCGCCACCCCCAGCGGTACCTCCAACCGGGAGCCCCGACAGGTTCGTGACACACACCACCAACAACCTCTTGACCACAAGCAGCTGGGAGAACGGGAGAGGCCCCCAAAAGGTTCTGACTGCCGAAGCAGACCCGGTACCAGATGAGGATGAGAAAGGGGAAAGGTGAGATGAAGTGAAGAGTGTTGGTGGAATGAAAGGGGGAAACGGGAGAACCCCGAGAAAAAACCCCCAAAGCACGGCTTCGTCCCCCACGAATGACACACCCGCCGGCCCCGAGATTTGAACTCAGGACCGCAAGCATGCTAGGCTCACGCGCTACGGCATGAGCCACCGCGCCGGCTAAGTTATGTTAATTAGGCCTATACATAAATTTTTTATAGGTTGATCCTAAGAAATTTCATAAACAAATAATGTGACTACTTTACGGAACTGTATTATTAATAATCTATTCTTAAACATGCACAAATCCCAGTTCAAAATCTGGATTGAAGGAGACTTCGGAGTCAACTCACATTCGAAGTTTATTTTCGTCAAGTCATGACTGGCGCAGCGGGTAGAATTGGTTGCGGCTTGAGTGATATAAAATATCACCGATTGTTGAAGTCTCATTTAAATCAATAAAACTGCAGAGACAAGTATCGACAGAAATAATCACCCCTCCCCCTAACCATAATAATATTATGATACGAACAATAATATTATTATTGTTCGTATCAACACAGCGGCCACCTCAGCCGCGTTTTATTACCTTTGTTGACTGAATTTAAAACTAAAAGAAGTTTCAATATGCATGTTGACTTGTTAAGCTTATTTAATTGTTTTAAATAATTTTATTTTCTTTAAATTCCCTTGAGCGATTTTTACTTACAAAGACACATTTTTATTTTGTCACCCCCCTGGGTGATGGCACCCGGGGCGGCCCGCACCCCCCTTCCTACGCCACTGATGGTAAGTTATTTAATTTAGTATGTAAATAAAATCAGGTGAATTGATGTAACAAAGTGCCAGAATGCTTTTGTTTAATCAGCAATAATTACAATTATGATGTGCAGAAAATAAGTTTTATTGTTATCAGTTGTGCCAACTTATATGGGCCCCTGGGGCTCAAGCCCACCCAATAATTTGTCTTCTATTACTATTATAATTATTTATTGCTATTACTAGAAATTGTGCTTCATTGATGGATTGCTATAAAGCTAAAATCGGGCTAATATTGGCATACAGTTTGCTACAAATTTTTGTCTTTCTCTCTCAATACAGTTTCCACAGCCACCACCAAAAGATATGTTTAGGCCTACGCTTTGAAAATACTATAGACTTTTTTGTGTTCAGAAAAATTTAATCGTATTGCTGTTCTAAATATAGCCTATAAAAGGTGAGCACAGAAAAGTTAGATTTGGAATTTAGACGATGCGTAATCACAGGAAGGTACTAATAACAAAGTAAGGATGAAAGTGTGGAGGACAAGACGTTGGCGACGGGAAAAAGGATGCCAAAGTGAAACGAACATGTAGAAATAATGAATTAAGAAAGACTGGGTAAATCAGCAAAGGGACAATAAAGCAGAGGGAAGAACCAAGTAAGGGGAGGAAGTTATAATAATTTTAAAATCTTTCAGCCCACCCAATGTTTTTCAAAACTTGGCGCCCCTGATTGTTATCAATTTCCGATTCCAGATTGATTTATTAAGCAGGGCTTATAGAAGGTCAAAGGTCTAGTTTAATAAGCATATGTGAAGGAATATGTGGTAGGCCTAGTGTTATTTGTCATAGCTAACTTTATTGCAACTTCCGAAGTCGTATATGAACAGTGTAAAACAATATGTTGTCATGAGAATTAATTTACATTTGATAAATTGTTTCTAATATATTACCATAAAATAGGCACTAAATTGGGCATTACTCAGTAAGCCTACAGGTCAACCAATTTGGTCCATTTTCAATAGGCTTCTTTCCATGGATGTTATAAATGCATATACAAAGTTTCGTGAAAATCCGATAAAGTGTATTTGAGTTATCGCACGGAAAGACATACAGACATTTTCCCTTCCCCCACACAATCTCAGAGAGTAACATTCTGAAACCTAATAATCAAACTAAAATAATACAGAACACATAAAGGTAAAGATAAAGCGATCCCTATACAGGCCATGTAGGCCCAAAGGGTTCCAGGAGGTTGAGGATCTCAGATTTTGGACATTCGGCACATGAAGGTGGTAAGGTTGTCAGCCCTATGCACCAACCGCCTTTACCCCCAGGATTGCTCCTGGCACTCATTTCTGTTAGGGGCTGAGTCGACCCCAGGGCCATAGTGCCACCAGAAGGATTAGGCCAATTGAAAAATCTCAACGACCTCATCGGGAATCGAACCCGTGACCTTCCAGTTTGTAGCGCAGCGCCTCAACCACTAGGCTACGGCATACCCCCACAGAACACATATAAACACCTAATCGCACACCACAGAATAGTAGCCTACTGTATATTTCTTTACACAGAAAAGTGCTTAATTCAAACTTAAATTTGTTAAAATTGTCTATTTAGGCCAGTCAGTAGAGAATCGAAACAGGGGTTATGTTGCAAAAGGTGGGGTAGAAGATTTTATTTTTTTAACTTGTATATATGGATACAAACATGTAAAAAAGAAAAATGCTAACATGGGCAACCTCGGGAAAACTTTTGGCGGCAAAAAAACCTCGAAATTTTAGAACTTTTTTTGGTTTTACGCCTATAACTCCTAAACGGTGCATCCTAGCGAAAAAGTTACAATATAACTAATTAAATAACATTAAATTCTGTGTCGAATGAGTACCGTAACGTAATAATTCGGTCAGGTAATATGGTCGAAAACCACGGTCAAAGAACGACGATTTTTTCCAACTTTGCCAAAAACTGAGATATAGTATTATACCTAGATATATGAGATTGCAGCTTGGAAATGAGTACTCTGAGAGAAAAACTCGTAAAATAAAAGTTGTAGAGCATCAAATTATGCGTCCACTGAGTACCAAAATTGTCAGTTTCGGTGAAGTACACCTCTCGAAATTGGCGATCTCCCGGTGTATGGTAATTGGCATAAGATTCCCATGAAGGTACCTGTGAGTTGCAGCTCTAGCCAACCAAACCGAAAGTACAGTATCTTTCTATAACATTCCTTAATAATAACAGTAATAATAATAATAATAATAACAATAATAATATTATTTAACAATAATAATAGGCCTAATATTATTATTTAACAATAATTTAAGTATAATTATATTTAGTGTATGTCTAGTGTAAAGTGCCTATGTATGCAGCATTCACCCTGCTTCTCTCTAATGCTGCAGAAGAGTGACAGTATTTCGCGGTATTGGATGGAGGCAGGGCCGTGGAAAGAAAGCAAGGGCCCTAGGTACAAATTTTCCCGGGCCCCTGTCAAATTTTAAATTCACTACCCAACTCGCCCTTTAATGTATGCAACAAAAAGATTATGTAATGATATTACATAATTAGTGCCAGAATGGTACCGATACTTTATGAGATTGTCTGGTAGACAGGAAAATATCTGTCTGTCTGTCCGTGTGTCTGTAAGTGCGATAACTCAAATACGCTTTATCAGATTTTCATAAAACTTGGTATACCATTTATAACGTCCATGGGACGAAGCTTATTGATTTTGGACCAAATCGCTTAACTGATGCCGGGGACGAAACAGAAAATACATTAAAATGTTATAATTAGGATCAATTTTATCTGTATGTACCAGTTTAATCTTTTGGAAATTATTATTTTAAATGACGAACATTACTGTTGAGTCTAAAAGGATTTCTGCTTCTACTTTTAAAAAACAGCAATTTTTCTTAAAAAATAATCAGTTTCAGATTAACTAATTAATTCCATGTCACCGTTATACGACAGGACAATGCAGATAAAATAAACACATAAAACATAACTTTTTATAGCTTTTTATTGACTTATAACCAATTTTATTATAGAGTAAATTTAGAAAGTAAAAAATAAAACCTGGTTGGCCGGGCCCCCTTTTGGGCCCTTTTGCCCCTCCCTCTCGTCGGGCCTGGATGGAGGCTATCTGCTTCATAAAGTTGTTTGGCCACCCAATGCCTCCTTCGACACCATCGCCAAGAGTTAATCCTCTTTTTAAAAAAATACACTATGGGTCTTTCTGAAGCTGCTGATGTGCAATATTTGAGAACATCTTTCAAATTCGACCAATTCATATCCAGCCACATCCTTTTCATCCACGCGTTTAGTGGATGTGATACGACATCTGCTTTTTTTGGTCGAGGAAAGATGAAGCTGAGCAGCATGGTCACCTTTTCGAAAGAACTTCAGGACCTCTCCCGATGCTTCATCGACCCATTCACCAGCCATGATTACATTGATGAGGCTGGTGATCTCTACACTGGAGATCCCACCAAAGTAGCTCTGGACTAACTGCACCAATCCACATTCACACGAGCAGTGGCCAAGGGAAATGTGGACCTCGCAAGACTACCACCTGATTATGATGCTGCACGCCACCATTCATATCGGTGTTTCCATCAAATACAGACATGATTGGGTAAAACAAGAAACCTTGAAGAAAGAGGATGGGTGCATAGTAATGCAGGTCTAGTGCCACTAAAAACCAACAGATACGTGACTCCCTTGTCTCTGCTCAAGACAGTGTCATGCCCTTGCAAGATAGCGTGTAGTAGAGCCTACTCTTGCCATAAGGCTGGTCTGAAGTGCTCTTCCATATGCAAGCACTACTGTGTTCAACAATGTGAGAACACTTTATCCACAGGTAGTTGATGATGATGATGATGATGATGATGATGATGACAAAGTTCACTTCAACCGGCTATTGGAGCCCGAGGAACAACCATAGGAGGATGATGGGAGCTTCCTATGACTTCCACAGATGCTAATAGAGGAACTGGGCTCCTTGGTTTATTTAATTATAGGCCTACACATTTTTAAACATATATTTATTGACTAATGGTTTTTCAGGTACTTAGAATGGCTTTATTTGGTGACAGGTTTTGGGCTTAGCCATGCTATCCTTGATCAGGCTTATTAACACATCATTTCTATTACTAACAGTTTTTTTTATAGATTTACATCATGGTAAATTAATAAAATAACGGTATGGTGTATAATTCTTATGTGTTTTTAAATTGCATTCATGTTTTCTTATTTACTCACGTGTTTTCATATTTGTTTTCTCCTTATTCACATTTTAAAATAATTATTTTATGATACTAAAGCAAGAATAACTCTGTAGGATATACACGTGTACTGTTGAAGCGTTCTAACTCATAGGTACCGTACCTTAATATGCCAATTACTGGACACCGGGAGATTGCCAATTTCGAGAGGTATACTTGACCAAAACAAAATGTTGGTACTCAGTAGACGCAGAATTTGATGCTTTACAACTTTTATTTCATGAGTTTTACTCACAGAGTACTCATTTCCAAGCTGCAAACTCATATATAGTAGGCCTACCATATCTCAGTTTTTGGCAAAGTTGGAAAAAATTGTCATTCTTTGACCGTGGTTTTCGACCATACTATTTAACCTAATTATTACGTTTGGTATTCATTCGACGCAGAATTTAATGCTCTTTAATTAGTTATATCGTAACTTTTTCGCTAGGATGCACCGTTTAGGTGTTAGAGGCAGAAAACCAAAAAAAGTCCTAAAATCTCGATTTTTTTTTCCGCCAAGTTTCCCGAGGTCGCCTGTGTTAGCATTTTTGTTTTTTTACATGCTTGTATCCATATATACAAGTTAAAAAAAATAAAAGCGTCTACCCCACCTTTGCATCATACAATACCTCTACTGACTGGCCTAATTTCCTTCAGTTTGATGATTTGTTGAAGAATTGTACTCCATTATGTGCAAAAGAATTTGAGAATAATTTTTTACTAATAAATAAATAAATTTAATTGTCGTTAGGCCATTACAGCAATAGACAAAGTCTAATACAAATATAAAAATAGAATTAATATAAACACTACAGTTAAATTACTAAGTTCTAAGTTACAAATAACACATATTTTTAGCTAAATTACACTATTACAATTGAAGTATTCATCCTAGGTATAAAAAGGATTACAAACTAACTAACTATGTAATTTTTTTTAAATACAATTGATTTTGATTTGATTTTTGTTAAGTTTTTGAACCACTTCAAAATGTGGCTATCAACATACATAAATTAAGAGAGAGAATGAAAATGGACAACAGAATTATGTCGAATAGCAGTATAGTGTATAAATTTAGAAAACAACATCAATATTAACTTCAAAAAACTCAATGATATGAGTATGTTGAGTAGATACAGATAGTTTATTAAACAGTTTATGTCCTATGATTTCATGACTATTCAGAGATTTGGATAATCGTTGGAATGGAATGTAGGTCTATATATGACTACTGGATCTAGTATCGTGGGAGTGAATATTATTTCTATACTGCAACTCTGACTGTCTATTCTTTATGTAAATTAAAACAGTAAATATGTATAGATTGATCACTGTTAATATTTTGTGTTGTAGAAATAAAGATTTGCAGTGTTCCCTGTGTGAGCTATTAGTGATAATTCTAATAGCTTTTTTCTGTAGTAACAGAATTCTATTTACATGACAAGAGTTTCCCCAGAGTAATATTCCATATGCAATAACACTATGAAAAAATGCGAAGTATGAAGATCTAGTGTGATTATCTGGAACGTAGAATTTAAGGTGTCCTAACAAATAAATAACTCTTGAAAGTTTACCGCTAATATATGTTATATGCTGTTCCCATGTTAACTTATTGTCGACATAGATACCAAGAAATTTAACACTAGAAGAGTTATTTGAGGCCAGTGTGTTCATGTTACTAAGATTAAAATATAGATCTTGAGTTTTATCTTCATTAAGTAGGAAACCATTTGCCTTGAACCAGATGGTAGTTTCTATCATTGTATTGTCAGTGAGAGCTTTGAGAGTACTAAGATCATTACTAACATTTATGAAAGTTGTGTCATCAGCATATAACACAAAATGAGTATCGACAGCTGCTGGATTATTAATCATAATAAGAAATAAGAACAGTCCCAGGACAGAACCTTGGGGAACTCCTTTTTTAACTATAGCAACTTTAAATTTAATTTTATTTACTGTAACAATTTGCTGACGATTCAATAGGTATGACCTCAATAAATTTAAACTATTATTTCTTATGCCATAGTAATCCAATTTACTTAATAATACATCATGATCCACACAGTCAAAGGCCTTGCTTAGGTCACAGAATGTGGCCTGAGCAATACCTTTGTCTTCAAAGACTTTATAAATACATCTCACTAGATCATCAATGGCATCAATGGTCGATCTGCTTTTCCTGAAGCCATATTGATATTTACTTAACACGTTGTTGTTATCAAAATACATTGATAACTGATAGTAATGACATATTCAAAGATCTTGGCAAAAACTGGGATAATAGAAATCAGTCTGTAACTCGAAGGGGAATCTTTATGATTTATGTATAGCGTAGAGCTTTATCACTGGTACTCACTACTAAATTGCGGTATTTTGTTACCTGTTGGAGCGCTTTCAACCGCATGGAGCGGCCATCTTCAGCAACTGACTTCCGTGGTGTTGTTGTTGTTGTTGTTGGGAAGACATTTCTGGATAACTGTATCGTACAGCGCGTGCGATTTGAATTGTAACTGTTCGTTTAGGATGTTGGTGTTGTCTTGTGTGGTGTGTCTGTATATTTCATATTGTTCGAGTGTGTTGAGTGTGTGATCTTTGTGGTTAATGTGTAGGATTTCCATGTCTGTATTGATGTCTGCGTACTCGTGTCCTGTGGTTATTATATGGTTTGCATAGGCGGAGTCTGTGTTTTGTTTGAGAGCTCGTATGTGTTCTGTGTATCGTGTTTTGAAACTTCGGCCTGTTTGTCCTATGTAGAATTTTGGGCAGTCATTGACAACCTACTACACGCTGAAGACCACAACGAAGAACTTAACACCATAAAACACTTAGCCATTACCAATGGCTACAACCACACAGTCATTGACAACCTACTACACAAAATCAGAACGAAGAAAAATGACCAAAACACAGAAAAGAAAAAAAAAAATACATCACACTCACATACTTCAACACACATACACAGAAAATCGCCCAACAATTCAGAAAACAAGGATACAAAATAGCATTCAGAACAAAGAACAAAACAATCAACAAAATACAACCCACAGACAACAAACACCACACAAACAAATACAACAACCCAGGAGTCTACAAACTAAAATGCAATGACGGCCCAAAATTCTACATAGGACAAACAGGCCGAAGTTTC